>CM022299.1:595537612-596252279 GCA_011799875.1 Thinopyrum elongatum | reverse complement strand
TCATTGTGTGCTTTCAATTTCAGGGTCATTTAGTAAAAAAAATCAGTAAATGCATGAAATTTTTAAAGAAGTCAGAAAGGGTTGAAAATTGATGACTGGCTTTGAATGGTGCACATGAACACACAAAAGTCTGGAGTTGAAATAAGTTAAAAAATGAAATGCCTTGGAACAGATGAGTTTTCGTCGAAACCCTGATACTTCGAAAGAGATTGTCCATTGTACATGAAGTGCATCCAGTTTTTGCTAACCCTCTCAATTGTAACACATGCTATGTGGATGAAATGATGATCCATGCCAACTTTCAACCTTTTCAGAGTTCATTTGTAGTGCTTTTCAATTTCAGGGTCATTTAGCTAAAAAAAATCGTAATGCATGAAAAATAGCAAATGAAGTTAGAAAGGGTTGAAAATTGATGACATGGCTTTGAATGGTGCAACTGTACGCACAAAAGTCTGGAGTTGAAATAAGTTAAAAATGAATTGCCTTTGTAACAGATGAGTTTTCGTTCGAAACCATGATACTTCAAAAGAGATTGTCCATATTGTACATGAAGTGCATCAGTTTTTGCCGTAACCTCTCAACTTTTGGCACATTTATATGGGTGATGATGATGATGCCATGCAACTTTCACCTTTTCAGAGTTATTTGTAGTGCTTTTCAATTTCAGGGTCATTTAGCTCAAAAAAATCAGTAAATGCTTGAAAAATAGCAAATGAAGTCAGAAAGGGTTGAAAATTAGGACGTGGCTTTGAATGGTGGTCACTGAACGCACAAAAATTATGAGTTGAAATAAGTTAAAAAAGAAATGCCTTTGTAACAGATGAGTTTTTGTGTGTAACCCTGAGACTTTCGAAAGAGATTGTCCATTTTGTACACGAAGTGCATCCAGTTTTTGCCGTAACACCTCTCAACTTTTTAGCACATGCTATGTGGGTAAAATGATGATGCCATGCCAACTTTCAACCTTTTCAGAATTCATTGTATTGCTTTTCAATTTTAGGGTCATTTAGCTAAAAACATCAGTGATGCATGAAAAATAGCAAATGAGTCAGAAAGGTTTGAAAATTGTGACGTGGCTTTGAATGGAGCATACTGAATGCACACAAAAGTCTGGAGTTGAAATAAGTTTAAAAAATGAAATGCCTTTTGTAACAGATGAGTTTTTGTCCGAACCCTGATACTTGAAAGAGATTGTCCATTTTGTACAAGGTGCATCCAGTTTGTACCCGTAACCTTCACCACAAACCTGTAGCACCTCAGTGCCCCTACGTAGCCCCTTGTATTCCTCATTTTTTTCCAAAAAAACACAATCCAACATTGTTTGGTTTTTTTTTCGCACATGCGTTATGTTGTGGTAAACAATGATTGATGCCATTGCCCAACTTCAAAACTTTTCAGAATTCATTTGTGGGCTTTTCTATTTCAGGGTCAATTAGCTCAAAAAAATCCAAGTTTCAAGTAAATGCATCTTGCCAAAAAATGCAACTGAAGCTCAGAAAGGTCCTTAAAATTGAACCCCGACGATGAGGCCTTTGATCGGATCTACTGAAACCACGCACAAAAAGTCCTGGAGTTGAACCCATAAGTTTAATTCTATACCCACGAACAATCGGCAATGCATTTGTAAGATGAGTTTTCTATTCCGACATGTGACATGGTCTTGAATGGTGCATACTGTACGCACAAAAAGTCTGGAGTTGAAATAAGTTCAAAAATGAATTGCCTTTGTAACAGATGAGTTTTCGTCCGAAACCATGATACTTCAAAAGAGATTGTCCATATTGTACATGAAGTGCATCCAGTTTTTGCCGTAAGCCTCTCAACTTTTTGGCACATTCTATATGGGTGATATGATGATGCCATGCCAACTTTCAACCTTTTCAGAGTTAATTTGTAGTGCTTTTCAATTTCAGGGTCATTTAGCTCAAAAAAATCAGTAAATGCTTGAAAAATAGCAAATGAAGTCAGAAAGGGTTGAAAATTTAGGACGTGGCTTTGAATGGTGGATACTGAACGCACAAAAATTATGGAGTTGAAATAAGTTAAGAAAATGAAATCCCTTTGTAACAGATGAGTTTTTGTGTGAAACCCTGATACTTCGAAAGAGATTGTCCATTTTGTACACGAAGTGCATCCAGTTTTTGCCGTAACCCTCTCAACTTTTTAGCACATGCTATGTGGGTAAAATGATGATGCCATGCCAACTTTCAACCTTTTCAGAATTCATTTGTAGTGCTTTTCTATTTCAGGGTCATTTAGCTCAAAAAAATCAGTAAATGCATGAAAAATAGCAAATGAAGTCAGAAAGGTTTGAAAATTGATGACGTGGCTTTGAATGGATCATACTGAACCACAAAAGTCTGGAGTTGAAATAGTTTAAAAAATGAAATGCCTTTGTAAAAGATGAGTTTTCATCCGAAACCCTGATACTTCGAAAGAGTTGTCCATCTGTACATGAAGTGCATCCAGTTTTGCCGTAACCCTCTCAACTTTTTAGCACTGCCATGTGGGTGAAATGATGATGCCATGCTAACTTTCAACCTTTTCAGAGTTCATATGTAGTGCTTTTCAATTTCAGCGTCATTTAGCTAAAAAAAATCAGTAAATGCATGAAATAGTAAATGAGTCGGATAGGGTTGAAATTGATGACGTGGCTTCAAATGGTGCATACTGAATGCACAAAAATTCTGGAGTTGAAATAAGTTAAAAAAATGAAATGCCTTTGTAACAGATGAGTTTTCATCCAAAACCTTGATCTTCGAAAGGGATTGTCCATTTTATACACGAAGTGCATCCAGTTTTTGCCGTAACCCTCTCAACTTTTTAGCACATGCTATGTGGGTGAATGATGATGCCATTCCAACTTTCAACTTCTCAGAATTCATTTGTAGTCTTTTCAATTTCAGGGTCATTTAACTCAAAAAAAAATCAGTAAATGCATGAAAATTTTTAAATGAAGTCAGAAAGGGTTGAAAATTGATGACGTGGCTTTGAATGGTGCACACTGAACGCACAAAAAGTCTGGAGTTGAAATTAGTTAAAAAATGAAATGCCTTTGTAACAGATGAGTTTTCGTCCGAAATCCTGATACTTCGAAAGAGATTGTCCATTTTGTACATGAAGTGCATCCAGTTTTTGCCGTAACCCTCACAACTTTGTAACACAAGATATGTGGATGAAATGATGATGCCATGCCAACTTTCAACCTTTTCAGAGTTCATTTGTAGTGCTTTTCAATTTCAGGGTCATTCAGCTAAAAAAATCAGTAAATGCATGAAAATAGCAAATGAAGTTAGAAAGGGTTGAAATTGATGACATGGCTTTGAATGGTGCATACTGTACGCACAAAAGTGTGGAGTTGAAATAAGTTAAAATGAATTGCCTTTGTAACAGATGAGTTTTCGTCCGAAACCATATACTTCGAAAGAGATTGTCCATATTGTACATGAAGTGCATCCAGTTTTTGCCGTAACCCTCTCAACTTTTTGGTACATGCTATATGGGTGATATGATGATGCCATGCCAACTTTCAACCTTTCAGAGTTCATTTGTAGTGTTTTTCAATTTCAGGGTCATTATGCTCAAAAAATTCAGTAAATGCTTGAAAAATAGCAAATGAAGTCAGAAAGGGTTGAAAATTTAGGACGTGGATTTGAATGTGCATACTGAACGCACAAAAATTCTAGAGTTGAAATAAGTTAAAAAAATGAAATGCCTTTGTAACAGATGAGTTTTTGTCTGAAACCCTGATACTTCGAAAGAGATTGTCCATTTTGTACACGAAGTGCATCCAGTTTTTGCCGTAACCCTCTCAACTTTTTAGCACATGCTATGTGGGTAAATATGATGCCATGCCAACTTTCAACCTTTTCAGAATTCATTTGTATTGCTTTCAATTTCAGGGTCATTTAGCTAAAACAAATCAGTGAATGCATGAAAAATAGCAAATGAAGTCAAAGGTTTGAAAATTGATGACGGTTCTTGAATGGAGCATACGAGCACAAAAAGTCTGGAGTTGAAATAAGTTTAAAAAATGAATGCCTTTTGTAACAGATGAGTTTTCGTCCGAAACCCTGATACTTCGAAAGAGATGTCCATTTTGTACACGAAGTGCATCTAGTTTTTTCCGTAACCCTCTCAACTGTTTAGCACATGCTATGTGGGTAAAATGATGATGCCATGCCAACTTTCAGCCTCTTCAGAATTCATTTGTATTGCTTTTCAATTTCAGGGTCATTTACTCAAAAAAATCAGTAAATGCATGAAAAATAGCAAATGATGTCAGAAGGTTTGAAAATTGATGACGTGGCTTTGAATGGAGCATACTGAACGCACAAAAAGTCTGAGTTGAAATAAGTTTAAAAAATGAAATGCCTTTGTAACAGATGAGTTTTCGTCCAAAACCCTGATACTTCGAAAGAGACTGTCCATCTTGTACATGAAGTGCATCCGTTTTTGCCGTAACCCTCTAAACTTTTAGCACATGCCATGTGGTGAAATGAGGATGCATGCCAACTTTCAACCTTTTCAGAGTTCATATGTAGTGCTTTTCAGTTTCAGGTTCATTTAGCAAAAAATTAATAAATGCATGAAAAATAGTAAATGAAGTCGGAAAGGGTTGAAAATTGATGACGTGGCTTCGAATGGTGCATACAGAACGCATAAAAAGTCTGAGTTGAAATAAGTTCAAAAAAATGAAATGCCTTTGTAACAGATGTGTTTTCGTCTGAAACCCTGATACTTCGAAAGAGATTGTCCATTTGTACACGAAGTGCATCCAGTTTAAAGGTTGAAAGTTGGCATGGCATCATCATTTCATCCACATAGCATGTGTTACAAAGTTGAGAGGGTTATGGCAAAAACTGGATGCACTTCATGTACAAAATGGACAATCTCTTTCGAAGTATCAGGGTTTCGGACGAAAACTCATCTGTTCCAAAGGCATTTCATTTTTTAACTTATTTCAACTCCAGACTTTTTGTGTGTTCAGTGTGCACCATTCAAAGCCAAGTCATCAATTTTCAACCCTTTCTGACTTCATTTAAAAAATTTCATGCATTTACTGATTTTTTTTGAGCTAAATGACCCTGAAATTGAAAAGCACTACAAATGAATTCTGAGAAGGTTGAAAGTTGCAATGGCATCATCATTTCACCCACATAGCATGTGCTAAAAAGTTGAGAGGTTTACGGCAAAAACTGGATGCACTTCGTGTATAAAATGGACAATCCCTTTCGAAGTATCAAGGTTTTGGACGAAAACTCATCTGTTACAAAGGCATTTCATTTTTTTAACTTATTTCAACTCCAGAATTTATTTGCGTTCAGTATGCACCATTCAAAGCCACGTCATAAATTTTCAACCCTTTCCGACTTCATTTACTATTTTTCATGCATTTACTGATTTTTTTAGCTAAAAGACCCTGAAATTGAAAAGCACTACATATGAACTCTGAAAAGGTTGAAAGTTGGCATGGCATCATCATTTCACCCACATGGCATGTGCTAGAAAGTTGAGAGGGTTACGGCAAAAACTGGATGCACTTCGTGTACAAGATGGACAATATCTTTCGAAGTATCAGGGTTTCGGACGAAAACTCATCTTTTACAAAGGCATTTCATTTTTTAAACTTATTTCAACTCCAGACTTTTTGTGCGTTCAGTATGCTCCATTCAAAGCCACATCATCAATTTTCAACCCTTTCTGACTTCATTTGCTATTTTTCATGCATTTACTGATTTTTTGAGCTAAATGACCCTGAAACTGAAAAGCACTACAAATGAATTCTGAAAAGGTTGAAAGTTGGCATGGCATCATCATTTTACCCACGTAGCATGTGCTAAACAGTTGAGAGGGTTACGGCAAAAACTGGATGCACTTCTTGTACAAAATGGACAATCTCTTTCGAAGTATCAGGGTTCCGGACAAAAACACATCTGTTACAAAAGGCATTTCATTTTTTAAACTTATTTCAACTCCAGACTTTTTGTGCATTCAGTATGCTCCATTCAAAGCCACGTCATCAATTTTCAAACCTTTCTGACTTCATTTGTTATTTTTCATGCATTCACTGATTTGTTTTTAGCAAAATGACCCTGAAATTGAAAAGCAATACAAATGAATTCTGAAAAGGATGAAAGTTGGCATGGCATTATCATTTTACCCACATAGCATGTTCTAAAAAGTTGAGAGGGTTACGGCAAAAACTGGATGCACTTCGTCTACAAAATGGACAATCTCTTTCGAAGTATCAGGGTTTCAGACAAAAACTCATCTGTTACAAAGGCATTTCATTTTTTTAACTTATTTCAACTCCATAATTTTTGTCCGTTCAGTATGCACCATTCAAAGCCACGTCCTAAATTTTCAACCCTTTCTGACTTCATTTGCTATTTTTCATGCATTTACTGATTTTTTTGAGCTAAATGACCCTGAAATTGAAAAGCACTACAAATGAACTCTGAAAAGGTTGAAAGTTGGCATGACATCATCATATCACCCATATAGCATGTGCCAAAAAGTTGATAGGGTTACGGCAAAAACTGGATGCACTTCATGTACAATATGGACAATCTCTTTCGAAGTATCATGGTTTCGGACGAAAACTCATCTGTTACAAAGGCAATTCATTTTTTAACTTATTTCAACTCCAGACTTTTTGTGCGTACAGTATGCACCATTCAAAGCCATGTCATCAATTTTCAACCCTTTCTAACTTCATTTGCTATTTTTCATGCATTTACTTATTTTTTTAGCTAAATGACCCTGGAATTGAAAAGCACTACAAATGAACTCTGAAAAGGTTGAAAGTTGGCATGGCATCATCATTTCATCCACATAGCATGTGTTACAAAGTTGAGAGGGTTACGGCAAAAACTGGATGCACTTCATGTACAAAATGGACAATCTCTTTCGAAGTATCAGGGTTTCGGACGAAAACTCATCTGTTACAAAGGCATTTCATTTTTGAACTTATTTCATCTCCAGACTTTTTGTGTGTTCAGTGTGCACCATTCAAAGCCACGTCATCAATTTTCAACCCATTCTGACTTCATTTAAAAAAATTCATGCATTTACTGATTTTTTTTTGAGCGAAATGACCCTGAAATTGAAAAGCACTACAAATGAGTTCTGAGAAGGTTGAAAGTTGGAATGGCATCATCATTTCACCCACATAGCATGTGCTAAAAAGTTGAGAGGGTTACGGCAAAAACTGGATACACTTCGTGTATAAAATGGACAATCCCTTTCGAAGTATCAAGGTTTTGGACGAAAACTCATCTGTTACAAAGGCATTTCATTTTTTTAACTTATTTCAACTCCAGAATTTTTTGCGTTCAGTATGCACCATTCAAAGCCACGTCATAAATTTTCTACCCTTTCTGACTTCATTTGCTATTTTTCATGAATTTACTGATTTTTTTTTAGCTAAATGACCCTGAAATTGAAAAGCACTACAAATGAACTCTGAAAAGGTTGAAAGTTGGCATGGCATCATCATATCACCCACATAGCATTTGCCAAAAAGTTGAGAGGGTTACGGCAAAAACTGGATACGCTTCGTGTACAATATGGACAATCTCTTTCGAAGTATCAGGGTTTCGGACGAAAACTCATCTATTACAAAGGCATTTCATTTTTTAACTTATTTCAACGCTAAACTTTTTGTGCATTCAGTATGCACCATTCAAAGCCACGTCATCAATTTTAAACCCTTTCTGACTTCATTTGCTATTTTTCATGCATTTACTGATTTTTTTAGCTAAATGACCCTGAAATTGAAAAGCACTACAAATGAACTCTGAAAAGTTTGAAAGTTGGCATGGCATCATCATTTCACCCACGTAGCATGTGCTAAAAAGTTGAGAGGGTTTCGGAAAAAACTGGATGCACTTCGTGTACAAAATGGACAATCTCTTTTGAAGTATCAGGGTTTCGGACGAAAACTCATCTGCTACAAATGCATTTCATTTTTTAAAATAATCTAAGAATTAGAAAATTGAATATAATGATCAAACACACTAATATTAAACAGCAGAAACAAGAATCACTGAAAAATCTATTTTTAAAATAATTTTTTCACAAACTAGTGATTCACACAAATTTCAAATAATTCAAATTTAAACTGTCCAAATTTGAAAACTACTGGCACTAACAGAAAGTTTATAATTTTTGTGACCTAACGCAAAAAATATTCACTCAAAAACTCTAAATAAAGCAAAAAAAATCAGAAACAAAAGAAAATAAATAAAGTAGAAAACAAAAAAATGGAAAAAAAAAAAAAAATGCCCTCCTACTGGGCTGCCACGGCCTGCATACGACTAGAAACCCAAGATCTAGATGGGCCAGGATGCAGGCCCACGCGGCCCAATAGGCCCCACAGGGCAGCACAGGTATGGTAGGCCCACAAAGGCCTGCTTAGAGAGGAGTTCAATACGGCTGCAGCGGCGGGGCTTATAAACCGCTCCGAGCCCTCTTCACTTGGCGAGGTGGGACTAAACATCGCCGCGCACCTCGCCTGCCAGCACACCACCTTTAGTCCCGGTTGGTGGCTCCAACCGGGACTAAAGGTCTCCGCGTATATAAACAACACTTGAAATTTTTTCCCCTTTCTCTGCTTCTTCGACCACTACAGAGGAGATCGTCGCGCCGCCGTACGCGCCTGCCCCGACGCCATCTCGCCTCCCCCGACGCCAGAGCTCATCGCCGCCCCTGTCGCCGGCCACCCGCGCTGCCTCCCCGATCCCCGACGCCAGACGCGCCCTCCTCCCCGAGCCCCGACGCCGCCCGCGCCCTTCTCCCCGATCTCCTCGCCATGCCGCCTGCCCCGACACCGTCGCCGCCCCCGATGCGCCGCCCATGCCGCCCACGCCCGCCTCTGGCCCCGATCGTGCCTCGCCGTCGCCTCGACCCCCCGCTGTGAGCAGTAATTTTGACAATTTTTAGAGGAATTTTGACATTTTTTCACTAGATGATTAGATGCTTAGTTATAGTATTAATTAGTATATATGTATAGCAATTTTGACATTTTTCAGAGGAATTTTGACATTTTTTTTCACTAGATGATTAGATGTATAGAAAAGAGTTGAGGAATTTTGACATTTGAGGAATTAATTAGTATAATGTATGTATAGAAATTTTGAGAAATTTTGACATTTGAGGAATTTTGACATTTTGATCCAATGTTTAGAAATTAGTATATATATATATGTATGTATACAATGTATAGAAAAATGTTGAGGAATTTTGACATTTGATCCAATGTATAGCAATTAGTATATGTATGTATACAATGTATCGAAAACATTTGAGGAATTTTGACAAAGCATAGAAAAAATTTGCAAAGAAAAAAGTTGCATATTTTAATATTGTATTTGCAAACGTTTGTTATGTATTTGCAAAATCAAGTGAAAAAGAATTACAAAATTCACAATCAAGCATTTAAAAAATGTTAAATTTGCATCGAATTTGTTCTCGACGTCAACGATGCCCGACCCGCATCCTCGTCGTCGACTCATTGGCGACGACGTCCTGCTTCAGAGGCGCCATGTCTGGGACTGGGCTCCGCCGGGCTGGCACTGGGAGGTGCTACCTTCAGGGGCGCGCAGCTTGGTGAGGAACCCAGCTCCCGTCATCAACCCGGAGTTTCGTTGGTGGCGGTCGCGTGGGCCACATTCGGTGCGGAGGCTGGCGTCCCCCGCGGAGGTGGTACCTCACGGTGTCAGGGAGGAGGACGAGCACGTCCGTCGCTACATGGTTGCGTTGGACGTCAGGTACTCCAATACCTGGCAGGTTCTTCAGGGATCTCACCCGAGCTATGATCCTGTGATCGTTCCTTCTCTTTGGGTGTCCACCGCCTGCGCCTCAGGAACCGCTAGTGATGTTATATATAAGATAATATTCGAGATGTATTAGTGATAATAATCGAGATGTATTTGAGATTATATTCGATAATATTCGAGATGATGTATTCGAGATTACATTATTCGATAATATTCAAGTCGATGTATTCGAGATTATATTCGATGATGCATATTATCTGGATTATTCGAGATGTATTAGTGATATTATTCAAGATGCATATTATCTACTATATATGATTCAGTTTTTCCTTATTGATTGCATTTTAATTTGAATACTAAATTGTTTTATCTTTCTTCTGGATTAGTTAATATAAGGTATGGACAATACCGGCAAAGACGGAGAAGAGACCCTGTTCGACATTATAAGCTCCCCGAGCCCAGATAAGAATGAACCTGAAGATGGCGGCTCGCAATATCTGAAAAATTCCGGTGAGGTTATGATATTGGATGAAGAAGAACGAATAGATGAAGTCCACAACAATGATGACGAAGGAAATGTTCTTCAAATAACAAAGACCGGCGAGGTATATTTATTATATAAGGCATCTGGTGATCATTACTTGTATTAATTGATTTGTATATTATATATATATATATATATTAACGAATCGATCTTTCTTCTTTTAGCCGTCCGGATCGAGCAAATGTTCTACAAGTAGCTGGGCAGTTCGAGGCCCGGCCAAAAGGTTGCATGCTGGCGTAAAGTACAACATCGATGCCATCAAACCAAATGGCGAACCGCTTGAACCTAAGAAGAATGCGACAAGTTCACTCGTCAATGCAGAGTTATTGTTAGTGACCAAATCCCGATCTCCGTTCAAGAATGGAAAAAGCCAGCAAAGGGAGATCAAGGAGTTACTTTTGTCTCCGAAAGAGCAAAGTATATGCTTTGGGAATCGCTCATGTCACATTTCACCCTACCAGATCATTTGACAGATGCAAATCAGGAGAAAGTCAGGAAGAGTGCTCTTAAGAAGATGGCGGTAGCATTCAACAACCACAAGAAAACAATATGGGCCGGGTACGTCAAAGCAGGAAAGTAGACTCCAGAATTCAAGGGACCACTGGAGAAGGCAAGAGATCACTGGGACGCTTTCGTGAAGTTCACGGAATCGGAAGCAGCTCAAGAACGGTCGAGAATAAACAAGATTACTGCTGTGAAAAAAAAGTGGTAGGGGTCAGGTGGCTACGAGGTCGGCCGGCCTAAGTGGGATCTCGCTGAGCAATAGATGATTGCTGCAGGGGGTCACTGCAGTTACATTGACACTGGTACAGCGAGGTGCTATACAAACGGTTTTTAACCCCTTTCCGCGATGGCGTTCTGAACCGTTACCTAGTGAGTGACTGCGATAGGGGGGTCCTTCCCACATGACCCAGAAACCATCGGGGATATGCCCTCCTGGCACACACGCTCGGCAAAATGCAGTCACGTGCGACCGGCGAGCGGTCAAATACGGTTATACATACAGTAGTGCTAAAAAAATACAATTATACAGGCGAAATCGTTTCCGGTCATAAGTACATCAAACACAGTCAGTCCCCGCTAAACGTTTCCATTCGTATATACATCCCACATAGTCGCTCCAAGAAAAATGTTTCCGTTCGCAGGTACATCATACACAATTTTCCCCGTTAAATAGTTTGTGATAGCGTTGCCATGCACACGATATTAACAATTTTATCATTTGTGTTATTGAATGTATCACACACGGTGCATACAAGAAACTGTGTGGCAAAGGATGTCCATGACACACAATTTTTATGTGGTAAACATTTGCGCAAGTTGGCCTAACGCAAACAGTTTTCGAGAGGATGTCATGTGTGATTGTTCATTGATCCAACACAGTTTATTCCTAGAAACTGCGTGCGTTGCCTGAGGTCATCGCCCACGGTGTTTTCTCAATAAACGTTTGCAATAGAAAAACCCAATTAGCAGGCTAATTGGCCTATTATTAATAATCCATTTATTAATCTAATTGACATTTCATATTAAGCACACAATATATTTCATTTCCATATTAACGAAGCAGGATTTCATAATTGAAATACATCAGAATACAACATCATATAGCTTTAGCACTCAGCTACCCCATTACACAACTACACCAGCACCAAGTTTCACATGCAACATCTACAACCTTTCGAAATTAGCATCATAGACGGAACGTAGACAGATGAATCTCAACTGGAAAACTGCTGAAGCGCAAGGCGAATATTGAGCCTTCATTGATGTTGAAGGTCTTTGTAAGTTTAGGCTAGTGCCTGTGGATGATTGACTGTCCATCCTTAGTCCTCTTCAGGAACACTTCAATATTGAACCGTGGGTGTTGTATGAAAACCTTCCTCGCCTCCTGACCATACAGGTGGTTTGAGAGGTAATCATCAGTGAACTTCTTTGGAAAGGCCTGAAAACAAGGATATGGATAAATATCTTCTCCAGGTTTGAAATGGCGCAAAGGAATTAAAAAGACAAGGTATAACAGTTAGTACCATCCCGTAGTGAACTGATGTCTTCTTCATTGTGCAGACAAAGATCTTGTTGTTTTTTGTCGCTAATTTCTTTATCGTAACAATCTTTCTGAGTCTCTTGACTTGACTGGTATTAATGGACAACTCATTTCCACATATGCAAAAAGGGTCAAACAGTGGGTCAAAACCTCTGACAGCAGGACCTACATGTGCAAGACCAAATTGTTAAAAACCTAATATTTAAAAACAAGAAGTGGAAAGGTGTGTTATAAACAACAGGCCTAATATTTAAAAACAAGCAAACGTAGTCATTCAAACTTGTATTGTGCATGTCTAAGTACACTAGTTATTGGCACTGTTTGAATCCATGGGTTAGAGTTAGTTTGAGCTAGTTTGGGCTCAAATAGCCCTAATGTATCCAGACATGAGGGCTAGTTTGAGCTAGTTGCGTCAAACCCACCCAAAACAGCTATCCCACCCAAGAGGTGCTGATTGGGGCTAGTTCTCCTAGTGCATTTATTGTCAATCTAACACTGTCATCCAAACACCTCTTTGGCTAGAGTTAGTTCAGGGTTAGTCATTGTTGAGTATCATTGTTATTTAGGAAACGTAGGATAGCGTAGGATTTATTCTACCTTGACTTGTACTCCAAGATGACCATGTACTCCTATATATATGGCCACGAGGCTCAAGCAATACAATCAACTATTCCACCAATATCTCTCTCTCCCTTTTTACTGTCATGAGCTAGAACCTAACTCTAACCTCTAGCTAAGTTAGAGTATCCAAACAGTGCCATTGTTAAATCAAATGGAAAGGCGTGTTCAATACTCCCTCCGATCCTTTTTACGCTGCATATAAGAATTGTCTGAAGTCAAACTTCATAAAGTTTGACCTTATTTATATGAAAAAATATCAAGATCTAGCATGCTAAAGTTATACAATATGAAAATTTAAGTCATGACACATGTACTGATATTTATTTCGTATTGTGAATGTTAGTATTTTGTTCTATAAAGTTGGTCAAACTTTAAGAGGCCTGACTTTAGACAAATCTTATATGCGATCTAAAAAGATTCGGAGGGTGTACAACATGCTTAACAGCAACCAAATATAGTCATTCATAGAGATATTGTTAAATTTGGTATTGATGAAATTAAACTACACAGTTCATACTAGCACATATAGAACATCACACTGCTAATAGCTGAAATAAACAAGGCATACTACGAACAACCAAAGATGGCAATTGAAACTGGACATATGCTAACTACAAACAACCGAACAACCATAAAACGTAGAAATAAACAATGCGTAATGCAAACAACCTAATATAGCAATAAATACTGGACAGGTTCTCACTACAAAAGGGGTTCGAGAAAACAAATCATGGGTTTCCTCACTTGTCACAGATTGGCTCCCTCCTCGTGGTCGCCGTCGATGAGGTCTGACTTGCCAGCTGAGGATCCCAGGCCAGTGTCGCAGAACGTGTCCTTCAGAAATGACAAAAGGGGCTCCATGGCGATGAAGGATGGCAAATTGTTCATAACGAGCCGCAGGAGATCAGGGGCAAGGCCATCGATGAGATCGAAGGCTGTCGAACCCGAAGAGTTGGGGGTGGGCAACTTAACCTGTGACATAACCCGCGTCAAGCCGTCGGTGTCGACGATCTCGATGTCGTAGCCGGTGACCGCGACATGCCAGAGTACTCTAGCCCGCTGATTGAAAGGCTTAATCCAGGTCCAGTCATCGTCGTCAGCTTCCTCGGCGGCCACCTCGCTGACATCAGGCGAAGAGGCCGCGGTAAAGCCCTTTTGGGCCATTCGCTCCTCGAGCTCCCTGAGAAGCATAGCCGGGCTTAGGCTGCGACGCTCTGGAGTGGGGGCGGGGGGTGGGGATGGGGAGCTCTGGGAAAGGGGGCATTTTGCAGGCGTCATCTAGGAAACTCAGGGCGGCGAGGGTATGTATATCTGTGGGTAAACTGCACGGGCAGACCGGCAGAGGTTGACGATAATGGCGGCACGGCGGCGGCGGCGGTGGCGGCGGTGACCTAGCTAGGTTTGGAGCGAGGGAGGGGTGGTGTGTATGTGTGTGAGCGGGGGATTTGGGGTGAGCGAAGGATTTGGGGTGTGTGTGTGTGGAGGGGTCCAAGGTGGTGTTTGAGGAAATGCTGCGGGTACTGAAAATTTTAATAGGCGGGAGTAAAATGGCGGGGCTACCAAAAATTCGGATCAAGGGATTGAAGCAGAGCGGGGCGGGAGTAAAATGCCGGGGCTACGAAAAATTTGGATCTACTGATTGATGCAGAGCGGGAGTAACAGACATCGCACACGGTCCAGACATACTAATCGTGTGCTATCAAACAGAAAAACCATCTACGCGGACGCGGGTAGATATTTTCGAGATTGCGAGGGAGTAGATATTTTCGAGAGGTGGAGGGAAGCCTCTTGGAGCCCAATCTACTGTGATCATGTGGGTGAAAGGGGCTGGGCCACGGCACACGGGTAGTCCTAGGGAACCGTGTCTGTTTCGTACCCGATCGCAGATGGTTGCTACGTCCGACTCATCTTCTGTTTATAAATTTGCCCAAAAAAATGCGGGAAAGGGTCAGAACACGATACAATTGCATGTGGACCAAATATATGTATGAAAAGGGTGGTTTGATTTTCAAATACCCAATGCACAACTTTGATGTGGCACTTGTCGCACAAAGTGCACGTTATTATTGCTAGCCCCCCCCCCCCCCCCCAAACACACACACACACACTTCGGTTGCGGGAGGGGAATCCGAGCCTTCTGAACGGATGCCCCCAAATAGCTAGGTCTGACATCTCACCGTACCATAACACAAAACCGAAAGGAGTACATCAACCCCCCTCCCCCCTTTGCTTCCGATCAAATGTGGACTATGTGCGGGCCCACAGATGTGTTCTTCTGGCGTTACCAAATTACAAATTTGATGTGGCACATGTGCATCTCAAATTAACTGGGCATCCCCGACCCCACGGAGGTTCATCTAGTACGAAGTAGTACTGTACCCCCCTCCCCCTTTGCTTCCGATCAAATGTGGACCATGTGCGGGCCCACAGATGTGTTCTTCTGGCGTTACGAAATCACATATTTGATGTGAAACATGTGCATTGCAAAATTAACCGGGCATCCCCGACCCCACAGAGGTTCATCTAGTATGAAGTAGTATTGTGCCCCCCCCCCCACACACACACACTTTGAGTCGGTGGGAGGGGGCATCTCACCAAGGCCTATTGTAAGACTGACCATGAAGAATCACCACCTTGGTCGTATAACCTCTCTTGTTTGTTGGGTCAAAGTCATGCATTGACGTTCCACACGCGGCCCCACAAAATAGGCTAGTTTGTCGCCGATAACCACACGAGGGAGTGCCTGAAGACAACCACTGCGTGCATGTGGCCCAAACATATGTATGAAGTGTCATGTGGTGTTTGAATATACCCAATGCACAACTTTGATGTGGCCACGTGCTTTTGGAACCGGAAAGTCCCCACACGGAGCGAGGGTTCCCGACGCATAGTACACTATATATATATATATATATATATAGGGATACATGTATATGTGAGCCCTCGAACTTAGGTCTCGAATCTCACCATGATCGACGTATGACTATACGGTAACGCGAACCAAGAGAAGAAGAATCCACCCTGGTAACCTCTCTCTCGTTGTTGGTCGAAGTGATGGACGTCCACGCGGGCCCACGAATATATAGGCCATCGATGATGACAAAGTGAGGGAGAGTGTCCAAAGACAACCACTGCATGTATATATGTGCCCCAAACATATGTATGGACATGCGTGATGCATGCATATATGTTTGAATACCAAAAGCACAACATTTTGATGTGGCGCATGCATGTGTCAAAAAATGCACAGCCCCCACACAGATCTGGTTTATGATGCGTCGCATGCTCGCCCCCCCCCCCCCCACTTCGACCTGGTGGGAGGGATTCATGCATACACATGCGCGCGAAGTATATAGTTGCATGTACCGAACTGTATAAGATGAACCAAAACTTAATCCCCTCCTAATTATAAGTCAAATTAACCTCTATCACTGTCAGTCGAAGTGATTGGCCAAGCGGACACACAGAGATGAATGAAGCATCTCGCTGATAACCCCGTGAGTGAGTGCTAGAGGACAACCGCCATCGCTTGCTTGTGGGCCAAACACATGTATGGAGATGTGTGGTTGTGATGTTTGAATACCTAATATATATGCAGAACTTTCATGTGGCACCTGCCTCGGAAACCTTTAAGTCCCCCACACGAACCAAGGTTCATGACAAGTAGTATATATATTTTGCCGCCTTCCCCTCTTCGACGCGTAATATTTACTCCTACGTACCGTAGCACAACCCGAAAATAATCCTCCTTGCTCACCAAATTACCTTTCTTGTTGTGTCATATATTAGATGGACGACGACCTCGCGGGCCCATGGAGGGAAGAGTCGCATGCGAATGAGTGACAACCATCATCCGCACATGGCCCAATGTGTTGGTGATGTTTTCAATACCCAATATGCACAACTTCTTTGCGGCACCTGCCTCGGAAACCGAAAAGTCCCCACATGGAGCGAGATCGATTCATGACGTGTGTGTAGTATATATGTGCTGCCCCGGCCCCCTCCTCCCCTCTTTGACACGTACTATATACTCCTACCGTAACACAACCCAAAAAGAAACCTCCTTGCTGGGTCAAAGTGATGGTGGACAACCTCGCGGGCCCACGGATGGAAGCATCGCACGCGAGTGAGTGTCCTATATGATGCGTATTATTGCCCCCGGCCACCCTCTTCAACGCGTACTATATATATACTCCTACCGTACTGAAGGAAATATGCCCTAGAGGCAATAATAAAGTTGTTATTTATATTTCCTTATATCATGATAAGTTTTTATTATTCATGCTAGAATTGTATTAACCGGAAACTTGATACATGTGTGAATACATAGACAAAACAAAGTGTCCCTAGTATGCCTCTACTTGACTACCTCATTAATCAAAGATGGTTAAGTTTCCTGACCATAGACATGTGTTGTCATTTGATGAACGGGATCACATCATTAGGAGAATGATGTGATGGACGAGACCGATCCGTTTGCTTAGCATAATGATCGTGAAGTTTTATTGCTAGTGCTTTCTTCATGACTTATACATGTTCCTCTGACTATGAGATTATGCAACTCCCGAATACCGGAGGAACACCTTGTGTGCTATCAAACGTCACAACGTAACTGGGTGATTATAAAGATGATCTACAGGTGTCTCCAAAGGTGTTTGTTGGGTTGGCATAGATCGAGATTAGGATTTGTCACTCCGAGTATCTGAGAGGTATCTCTAGGGCCTCTTTGTAATGATCATCACTATAAGCCTTGCAAGCAATGTGACTAACGAGTTAGTTACGGGATGATGCATTACAAAACGAGTAAAGAGACTTGCCGGTAACCAGATTGAACTAGGTATGAAGATACCGACGATCGAATCTCGGGCAAGTAACATACCGATGACAAAGGGAACAACGTGTATTGTTATGCGGTTTGACCAATAAAGATCTTCGTAGAATATGTAGGAACCAATATGAGCATCCAGGTTCCGCTATTGGTTACTGATCATAGATGTGTCGCGATCATGTCTACATAGTTCTTGAACCCGTAGGGTCCGCACGCTTAACGTTCGATGACGATTTGTATTATGAGTTATGTGTTTTTGGTGACCGAAGTTTGTTCGGAGTCCCGAATGAGATCACGTACATGATGAGGAGTCTTGAAATGGTTGATAGGTAAAGATTGATATATTGGAAGGTTATGTTCGGGCACCGGAATTGTTTCGGAAAGGTTCGGACATTTTTCGGAGTACCGGGAGGTTACTGGAACCCCCCGGGGGACTATTGGGCCTTCATGGGCCCTAGTGGAGAGAGGAGGACGGCGGCCAGGTGGTGGCGCGCGCCCCCCAAGCCCAAACCGAATTCGACTAGGGGTGGGGGCGCGGCTCCCCTTTCCTTCTTCACCTCCACCTCTTTCCCCTTCCCCCCTTCTCCGGAAAGGAAAGGGGAATACTACAAGGACTGGGAGTCCTAGTAGGACTCACCCCTTTGGCGCGCCCCCTCTAGGCCGGCCGCCTCCTGCCCCCCTCCTTTATATACGGGGGCGGGGGGCACCCCAAAGACACACCAAGATTTCTCTTAGCCGTGTGCGGTGCCCCCCTCCACAGTTTACTCCTCCGGTTATAGCGTCGTAGTGCTTAGTCGAAGCCCTGCGCGGATCAGGTCACCAACACCATCGCCACGCCGTCGTACTGACGGAACTCTCCCTCGACCCTCTACTGGATCAAGAGTTCGAGGGACGTCATCGAGCTGAACGTGTGCTGAACACGAATGTGCCGTACGTTCGGTACTTGGATCGGTTGAATCATGAAGACGTTCGACTACATCAACCGCGTTAACCTAACGCTTCCGCTTTCGTTCTACGAGGGTACGTGGACACACTCTCCCCCTCTCATTTCTATGCATCTCCTAGATAGATCTTGCGTGAGCATAGAATTTTTTTGAAATTGCATGCTATGTTCCCAACAGTGGCATCCGAGCTAGGTCTATGCGTAGATGATATGCACGAGTAGAACACAAAGTGTTGTGGGTGATAATAGTCATACTGCTTACCACCAACGTCTTACTTTGATTCGGTGGTATTGTTGGATGAAGCGGCCCGAGCCGACATTACATGACCGCGTTCATGAGACTGGTTCTACCGACGTGCTTTGCACAAAGGTGGCTGGCGGGTGTCTGTTTCTCCAACTTTAGTTGAATCGAGTTTGACTATGGACGGTCCTTGTTGAAGGTTAAAACAGCACACTTGACGAAAAATCGTTGTGGTTTTGATGCGTAGGTAAGAACGGTTCTTACTAGAAGCCCATAGCAGCCACGTAAAACTTGCAACAACAAAGTAGAGGACGTCTAACTTGTTTTTGCAGGGCATGTTGTGATGTGATATGGTCAAGACATGATGTGATACACTTTATTGTATGAGATGATCATGTTTTGTAAAAGTTATCGGCAACTGGCAGGAGCCTTATGGTTGTCGCTTTATTGTATGCAATGCAAACGCCATGTAATTGTTTTACTTTATCACTATATGGTAGCGATAGTAGTAGAAGCAATAGTTGGCGAGGCGACAACGACGCTATGATGGAGATCAAGGTGTCAAGCCGGTGACAATGGGAATCATGACAGTGCTTTGGAGATGGAGATCAAAGGCACAAGATGATGATGGCCATATCATGTCACATATTTTGATTGCATGTGATGTTTATCTTTATGCATCTTATTTTGCTTAGTACGATGGTAGCATTATAAGCTGATGCCTCACTAAAAATTTCAAGGTATAAGTGTTCTCCCTGAGTATGCACCGTTGCGATAGTTTGTCGTGCCGAGACACCACGTGATGATCGGGTGTGATAAGCTCTACATTCACATACAACGGGTGCAAGATAGTTTTGCACATGCGGAATACTCGGGTTAAACTTGATGAGCCTAGCATATGTAGATATGGCCTCGGAACACGGAGACCGAAAGGTCGAACGTGAATCATATAGTAGATATGATGAACATAGAGATGTTCACCATTGAAAACTACTCCATCTCACGTGATGATCGGACATGGTTTAGTAGATATGGATCACGTGATCATTTAGATGACTCGAGGGATGTCTATCTAAGTGGTAGTTCTTAAGTAATATGATTAATTGAACTTAATTTATCATGAACTTAGTCCTGATAGTTTTTGCCTATCTATGTTGTTGTAGATCAATGGCCCGTGCTACCATTACCTTGAATTTTAATGCGTTCCTAGAGAAAGCTAAGTTGAAAGATGATGGTAGCAACTACACGGACTGGGTCCATAACTTGAGGATTATCCTCATTGCAGCACAGAAGTATTATGTCCTTGATGCACCGCTAGGTGACAAGCCCGCTCCCGCTAATGTGGACGCTTTGAACGTCTGGCAAACGCGGTTTGATGACTACTCTATAGTTAAGTGTGCCATGCTCTACGGCTTAGAATCGGGACTTCAAAGACGTTTTGAACGTCATGGAGCATATGAGATGTTCCAGGAGTTGAAGTTAATATTTCATGCAAATGCCCGAGTTGAGAGATATGAAGTCTCCAACAAGTTCTATAGCTGCAAGATGGAGGAGAACAGTTCTGTCAGTGAACACATACCCAGAATGTCTGGGTACCATAACCACTTGACTCAGCTGGGAGTTAATCTTCCGAATGATAGTGCTATTGACAGAGTTCTTCAATCACTGCCACCAAGCTACAAAGGCTTCGTGATGAACTATAATATGCAAGGGATGAATAAGACAATTCCCGAGCTCTTCGCTATGCTCAAAGCTACGGAGGTAGAAATCAAGAAAGAGCATCAAGTGTTGATGGTTAACAAGACCACTAGTTTCAAGAAAAAGGGCAAGGGAGAGAAGGGGAACTTCAAGAAGAATGGCAAGCAAGTTGTCACTCCCGGGAAGAATCCCAAGTCTGGACCCAAGCCTGAAACTGAGTGCTTCTACTGCAAAGGGACTGGTCACTTGAAGCGGAACTGCCCCAAGTATTTGGCGGATAAGAAGGATGGCAAAGTGAACAAAGGTATATTTGATATAGATGTTATTGATGTGTACCTTACTAATGCTCGTAGTAGCGCCTGGGTATTTGATACTGGTTCTGTTGCTCATATTTGCAACTCGAAACAGGGGCTACGGATCAAACGAAGATTGGCTAAGGATGAGGTGACAATGCGCATCGGGAATGGTTCCAAGGTCGATGTGATCGCCATCGGCACGCTACCTCTACATCTACCGTCGGGATTAGTTTTAGACCTGAATAATTGTTATTTGGTGCCGGCATTGAGCATGAACATTATATCTGGATCTTGTTTGATGCGAGACGGTTATTCATTTAAATCAGAGAATAATGGTTGTTCTATTTATATGAGTAATATCTTTTATGGTCATGCACCCTTGAAGAGTGGTCTATTTTTGTTGAATCTCGATCGTGGTGATACACATATTCATAATATTGATGCCAAAAGATGCAAAGTTGATAATGATAATGCAACATATTTGTGGCACTGCCGTTTAGGTTATATTGGTGTAAAGCGCATGAAGAAACTCCATGCGGATGGACTTTTGGAATCACTTGATTATGAATCATTTGATGCTTGCGAACCATGCCTAATGGGAAAGATGACTAAAATTCCGTTCTCCGTAACAATGGAGCGAGCTACTGACTTATTGGAAATAATACATACTGATGTATGCGGTCCGATGAGTGTTGAGGCTCGCGGCGGGTATCGTTATTTTCTAACCTTCACAGATGATTTGAGCAGATATGGGTATATCTACTTAATGAAACACAAGTCTGAAACATTTGAAAAGTTCAAAGAATTTCAGAGTGAAGTGGAAAATCATCGTAACAAGAAAATAAAGTTTCTACGATCTGATCGCGGAGGAGAATATTTGAGTTACGAGTTTGGTCTTCATTTAAAACAATGTGGAATAGTTTCACAACTCACGCCACCTGGAACACCACAGCGTAATGGTGTGTCTGAACGTCGTAACCGTACTTTATTAGATATGGTGCGATCATTGATGTCTCTTACCGATTTACCACTATCATTTTGGGGTTATGCATTAGAGACAGCCGCATTCATGTTAAATAGGGCACCATCTAAATCCGTTGAGACGACACCGTATGAACTGTGGTTTGGCAAGAAACCTAAGCTGTCATTTCTTAAAGTTTGGGGTTGCGATGCTTATGTGAAAAAGCTTCAGCCTGATAAGCTCGAACCCAAATCAGAGAAGTGCGTATTCATAGGATACCCAAAAGAAACTGTTGGGTACACCTTCTATCACAGATCCGAAGGCAAGATATTTGTTGCTAAGAATGGATCCTTTCTTGAGAAGGAGTTTCTCTCGAAAGAAGTGAGTGGGAGGAAAGTAGAACTTGATGAGGTAGTTGTACCTTCTCTTGAATTGGAAAGTAGTTCATCACAGAAATCAGTTCCAGTGATGCCTACACCAATTAGTGAGGAAGTTAATGATGATGATCATGAAACTTCAGATCAAGTTACTACCGAACCTCGTAGGTCAACCAGAGTACGTTCCGCACCAGAGTGGTACTGTAATCCTGTTCTGGAAGTCATGTTACTACACCATGACGAACCTATGAACTATGAGGAAGCGATGATGAGCCCAGATTCCGCGAAATGGCTTGAGGCCATGAAATCTGAGATGGGATCCATGTATGAGAACAAAGTATGGACTTTGGTTAACTTGCCCGATGATCGGCAAGCCATAGAGAATAAATGGATTTTCAAGAGGAAGACTGACGCTGATGGTAATGTTACTGTCTACAAAGCTCGACTTGTTGCAAAAGGTTTTCGACATTTTCAAGGAGTTGACTACGATGAGACCTTCTCATCCGTAGCGATGCTTAAGTCTATCCGAATCATGTTAGCAATTGCCGCATTTTATGATTATGAAATTTGGCAAATGGATGTCAAAACTGCATTCCTTAAGGGATTTCTCAAAGAAGAGTAGTATATGATGCAACCAGAAGGTTTTGTCGATCCTAAAGGTGCTAACAAAGTGTGCAAGCTCCAGCGATCCATTTATGGACTGGTGCAAGCATCTCGGAGTTGGAATATACGCTTTGATGAAGTGATCAAAGCATATGGTTTTATACAGACTTTTGGAGAAGCATGTATTTACAAGAAAGTGAGTGGAAAGCTCTGTAGCGTTTCTAATATTATATGTGGATGACATATTATTGATTGGAAACGATATAGAATTTCTGGATAGCATAAAAGGATACTTGAATAAGAGTTTTTCAATGAAAGACCTCGGTGAAGCTGCTTATATATTGGGCATCAAGATCTATAGAGATAGATCAAGACGCTTAATTGGACATTCACCAAGCACATACCTTGATAAAGTTTTGAAGAAGTTCAAAATGGATCAGTCAAAGAAAGGGTTCTTGCCTATATTACAAGGTGTGAAGTTGAGTAAGACTCAATGCCCGACCACTGCAGAAGATAGAGAGAAAATGAAAGTCATTCCCTATGCCTCGGCCATAGGTACTATCATGTATGCAATGCTGTGTACCAGACCTGATGTGTGGCTTGTTATAAGTTTAGCAGGGAGGTACCAAAGTAATCTAGGAGTGGATCACTGGACAGCGGTCAAGAACATCCTGAAATACATGAAACAGACTAAGGATACGTTTCTCGTTTATGGAGGTGACAAAGAGCTTGTCGTAAATGGTTACGTCGAAGAAAGCTTTGACCCTGATCCGGATGACTCTAAGTCGCAAACCGGATATGTATTTATATTGAATGGTGGAGCTGTTAGTTGGTGCAGTTCCAAGCAGAGCGTCGTGGCGGGATCTACGTGTGAAGCGGAGTACATAGCTGCTTCGGAAGCAGCAAATGAAGGAGTCTGGATGAAGGAGTTCATTTCCGATCTAGGTGTAATACCTAGTGCATCGGGTCCAATGAAAATCTTTTGTGACAATACTGGAGCAATTGCCTTAGCGAAGGAATCCATATTTCACAAAAGAACCAAACACATCAAGAGACGCTTCAACTCCATCCGCGATCAAGTCAAGGAGGGAGACATAGAGATTTGCAAAATACATACGGATCTGAATATTGCAGACTCGTTGACTAAGCCTCTTACACGAGCAAAACATGATCAGCACCAAGACTCCATGGGTGTTAGAATCATTACAATGTAATCTACATTATTGACTCTAGTGAAAGTGGGAGACTGAAGGAAATATGCCCTAGAGGCAATAATAAAGTTGTTATTTATATTTCCTTATATCATGATAAATGTTTACTATTCATGCTAGAATTGTATTAACCGGAAACTTGATACATGTGTGAATACATAGACAAAACAAAGTGTCCCTAGTATGCCTCTACTTGACTAGATCGTTAATCAAACATGGTTAAGTTTCCTGACCATAGACATGTGTTGTCATTTGATGAACGGGATCACATCATTAGGAGAATGATGTGATGGACAAGAACCATCCATTAGGTTAGCATAATGATTGTTAAGTTTTATTGCTATTGCTTTCTTCATGACTTATACATGTTCCTCTGACTATGAGATTATGCAACTCCCGAATACCGGAGGAACACCTTGTGTGCTATCGAACGTCACAACGTAACTGGGTGATTATAAAGATGCTCTACAGGTGTCTCCAAAGGTGTTTGTTGGGTTCGCATAGATCGAGATTAGGATTTGTCACTCCGAGTATCGGAGAGGTATCTCTGGGCCCTCTCGGTAATGCTCATCACTATAAGCCTTGCAAGCAATGTGATTAATGAGTTAGTTACGGGATGATGCATTACGAACGAGTTAAGAGACTTGCCGGTAACGAGATTGAAGTAGGTATGAAGATACCGACGATCGAATCTCGGGCAAGTAACATACCGATGACAAAGGGAACAACGTGTATTGTTATGCGGTTTGACCGATAAAGATCTTCATAGAATATGTAGGAACCAATATGAGCATCCAGGTTCCGCTATTGGTTATTGATCGGCGATGTGTCCCGATCATGTCTACATAGTTCTCGAACCCGTAGGGTCCGCACGCTTAACGTTCGATGACAATTTGTATTATGAGTTATGTGTTTTTGGTGACCGAAGTTTGTTCGGAGTCCCGGATGAGAGCACGGACATGACGAGAAGTCTCGAAATGGTCGTGAGGTAAAGATTGATATATTGGAAGGTTATGTTCGGGCACCGGAATGGTTTCCGAAAGTTTCGGACATTTTTCGGAGTACCGGGAGGTTACTGGAACCCCCCGGGGGACTATTGGGCCTTCATGGGCCCTAGTGGAGAGAGGAGGCCGGCGGCCAGGTGGTAGCGCGCGCCCCCCCAAGCCCAAACCGAATTGGACTAGGGGTGGCGGCGCGGCCCCCCTTTCCTTCTTCTCCTCCACCTTTTTCCCCTTCCGCCCTTCTCCGGAAAGGAAAGGGGAATCCTACTAGGACTGGGAGTCCTAGTAGGACTACCCCCTTTGGCGCGCCCCCTCTAGGCCGGCCGCCTCCTCCCCCCCTCCTTTATATACGGGGGTGGGGGGCACCCCAAAGACACACCAAGATTTCTCTTAGGCGTGTGCGGTGCCCCCCTCCAAAGTTTACTCCTCCGGTCATAGCGTCGTAGTGCTTAGGCGAAGCCCTGCGTGGATCACATCACCAACACCGTCGCCACGCCATCGTGCTGACGGAACTCTCCCTCGACCCTCTACTGGATCAAGAGTTCGAGGGACGTCATCGAGCTGAACATGTGCTGAACATGAGGTGCCATACGTTCGGTACATGGATCGGTTGAATCGTGAAGACGTTCGACTACATCAACCGCGTTAACCTAACGCTTCCGCTTTCGGTCTACGAGGGTACGTGGACACACTCTCCTCCTCTCGTTGCTATGCATATCCTAGATAGATCTTGAGTGCGCGTAGAATTTTTTTGAAATTGCATGCTACGTTCTCAACACGTACGTATAACAAAAACCAAAAAATGACCATCCTTGTTGGTCAAATTAACCACTCTCTGTAGGAGATATGCCCTAGAGGCAATAATAAATGTTATTGATTATCTCCCTGTTCATAATTAGGTTTATGTTCCATGCTATAACTGCAATGATTCTCGAGTCTACAAATAAAACGAGGCTTGGAGGGAAACTCATGTGCACGTGTGGGATAATAAACGGTAAAATGTATTCCTAGTCAAGCCTCTATGACTGGCTCAAGTATTGCATGATGATCTTGTTTTCCTGATCATGGGCATGACTATGCCGGCAATTTTGAGGGCACAATTGTTAGCAGAACATTTGTGTTGAATCGACCCAAATTGATGTTATGCTATGAGATTCTTTCGTCACAAGTTAATGGTTAATAACACAGAGATGGTTAACGTTTGCATAATTCCTCAGACCATGAGAGTATCGAGTTTCTTCATGCTTGATTCATGAACTTTGGGGTTTGTTAAACGTCATCCGTAACTGGATGGCTATTACGGCGGCTTACGGGTTCATGGGAAAGTATGTCAAGTAACTTGATAGCTCAAGATTGGGATTTGCTCCTCCGACGATGGAGAGATATCTCTGGGCCCTCTCGGTGTTACGGTATCCATCATCGTCTGGCCAGACACAGGGTGATTTGATCACAGGGATGCCGGAACACAGTAACGAGAAAAGAGAACAATACCGGTAACGAGTTAACTAGCATAGTGGACAAGTTGTTGATCCACGGGAATGCCAACATGTCTCACCTCGGGTATTTGTAACATATCGCGAAGCAATAGGAATAGCACACGGCAACTGGAGGTTCACTCGAATATTCATTCGTGTGGGTATAGGGGTCAATATGGGTGTCCATGGCTCCGATGTTGATCATTGATCGGAAGGGGTTCCAGGTCATGTCTATACTTCACCGAACCTATAGGGTCACACGCTTAAGGGTCATCTATCTGCTGAATACTAGACAGGGAGTCTGAGAGAAAATCACCGAAAAAGTTTCGGACACCGAAAAGTTTCGGACAGCGGAAAAGTTCCGCAGAGAGAGGTCACCGGATGAGTTCCGGTGAAACTGAAAAGTTGTTTCAGGGGATACCATTAAGTCAAAATGGTTTCGGCACATGCCTGATAATTCTTGGAGGATGCCGGAATCATTCTGGAAACTTCTGGGAATTTTCTGGAAGAAAAACCGGAAATGTTCCGGGGCTGCCGGAACCGCTTCAGATGCTTTTCGCAGATGAAATCACTAAACTGGAATTGTTCCAGAACGCATTGAAAATTATTTTAGTGGGTACTGGAAATGTACTAAGCCCACATAAATATTTTCAGTTTGAACGGACGCTGAAAAATGTCGTCGTGAATAGTGAAAGTGCTTTTTGGATGGCTTCTTGGAGAAGCCACCTTGAGGGTCCTTTGGTATTTTTCCCCTTGGCTTCTTGGAGAAGCCACCCTTGGGCTTGGCCTATAAATAGGGGTGGAGGGGGCTGCCTAAAGACTCACTCCTTCTCACATACAAGTGCCATGCAATGATCTGGCTTCTCTCTCCCTCCCACGAAAAGAGTTTCGTAGAGCCGAAAGGCTGTCTGGGTTCCGGTGGGAACTAGTTCTGGACGGCGAAGCCCTGCCGGATAGTTGACACCGTATGTGTGCAACTCTGTAGAGAGTTCGTAGTTTCGATCTTAGTGCCCGAGGGGCTGTTCGTGAGTGCCTCCCGAAGGGCTGTCCAAGTGACGGTCCGAGTTCTGTGAGTCCTCCCGAAGGGCTGTCCGAGTGACCGTTCGAGTTTCGAAGGTCCTCCCGAAGGGCTGTCCGCGACACCGTCCGGGGGACTGTTCGACTGCCTCCCGGAGGGCTGTCCGAAGGGAAGACGAGGGTATACATCCTCGCGGTTGGGAGGTTGTAAATCCTAGCTGCGGGGATCTGCACCACCGATCGTCATCGACTCTACTTTCGCTGCGCTACGGGTCGGTAACGAAAATGATCAAACCTTGTATGCAGTCTCCATAGTGGTCCTGGGCTGGTGCGTAGGTCGGAAAATTTTTGTTTTCTGCTGCGTTACCCTACATGCCCTAGAGGCAATAATAAATGTTATTGATTATCTCCCTGTTCATAATTAGGTTTATGTTCCATGCTATAACTGCAATGATTCTCGAGTCTACAAATAAAACGAGGCTTGGAGGGAAACTCATGTGCACGTGTGGGATAATAAACGGTAAAATGTATTCCTAGTCAAGCCTCTATGACTGGCTCAAGTATTGCATGATGATCCTGTTTTCCTGATCATGGGCATGACTATGCCGGCAATTTTGAGGGCACAATTGTTAGCAGAACATTTGTGTTGAATCGACCCAAATTGATGTTATGCTATGAGATTCTTTCGTCACAAGTTAATGGTTAATAACACAGAGATGGTTAACGTTTGCATAATTCCTCAGACCATGAGAGTATCGAGTTTCTTCATGCTTGATTCATGAACTTTGGGGTTTGTTAAACGTCATCCGTAACTGGATGGCTATTATGGCGGCTTACGGGTTCACGGGAAAGTATGTCAAGTAACTTGATAGCTCAAGATTGGGATTTGCTCCTCCGACGATGGAGAGATATCTCTGGGCCCTCTCGGTGTTACGGTATCCATCATCGTCTGGCCAGACACAGGGTGATTTGATCACAGGGATGCCGGAACACAGTAACGAGAAAAGAGAACAATACCGGTAACGAGGTAACTAGCATAGTGGACAAGTTGTTGATCCACGGGAATGCCAACATGTCTCACCTCGGGTATTTGTAACATATCGCGAAGCAATAGGAATAGCACACGGCAACTGGAGGTTCACTCGAATATTCATTCGTGTGGGTATAGGGGTCAATATGGGTGTCCATGGCTCCGATGTTGATCATTGATCGGAAGGGGTTCCAGGTCATGTCTATACTTCACCAAACCTATAGGGTCACACGCTTAAGGGTCATCTATCTGCTGAATACTAGACAGGGAGTCTGAGAGAAAATCACCGAAAAAGTTTCGGACACCGAAAAGTTTCGGACAGCGGAAAAGTTCCGCAGAAAGAGGTCACCGGATGAGTTCCGGTGAAACTGAAAAGTTGTTTCAGGGGATACCATTAAGTCAAAATGGTTTCGGCACATGCCTGATAATTCTTGGAGGATGCCAGAATCATTCTGGAAACTTTTGGGAAGTTTCTGGAAGAAAAACCGGAAATGTTCCCGGGCTGCCGGAACCGCTTCAGATGCTTTTCGCAGATGAAATCACTAAATTGGAATTGTTCCAGAACGCGTTGAAAATTATTTTAGTGGGTACTGGAAATGTTCTAAGCCCACATAAATATTTTCAGTTCAAACGGACGCTGAAAAATGTCGTCGTGAATAGTGAAAGTGCTTTTTGGAATTTTTTGGAAAACCACCTTTTAGGGCTTTTGCTAAAGGCTTCTAGAAGGTGATGTGGATGGATGAGAGCCCCCTTTGGGGGGGCCCCTAGGGGGTGGCCGGCCACATGTGGAGCTCCTCCTTGGAGCTCCACATGTCCTTTGGTTTCTCTCTTATGCCCTTGGAAAGAGTTTCCTTCATGGGTATTTTGGTATTTCTTGAATGCCCATCCTACCCCTTGGTTTTCCTATATAAGGAGGAGAGGGGGCTGCTCAATCCTTCATCCCTTCTCACATACAAGTGCCATGCAATGATCTGGCTTCTCTCTCCCTCCCACGAAAAGAGTTTCGTAGAGCCGAAAGGCTGTCTGGGTTCCGGTGGGAACTAGTTCTGGACGGCGAAGCCCTGCCGGATAGATGACACCGTATGTGTGCAACTCTGTAGAGAGGTCGTAGTTTCGATCTTAGTGCCCGAGGGGCTGTTCGAGAGTGCCTCCCGAAGGGCTGTCCAAGTGACGGTCCGAGTTCTGTGAGTCCTCCCGAAGGGCTGTCCGAGTGACCGTTCGAGTTTCGAAGGTCCTCCCAAAGGGCTGTCCGCGACACCGTCCGGGGGACTGTTCGACCGCCTCCCGGAGGGCTGTCTGAAGGGAAGACGAGGGGATACATCCTCGTGGTTGGGAGGTTGTAAATCCTAGCTGCGGGGATCTGCACCGCCGATCGTCATCGACTCTACTTCCGCTGCGCTACGAGTCGGTAACGAAAATGATCAAACCTTATATGCAGTCTCCATAGTGGTCCTGGGCTGGTGCGTAGGTCGGAAATTTTTGTTTTCTGCTGCGTTACCCTACAGTGGCATCAAGAGCCGTGCTATGCGTAGATGCAGGTTGCGATCTAGAATACATTGTGATGTATGGGTGTTGCACAATATAATTAGGTAGTAGATGAGTTCTATTACTGAAAATTATTTGTGCGGGTAGCAGATGAAATCTGTTACCCGATGTTCTTGTTGCTTCCCTGGAATTTGCATATTTCTGATCTTGATAATAGCATGGTGGAGTTTCAATGTTCTGGCAATCCGCGATCCTGATTGATCAACGAAGTGCTAACAGTTCATTGAATTCCACCGTAGTTAAAAAGAAAGATGAAATTTCGCAGACAAAAGGGCAATGCAGATATGATCTGCACGGGGGTCATGCGTATGACGAAGTTTAGTATGGGGTTCAAGATTTTATTATCTCGTGCTTCATACACCCCGCATTGTTAATCTAGCGACTTGAATTATCATACTTGATGATGGATGTTGGTAGCTTCGGTTTGTTTCGAAACCTTAGAAGCCACGTAAAACAAGTTTTTGCTTGAACCAATTAGAGGCGTCTAACTTGGTTTTGCAGGAGGGTTTGCATGTGCATGTGATGTGGTATAGCAGTGCTCATAATAATTTGATTATGTATGAGATGACTATATAATGTAAATTTATTAACATGACCTGCGTGTCATGATTCGGCATGATGGCTGGAGCCATATGATTGCACTTTAATGACCTACGTGTCAACCTTGTTGTAATGCATTATTTTATTAGCTATAGAGATAGCAATATTATCTGGTGCATCAACAAGGTGGTGGAAATCTTCGCGAAGGAGAACACCGACGCGAATGCCGAAGATGAAGAAATACAAGACTTCTCCGTCAGAAAGGGCTATACCATATCATGCTTTTATGAATTGCTTGAGATGTTTATCCCTTATGATGCACCCTTCTTGATTGCGCGGTAGTCGCTTTTTATTAGGGTGATCTCTCAGAAAAAATATCAAGTAGTTAGTGTTCTCCCAAGTGTAGCACCGTCACGGCACCTAACTTTTCGGGGTATCACAGGATCTCCCTGGGTACGAACGATTAGGGATGTGTGAGGCGGGTGAGTTGAGACCTTGCAGCAAGATCACTTGGTTGTCTTGACGTTCTGGAAGGATCTCCCTGAGCTCGGAACACGCCCATCGAAAGATGAACAAGAGTCACATAGAGATGTGATCGGCAAGTTTGCCTACCGATTGAAGTTCGCGCCATCAGTGTTCATCTCGTTCAATGGCGTTGAATGGAAATGCGGGTCTTGTATCACTCACAATCAATTATGAGAGATATTGATTTGAGTGGGAGCGCACTGTTGAATTAACTTGTTTAAATTCTTAGTGCAATTAATTGTGGACACTGTCTAAGTGTTATATGCATAATAGTTGTAGAATAATGGCTCGCGTTTCCACCTTCCCTATTAAAATTGAATAGCTGTTAAATATCTGGTTAAAACTTTACGGTTGGTAACGTAATGTGAGGATTGTCCTCAAGAGTGCCGAGAAGAACTTTGTCCTATCGCATACTTTCGGTATTCTCTTGCTTATGCTATGGATCATGTGACTCTCGTCCTTCGATCCAAAAGCTAGAATTCCGTTTCAGTCAAAGTGCAATATGTTTGCTTCCATGAGACCCGAACTTCGAAAGTTTGGATAGTTATGTGATATTCATGGAATCTGAAAATCATTTTCAGAGACAGACAAAGGCTAAAAGATATGAGATATCCAAAGCAATGTTTGTTTGCAAACTATTAGTAAAAGAGTTTACTATGCATTAGACTGATAAGAGAGGGATCCAGAAGAACGCCTGTCATATGATGAAAGGTGAATAAAACAACAACTTAAAGAGAAAGGAAGTGTCCGAAGGGTGTTAGTGAAACTTTCACGCCTAGGAAGTCCGGGGCTAACGCCACTATTAAGTTGGGTGCTTCTTCTGAGAGTAGGAGAAATACTAAAAGTTAAACTGTTAGAAGTATAATGGCAGAAAGAAAGAAGACTGGAATATCCAGCTCATGTATGAATGTCATACAAGTTTTTGATGTATAGAAGGCTAGTCAAAGATATAGTTCTTGGGAATTATGATTAATTTGTTAATCACTGATTCTTGGGTATTGTGAGTTAATCATAGAGATACCCGCTCGATTGCATTCTGTTGCAACTCGATGTAAGAACTACTATGGCCTGAAAGACTAGCCAGGAATGAGGTTTAGGTATACACAGGGAACATAGTAAATGTTACTATACCTTCCATCGGTGTATTACCGTCTGTATTTATTTTCATAATTCATTTAGAGTTTTAGAAACTCTAGCCTTTGCATAAAGTAATCTTGCAAGAAGGTTGTTCATAAGAGAACTTTTTATGTTCGATGTTATGAATAACATAAGGGCCATACTTTCATTGAGAATGAGATGCATGTTATGAATAATGATAATAATATATTACCTCTGGATTTACTTTCATAATTCATTTTAGAGTTTTACACACTCTAGCCCATTGCACAATGTTTGTTGCAAAAGAGTTGTTCATAAAAGAACAATTGTTGTTTAGTATTATGAATAACATGAAGGGCCATACTTCCATCCAAGATGGGATGTATGTTATGAATATTGATGGTAAAATGATACATCCATAACACTGACGCTAAATGTCGCAAGACTAAAAGAATACCACACAAGTGTGGCACTGCATTTGGTCACATTGGAGAAACCCGCATGAAAGATTCCATTATGATGGATTTTGAAGTCGTTTGATTTTTGAATCATCTGACACTTGCAACTTTCCTTCGAAAAGTGAAGTGACTGAAATACCGTTCACAGGCCATAAGGAACGAGCAAAGAATTTATTGGTGATCATACATTTTGATGTATGTAGTCCGATAAATGTTTTTGCAAGTAGTGGATTTATCTATCTTCAGAAATGACTCAAGTAGATATATGGATATTTACTTGATGAGACGTAAGTCTGAATTTTTTGAATTCATTCAAAAGGTTTTCAAATATGAAGTAGAAGTTATTGTAACAAGAAGATTATGTTTCTTCAATTCGATTGCAGAAAAGAATATTTGAGTTACAAGTTTAGCGAATGTCTGATGAGTTGTGAAAGGGGTTTCATAACTTGCACCTCCCGGAACACCACTGCAAGTGGAAAGTCCGTGAAGATGTAATCGAACCATTTATGACATGGTAAGATCAAAGATGGCATAAATAAATTTGCCATTATCCCTTTTAAAGAGTGATGCTTTAGAGACTGCAGCTTTTACACTGAAAAGAGCTCCATCGGGTCTGTTGAAATGACACCATGGTATGGTACGCCCAACCATGTTATATCTTTTCTTAACATTTGGAATATGGGGCTTGTGTAAAAGGTTACAAACCTATTCCAAATCAGACAAGTGCTACTTTGTAGGTTATCCCAAGTCATTGGGTATTCCCCCACCACTATACCGAGGCAAAAGTTTTTGCCACAAAATGGTATGCTTTTAAAGAGAATTGTTCTTGCAAAAGGTGAGTGGGAGGACAGTGCAACTCGAAGAGATAACCAGTATCTTCGTCATCAGGTCAAAGGAAAGGAACCTTGGAAGTGATTCCGGAGTTTCCTACTGCGACTGATACGGAAGTCTCTACAATAAAATGTATGGACTTCGGTCGAACTTGCAACTGAACCACGTAGGCAAGGCTCGTGCAAACCTCTCAGGTGCACAGACGAGATATTGTTGTTAGACAACAGTATACCTACGATACACAAGGAAGCGTTGATGGGCCCTGACTCCGGGATTGGCTAAATGCCAATATAATCCGAGATAGTTTCCATATAAATGATTCAAGATCATATCTTGATGACCCCTTCAGAAGACTTAGAGTCTAACGAACTTTTATGGAACTATAAACTGATATGGATAAAATGTTTTATCCATAAAGCTCGACTTGTTGAAATAACAAGTTCAAGGAGTTTACTACGATGAGGTTGTTTCATCGTAGCGATGCTTAAAGTCAGTTCGGGTTGAACTAGCAATTAATACAAATTTCATATCATGAGATATGAAACAAGGGATGACAAAAGGATTTCCATCTGATGGAAATGAAACCAAGGACTTGCATGTGTTACAGTCCAAGGTATTTTGTGAGTCCAGAGGATGCTAGTAAGGGTGCACACTTCAGAGTTCCAGCGATGGACACAAGAGAGCAAAGTGGAGTCGGAATCTTCGTGTTTTGATGAAATGGTCAAAGGAGTTTGACTTCATCAATGGGTAACGAAGATGCTTGTAATTCAAGAAAGTAAGTGAGAGCCTAATAATATTTCTAAAAACCTTGTGTGCTTGACACATTGTTAATTGGAAATAAAATTCTTGACACGAATTAGGACTTCATTTGAAAATAGTTTTTCGATGAAGTGCTTGGGCTAAATAGCCTCAATATTAGGCATAATGATCTATGGAGATAGATTTACCTAATGGGGCTAAGCAATAAATACATATTGACAAGATGCTAAAACTTTTTAGCATTTAAAACGCCAAGGAGTGATTCTTGCCGAAGTCACATGGAAAGAGTTTTTGCAAGACTCGGTGTCCCAAAAACACTGATGAGCAAAATACATGATGGAGATTCCTCACACCTTCGTGTTTGGATTAATCATGTATTCCATGGTATGTAAAACAACCAGTTTTGTCCGATACTCCCAAGGTGTTGCGAGTATAGATACCAAAGTGATCAAAAGTACTGATCATAGGACAACAGTGAAAAGTGTCATTGAATGCTAGAGTAGCACTGATGACATGTTTTCTCGCAAGTGGAGATCATGAAGAGTTCGTTGTAAAATGTTACATCGATACAGTCTTCATCATTGCTCCAAGCGATTTTCGATTTAAATAAAGGGTTTTGTGTAATACATAATATGGTGGCACGGTAGTTGGAAATTGTTCCAAACAAGATACTGTGGCAAATTCTATAACAGAGGCGAAGTATGTTGCCGCTTTTTAAGCGACAAAGAAGATGTTGAATCATATAGTTCATTCATGAACTTAGTATGGTTCCAAGATGACTTTTGTCAATGGGACACTACTGCAGGTAGTTGCTCCATACCTCAGTCTGAGGAATCCAGGTTCGACCTGTGATTCACATACATACAAAGTCAAGTCCACACAAAATATGAATTTTGTGGAAGCATGAAAATGCGAAGGATATGCAAAGAGACACACGGAGCTGAAGTCGTCAGATCCGTTGGACATCAGGCTATGCCACATGCGAAGCATATTTACACAGGTGTGCCACAGGTGTAAAGTGCATTAGCATTAACTAGATTATTGACTCTAGTGCAAGTGGGAGTCTGTAGGAGATATGCCCTAGAGGCAATAATAAATGTTATTGATTATCTCCCTGTTCATAATTAGGTTTATGTTCCATGCTATAACTGCAATGATTCTCGAGTCTACAAATAAAACGAGGCTTGGAGGGAAACTCATGTGCACGTGTGGGATAATAAACGGTAAAATGTATTCCTAGTCAAGCCTCTATGACTGGCTCAAGTATTGCATGATGATCCTGTTTTCCTGATCATGGGCATGACTATGCCGGCAATTTTGAGGGCACAATTGTTAGCAGAACATTTGTGTTGAATCGACCCAAATTGATGTTATGCTATGAGATTCTTTCGTCACAAGTTAATGGTTAATAACACAGAGATGGTTAACGTTTGCATAATTTCTCAGACCATGAGAGTATCGAGTTTCTTCATGCTTGATTCATGAACTTTGGGGTTTGTTAAACGTCATCCGTAACTGGATGGCTATTACGGCGGCTTACGGGTTCATGGGAAAGTATGTCAAGTAACTTGATAGCTCAAGATTGGGATTTGCTCCTTCGACGATGGAGAGATATCTCTGGGCCCTCTCGGTGTTACGGTATCCATCATCGTCTGGCCAGACACAGGGTGATTTGATCACAGGGATGCCGGAACACAGTAACGAGAAAAGAGAACAATACCGGTAACGAGGTAACTAGCATAGTGGACAAGTTGTTGATCCACGGGAATGCCAACATGTCTCACCTCGGGTATTTGTAACATATCGCGAAGCAATAGGAATAGCACACGGCAACTGGAGGTTCACTCGAATATTCATTCGTGTGGGTATAGGGGTCAATATGGGTGTCCATGGCTCCGATGTTGATCATTGATCGGAAGGGGTTCCAGGTCATGTCTATACTTCACCGAACCTATAGGGTCACACGCTTAAGGGTCATCTATCTGCTGAATACTAGACAGGGAGTCTGAGAGAAAATCACCGAAAAAGTTTCGGACACCGAAAAGTTTCGGACAGCGGAAAAGTTCCGCAGAGAGAGGTCACTGGATGAGTTCCGGTGAAACTGAAAAGTTGTTTCAGGGGATACCATTAAGTCAAAATGGTTTCGGCACATGCCTGATAATTCTTGGAGGATGCCAGAATCATTCTGGAAACTTCTGGGAATTTTCTGGAAGAAAAACCGGAAATGTTCCGGGGCTGACGGAACCGCTTCAGATGCTTTTCGCAGATGAAATCACTAAACCGGAATTGTTCCAGAACGCGTTGAAAATTATTTTAGTGGGTACTGGAAATGTTCTAAGCCCACATAAATATTTTCAGTTCAAACGGACGCTGAAAAATGTCGTCGTGAATAGTGAAAGTGCTTTTTGGAATTTTTTGGAAAACCACCTTTTAGGGCTTTTGCTAAAGGCTTCTAGAAGGTGATGTGGATGGATGAGAGCCCCCTTTGGGGGGGGCCCGTAGGGGGTGGCCGGCCACATGTGGAGCTCCTCCTTGGAGCTCCACATGTCCTTTGGTTTCTCTCTTATGCCCTTGGAAAGAGTTTCCTTCATGGGTATTTTGGTATTTCTTGAATGCCCATCCTACCCCTTGGTTTTCCTATATAAGGAGGAGAGGGGGCTGCTCAATCCTTCATCCCTTCTCACATACAAGTGCCATGCAATGATCTGGCTTCTCTCTCCCTCCCACGAAAAGAGTTTCGTAGAGCCGAAAGGCTGTCTGGGTTCCGGTGGGAACTAGTTCTGGACGGCGAAGCCCTGCCGGATAGATGACACCGTATGTGTGCAACTCTGTAGAGAGGTCGTAGTTTCGATCTTAGTGCCCGAGGGGCTGTTCGAGAGTGCCTCCTGAAGGGCTGTCCAAGTGACGGTCCGAGTTCTGTGAGTCCTCCCGAAGGGCTGTCCGAGTGACCGTTCGAGTTTCGAAGGTCCTCCCGAAAGGCTGTCCGCGACACCGTCCGGGGCACTGTTCGACCGCCTCCCGGAGGGCTGTCTGAAGGGAAGACGAGCGGATACATCCTCGCGGTTGGGAGGTTGTAAATCCTAGCTGCGGGGATCTGCACCGCCGATCGTCATCGACTCTACTTCCGCTGCGCTACGAGTCGGTAACGAAAATGATCAAACCTTATATGCAGTCTCCATAGTGGTCCTGGGCTGGTGCGTAGGTCGGAAATTTTTGTTTTCTGCTGCGTTACCCTACACTCTCATCACATGTCATAGTGCTAGACGGCAACCTCGCGGGCCCACGCGAGCGAGTGTCCTAGGAGCACCGCGTGCATGTGGCCCAAAGATGCATGTCAAACTTTTTCTGCAGCGAACATGCGACCAAAGGAGTTTAGTGTTGAAAAATGAAACAAATAGATAACATCTATCCGTTTTTTATACATTGATTGATTTCCCAGGAATTTAAATGTGCAAAATTCAAATTTGATCTACATGATAGTGCACGAAAATGGATTACAAAATCATATGTGTACATGTCCCTGGGTTCATGTTTAGTCCCCATGCAAGAAATTTCTAACATCTAGAATCTTGATTTTAAAATCCAATAAATCCAAAACTAAGTTGAAATTCATGAAACTTATCGTGGTGTCATATGGACACCAATAGACTGTGATATTTTTTTTCAAATTTGAGACAAGTTTTGATATAATCTTCTTACATACAAGAAATTATAAATAATTATCAACCAATATCGCAAACGAACTCTTTATTCGAACCGTGTGCTTTAGACAAACAAAATGTAAGTGCAGTGCTTCGGTTAAGCAATAAAGCGGCAGAATTAATCATCAAAAAGGAAAAATCAATATAATACGTGCCGCACACGCGTCCCGTGTGCCGTACGAGCACGCGTGAGTTGACGAGACGCATGCTAGCAGGTAGACCGGGAGGCCGAGGCATGCGCGTGTTCGCTACGCACTCACCGTGGGTCATGATAGTAGCTGTGTGAAATGACGGTAGGCGTGCTAGCAGTCCACTGCGCAAGCTCACCGGGAGGCGAGCCAGCCCTTTGACCGCCGCCTACCTCACTCCCACTACTCCATATTAATGGCGCGCCCGATCCGCGGCCGCACACCCCATGCACAGTTGTCACCGCCGCATGGAGTGTATTAGGATTTTGTCGAAGCGCACCATTGGCTGGTGAAGCACCTGCGCAACGCATGAAGCTGGGGTTAGTTGTAATTGTCCTGTTCAAAACTTTGGTTGAGTTAGTTGTTATTGTCCAGTTCAATCTGGATTTTGTGTAAACCTGATGAACAATTAATCATCGTGCTTTTGTACCTTCTGTAAGCTGGGGTTAGATATTGCTGCCCTTTTCAACTCGGCTTTGACACATATTTTCTTTCATACAAACCGGAGCTTCTATCAAGAAGCCTGATGGTTCCGAGAGCGAACTTGGTCACATGATCTGGTCGTGAAACGACACACGCTGTATCTTCCCGCCTTGATTTATTTTACAGAGGCAACATGCAACTGTGCTAAACATATGAAATTATTCAGGGTTTGTTTCGCCTTTTTATACATTGGTTTTCCTAGTCATTTTTAACAAATAGCCAGCACGTTATTATCGCAAATGGTCATATTAGTCAAACCGTGGGCATTCAAATAACCATTTACTACCGCGGGCAGATGTTTGATTAGACGGGATGACAGTGAGCAGTCCTCTGTTCTCATCTACAAGCACCACCACCGAGGATCGCCGCCTGCTGCGAGATGGAGGACGAGCCAGCCAACAAGCGGGGGCGGGTTGAGCAAAAACGTTGATTTCATCAGCAGCCTCCCCCGATGAGATGTTGGTAACCATCATATCCCACCTCCCCATCAAATATGGCGTGCGGACCACTGTCCTCTCGCGGCGGTGGTGCCCCCTCTGGCACTGCACCTCCCTGGACCTCATTGTCGACCATGAGTTCTGCAGCGGGGAGCAGCAACACCTGGACGCATTGTCCCACGTCCTCGACATACACCCTGGGCCGGTCAGACGCCTTGCTATTGGCGGGCTCAATCCCCACAACAAGACCGAACCCAGGTTGCAGTACTGGTTCCTATCCCCAGCCCTGGATCGGCTTGATGAGCTCAGCCTTCATGCTAGACGTCCTTGCTCGCTGCCGCCATCCGTGTTCCGCCTCGCGCCCACGCTGCGCCGCGCTACATTCAGGCGGTGCATTTTCCCGCGGATCGTTGCCGCGCGTGCTCTTCATGTCCCTAAACTTAAGCACCTCGAGCTCATTGCCGTCCGCATCTTGAAGGAGGATTTGGAGCGCCTGCTCATCGGCTATACAGTGCTCGAGTACCTTCGTCTTCATGTGATGGATGGGTTCAGTTGCCTCCACATCACCTCGACGAATGTCCATGCGATTTATGTGCATTGCTGGTGCCGCCCAAGGCTGTCAGTTGAGGTGTTTCACGATATTGTCATTGAGAATGCGCCTTTCCTCGAGAGAGTGTATGTACATGATAAATTAGGTCCAGCAAGAATCAGGGTCATTCACGCAACGAAATTGGCAGTGTTGGGCTATTCTTGTGCTGAATTCAACGAACTTGTTATTGGATCATTATCTGTTCAGGTACAACAGTCTTCTTCTTCTCCTTCTTATATATTATCGGACAACACATTTTATCTAATTGTTGTTGATCTATATGTTCGCCTGTCATCTAAAAAATTAATCCCACAAGCTTGACCCGGCTTCTGCGCACAGTGAAGATCTTGGCACTACAATCTGTTGGCCCTGATCTGGATGAAGTTGTTAGATTCCTTAGATGCTTTCCTTACACGGAGAAGCTATACAGTGAGGTGATGCTCCTTTCCTATTAATTGTTAACCACAACGGAGCTCAATTTTTTGTTACTTTTACCCATGATTACAATGACAAATTTGGAGGATTTCAATACTTTTTTTTTGGAGATGCTAGTGTTTACGCGTTTCATTCCTTCGCCCGACATGCTTTCGTGATAAAAGTTTATCATGAGATTGAAGGTGGCATTTCACTCTTTTCGTGTATTTTAGAAATCCTGCAAATCAAAGAAGCCCGAAGTGTTCAAATCTGCAGCTATGCACTAATATGTTGTCTTCGTTTGCAGATATTAGCAGGCCCGAAAGTAGAAAATGTTGGGGAATATACCAATCCCATTGAATGCCTTGATCTTCATCTCACAGAAATTACTTTTAACGAGTACCGAGGCACCACACCAGAAATTAAATTCGCCTGGTTCTTTGTTGAGAAAGCAAGGTTGCTCAATGTAATGATTTTTGCCCTATATATACTGCGCAGAAGTGAATGGATTGCTAAAGAGCGCAGGCGTCTACAGCTGAATGGAAAAGTCTCTGCAGAAGCTGAATTCAGTTTGTAACTTCATATGACAGATTATTCGGAAGTCACTGTATCGAGCCGCTATATGACTTCTCGGTTGCTGATCCTTTCGTAGAAATAATGCATGAAAAAGATTCTGAAGAAGATGAATTTTATGTGTCTAAATAGTTTGAACCTTGTAATCTTTGAATTTGAACCTTGCAATATTTATGGTATTTGTTATATAACGTAATTGGATGTTTAATTTGGTTTTGCAATCATGTCCTGTTGTAAGTATATATATGTTCTTCTTCTGTACACAGAGCATAGATGTTGTGCAGACAGAGCATATCACATCGCACATGGACCACACTAGTGAACCCGTCGGCGATGAATTCATCAATCGCAAACGGTTATATACCAGCAAGCGTTTGCCCACAACACACACGCTTTATTCCATCACAAACAGCTCCGATGGATCAACTGTATGCCACGTATATCACACGCAACTCTAATATGATTCGTGCTTGATGTCTCCAACATCGCTCGCACAGTTCGTCTTATTTGCCACGTATCACTGTGCCGGCCTCTGCTCGCGTCCCTCGGCAAGCTCTGCTCACCGTTAGGCGCCGCGGCGCGCTCTGCTCGCGTCGGTCGGCGCGCTCGGCTTGTGGACAGCTTTTCCTTGCGTGTTCAACTGCTATATGCATATATATGGTTGCTTGCTACTGAGGCGACCGCAGAGCGCTCTGCTCGCGTCCCTCCGCACGTGCTCTGCCAGCGGTTGGGCCTGTGCACGATCACGTCGAGGGACCCATATGCATGCGGTTGCGCCGCGCGCGTCGCCACACGATGCAGTTACGTGCGGCACGATGGAGTTACGCGTTGCAAATTAGAACTGCCATCCGGGCGTGCCGATATTCCAGGCCGTCCGGCTTCCCTCTTAATTCCCGCGGCCATTAAAACCTTAGTCTCTTCAACCTTTCGATCGCGCCCCACAACACAACAAGCACACCCACAACGACACATAGGGAGGGGATGTCTAGCGGCGCTCCAATGGAGTTCGGCGAGCATAAAGTGGAGACCCACGCGAGGGAGACGGATCTCTCGGTGGTGTACACCATCGACCCGGCCGTGGTGGATGACTACATCAACACCGTTGAGCAGTTGCTTGCTCGAGACAAGTACAAGGTGGTCGGCATCGACCTCCAGTACACCGGCAGTCGTCCCAACATAGATCAGAAGGTTGCCATCGCTCAGTTGTGCGTGCGCCATCATGTCCTCATATACCACTGCTGCATGGCCACAGAGCCTTGCGACCGTTTCACCAGGTTTGCCAATAGCACTGACTACAAGTTCGCTACGGTGGAAACCACCGACGATGTAAAAGCGCTCAGGATTACGGGCTTGCCCTGCAAGAACCTTGTCAAAATCCGTGAGCACTACAGGGTCTGGGGCAGCATGAAAAAGGACTCCATGGTTGAACTCGCCTCGGCCATCATCGACCCATACTACGAAAAGATGAAGCAGGATGCCAACAGAACACGTCCTGTATCCTGGTACGGGGCCTGGATGCGGCAACTAGATGAACCTCACCTCAGGTTCGCGGCCAAGAGCGTGTACACATGCTACGAGATGCACAGGCGGATCGTTGACATGAGGAAGTGCATCGTTACCGATAGCGACGAGGCCGGATCGAGCCACAAGTAGAGCAGTAGCGGCAAGCGTCCCAAGAAGTAGATGATGATCAGATGATCATTTATCCTAGTTAATCATGCTTGTAATATATAGTTGACTTTGGTGTGTCGAAATGTCATGTGTGTAGTAGCCACCTATGTAATTATGCATGTAATAGTTTACTTTGGTATGTGCAAATGTCATGTGTGTAGTAGCCACCTATGTAATTGGATGTTTAATTTGGTTATGGAACCATGTCCTTATAAGTGTGTATGTATATATATGTTGTTTTTCTGTATGCAATCCCAACGCACAACACACACGTCTTATTAGCAGCAATCGTCTGTGTTATTATCGGTCTTCGCACACATTTCTGATTACAGACTTGTTTGCCGCGTATCGCACACATCTTGATTAATTGAACTGTTTCTGTTCTCTTGGCTCAACGCAAACAGTTCATCCGAGTGAACCGTATGCCCTATATCGCACACACCTTGATCTGGCTGACCGTTTCTTTTGTGTTGCCTAATCACAAACAGTTCATCCAAGTGAACCGTATGCTGTATATCACACACACCTTCATCTGGCTGCCCATTTTTGTTCTTCTGCCTCATCGCAAACAGTTCATTGAACTGAGTCGCATGCCCCTCATCACACACGCAACTAAATTCTGAACCGTGTTTGATGCACATCCGTCATCGCAAACGTTTTGCATCTTTTTTGACGGTTTTTTTATATCTCCGTTTGCGATTATTTTATTGCACACAGTTTCGTCGAAGGGTCTCTGATCGTAGTGTCGCGTTAGCAACATCCTGCAGTAGTGTGAGTTGGCCCGAAAGGTGCAGGACTTGGTTTTATGCGCATGGGGGGAAGTTGGACCCAGAGACAGGGCTGGTTATGGAGCAGGCAAGTCTTAAAGAAGCCTTCGACGCTTTACTTGATGCAATAAAAGATGCTTGAACAGGGGCGTTCACGCCCAACAGAGAGAACAACGAGCTTACGCGCGCTCGGAAGAATCCTGAACACCCGGGACGAACACGAGGCAAAGGCGTTGTTCCGTAGTTTGAGGGGTTTGCGGATTGGAACGCCGATTACAGAAGCCGTGCGAGAAAGAAGCAGCAGGAGGAGCAGAAGAGGAAGCTGGAGGAGGAGCAGAGGAAGGAGGAAGCTGTCCGCCTTCAAGGCCTAGAATCAAAGAATGCGGAGTTGGAACGCGCTTTTAGGCGGCAGCAGGAGCAGATCGACTCACTTAGCCAGGATAGGGCGTCTCAGCGGCAGCAGCAAGTAGATCCAGCATTGGATAGCACCGTCCCATCTATGCCGAGAAGCAGCGTGGGTTCCACCCCGGCCGATGATGCACTGCTAGCTAGATAACCCGTGGATGATATTCAACGTGGGACACCTTGTGAGCTACACATTAAGGTGAAGAACATATCAATGAAGGTGGAGGACGGCTATGCTTTAACAAATCCCCCTGAAGCAACCTTCCATGGCAATCCGATTCCAGCTGGCTATGCTTGTGTCGGGGTGGATGCTATGATGTCAAGATATAACGATCTAGAGCTTGACATTCATGGAGGTGACGAGGAGAGCATACTGGGAGAGGCCATACATCGTATCATTCTATGGAGAAAGGATTGCATCGTCTTTCCAAGGCCACCGACTCCTACTCCAAGTCCGCTGCGTCAGCCGGCTCCTCCTCCATGTCCGCCACAGTGTCAGTCGACTCCTGCTCCTCCAAGTCCGCCACCGCGTCAGCCGACTCCTTCTCCAGGTCCGCTACAGCGTCAGCCGTCTCCGCCACCGTGTCAGCCTCCAAGTCCGGCACCGCGTCAGCCAACTCCTCCTCCAAGTTCGGCACCGCATCAGCTGTCTCCACCGACTCAGCAACAGCAGAAGAGAGGCGCCGCAGCTACGGCGGCTAGCGGTACAACAGGCAAGAAATTCAGATATGGTCCAAGCCTCAAGGCTCCTCCAAAGTTGCCTTACGAGTTGTCTGAGGAGGAAAACAACACCGTAGTGGATGCCGAAGTTCAGGCCCATTTTGCACCGAAACCGCCCCCGTGGCCAAAGGAGAAAATACCTGAGCACGTCATACAACACTTTATTGATAATGATCAACCGGCTGTGAAGAGAAGGGACTCAGACTATGAGCGCTCTATTAAGAAGTCATATCGTGCACAAAAATCGAAGGAATCATGCTCGAGCTTGAGCCAAGCAGCAGGTAAAAAATGCGGGAAAACTGTCCCCCAGCTGGGAGAACAGGCAGTGCAATCGATCCCCCCGCTCATTTTACAAGAACATGTGAGTATCGCCGATCAGCTGGTAATAACCGACGATCATAGAAGGATGGCTGAAGAGGCCGGTGTCACAGTTTATCAACTCCTAGGGATCGAGACTATCGCCGGGATTACAGATGATGAAGTAGCATGGAAATATGTCAGTGGCCAACCTATGGTCAGGCCTAAGAAGATCCCGCTTCTAACAACGAGAATGTACGAATTGCATGAGTGGTACCTGAGAGAAGTAAAGACCGGGCGAGAGTCCCTCATGGTGAAAGTCAAGTAAGAGCATTACTTCCATGAAAACGATCTGTGGGTTGAACTTCCAGAACTTTTTCACTTATTCAATCAAGACGCACTCGACAAATCTCTCGTCAGTTGCTATTGTCTGTAAGTGATTTCTTTCTGTAATTTAAGTCTCTAGCTAGTTGTGCTCGTTCATTACCTGTAATTATCCTTACTATATTCTTTTCTGTGGTATATATTATGCAGAATGAAGATGTATGAAATGAAAAGAGAAGGACGCTATGGCATTGGGTTCATTGACCCAAATACCACTAATGAAGAGGCATGGCCACGTGAGACGTCGAGAAAAGACACAGAGAGAAGCTTGCTAGAGTTTTTGAAGCGACCAAATATCCAACCAGAAATACTACTTCCTTACAACTTCGGGTGAGTGTTACTGTCTTGTACTACAAATTCTGTATTTGCTTAGTAGATGTTAATAAGTGTAGTTGATAAGTTATGCACATGACCGATAAATTATACAAACGTGTGCGCATGCAGTTTCCACTGGATCTTGTTAATCATTGAAGTTGACAAGGAAAAAGTTCAAGTACTGGACTCACTATTTAAAGATACTAATGAATACTCAATCGTGAAAGGGATGGACGACAGGTAATTTCAATCATTATCGCACTATGTCGGCCTTTTTAGTTTATTTCCTGATATCAACTAATTAATAACTCTTTTATTCATTTTCTTTGCCGGCGGGCAGGGCTTGGCAAAATTTCATCAAACAGGTTAAAGGTGAATGAAAACAAAATCTGAAATGAGTGCGACCCAAGGTAATTAAGTACTACTAGCTACATCCGTGCATCTCTTTAATTCTAGTTTCAATACCATTATCATGCTTGATTAATTATTATCTGATTAAATTCTATTCTCGTAAAGTGCATGAGGCAGGCGGCGGGGAATAATTTATGTGCATACTACGTTTGCGAGAACATTCGCTTTATGACCGAAAGGAGCAAAACTGGAAGAAATCTTGACGTACATAAATACAATTCACAATTCTTTTTATCATGATCTAATATATATACACACAACTAATATATTCATATTGATCTTCTTTTTAGTAAAGATGCAAGCGATGCGGGATAATCTCCTACCAACGGACCGCATACGAGCACTTCAAGAGGAAATTGAGGGATTTTTGCTTGATTAGGTTATAGATCTCAAAGGAGAGTACCATTACACCTAATGCCTGCATGTGTAATGATCTGCAACTTGTAGTAGAAATTGTATGTACCAAATTGTATATATATATGTGTATGCATGGTCGAACGAGAAATTCTATATATGATATACGATTGGTCATACGAGAAATCTATTATATACTTAAAACGATTGAAAATTAAAACGATAGAAAACGAACTGTGATGATTTGACACTTTAAAAACAAAGATGTATCAACGGTGGATATTAGGCAAGTAGTGCACGTAAAAAAACAGATTGATTTCGGTAGCAACGGTGTATAATAGGAAACGTACAAACCAAGACCACATGATGGTTTCCTGCCGGATTAGGCAAGTGCTACATGCATGTCAAAAAAGAAAGCTGAAACCGATTATGGTGGCATACACGGACTCCTTTTTTAATAGGGAGCGGTCTCTTCCATGCAAATAAAAAATATTTATAAGGCTAGAATCACCTGCCACACAAGAGATATACATGGCCGCGCTCATGGATTAGAAAAATAATGAAGAAGCCCAAACAAATCCGATGAGAAAAAAGACTAACACGTAATCCCATGAAAAACAAAAGGCTAACACGGACATCTTTATGATTTACATCGCAAGCAGTCAACAACCAAGAAAAGAAAAAGACAAGTAGCACCCGTACACACAATTTCCTGATTGATTTTCATCTCATGCGTAGGCATCCCCTATCATATTTTAGTTTGATCGTGCGCATCTCGAATCACACATCTGTTCCGTTGATTATCTAGTGGGCTGTAATTCTGATGGCAAGATTATTTTTAACTTAATGCCGAGGACTTAGAACTAAGCGTAATAAAAATACATATGTACTGTACAAACTATTTCAATTTTTTGTTGATAGCTTACCAAGCTGACCACTTTTTTTTTTTTTTTGCTGCACAAACTAAGGGTAATAAACATACATATGTACCGTACACAACTTTGATTCCGGATGGAAAGCTAACAAGGTAACGCGGCTGTGCTTGGAACAGTATGTACATGCATGCTTGGCTCGATCGGACCCAAAAGCTAGCTAGCCCGGCTTAAAAAAAATCTAGATAACGAACTCATCTGTGTTTTTGAATCGGGACCAAGCTAGCCGAAACGGAACCAACTTGCTAGGCAATGGAGCCCATGTTTCATTTCATGTGATGCCATAATTGCTTATGTCATCGATTTTGATAACACATGAATTTCATATGCTTCAAAAAATAGCTAAATCTTGGAATACATTTTATATTAAGAAAACGCTATTTTGTTTACACATGAGCTTACAAATTGATGTGCATCCGTCCACAGTTCAGTTTACAACTATATAAACATACCATTTAAATATATATCTTTTGCATTTTTCTGAAATATTTCAAAAAAGTTGTGGAATAAATTATATTTTACATGACTCGTTAACTATAATTAGTTGCGGAGTAAATGGCACTGGCGGTCTTAAAACTTGCGCTGCGGGTGCACTTAAGTCACACTACTTGTAAACCAGAAAAACCCGTCACAGAACTTGCGTTGCGGGTGCATTTAAGTCACATAGGCGAGCTGAACCGGTCGGACGCCCGGTTTTCTCTATTTTGCTGTCATGTGCAGCGCACGTGACGCCTCTGGGCTGCATCGTTTTCTTGCACAAAGACCCCTGGATCCTTAGCTAATGTTGCATAGCCCCCTCTCCTCTGTTCTCTGTCTGTTTGTGTTCTTTGCTGATGGGAGAGGAGACAGGCGGCGCTGCTGGCGCGTCGAGCTCGTCGACGGCAAGTCAGCCATCGCCGACGATGGTGAATCCGACGATGGAGTCCCTAGAGCAGAGAGGCAGATGCAGTGCGGTGCGGGCAGCCGACCTCGTCTTTGTAGAGCCGCATGCAGTCCTGCCAGGGTGGTGGGTTGTTGTGGTGGTCGAGGACGACGAGGAGGACGCGTGTAGTGGTTGGGTCAGCGTCGGCGGCTTGGAGGAGGAGGCAGGCGGCGGCAGGTGCGGATGGGATGCAGCCGACTTAGGCGTGAAGGTGTAGGCGGCCTCGTAGGGGACGATGGAGAGGACACGCATGTTGCGATAGAGCGTGGCGACCATGGCGGGCGGGCGCAGGTGGGGCACCAAGGCTCTGGTGTACTGGGGGAGATGGCGACGAGCGAGAGGTTATCCTCGTGGCTGGCGGTGACTAGCTCCACGACGAACAGGGGGAGCTGGACCGACATTGCAGTTGTCCGGGGCGACAAGAGTAGCAAGGATGTGTCGGAGTACGTGGTGGTGCCGAAGGAGGTGTTAACTCCGGTCCAGAGAAGTCGACGTGAGCCTCTCCTCGTCCAAGCAGACGTGCTCCTCTGGGTTTGGCGAGTGCGCGGAAGAAGGTGGATGCGCCGGAGTGGACCACACGCAAGGTGCTCGATAAAAAGCTGAAGCCTCTAACCTGAGTTCTGTATGGAATATGTAAGTTGCAAACTTGCAATGGTACATCATCGATGTCAGTAGTGGCTGGCAGCTAATACAAATTGAATATGCTTGCTCGAGTTCATGATCTCCTTGGAAGGACGTGCTGCTGTGCCGTGCTACTGTGTGCCACCGCTGGCGCCATCCGTGCACGCAAAGGAGAAGAAGGTGCTAGGAATCGAAGAGGCTCGCGTCGGACGCTGCCACCCCCACCTTGCCATGGCATGAGGGTGCGTTCGAGACACCCGGTGAGGCATGCTGTCGTCTGCAGCAGCGCCTAGTCCTCGCGTACCTGGTTCTCGAGGTGAGCCGCATGTGAGGCAGCCTTTTCTCGGCGCGCCGTACGCGAGCCGACAGGTAGGACGATGGTTGCTGCCGCTGCTGGTTGTGGCGGCACGCAGCACCGACCGGCAGCAACGAGGTGCACAAGCCACCGCAGCGGGGATGGGATGGCTCACAGCACCGTGAAAGGGAACCGAGGCGTGGAGCTGGGCGGCTGGCTTGGCTCAGGGCGGTGCGGGAGATCGCGGTGGCCGAGCTCGCGTGCGTCATGGCAGCGGTGCCCAGAGCTCGGTTGCTGGAGGCTGGAGCAGCATGGCAGAGCAACAACTCGTAGCTGCAGGGCAGCGGCAACTGTTCGTAGCTGCAGGAGAGCTGGACGCGCGGCTGTGTTCAAGGCGACTGACGACAGGCGCAGTGACATGCGGTGCGCCCTTCGGTTACTCGGTGGACGGGTGGGAAAATAGGAAGAGGTGCTACTGCTAGCCACGGCGGCGCTGCCACTCTCCATCATCTCCTAACCGGCCATGCTGCTCGGTGATCATCATCATCTAGCGGTTTTGCAATACGGCCCTCCAACTAAATCAGTACGGACTTTTCTGTAAAAATACCAATCCCCGGAGGTGTCACGTGCGCTGCGCATGACCGCAAAACAGAGAAAACCGGGCGTCCGACCGGTTCAGCTCACCTCTGTGACTTAAATGCACCCGCAACGCAAGTTCTGTGACGGGTTTTTCCGGTTTGCAAGTAGTGTGACTTAAGTGCACCCGCAGCGCAAGTTCTAAGACCGTCAATGCCATTTTTGCTCAAATGCAGAGAATATTAGAGACATCAATTTAAAGTATATCTTTCTAATATTGTACGTCATCCGAATATAGAACTAACAGTCTTACCGGATATACGATTATTCACGTGTACATATTAAAATATCATCAAGTAGTTTCAACAAGAAATAGATTACCCTTGCGTGAGCATGTTAGATGAAGTTTCTGGCATATGCTATTCAGTTCCACAAGTAATGTACAGACATTTAAACCGTTTTTATGTACAAAAAAGCCCAAACATAGACAGTGTAGTTGAGCAACTTAGCAAAAGCTGCGTAGGTTGAAGGCTTGGTGCCAAAGACGATGCATATGAAATTACACAGAAATTTGATGCAAAAGAGCCTTACGTGGGCAGCACTTCACCCGTCGGTGACGAGATAGCATCGACATACACCTCTTGAAAACCATTGCCTCTTCTTAGATAAGAGAAGCCCAGTATATAAAAGTTTACATGGTGGCGCCTTGCGAGTCATCAACTATGATGCTAAGAAAACAAAAATAGCATTCACATATATTATTAGGTCACTATCAGTTACACAAGGCTTGCACCAACAAATGATAAATGCATATAGCAAAACTTATATTTCCTTAAACTCTTAGGTGATTTAAATTTCATATATCATATTGATCAATCAAGTTTGGTATAATCATGAAATAATAATCCATTGTTAATTCAATTTAGATTATACTGACAAAAAACACTTTTCTATAAATGTGAAGCTTAAATTGAATCTATGATCGAATACGCAGGATATAAAACTTAGAGCAATGAAAACATACCGAATGCTTCAACAGCTCAGACAAAAATCACAATGAATTCTTTGAAAAACAAAAAAAGGTTGCTAAATTAAAAGGAATATTGTTCTGACTAGGCCTAATTTATCAACATGCTACTCCAGCATACACTGCCAAACCCATATCACCACTGATATGTGCAACCCAATTAATCTTATAGTAGTTCTATAGGATTTCGAGTTTGAAAATAACCACACAAAAGGTACGCCCTTTCATAACTCATTAACTAGAGTTTAACACATCAAATTGGAAAATAAGAAAAGTAAGCTTGGGGATTCCGTCATGATGATTGTCAACAATATGTCAATCAAATCGAGGTGGATGGAGGAGGTACACAAAGTGCAAAGATAGCGATATTTTTTTATAGGAATGGAGGAGAAAAAAATTGAATTGGAGTTCGCACAATCTTTCTTAATGGGCTAAGAACAGATACGCTGACTATGAAACAATTACGTTATACGAGAAAATTTATCAGACTATGGGCTCCATTCATGCTTCGTTATCGGTCTTAATCGTCAATTTAAATAGAATTAGAAATAAATTATGAAAGAAAATATAAACTTCAAACAGCAGTGGAATGATAGTATTACATACGTAATGTTATAATTCAATTTCAAAAAATCAGCGAGATAATGTTTATATAATCAACCTATTTATACTTTACTAAGGTAACAACACAAGGCATCTCTAATGCATACGTAGCATCAATATAGCCTTCTTAGATCATATGTTCAAATTTAAAAGGAGCTTTCTTTTCATGAACCATATCTAAATTCCAGACGTTTGGTACATAAAAATAACTTTACTAATCTTTTATCACACCTTAAAAATTAGTTAAAATTTGTACTATAATCCATTAAGAAAATTTGTATAATATTAATGTATAACTTGAAAATATTACGATCATAATTGAGAATCTAGCCGCGCAAATGCGCGTGTAACTCCGCTAGTTCTATTATATATGACGTGTACAGTATGTAGTAGTAGTGGCACACGACTGCAGTAGCGTAAAATATGTTTGAAATGAAAAACAATTAAATGGAAAACACAAAACGAAAAGGAAAAATAAACCATAAATCATAAATCCTAAAACACTAAACCCCTAAACCTCTAGTCCTGGTTGGTGTCACCAACCGGGACTAAAGGTCCCCCAGCCCCCAGCGCGGGCTCGTGCCACATGGTGTGCCTTTGGTCCCGGGCCGTGACGAATCGGGACTAAAAGGGGGGGGGGGCGGGGCTTTAGTCCCCACCCTTTGTGCCGGTTCACCAACCGGCACTAAAGGCCCTTACGAACCGGGACTAGAGGCTGATTCTCTACTAGTGATAGCATGTGGCATGTGCTTGTTCTCCCTTACAACATGCCACCAAATGTCTGCACTAAACAATCAAACTACATGATGGCCTTGCTCATCCCAGGTACAAAAAGTCCTAGAAAGGATTTTGATTTATTCATGGAGCCTCTTGTGGAGGAACTTCAACTTCTATGGAGGGTTGTTCTCACTCGAGACCTATATAGCAGCCCACCAGCTAATTTCTTTCTATGTGCTGTTATAATTTGGTGCATCGATGATTATCCTGCTTTGGGCACTATGTCAGGGCGAACGACACATGGTTACAATGCATGTGTTCGTTGTGATAAGAATCCGCTGTCATACGCAATACTTAGCAAGATCTGTTACATTGGACACCGCCGTTTCCTTGCCAAGGAGAAGCCGTGTCCTACAAAATACCGAAGACATGTGTTCAATGCAACGCATGAAAACAGTGATGCGCCAAAGAGGCTCACCGGCGATGAATTGCAAGTGGAATTAGAGAAGGTCAGGCATATTACACCAGGAAACCATCTTGATAATGGTAGCGGGAAAGGGAATCGTGGCAGGGCAGAAGAGAGATTATTGTTTACCCGCAGGTCCACTTTGTGGACTTGGAGTATTGGAATGATTTGGATCTGCGGCATAATCTTGATGTGATGCACATTGAGAAAAATATATGTCACAGCATTATCGGCACACTTCTTAATATTGAAGGCAAGAAGAAAGATACCGTAAAATCTAGCATTGATTTGACACACCTGGGTATCAGAATGGATTTGCAGGTGAAAGATGATGGTGCATCACGGGATATGGCACCAGCTGTGTACGTCTTGGACAAGGTAAAAAGAAAAGAATTATGTAAGGTCTTGTCACGTGTGAGATTCCCACATGGATTTGCTTCTAACCCTGAAAGGAGAGTTGGTGCAGATTGAAACAAGGTACAAGGGTTGAAAACTCATGATTGCCACGTCCTACTTCAAATGGTTTTACATGTTATCCTTAGAGGATTGGGCCGCCCTGACTTATATAGAGCAGTTGCCGAGTTGGGACAATTCTTCACGGAACTCTGCAGTAGAAATTTCAGGATAGATGCTTTGGAGCATCTTAGAGACAAGATACCAACTATCCTATGCAGCCTTGAGAAGATATATCCTCCAGCCTTCTTTGATGTGATGGTGTATTTGGCTGATCATCTACCTGATGAGGCACTACTTAGAGGTCGAGTACAGTATGGCTGGATGTACCCTATTGAAAGGTGGCTAGGCACTTTCAAGGGCTATGTTAGGAATAGAGCTAGACCTGAGGGTTCCATTGCAGAGGCCTACATTGCTACAGAAGCGTTGACATTCTGCTTGAAATACATTGAAACAGCTGATCAGCTTAGCGAAGAGGTGGGTGAAGACAATCTCGAGCTCAATGTTTTTGATTATTTTGTTCGAGTTATAGGGAAGAGTCGACAAGACGACAAACCTGAAGATTTAGACAAAATGGTTTGGTATGTGTTGAATAACTGTCCCGAGATTCTAGATTATATCGAGTAAGTGCTAAGTACTGCAGCTTATACATCATAATCTACTAAACTTGCAGCACATTCTTATATATTTAGATGTTTGACGCGATCACTATGGTGTGCAGCATCTACAAAAAGGAGTTACTGCCGCAAAATCCAAGAAACATTGACAAACTAGTTATGGCAGGATTTACGAAATGGTTCAAGAGCCATGTAGGCTTTTCAATTGCACTGTCAGTTTTTTTAATATATTGAGTACATAAGATGATCAGCTTGTCTATTTTCTAACCATAGGTTAAGAAGATGCGGGAGGATGGGCAGGCAATTAATGATGCCCTTTACGCACTAGCAATGGGTCCTGATACTTGGGTAAGACATTATGAATCTTGCGTTGTTGGAGATGTGCGCTACAACACCCTTGCAAGTGACGAAGGGAGGAAGACACAAAACAGTACCATCATGAGAACGGATACGTATGGCAGAGAGACAATTGAAATGTATGCAAACATAACAGACATTGTTCAGTTGCAGTATATCTCCAGTTTCGAGGTTCATCGGTGTGTGGTTCTATTGTGCTGTCGTTAGTATAACCTATTTTCCAGGATCGCAAAACCCAGAGCTGATGATTATTTCAAATCCATTCATGTCAAGGTGGCGTCCCAGACTGACGAGCCTTTTATTTTGGCATATCAAGCAACACAGATATTTTTCTTGGAAGACACATATGCATGTAGCGATGACTGGAGAGTATTGCAAAGGTTTGAGCAGAGGAATTCGTTTAATGAAGTTGCACAACAAGATGATGCTTACACTGCTCCTGATGTAGAAGATTCCACAGATGTTCCTAGTATCTTTGAGAACCATCACGTCAATGACGCTGGCGAAAAGATTCCTTGTCGGGCTGTGGACATACGAGAGTTGATCAATAAGACGCCAACGTTCGAGGACATTGAGTATGAAGAAGAAGATGACACTGGGGGGAATTACGATTCAGACTGATACATATGGCGAAGATGTTGACGCTGCTGCTGCGGATGATGATTAGATTGCTTTTGTCATATTTGCCTATGAGAAGATGACTTTTTATCTACTTTGTGAAATTGTATTTGCTATGACAACTGAAACCTCATGAAGTTGTTGTTTAGTATTTTGCTGTGAGAACATCACTTATTATGTATGTTGATTTTTGTTTGGTGATTGTATGACTACTAAAACATGATGACATTGTTGTTTAGTTATACTCATATTTGGCTGTGAAACTTGTATTTGATGACATAGTTTGCTGTTGGACTTCAATTTGCTCGACGTCTTCGAATGGGAACAAAGCTGACCCGATAGGGCCTCTGCAAATTTATTTATTTATTAGCAAAAGGGCCTTTGCTATTTATTTATTTATGAGCAAAAGGGGATACCCCCGATTTCCGTTAATAGAAATCATTAGATGTTTACAACACTACGTCCAACCTGCTAAACAAGTTTCATTCATTACTAGTTTCAGCAAAGTGCTCATGTCATAGCCACTGAATACATCACGAGTGCTCTATACACTTCAAATAAAGAGACAATCATCCTACAGAGTACAACGATCTTGCCCATTATCTTCAGAAGCTCTTTCATCTCCTCATTGCTGTCAAGGCCGTTCAGCAGCTGTTGCTTGGCCATGATCAGAGGAACTGCATCTTTAACCTTCTGCTCTGCATCTTCCTCTTCTGCCATTCCTTCAGTTACTTGTCCAACACCCCAACCTACTGGTATTGGGATTCATCGGCTAACCAAATAATCGGCGTAGTTCCATTCCCCCACATCAGCAACTTCACAGAAATACAAATCACACGAATCTTCCCTTTTCTACACGAATCAAGTTGGAAGATCATCAACCAAACTATTAAAAAAAATCAGCAACTGAAAGCAGGCGAACAACACTTAAACATATTATTACCCCATGATTTGGGCATTTGTAGAAGACTCGGCTAGGGTTGAGGATTGTAGTTGAGACGCGACGGATGACTCTGCATGATTTGCAGCAGAGGCGCCACACCAACGGTAGCGGGTTGCGATGAGCAACCGGCTACGGTGAGTGTGCCGGCAGGGGTGTGATGAGACCCACAGGGGATGGTATGGGTGGCGACTTGGCGCATTTCTGGTTGTTGCATGTTGAAGAGCAGGTGGACGAGCCGCCAGCGGACATGGTTGCTGCAGCCGGAGCTTCTGATGCTAGGAAGAGTAACTAGAGAAGAGGAGAAGCGAACGTTGGATATGTCAGTTTCATTACTTGCAGAGTAGCATAGCACTATATGTAGTCATAGACTAGGTTTGGATTCGAACCAGCTACAGGAGCACGTCTCTTTTGTTTCTAGAACTCAGCAATGTCTCTTTACTGGTACACTAGCTTGTTCTATACGCCTTCTCAAGTCTTTGATTTTCGGGAATGTTATGTGGCGAACATTCCCTGGGAGGAGGACGGCAAACAAAAGGATTTTCCTGGCAGTTTTAGTTGCGACGCAAGATCAAACGGTGGCAGTTTTGGGAATGTTATCTGGCAAACGAGCCCCGTTTTTCTTTTCTTCCTATAAAAAAGTATGCTACGTGGTGTCGGCTTAGTCAACAAACGATTGTGCCAACCTTGACCATTGTATTGACATTTAACGTCTATCGTGTTTCTTCAGTCTCTTCTTCCTCCAGCCGCCAAAGCCAAACCAGCGCCGGCGGGACCGCCTGCTCCCGCCTCCCACTACTGGTTGTGCTGCCGCGCACGCATCGCGGCCACATCGCACCCTAAAACTCTGTGCATCTTCACTGGCTCCTGTTTGTTCCCGTCCGAGGCCTCACCATCGTCCTCCGCCTTGGTTGGCTCGCCGCGGCGCTGCCCTTCGGTGTTTTCAACATGGTTGACAACCGGGAGGAATAAGGATATGACTGTACATGGTGAGGATGACAGTAGGGACCCACCAGGATCATGGCAGTAGGCAAGAAAGTGTCTCCTTTATTACAAGAAAAAAATGGTTCCTCCTGATGGTTTCCTGACATCTGGGTCGCACGCCACTGTCAACGTAGTCAATAAGCGAGATAACTGCACAAGAAGCGGCTGACACCCGGGACCCAGCAGCTCGCGCAGTATTTTTTTTGTTTTCGGGACAGAGCAGGGTATCAACAGGGTTGTGCAGGAGCTGTGGCCCGTCTAGGCCAGGCTTTTATTTCATATGTTTACCACATGACCAGCCCAGTTTTGTTTTTTTCTTTCTGAAAATGGCTAGCCTAGCTATTTTGTTTTTTGCAGAATAACCAACTGAGGCCTACATGCTTTTCTACGCCTTGTTGGGCCGGAAATCTTTCAAGATGAGGAGGAATGCATTCGGTTTGCCCATAAAATGGGCTATAAGTAATAAGAAATGGGCTGTAAAATGAAAAATACAGCAAATAGGCAATTAGTTCAAAATTACTTTTTTCTTTCGGATTTTGATATTTTAAATTTCATTGTTTTTGTGCGGGTAATTTTTTATTGGATTTTAAATTATGGTATGTTTATTTTTTAAATTAATTTGAATCTGGCTAGAAATTTCGGGCTGTATGCTGTTTGGGGCAGATTTAGTGGCACTTTTTTGGGAAACGTAGCATGCGATTTCAAAAGAAAAATTCTACGCTCACGCAAGATCTATCTAGGAGATGCATAGCAACGAGAGTGGGAGAGTGTGTCCACGTACCCTCGTAGACCGAAAGCGGAAGCGTTAGCTTAATGCGGTTGATGTAGTCGAACGTCTTCGCGATCCAACCGATCAAGCACCGAACGTACGGCACCTCCGAGTTCTGCACACGTTCAGCTCGATGACGTCCCTCGAACCCTTGATCCAGCAGAAGGTCGAGGGAGAGTTTCGTCAGCACGACGGCGTGGTGACGGTGATGGTGATGTGATCCGCGCAGGGCTTCGCCTAAGCACTACGACGCTATGACCGGAGGAGTAAACTGTGGAGGGGGGCACCGCACACGGCTAAGAGAATATCTGTTGTGTTCTAGGGTGCCCCCCTGCAACCATATATAAAGGAGGGGAGGAGGAGGCCGGCCACTAAGGGGGCGCGCCATGGGGAGGAGTCCTACTAGGACTCCACTCCTAGTAGGATTCGCCTCCCCCCCCCACCCCCCCACCACTTTTCCTTTCTCCGGAGGGGGAAATAGGGAAGGGAGAGGGAAGAGGAGAAGGAAAGTGGGGCGCACCCCCTCCCCTAGTCCAATTCGGACTCCCTATGGGAGGGGGGCGCATGTAGGCCCAATATTTCCCCGGGGGGTTCCGGTAATCCCCTCGGTACTCCGATAAATATCTGAAACAACCCGAAACCATTCCGGTGTCCGAATACCTTTGTCCAATATATCAATCTTTACCTCTCGACCATTTTGAGACTCCTCGTCATGTCCGTGATCTCATTCGGGACTCCGAACAATCTTCGATCACCAAAACACATAACTCATAATACAAATCATCATCGAACGTTAAGCATGCTGACCCTACGGGTTTGAGAACTATGTAGACATGATCGAGACACCTCTCTGGTCAATAACCAATAGCAGAACCTGGATGCTCATATTGGTTCCTACATATTCTACGAAGATCTTTATTGGTCAAACTGCAATGACAACATACATCATTACCTTTGTCATCGGTATGTTACTTGCCCGAGATTCGATCGTCGGTATCTTCATACCTAGTTCAATCTCGTTACCGGCAAGTCTCTTTACTCATTTTGTAATGCATCATGCTGTAACTAACTCATTAGTCACATTGCTTGCAAGGCTTATCGTGATGTGCATTACCGAGAGGGCCCAGAGATACCTCTCCGATACTCAGAGAGACAAATCCTAATCTCGATCTATGCCAACCCAACAAACACCTTCGGAGACACCTGTAGAGCATGTTTATAATCACCCAGTTACGTTGTGACGTTTGATAGCACACAAGGAGTTCCTCCGGTATTCGGGAGTTGCATAGTCTCATAGTTAAAGGAATATGTATAAGTCATGAAGAAAGCAATAGCAATAAAACTTAACGATCATTATGCTAAGCTAACGGATGGGTCTTGTCCATCACATCATTCTCCTAATGATGTGATCCCGTTCATCAAATGACAACACATGTCTATGGTCAGGAAACTTAACCATCTTTGATTAACGAGCTAGTCAAGTAGAGGCATACTAGGGACACTTTGTTTTGTCTATGTATTCACACATGTATCAAGTTTCCGGTTAATACAATTCTAGCATGAATAATAAACATTTATCATGATATAAGGAAATATAAATAACAACTTTATTATTGCCTCTAGGGCATATTTCCTTCAGTCTCCCACTTGCACTAGAGTCAATAATCTAGATTACATTGTAATGATTCTAACACCCATGGAGTCTTGGTGCTGATCATGTTTTGCTCGTGGAAGAGGCTTAGTCAACGGGTCTGCAACATTCAGATCCGTATGTATTTTGCAAATCTCTATGTCTCCCTCCTTGACTTGATCACGGATGGAGTTGAAGCGTCTCTTGATGTGTTTGGTTCTCTTGTGAAATCTGGATTCCTTTGCTAAGGCAATTGCTCCAGTATTGCCACAAGAGATTTTCATTGGACCCCATGCACTAGGTATTACACCCAGATCGGATATGAACTCCTTCATCCAGACTCCTTCATTCGCTGCTTCCGAAGCAGCTATGTACTCCGCTTCACACGTAGATCCTGCCACGACGCTTTGCTTGGAACTGCACCAACTGACAGCTCCACCATTCAATATAAATACGTATCCGGTTTGTGACTTAGAGTCATCCGGATCAGTGTCAAAGCTAGCATCGACGTAACCATTTACGATGAGCTCTTTGTCACCTCCATAAACGAGAAACATATCCTTAGTCCTTTTTAGGTACTTCAGGATGTTCTTGACCGTTGTCCAGTGATCCACTCCTGGATTACTTTGGTACCTCCCTGCTAAACTTATAGCAAGGCACACATCAGGTCTGGTACACAGCATTGCATACATGATAGAACCTATGGCTGAGGCATAGGGAATGACTTTCATTTTCTCTATATCTTCTGCAGTGGTCGGACATTGAGTCTGACTCAACTTCACACCTTGTAACACAGGCAAGAACCCTTTCTTTGACTTATCCATTTTGAACTTCTTCAAAACTTTATCAAGGTATGTGCTTTGTGGAAGTCCAATTAAGCGTCTTGATCTATCTCTATAGATCTTGATGCCCAATATATAAGCAGGTTCACCGAGGTCTTTCATTGAAAAATTCTTATTCAAGTATCCTTTTATGCTATCCAAAAATTCTATATCATTTCCAACCAATAATAGGTCATCCACATATAATATTAGAAATGCTACAGAACTCCCACTCACTTTCTTGTAAATACAAGCTTCTCCAAAAGTCTGTATAAAACCATATGCTTTGATCACACTATCAAAGTGTATATTCCAACTCCGAGATGCTTGCACCAGTCCATAAATGGATTGCTGGAGCTTGCACACTTTGTTTGCACCTTTAGGATCGACAAAACCTTCTGGTTGCATCATATACAACTCTTCTTTGAGAAATCCATTAAGGAATGCAGTTTTGACATCCATTTGCCAGATTTCATAATCATAAAATGCAGCAATTGCTGACATGATTCGGATAGACTTAAGCATCGCTACGGGTGAGAAGGTCTCATCGTAGTCAACTCCTTGAACTTGTCGAAAAACTTTTGCAACAAGTCGAGCTTTGTAGACAGTAACATTACCATCAGCGCCAGTCTTCCTCTTGAAGATCCATTTATTCTCTATGGCTTGCCGATCATCGAGCAAGTCAACCATAGTCCATACTTTGTTCTCATACATGGATACCATCTCAGATTTCATGGTCTCTAGCCATTTCGCGGAATCTGGGCTCATCATTGCTTCCTCATAGTTCGTAGGTTCGTCATGGTCTAGTAACATGACTTCCAGAATAGGATTACCATACCACATTGGTGAGGAACGTACTCTGGCTGACCTACGAGGTTCTGTAGTAACTTGATCTGAAGTTTGGTGATCATCATCATTAGCTTCCTCACTAATTGGTGTAGGCATCACTGGAACTGATTTCTGTGATGAACTATTTTCCAATTCAAGAGAAGGTACAATTACCTCATCAAGTTCTACTTTCCTCCCACTCACTTCTTTCGAGAGAAACTCCTTCTCTAGAAAGGATCCATTCTTGGCAACAAAGATCTTACGTTCGGATCTGTGATAGAAGGTGTACCCAACAGTTTCTTTTGTGTATCCTATGAAGACGCACTTCTTTGATTTGGGTTCGAGCTTATCAGGCTGAAGCTTTTTCACATAAGCATCACAACCCCAAACTTTAAGAAACGACAGCTTAGGTTTCTTGCCAAACCATAGTTCATACGGTGTCGTCTCAACGGATTTAGATGCTGCCCTATTTAATGTGAATGCAGCTGTCTCTAATGCATAACCCCAAAACAATAGTGGTAAATTGGTAAGAGGCATCATAGATCGCACCATATCCAATAAAGTACGGTTACAACTTTCGGACACACCATTACGCTGTGGTGTTCCAGGTGGCGTGAGTTGCGAAACTATTCCACATTGTTTTAAATGAAGGCCAAACTCGTAACTCAAATATTCTTCTCCGCGATCAGATCGTAGAAACTTTATTTTCTTGTTACGATGGTTCTCCACGTCACTCTGAAATTCTTTGAACTTTTCAAATGTTTCAGACTTGTGTTTCATTAAGTAGATATACCCATATCTGCTCAAATCATCTGTGAAGGTCAGAAAATAATGATACCCTCCGCGAGCCTCAACACTCATCGGACCGCATACATCGGTATGTATTATTTCCAATAAGTCTGTAGCTCGCTCCATTATTCCGGAGAACGGAGTCTTAGTCATCTTGCCCATGAGGCATGGTTCACAAGCATCAAATGATTCATAATCAAGTGATTCCAAAAGTCCATCCGCAAGGAGTTTCTTCATGCGCTTTACACCAATATGACCTAAACGGCAGTGCCACAAATATGTTGCACTATCATTATCAACTTTGCATCTTTTGGCATCAATATTATGAATATGTGTATCACCACGATCGAGATTCAACAAAAATAGACCACTCTTCAAGGGTGCATGACCATAAAAGATATTACTCATATAAATACAACAACCATTATTCTCTGATATTAATGAATAACCGTCTCGCATTAAACAAGATCCAGATATAATGCTCATGCTCAACGCTGGCACCAAATAACAATTATTCAGGTCTAAAACTAATCCCGAAGGTAGATGTAGAGGTAGCGTGCCGACGGCGATCACATCGACCTTGGAACCATTCCCGACGCGCATTGTCACCTCGTCCTTAGCCAATCTTCGTTTAATCCATAGTCCCTGTTTCGAGTTACAAATATGAGCAACCGAACCGGTATCAAATACCCAGGCACTACTACGAGCATTAGTAAGGTACACATCAATAACATGTATATCAAATATACCTTTGTTCACTTTGCCATCCTTCTTATCCGCCAAATACTTGGTGCAGTTCCGCTTCCAGTGACCAGTCCCTTTGCAGTAGAAGCACTCAGTTTCAGGCTTGGCTCCAGACTTGGGCTTCTTCCCGGGAGTGGAAACTTGCTTTCCATTCTTCTTGAAGTTCCCCTTCTTTCCCTTGCCCTTTTTCTTGAAACTAGTGGTCTTGTTAACCATCAACACTTGATGCTCCTTCTTCATTTCTACCTCCGTAGCTTTGAGCATAGCGAAGAGCTCGGGAATAGTCTTCTCCATCCGTTGCGTATTATAGTTCATCACGAAGCCTTTATAGCTTGGTGGTAGTGATTGAAGAACTCTGTCAATAACACTATCATCCGAGAGATTAACTCCCAGCTGAGTCAAATGGTTATGGTACCCAGACATTCTGAGTATGTGTTCACTGACAGAACTGTTCTCCTCCATCTTGCAGCTATAGAACTTGTTGGATACTTCATATCTCTCAACTCGGGCATTTGCTTGAAATATTAACTTCAACTCATGGAACATCTCATATGCTCCATGACATTCAAAACGTCTTTGAAGTCCTGATTCTAAGCCGTAAAGCATGGCACACTGAACTATCGAGTAGTGATCAGATCGAGCTTGCCAGACGTTCATAACGTCAGCATCTGCTCCTGCTCAAGGACATAATTCTTCTGTGCAGCAATGAGGATAATCCTCAAGTTACAGACCCAGTCCGTGTAATTGCTACCATCATCTTTCAACTTAGCTTTCTCTAGGAACGCATTAAAATTCAAGGGAACGGTAGCACGGGCCATTGATCTACAACATAGATATGCAAAAACTATCAGGACTAAGTTCATGATAAATTAAGTTCAATTAATCATATTACTTAAGAACTCCCACTTAGATAGACATCCCTTGAGTCATCTAAATGTTCACGTGATCCGTATCAACTAAACCATGTCCGATCATCACGTGAGATGGAGTAGTTTTCAATGGTGAACATCTCTATGTTGATCATATCTACTATATGATTCACGTTCGACCTTTCGGTCTCCGTGTTCCGAGGCCATGTCTGTACATGCTAGGCTCATCAAGTTTAACCCGAGTACTCCACACGTGCAAAACTGTCTTGCACCCGTTGTATGTGAACGTAGAGCTTATCACACCCGATAATCACGTGGTGTCTCGGCACGACGAACTGTCGCAATGGTGCATACTCAGGGAGAACACTTATACCTTGAAATTTTTTGTGAGGGTTCATCTTATAATGCTATCGCCGTACTAAGCAAAATAAGATGCATAAAGATAAACATCAAATGCAATCAATATATGTGACATGATATGCCCATCATCATCTTGTGCCTTTGATGTCCATCTCCAAAGCACCGTCATGATTCCTATCGTCACCGGCTTGACACCTTGATCTCCATCGTAGCGTCGTTGTCGTTTCGCCAACTATTGCTTCTACAACTATCGCTAATGCATAGTGATAAAGTAAAGCAATTACATGGCGTTTTTATTTCATACAATAAAGCGACAACGATAAGGCTCCTACCAGTTGCCGATAACTTTTACAAAAACATGATCATCTCATACAATAACATGTATCACATCATGTCTTGACCATATCACATCACAACATGCCCTGCAAAAACAAGTTAGACGTCCTCTACTTTGTTGTTGCAAGTTTTACGTGGCTGCTACGGGCTTCTAGTAAGAACCATTCTTACCTACGCATGAAAACCACAACGATGTTTCGTCAATTTTGCTGTTTTAACCTTCAACAAGGACCGGCCGTAGTCAATATTGATTCAACTAAAGTTGGAGAAACAGACACCCACCAGCCACCTTCATGCAACAAGTTGCATGTCTGTCGGTGGAACCGGTCTCATGAACGCGGTCATGTAAGGTTGGTCTGGGCCGCTTCATCCAACAATACCACCGAATCAAAATAATACGTTGGTGGTAAGCAGTGTGACTATCATCGTCCACAACTCTTTGTGTTCTACTCGTGCATATCATCTACGCATAGACCTGGCTGGGATGCCACTGTTGGGAAACGTAGCATGCAATTTCAAAAAAAATTCTACGCTCACGCAAGATCTATCTAGGAGATGCATAGCAACGAGAGGGGGAGAGTGTGTCCATGTACCCTCGTAGACCGAAAGCAGAAGTGTTAGCTTAACGCGGTTGATGTAGTCGAACGTCTTCGCGATCCAACCGATCAAGCACCAAACGTACGGCACCTCCGAGTTCTGCACACATTCAGCTCGATGACGTCCCTCGAACTCTTGATTCAACATAAGGTCGAGGGAGAGTTTCGTCAGCACGACGGTGTGGTGACGGTGATGGTGATGTGATCTGCGCAGGGCTTCGCCTAAGCACTACGACGCTATGACCGGAGGAGTAAAATGTGGAGGGGGGCACCACACACGGCTAAGAGAATATCTATTGTGTTCTAGGGTGCCCCCTGCCCCCGTATATAAAGGAGGGGAGGAGGAGGCCGGCCACCAATGGGGCGCGCCATGGGGGGGCATCCTACTATGACTCCACTCCTAGTAGGATTCGCCCCCCCTCCCCAACTTTTCCTTTCTCCGAAGGGGGAAATAGGGAAGGGAGAGGGAAGAGGAGAAGGAAAGGGGGGCGCGCCCCCTACCCTAGTCCAATTCAGACTCCCTATGGGAGGAGGGCATGGCCACCCCTTGTGGGCTGCCTCCCCTCTCCCCTAAGGCCCATGTAGGCCCAATATTTCCCCGGGGGGTTCCAGTAAACCATTCCGGTGTCCGAGTACCTTCGTCCAATATATCAATCTTTACCTCTCGACCATTTCAAGACTCCTCGTCATGTCCGTGATCTCATCCGGGACTCCGAACAATCTTCGGTCACCAAAACACATAACTCATAATACAAATCGTCATCGAACGTTAAGCGTCCGGACCCTACGGGTTCGAGAACTATGTAGACTTGATCGAGACACCTCTCTGGTCCATAACCAATAGAGGAACCTGGATGCTCATATTGGTTCCTACATATTCTACGAATATCTTTATCGGTCAAACTGCAATGACAACATACATCATTCCCTTTGTCATCGGTATGTTACTTGCCCGAGATTCGATCGTCGGTATCTTCATACCTAGTTCAATCTCGCTACCGGCAAGTCTCTTTACTCGTTCCATAATGCATCATCCTGTAACTAACTCATTAGTCACATTGCTTGCAAGGCTTATCATGATGTGCATTACCGATAGGGCCCAGAGATACCTCTCCGATACTCGGAGTGACAAATCCTAATCTCGATCTATGCCAACCTAACAAACACCTTCGGAGACACCTGTAGAGCATATTTCTAATCACCCAGTTACGTTGTGATGTTTGATAGCACAAAAGGTGTTCCTCCGGTATTCAGGAGTTGCATAGTCTCATAGTCAAAGGAATATGTATAAGTCATGAAGAAAGCAATAGCAATAAAACTTAACGATCATTATGCTAAGCTAACGGATGGGTCTTGTCCATCACATCATTCTCCTAATGATGTGATCCCATTCATCAAATGATAACACATGTCTAAGGTCAGGAAACTTAACCATCTTTGATTAACGAGCTAGTCAAGTAGAGGCATACTAGGGACACTTTGTTTTGTCTATGTATTCACACATGTATCAAGTTTCAGGTTAATACAATTCTAGCATGAATAATAAACATTTATCATGATATAAGGAAATATAAATAACAAATTTATTATTGTCTCTAGGGCATATTTCCTTCAGTCTTGTGGGTCTACTAGGTTGACATGTATGCAAGGCTTTCTCAACTTAGTCCACAAACGATTCTAGCAGCAGTGACCGTTGGATGTTAATCCAACGGACGTGCTGCTTCTAAAACCTCTAGTCTTCTTACTCTAGCCACCCAAACTAGCGCCGGCCGTACTGCCTGCTCATGCCTCCTGTGGCCGACTGTGCTGCCGCACAGGCCTAACCGCTCCGCACTAGTCCCATCGCTGGCCTAGCCATCCCTCTACGCACCCACAGTTCATGTTATTCTCCGGCGATGGCAGACGAACCAGTAAACCCTCGTACTCCGCTTGGTTTGGAAAACAACTACAGAGTCTTCTCCGGCTCCGGGTCGTTCCCTTCCTAGGCCTCGCCGTCGTCCACCGCCCTGGTGCTCTCGGCATGGCGTGGTCAACGAATGACATCCATCGGAAGAGGATTGTACGTGGAGAGGATGACAGCTGGGTCCACGGCCGCACGCAAGGAAGAGCCTCCTTATTACACACAAAATAATGATTCCTCCACCTGACAGCAGGGTCCACCGAAAGGGCCTCTTTATGTCGTGAAAAAAAGTTCCTCCCGATGTCAGCTCGGACCCACCAACTATATCTTCGCACGCAAGGAAGTGCCTCCTTATTACTCACAAAAAAATGTATACTCCCCCTGCTAGCTTGGACCCACCATATTTGGAGGCTGACTTGTGGGCCTACTAAGTTGACGAGGACGCAGGATTTGTCAACTTAGTCAATATAAACGATTCTAGCTGTAGTGACCGTACGATGTCCATCCAACGGCCGTCGTGTTTTTTTAACCTCTGGTCTTCTTGCTCTAGCCTCCCAAACAATCGCTGGCCGAGCCGCCTGCTCCTGCATCCCATGGCCAGCTGTGCTGCCACGGAGGCCTAGCCACCTCACCCTACTCCCATCGCTGGCCTGGCCATCCCTGTACTCACCCAGACCTCCTGTTATTCTCCGACGACGGCAGCCTCACACTGCAGCCGAACCAGTAAACCCTTGTACTCCCGTCCGCGTGGGAAACAAATGTCGAGTCTTCCCCGGCTCCGAGTCATTCCCTTTCTAGGCCTCACCGTCGTCCACTGCGTTGGTTCTCTTGGCGCGGTGTGGTCAATGTGGTCAAGGAATGACTTTCATCGGAAGAGGACTGTACGTGGAGAGGCTGACAACTAGGTCCACGGCCGTAGCAAGGAAGTGCCTCCTTATTACACCCAAAATAATGATTCCTCCACCTAACAGCAGGGACCCACCGGAAGTGCCTCTTTATGTCGCAAAAAAAAGTTCCTCCCGCTGACAGCTGGGAGCCACGAGCTACATATTCGCGCGCAAGGAAGTGTGTCCATATTACGGAAAAAAAGGTTCTTCCCCCTGACAGCTGGGACCCACAAGCTATATCATCGCACGCAAGGAAGTGCCTCCTTATCCTCCCTGACTGCTGGGACCCACCCGGTCGAACCGTACGTAGGGTTGTCTGTCTGGTCGCGAATGTGTACGTACATACTAGTCAATCGGTCTCTCTGCAGGGATGAACCGTTGCCGAGTAAGGAGCGGCAAGTGTCGTAGTAGAGGCGCGGACGTAGCTGTCACGCAGTCTCGTCTATATCGTGTACACGTACTTGCAGACACGCTGCAAGAAAGTAAATACGGCTACGTGTGTACATACGGGCAGGGTCTCTAACGCGTACAATGATGGTGTCCTGTTCATCGGCAGCCAACCGGCGGGAGCCAACTGGCTTGGACGGAACAGCCAAAACGAGGTCTGGCGTAGCGTAGAACAAAGGAAACGAACTTCTGTTCGAGCTCCAACGGCCGAAATAGGGTCCTGTTGATCGGGAGGGGTGTGGCGTACAGCAGAACGGAGGAAACGGACTTGTGTTCGAGCTCCTAGAGTTGAAATGGGGTGCTGTTGATCGGGAGGGGTGTGGCGTACCGCAAAATGGAGGAAACGGACGAGCGCCTACGGTCGAAACGGGGTCCTGTTCATCAGGAGGGGTGTGGTGTACCACAAAATGGGACTCCACGGGTGTCGTGGTAATCTCACGGCAGATGCCAGGGTGTGTCTTATCGTGGGTGGAGCCATGAGGACGTTGTCGGGTTCCGGAAGCGAGAGTGAGCACGAGCTCGGGAGCACACGAGACGTACCCAGGTTCGGGGCTCTTCGGAGAGATAACACCCCTAGTCCTGCTGAGATGACTATGATCAAGAGTATACAGAGTTGCTCTTAGAGCTGTGTTGCTAGAGGAGGAAGAAGGGTAGAGCTCTCTCTCTTCTCCTTGCTATGGTGTGTGTGTGGAATGAGAGCTGACCCCTTTTGCATGGGCGAGACCGGGGGTGTCTTATAGGCTGACCCCCCAGGGGTACAATGGTAATACAGCCGGGTGTAGGACCCGGACGTCAGTGTCTAAGGTCGCCGGGTTCTCGACCGGCTGCTGGGGCCCGCCTCTAGAGGGCCTCGCCGCTACCGAGAATCCAGCCGACAGGTAGGGCCCGCCGCCTGCGGGCCATGCTGATGGCCTTTTACTGTGGTGTGGCCCTTGCTGACGAGGGCCGCGTCATGCGCCGTATGGCTACAGTCCCGCGCCGTGCGGGTAGGTGGCCGCTTGGTCAGCGCGTACTGTAGCCACGCCCCTCCGGGATTCGGGGGAGCAGGCGGCACTGTAGCCACGCACCGTGTCGTCATGGTGGGTGAGTGCAGACTCCGAGAAGGAGGGGCCGGCTGCTGGGAGCCGGCCATCTCCCAAAGCCGCCTTCTGTGAGTGCGCCGTCTTCTCGAAGTCGGCCGCTTGGTCCTAACCGGCCCAGGGAGCAAGCCACACGGCTAGTCGGCATGAGGGGCTTTGCTAGCCCGGACATCTTGAAATGTTATTGGGTGCGGATGAGGCTACCCAGGGTACATTCCCCCGACAGTGGTCCCCGAAGCTGGTGAGCCGCCACGGCTCGAAGCCGGAGTGCCTCAGCAGATTCCTTCTCCGGGAGACCCTGTGTCTTTGTTTTGTCCGGCTTGAAGAAGTCGCGTGCCAGTAGCTGGCCGAGGCGAAGCCGGCCGACTGGTGAATTTGTATCGTCGTGGCGGGTGCCGGGGGTACACCACCGGGTAGTGCACCGGCCGCCCGTTGCTCGCATGCCATGCGTGGCCAGCAGGCCGGCTAGACCTGCCAGCCCACGCGCGCGATGGGACGCCGCTGCAGGCCCGGGCCCGCCATTACATGGCCTCGGCACACGCGCGGATCCGCTTCAGTCGAGTCAATCTATTGCCCTTTCGGGGCACATTGATTACACGCCATAATGCGCGAAGATTGCGGGGACGCGTGGGACGTGGGAGTAGTTAATCCCACGCCCCCCGAAGAGCCGCCACGACCCCGTCGTCATCGTATAAATAGAGGGGAGGGGGGCGGCCAAACACATGCGCGCCCCATCCCACTCTCTTTCTCCTCTGCCTCTTCGCCTCAGTGCCTCCTTGTCGCCGCCGCGCCACTAAGCCACATGCTGCCGGAGCGCCGCCGCGACCTTGTCATCGCCCAGCCTCGCCGAGCCGCCGCCGAACCACCACGAGCTATGGCGTGAGGCGACTGGGATGGATCCAACATCCATGATGGCCACATCGAGTTCCTTTGCGCGATGCGGAGGCTTCCAGACGAGGCGGTCCTGGGGGCGCGCATCCCTGACGCGAGGGAGATCTCGCCGGTACCGATGGCCGGTGAGTTCGTAATTTTCCGAAGCCACTCTAGCCGCATCATCTCACCCCCTACACCGTCATTCTACTTTCCGCCTTCGTAACCTTCTGTGAAGGCTACCTGGGCATCCTGCCCAACCTCGAGTTGTGGGGTAGGTTTTTCTATTTGAAGCTGGGGACCCGGGCTAAGGGCGAACCGGCCCAGTGCGGATCCTGCGTCGCTGTGCAGCGCAGTGGCTCCGGGACTCGGTTCCCGTCCTTTGCCTTGCTAGAGTTGGAGAAGTTGTGGCAGAAGTCATACTTCTACGTCCGCAACCTCCATCCGACTCGAGACTACATCAACTTGCCGGACTTCGCAATCGGCCCGCCGGCCGAGCCGCGTGATAACTGGGGGCAGCAACCGAAGCCAGTGCCGGCCTCCATCACGAACATCCTGAACCGGCTCCAGGAGATGACGGACGCGGAGAGCCTCAAGGTGGCAGACCTGCTGGCCGCCTTCGTCTACCGCCGGGTTTCCCCTCTCCAGGCCCGGCCGCACCGGATCTGCGATATGAGCGGCCGCCAGGATCCATGTCGGCTGTCAACCAAGGAGCTGCCGATGATTGAGGTGAGCCGCCACATCAATTTCTTGCCCGACAGCAAACTCAGCGAGACCGACTGGAAATTCACCAAGCTGCCGTACAGTCACGCGAACCCGCCATCGCCGGTCAGTATCTGGTCTCCATTCTTCGCTCACGCAGTACTTCTTATCCGATCTGAACACCCGGACGCGGGGCAGCGCTTTCCTGGCCAGGTGGTAGCTAACGCGCCGGCTCCAGGCCATCAATGGATGCCGGACCACGAGGAGAGCGACGTGGGCGACCCCGAGCTGTGGGCGGCTGCGTTGGAAGACGGAGTCGAGGACGACGCCGCCTGGGGAGGCGGCGCTGGAGGAGGTGGCGCAGGAGGAGACGGCGACGTCCGGTCCTGGCCGGATGAAGATGAAGAAGACGAGGGGCAATGCCGCCCCGTAGGTGCCGAGAGGATGGGCGCAGGCTCTTCGACGGCGCGGCCGTCCAGCGGAGCACCAGCTGACGCACCCGGCACGACTAAGCGTCTCTCTAAAGGGTTGTTCGGTAGCAGGCCGCCCAAGAAGGCCAAGCAGACGGCCGCGACCAGGTGGCAAGGGCCCGCGAAGGCGTCCGCCAACAAGGGGCAACCCGGAGGGCCCCGAAGGAGCACCCAATGGTGTCTGGGTAAGTGCATTTGTTGCACTGTCTTAGTGGTTTTTTCCTCTTGCCGAATTTCTCATCTTTGTTTGTTTTGCTGTGCAGGGACGCCATCCCCACATCTCGGGCTCCATCCGCCTCGCTGATCGGATCAGCAGGCGGCTCCGAGGAGGTCTGGCGTGTGGACCTGGCCGCCGCCCTCCGGGAGGCGACGGAGAGGAATTCGCAGGAGGAGGCCGTGGAGCGGGCGAAGGCCGATGCCCAGGCCGCCGCGTCAGCGCAGGCGAAGGCCCAAGCCGCGGCGTCGGCGGAGGCGGAGGCAGCGGTCAAGGAGCAGGCGGAGGCTGATGCCAAGGCCGCGGAGGACCCGGTTGGTGGCCGGATCTTAGAGGCCACCAATCTTGAGCAGCCGGAGCTGCTGGTAGTGGAGACCCAGGTGCCGACTGGAGCAGCCGGAGCCGACCAGGCGCGCGCCGGGTGCCGGCGAGCGGGGTGGCGGCCATCCCGAAGGGCCGGCGATACCGCTGGCCACCGCTGGGATAGATATGAGCTAGGCCATAACGGCGCGCATCCCCTTGCACCCGCGCAAGGCGTGAGCATCCTCCGAGCCGACGCCGGCAGAAACCAGGGCTGCGAGCTTGCAGGGGGCCGACGCCGGGGTCATGAGTTCCGCCCCGCCGGGTTGGACGCCATCGGCTGGAACGGCCGCCCTGAACCACGTGGTGCGGGACGTCCTGGACAAGTTCGCCGCCCACGGCGCCACCCTCAGGAAGGCGAGGGGCGAGATGGTGGAGATGCAGACATCCGTCCGGGTACGCCCTTGATTTGCTTCTTTATCTTCTGCGATCTTCAATGGGGGCGCCAGTGCACCCACTAGGTGTAGCCCCCGAGATCCAAGCCGGCTGTTGAGCAGGCGGGTTGGAAATTTAAGGCTTGTTTTTGAATGTTGGGATGTCGTTCTTGATGCAGGACTAGGTATGCAGGCCGCATGCAACTTACGTGCGGCCGCATACAACTCCCAGAATCAGGCGCTCGCCAACCGGACCGCCGAGCTGCGGAGGAGCCGAGGTATGCAGGCAGGCTTTCAGTGGGGGCGCGCAAGCACACCCACTGGGTTTAGCTGGCCACCTTCCGCCAGGAGGTGACGCCGGAGTTGGAGCTTGAGCAGTCGGGCTGGATCTTCCCGGCAACTTCTTGTCCTTGTTGACACCGTTGCTGACGATTCTTCTTTGTTTTCACAGAGGTCGCTTCCCAGCTGTAGGGCCGCGTGCAGGCGCTCGAGGGCTAGCTTCAGGCCAAGGAGCTGGAGAGCAGTTAGGCGGCCGCAGAGCGCGACTGGCTTGAGAAGGAGCTGGCCGACCAAGCGACCCGGCATGAGGAGGAGGTCCAACGGCTGAAGGACGAGGAGGAGCATTCCAGGCCGAGTTCGAGTCCCACCGCTCGGGCTGGTCGACAAGGAGAAGTACCTGACGTAGGGCTATGAGGTGATTGAGGACCTGCTCGATGGTAAAGCTTCTTTCTTTCTTGATTGGTTGGTTTCCTGCTATTGCGGGAAGCCGGCTTCTTATTCTCTTGTTTTCTTTTAAGCAGAGTACATCCTAGACCACACCGGCGCCATCAGCCAGGCGATCGAGGCGTAGCGTGAGTAGCGGAGGCAGGAGGGCGTGGAGATTGTGCCGGACCGGCCCCGGAACTTGGGCGAACAGTTTCGGGCCGTTAAGCTGCGCCTTGTGCCGGTGCGCCAGCTGCTCTGCCGGTTTCAGCGTGCCGGGTTGCAGGTCTTGGAAGGGCTCTGGCCAGGTGTGCAGATCCCCCAGACTCCCAGCGGGACTGCCCACTAGCTAGAGGTGGCGTGGGAGTGGCTCGACGCCTAAAAGGGCGCCGCGGCATGGGCCGGCGTCAAGGTGGCGCTGGAGTTCGTGAAGGCGTGGTATCTGGACATGAGCATGGCACAGCTGGCCACCTTCCGCCAGGAGGTGACGCCGGAGTTGGAGCTGGAGCGCGAAGGGATCGCCATTCGTGCATCGCCCCTCGCCGAGTACACCAACGGCGATGTCTTCATCCCGGAGCAGGCAGAAGATGGCACCGAGGTGCCACCGTCCTGGTTCGGGCTGAACCCGGACGAGGCGGAGAACCCGGCGGAGGAGATCGCCTCCAGCGATGAGGCCGCGGAGGAGGACGAGGACGAGGGAGGCGAAGGCGTTGTGCCGGATGACGGAGTGACCAGCCGGAATCGGCCCGATCCGGCCTTAGCCAGTGAGCAGGTGGAGACCACGTTGGCCGCCGCCGCCGACCAGACTGGAACCAACCAACCGGAGGCCCCGCCAGCCAGCGCTACAGCCACCGCCGACTTGTCCAAGCAGCCGGCAGCACCTCCGGCCTAAGCGGCCCTTATCTGTTTAAGTCTTGTGCTCAAGAACAAAGTTAGTTATGCGCAGTTCCACCCACTGGGGGTGTACTTTAAACTTTGATGAATGCTGGCCGCGGACCTTTTGGAATGTAAATGGATTTACTTTTCCCACATGCTTGTGCGCTTTGCCGAGTTCTAACGCGATTTTTCCTTTTCTTTCTTTGGCTTTTTCCTTTGCCGTGCTCCTTTGGCTGCCGCCCTGCCAGCCGGACAGCCGCACTGCGGTCTATGGCCGGGTCAGGGACTTGGCCGCCAGAATAGGCAAATTACTTCGGCAGCTTAAAGCGTATGTTAGTCAAGCAAGAAACCGGCCGGCTGGCTGCTGAGCAGCCGGATGGGGGAGGCGAAAGGCCGGCTTGGCCCGAATCGTCGTTCTTCCATAGTCATTTTTCATGTGGACAGCATTTCCGGCCTTTAGCTCTTGCCAGCCGGACAGTCGCGCTGTGAGCTGTGGCTTAGGCGAAGAGAGGGCTTTGGCGTTGGCACATTATTGAGCTGACTTCGGACGATGCCGACTTGGGCCAAGTCGGCGAGCCCCCGGGCCGGTTGACCTGACCCGGGTAGGGCGAAAGAATAAATACTCGTACATACGAGAAGTTTATCATAGAGATAAAAAGGTAGCCTCCGAGTACGCCTCGGGGTACCTGTTGTCTTGACTTAGTACAAAAGATAGCGTGGTACATACACTGCATCAACTGTAAAATGGGCGGAGAAGGTTCGCGTTCCATGGGCACTCTGACTCTTCACCGGCTACATCTTTCTTGCATGCCCTGGGCTTCTGTGTGTCGATTAGGTAGTAGGAGTCGTTGCCCAGGGCCTTGCTGACGATGAAGGGCCCCTCCCAAGGAGAAGAGAGCTTGTGTTGGCCGGCTGATTGCTAGATCAGTCGGAGCACGAGTTCGCCCTCGCGGAAAGCAAGCGGCTTGATCTTCTTGCTATGGTAGCAGCGCAGGCTCTGCTGGTAGATGGCGGACCGGCTGAGTGCTAGCAGCCAGGCCTCTTCGAGTAGATCGACGCCGTCTTCGTGTCCCTCCTTTGCTTCCCCCTCTGTGTATAGGGTGACGTGAGGCGAGTCGAACTCGATATCTGTTTGGATGATGGCCTTGGCCCCGTACATGAGGAAGAAAGGTGTGAAGCCAGTTGATCAGTTTGGCGTGGTCCGGAGACTCCAAAGGACGGCCGGCAGCTCCTCGATCCAGCAGCCGGCCAAGCGCTCATATGGCTCGACTAGCCATGGCTTGATGCCAGATAGAATGAGGCTGTTTGCCCGCTCCACCTGCCCATTTGACTGCGGGTGAGCAACCGACGGGAGGTCCAGTCGGATGCCCTGTGCCGCGCAGAAACGAGCCAAGGTGCCTTTGGCGAAGTTCGTGCCGTTGTCGGTGATGATGTTTTGCGGGATGTCGTATCGAATGGTGATATCCTTGACGAATGTGATGGCAGTGGGGCCGTCCAGCTTCCTGATCGGCTTCGCCTCGATCCACTTCGTGAACTTGTCCACGGCAACCAGCAGATAGGTCATGCCACCATGTGCTGTCTTGAATGGGCCCACCATGTCAAATCCCCGTACGGCAAACGGCCAGGTGATGGGAATGGTCTTGAGGGCTGAGGCCGTCTGGTGCTGCTTGGCGCTGAAATGCTGGCACCAATTGGACTTCCAGACCAACTCCTTGGCGTCCTCCAGAGCAATCGGCCAGAAGAAACCATGGAGAAAAGCTTTGGCAACAAGGGCTCTAGAGGCGACATGGTGGCCACATTCACCTTGAGGGATGTCATTGAGGATCGCAGTGCCCTTCTCCAGCTCGACGCAGCGCTGGAAGACACCGGTCGCGCTGCGCTTGGCGAGCTCTCTGTTGATGATCGTGTATGCAGCTACCCGGCGTTACACCTGCCGGCCCGACACCTCGTCGGCTGGGTGCTCGCCGCTCACCAGAAAGTTGAGGATGGGCTGCGCCCAAGATGGGGCTTCCACCACCGTCATGACAGCAGCCGGCGTTAGGGTGGCCGTGTTGGGATACAGCGGGTTGGAGCCGGCCGCTCCTTGTTGCGTTGTGGAAGTCCCCGGGCTGGCTACAGCAGTCCCCGGGCCGGGTGATGGAGTTCCCGGGCCGGGTTTAGGTGCTGCAGCCCCCGGGCCGCCTGCAGAAGTCCCTGAGCCAGCTGCTGAAGTCCCCGAACCGGATCCGGCTGCTCCAGGGTCAGCCGGCACGAAGATGGATTCTGATTCCGGTGAAGGTTGGATAGATGGCTTGCGCAAGCACTCGAGGGAGACGCCCGCTGGAATGGCCTGCCGGGTAGAGCCAATCCGTGCCAGGGCGTTGGCTGCTTCGTTGTCGGCCCGTGGCACATGGATGAACTCGCACCCATTGAAGTACCCGCTGATCTGCTGGACGAGGAAGCGGTAGCTAGCCATGTTGGCATCCTTGGCGTCCCAGTCACCAGAGGATTGTTGGACCACAAGCTCCGAGTCGCCGTAGCACAAGATGCGGCGGATGCCGATCTCCTTGGCCAGCCGGAGCCCATGGACGAGTGCCTCATACTCAGCTATGTTGTTGGAGGCGGCGAAGTGGATCTGCAGCGTGTACTTCAGCTTGTCGCCTTTGGGAGAGGTGAGGATGATGCCGGCTCCCAAACTGGTGCGCATCTTGGAGCCGTCGAAGTGCATCCGCCAATGCGTGGAATCCAGCGCTGGCGGCAGGTACTGGGTCTCGGCCCAGTCGACAAGGAAGTCGGCCAGCGCTTGGGACCTGATGGCGGTACGGGGCTGGTAGAGGATGGTGTCGGGAGCCAGCTCGATGGCCCACATGGCCACCCGGCCCGAGGCATCTCGGTTGCCAATGATCTCGGCAAGAGGGGCGGTGCAGACGACCGTGATGGAGTGCTCCTGGAAGTACTGCTTTAGCTTCTTGGCGGCAAAGTACACGCCGTAGCACATCTTCTAGTAGTGGGGGTAGTTCTGCTTGGAGGCGGACAACACCTCGCTCAAGTAATAGACCGGCATCTGGACCGGCTGCGCCCTACCGGGTTCTGGGCGTTCGACAGCGATCACTATGCTAACGACCCGGTTGGAGGCGGCGATGTAGAGGTGCATGGGTTCTTTGGCAGTCAGAGCGGCCAGAATAGGCGGCGTGGATAGCATCCGCTTGAGCTAGAGAAATGCCTCGTCTGCCTGGTCAGTCCAGTCGAAGCACTTGGTCTTCTTCATCAGTTGGTACAGAGGGAGGGCCTTCTCGCTCCGCCGGCTGATGAACCAGCTGAGAGACACCAGGCACCCGTGAACTTCTGGACGTCCCACAGCTTGGTTGGCTTCATCATCCGCTCAATGGCCATGATCTTCACGGGGTTGCACTCTATCCCGCCCTCAGAAATGTAACACCCTAGTTTTTTCTCCTTGTTTTTTTTTCTTTCGCGGGATTTGACTCCCGTCTTTTTTCTCGGTGTTATTGGATTTTCTCTCGCTCTTGGGTATATGAAGATGGTCATTTAGCCTTGCCTCTCCTATCCAACCAGAGATTCTCTTCAGTCCAACCTTGCCACCCGAGATATATTCTCCGGACTTTGCCATCAAAACCCTACCTTCCGAGTTGCCGGAAGGGAAACCCTAATTCTTGCAGTTACAAAGGAACCCCAATTTCCTTTGATCTGTTGCCTCCCAAACTTCTCCCAGCGATCATCCTTTATCTATAAACCCTGGATATGTTAAAATGTTGCCAAGTCATTTGCAATATTTTCATTTATAATTAATTCCTTTTTCTGCCAGTTAAAGGAATTAAATCCAGGAAAATATCTATCCATCTCCAAAGTTCATGAAAACTTGTGGAGATATTCTTTGTGATCATATTGAGCTCCCATCAAAATATTAGCCATAATAAAATAAGGGAAATTGCATTTTCCTATTTAATGCCAATATTGCATTTTGGGGAGTTTCTAAAGGAACTACCATTTTGGTAGGCAGGAAAAATCCCAAGTAAATTTTGGAGCTTCTCCTATCCATATCTTCACCATTTCCATCAAAACCCAAGTTTCATAGTTCAAAGTTTGAGCACAGCATCCATTTGCAACTTCTGTCCAGATTTTCAGTTTGCAAAGGAAGTGCTTGAACCCTTGATCTTTTTGAGCTGAAATTTTTCATGGTGATTAACATTGATTAATCACTCATGGAAACCAAAAACCATCTCAATCCATCTATCCATACTTCCACAGCAATTTTCCTAAGTCTCTGTCCATTTGAAAGCTCTGAAGGAAGTACCACTTTGGCATTTCCAAATGAGCTGAAATTTTCCCAGTACCTCCATATATTCAAATCATCACTCTCCACAAAAATTCAGCTCATTTAATGAAGCCATTTGAGCCCAGCTCCAAAATCCATTTTCTGGACCAAGATTTGCATTACAAAGGAAGTATATGCAAAATAAGTCCAAATGCCTTGAGATTTTGCAAGCATATACTCCTTCCTACCCCATTCCATTGTGATAAAGATCCAGCTCCTCCCCTTCATCCATATCTCCAGAAAAGTCCACACAAGATTGCTGCTAGAATCTTCTCCTGCAAGTTTCACTCATCGTAGAGCTATCTAGGTGATTCCAGTCACTTGTCTCATCTATTTGAGTAGCGAGAGATTTGTTGGACAAGTCTAGACGGGCAGGCGCAGGCCAGAGCGCGCAAGACGCATGGTGACCATGTGGTGGCCACGCCAAAACGGCTCTCTGCGCGATGAACCGCGACGGACAGCTGAAAGAACATGCGGTGCCCCCATGTTTGGTTTTGGTAATTGATGACAATCTCTATGGACTAATGGTTGCCTTGAGTTATATTTGAAGGATTTGTCCATACGCTTTTCTAGGAGTCCATTTGTTGGTTTCAAGGAGAGTTTGTGATGACCAAGATGCTATTCAAGGAATTACCTAAAGATTGGTCATGTGAGAGGTTGATCAAGACTAAGTCAATGATTGAATCAAGTTGATCAACACACAAAGCATAGAAGATGTACCGAGGGGGACCAAGCGATCCCATGGTATGGTAAGCATTGTCAATTACACTTTGCGTACTAACCCATGGTCTTCGTGAGAGTTCTTTGTGGGGTTAGATTGCGGTGTGCAAGTTCAAGAGGATCATCACGAAGAGATGACATGCTTGAAGCTTGCCATCCATTGTGGTGGCAATGGACTTGTGAAGATGAGCCAAAGAGTGGCTCAGCCATAATGGAGTATGGGGGAGCAATCAACTAGTCTTCACCGAGCCAACGGAATCAAGAAAGGTTGTCCAACTTGAGGAAGTCAAGATCGTCATCATCTAGCTCAAGCGGACTTTGTGCAAGGCAAAGGTTTGCCCTTGATAGGTTTTCTATTTTTCCGGTCTCATGGTGGTAGTTGGGAGACCGGGTTATAGGATCGATTGCCGTACAATCAAGGGGGGCTCTCGTTGAGTAGCTTGATCGTATCGTTCGTAGAGAGCTCAAACCATTGCATCCTTGCATTATCTTTATTGGTTCTTGTTTGGTCTTCTCCTTGTGAGATTTGGAGCTTATGGTCATTTTCATGACAAGCTTGGGTTCATCAAAAACGGAGTTCTCATGCATCTTCTATGATGTTTTCTATGTTGGAGGTTATGCCGATTCTTCTCTGTTGGAGGTTTCACTCCTCTATAAGCTAGGCAGACCTCCCCTGCCTGTTTTGATGCTACTCGTTGTCTTCTTTCCAACAAGCTTGAGTTTGCTCAATTCGGAGCTCATTTGCAAAAGTTATGGCAGTTCTGGTTTTATTGTATCCTTTTGTTGTCTTTAGCTGCGATATGAAGGCCTCCAAGTGCTATAGTTCTGTGGCGTGCGGTAGTACTGCTCAAGGGAGCAGTAGTATCGTAGTGGCCCACAGTAGTAGCGGCCAGGGAAGCGGTAGTACCGCGCCTCAGGTGCGGTAGTACCGCGCCTCAGGTGCGGTTGTACCATGGCCTCTAGCCCAGAACACTGGCATGCGCGGAAGTAGGAGCGGAAGTAATTTTTTACATCCACGCCCTACGCGGTAGTACCGCTCTCAGCGTGCAGTAGTACTGTGCAGGATTTTTGCACAGACCAAGAATCAGCGGAAGTAGCCACGGATGTAATTTTATTAGTCCGTGCCTTCCCAGCCTAGTCGAACCCTGCCTTGCGGTAGTACCGCAAGGGCGCGCGGTAGTACCGCTCCGGCGGTTCTACCGCTCGTTGTTTCAAAACAACAGGGACTCGCCTAGTCTCTGCCGTGGGAGCGGTAGTACCGCATCGTAGAGCAGTAGTACCACAAGGCCTTGCGGTAGTACCGCGGCTTTGTGCGGTAGTACTGCTTGGTGCGGGCTGTGAGGATAACGGTTGGATTTTCCCCCTCCTATAAAAGGGGGTCTTCTTCCCCATTGGATCTCATCCTTTGAGCTCATGTTCTTCCCTCATTGTTGACCTTCTTCGAGCTTGCTATCTCTTAATCCCTCCATGGATTCTTGCTAGTTTTTGGGGGAAAAGAGAAAGGAGATCTAGATCCACATTTCCACCAATCACTTTCTCCTCTATGTGAGGGGAACCCTTTGGATCTAGATCTTGGAGTTCTTCATGTTCTCTTCTTCATTCTTCCTCTCATTTTCCTCCCAAGCATTAGTAGCTTTGGTGGGATTTGAGAGAGAAGGACTTGGGCACTCCATGTGTCCTTGCCATTGCATTTGGTGCATCGGTTTGAGTTCTCCATAGTGATACGTGGAAGTGAAGTTGAGTAGCTTATTACTCTTGGGTGCTTGGTACCCTTGAACTTGTTCCTCTTGGGTGCTTGGGCGCTCTAGACGGTTGGTGGTGTTCGGAGCTCAATCATTGTGGTGTAAAGCTCTGGGCAAGCTTCGGGGTCTCCATTAGGTTGTGGAGATCGCCCCGAGCAATTTGACGGGTACCAGTGACCGCACCCAAGGGTTGCCAAAGTGAACGGGTTCGGTGACCGCCCCCAAGGGTTGCCATTTGTACGGGTTCGGTGACCGCCCTCAAGGGTCCCTTAGTGGAATCACGTCATCTTGCATTGTGCGAGGGCATGAGGAGATTACGGTGGCCCTAGTGGCTTCTTGTGGAGCATTGTGCCTCCACACCGCTCCAAACGGAGATTTGCATCTGCAATGGTGTGAACTTCAGGATACATCGTCGTCTCCGCGTGCCTCGGTTATCTCTTACCTGAGCCCTTTAGTTATGCACTTTACTTTGTGATACCATATTGTTTCTTGTCATATATCTTGCTATCACTTAGTTGTTTGTTTTCCTTAGCATAAGTTGTTGGTTCACATAGGTGAGCCTAGTTGTTGTAGGTTTTGTGGTAGAAAAATTAACCGCTAGGTTTATTCCGCATTTGTTCAAGCCTAAACCGTAATTATTTTAAAGCGCCTGTTCACCCCCCCTCCCCCCGCTAGGCGACATTTTCGATCTTTCAATAGGTATCAGAGCCTCGTGTCTCTTTTTTAGGATTAACCGCCTAGAGAGTAAGGATGTCGACTAGGGGCTTAGGATTCTGTGACACTGTTAGTTTTGATGGCACAAATTTTGATGTTTGGGTAATTCGCATGCTTATTCTCTTTAGGGTCATGGACCCAAATTTAGAGCGAATTGTAGATATGGGTTTTTCTCCTCCAAAGGATCCCCAAAGATTATCTTTAGAGGATGAGAAAAACTCTTATCTCAATGCTCAAGCTTCTAATGTGCTTTTTGATGCTTTGAGCAATGTAGTTATATTTCAACTCATGCCGTTCCGGGATGCTCATGAGTTGTGGACAAAGCTTCAAGATAAATTTGGTGTGTCCAAGATTTGTGGGAATGATTGTTCTCCCTCCAACTCCGGCCGTGTTACCTTCTCAACTTCCTCTACTTCACCTACATGTGGATTGCCACAAGGTAATGTTATGGTGAGTAGTGTTGGTCATTGCAATGATGATATTGTGCTTATCGTTGATGACTCTTCATCACTATCTTGTTGCAATGCTCCATCTTTGGACTTTAACACTTCATGCAACTTACATGTTTCTCATGCTTGTGTTGATAGTCCATGGAACAAGATCTTGTAGAAATTGCTTGACTAAATCTCATGATGATATGCTTGCTATATCTTGTTGCCATGATAAAAATGGATGTATTTCCTCGAGTTGTTGTGCTAACAATGTAGAGGAAACCCAACACTCCATGGAACAAGATGTGGTTTTTAATGGTGCTTCAAGGGATCCTACATTATCATCTATTGCGTTTTGCCTTATGGCCAAGGCTTCAAAGGTATCTCCTACCTTGAACCCCAATATGTCTCTTGATGATGATGTTGATGCTAATGATGAAGAGAATGATAATGTTGCCACCTTAAAAATTAAGGGGGGAGTGATTTTTAAAGCTCTTCATAAAAATAAAATTGCTTGTTCCAACTTCATGGAAATCATGTCTATTGCCATTGAGGGCAAGAAATACATTGACGAGTTGGAATCTAATCTCGAGGAGCATGAGGTCACCATTGAGAAAATGGAAGGTCATGAGCGTGAAAACGCTAATGAGATCGCGGACCTCTCTCAAGCTCTTGAACTTGAACAAACCACCAAGGAATCTGTTGAGGAGACCTTTGCTCTAGAATTATCTAGAATAAAGGAATCTCATGATAGAGCACTTGAGGTGGTCAATGATTTCAAAACTAAAAATGCTAAGCTTGAAGTTGCTCATGCTAGACTCCTTAAGGATTTTGAGCACCTCGAAAATGACTCAAGGGTCATCAAGAGTGAGCTCATCGAACTCACCGAGTCTCATGCTCAACTTAAAGCTTCTTATTCAAAAGAGCTTGCCAAGTTGCCTTCTCCTCTTGTTGTTAATGATGATGCTTGTGCTACTAACTCTACCTCTAGTGAAGCATCCATTTTGAAGGAGAATGTTCAGCTACGAGCTCAACTTGAGTTGCTATCTAGCAATTTTGGGAAATTGGAAGAAAATCATGTAAAGCTCACAAGCTCTCATGATGATCTTCTAGTATCCCACAATGTGCTAAAGATAGCTCATGAGGCTATGATTACTAAGGTAACATCTAGTGAGCCTCATGTGGATACTAGCTCCACTTCTAGTCAAAATGCCTTATTGCCATGTGCTAGTCCTCGCAATTCATCTACTCATAATGTTGCTACATCTTGTGATGAATTGCTTTCCTTGCCTTGTTGCTCTAACGATGAAGCGTATACTTCCTCTAGTACTTGTGTTGATACTAACCATGTAGAGGAAATCAAAGAGCTCAAGGCCCAAGTCACTTCTTTGAAGAAAGACTTGGAAAAGAGTCATGAAGGGAAGTCCACCCTCAACAATATCTTGAGTGTGCAAAAATCCCCCAATGACAAAGGTGGACTTGGATTCAACTCCAACAAAAAGAAGTCCAAGAGCAACAAGAAGAAGGGCCAAGAACAAGTCAAGAATTCGGCCAAGATTGTTTGCTTCAAGTGCAAAATTGAAGGGCACCATGTTAGATCTTGCCCATTGAAGAAGAAGGCCATTAGTGACAAGCAACAAGGGAAGCGGCCACAAGTTCATTCTCATGCTCAACCTCAAGTTGAAGAAAGGCCTCTTCCCAAGAAGACTCAAGCTAATGCTTCTCAAGTTGAGAAATTAAGTGAGAAGAAAGTGAAGAGTAGACGTTGCTACTTATGTCGTGAGATAGGCCACATCACTTCTTCATGCATGAATGGTACCTTATCCAACCCTATTCTAATTGATGATATCTATTCTCTAGGGAAGGATAAGTTTGGCAATGTGTTTGCCAAATTTGTTGGTACTCAAAGTGGTGTCAAGAAAAGAACCATTTGGGTTGCCAAACCTATTGTGACTAACCTCTTAGGACCCAACTTGGTTGGGGACCAACAAGCTCAAACTTGATCAATAGGTGTTGTTGGAGGGCATTGGAGACTTGGCTACATTATGAAGAGTTAAGGGGTCTTCATCATTCATATTGTCTCAAGCCAAGTCATTTGGATTATCAAGTTTCTATCCTATATCCAATGTTCCTCCTTGCGGTAACTCGTGCTTAAATTGTTTACATTGAAAGTTATTTGCCCCTTTCGCATGTTTTGGTTTTGTACCATGCATGTGTTTGTATATGTTGTGCTTCCAACTTGCTCTTGAGCAATCAAGTATGTGTGTGTTGGTTTGCACATCATGTACGTGTGTGTTGTGCGTTGAGCCTTTATGCTTCTTGTTTATATCCTAGTTGGCTCGTGTGAGAGATTAATGGAACATCCCATTTTGGGGGAGTGATGTGCTTTGTGCACCTCACAATCCTGTAAATGTGTGTACATGAGGAATACCGTCTAGTATTGATATTATAAAATTATCTAGTAGCTAGGTGGTATGTCTCTCATGAGAAATTCAAATTCTAGAAAGTCCATTAATTATCTCTTGTTGGATACTCTTATTGCCTCTTGTTAAGTTTTCCTTGGTATCACATTATGGGGGAGTAATATGCTATGTGCATATTACAAGCCTAGAAAATGTGTACATTTGAGATATTGTAACTTAGAGTTGATATTATTAATTATCTTGTTCCCAGGTGACATGTTAGCTCTACAAGTTGCAATTTGCTTGTGTTTGTCATGAAGATGATGTTGGATATCCTTGTTATCTACCACCGGGAATTATTTCCAAATACTTCTTGTCTTTTGACAATTGGTACTCACTTATGTGTGGTAGAATTTATTTATCATCTTTACATTGGCTTTTGTTTTTATTTGCCTTATCTCTTGCCAAGGATTGTGTCAACTCCCGTTGTCTTCCATACCACTTGTGGATCATGTTAATTTCTTGTTCTTGTCTAGTGTTTTCTAGATATAGTGAAAGTGGTGATCCCACCTTGTGCATTTTGTATTCAAATGCAAATTCTCTATAATGCACAACTTGTGGGGGAGCTATCCTATTTTCTTTAGAACACTCTTCTTGTGATCCTTATCAAGTGTGTTTTGGTGGAAGGCAAGCCATTTCTTTTTGGTACTTTGTGCCATCATGAAACTTTGTAGAGGGCATGGTTTGTTTGGAACCATCCTCTCTTTAGGGAGTTTGATATCCTTCTTTTTTGCGTGTTTCAATGGATATCTCATTCCTTGATGTATCTTTAATGATATCTTCCAAGTGATGATTTCTCCATTTGGTATCCTTTTTCACTTGGCATTTATTTTTCATTTGGTATCGGTTCTTGAAAGTTTTGAGCATGCATATTTACTTCATGTATTTTCTTGGGCATGCTTTCTTTCTTTGACCAAATATATAAGGGAAACTCCACCAAGTCACATATTGGATGAGATGTGCATGAAATTCTATTTCATATCTTTGTGCATATATTTATGTGGATTTGTCCTATGTATTGGTGTTTCTAACTCTTTGGTCCCAATGAGTTTGGGTACCATTTTGTTTGTGTTATTGTTCTAGGAAGAATTGGAGATGCATTGGATGCTCTGCTCACTCAGAAGGAAGGTGTTGTCACCATGTGCTTATTGGAGTCAAGCTAGGATGATCAACGAACTACTATCTACCTTCGATTGGTATCTCTACATCCTTCCAATGCTATCTTGGTAACTAGTATCTCTTCATGCACACATTTCTTGCATCAACCTTGTGTAGGTTGAATCATGGCATGTAATTCATTCTTTCTTTTGATACTTGTTTCCTTTGTCAAAGCATCCCAACAATGATCTCTTGTTGCTAGTTGTGATGTCTTTGATGTTCGTGTGGTTGGAGTTCATTTATATACAATAAGACCATATCTAGCCATGTGCTATGCTTTCAAGCAAATATCTTATTGGTATCTTTATGACTTCCTTGTGGATATCTTGTTCTTTCCTTGTGTAACCATTTCGTGTGTACATCCTTCTTTGTGGATTGATATCATCATGATTCTCATCTACCTAGAATCTTTTACACTTGAGAGAAGTTACATATCTAGGTGATATCCTTATTCTTTCACGTTCACCTTTTCTGTGGTGGTTTCGTGAAAGGATTTATCTTGAGTGCGGGTCTTATCTCGTTGCATCTTGATGCACTCTTTTTGTGGTGAAGATCATTTTCCTCATGCTTGTCTTGACGAGGCCTTTGCCATCTTAATTGGTATCCCTCATCTTGATGAGGCTTTCTTTTTTCTATCTTCACCATGGGTTATCGCAAGCTTGGTTGTTATTTCGCTTTTTTGTAAGCTTGTGTACCCATTTGCTTGTTGTGTGTGTGGGGGAAGGACATGTCTTGCACCTTGTATCTCAACTATCCAAGACTATGTTGATGCTTAATGATCATCCTTATATTAGTCATCTCAAGTGCTTTGCCATGACTCTCACACATCATTTTGGTTGAGCCTATTCTTAAGTTGCCTCTTTTACATGTTGCTCATGTAGGGTAACGCAGCAGAAAACAAAAATATTCCGACCTACGCACCAGCCCAGGACCACTATGGAGACTGCATACAAGGTTTGATCTTTTCGTTACCGACTCATAACGCAGCGGAAGTAGAGTCGATGACGATCGGCGGTGCAGATCCCCACAGCTAGGATTTACAACCTCCCAACCACGAGGATGTATACCCTCATCTTCCCTTCAGACAGCCCTCTAAGAGGCGGTCAGACAGTCCCCCGGACGGTGTCGTGGACAGCCCTTCGGGAGGACCTTCGAAACTCGGACGGTCACTCGGATAGCCCTTCGGGAGGACTCACAGAACTCGGACCGACACTCGGACAGCCCTTCGGGAGGCACTCTCAAAACAGCCCCTCAGGCAAAAAGATCGAAACTACGACCTCTCTACGGGGTTGCACACATACGGGGACATCTATCCGGCAGGGCTTCGCCGTCCAGAACTAGTTCCCACCGGAACCCAGACAGCCTTTCGGCTCTACGAAACTCTTTTCGTGGGAGGGAGAGAAGAAGCCAGATAATGCATGGCATGTGTATGTGAGAAGGGATGAGTGTGGAGAGCACCCCCTCCACCTCTATTTATAGGAAATCCCATATGGAAAAATACCCAAAAAACCCATCACATGGGTTTCCCACAAGGGCATAAAGGGAAGGGAAGTGGAGCTCCATGGAGCTCCACATGTGTGGCCGGCCACTCCTAGGGCGCCCCCCATGAGGGGCTTCCTTGGCTCCCAACTCCTTCTAGAAGGCTTTTCACAAAAGCCCTAAAAGGTGGCTTTCCATAAATATCCCAAAAAGCACTTTCACTATTCATGACGAAATTTTTCACCATCCGTTCGAACTGAAAATATTTATGTGGGCTTAGAACATTTCTAGTACCCACTAAAATAATTTTCAACGCGTTCCAGAACAATTCCAGATTAGTGATTTTCATCTGCGAAAAGCATTTGAAGCGGTTCCGGTAGCTCCAAAACATTTCCGGTTTTCATCTCGGAAAATTCCCAGAAGTTTCCAGAATGATTCTGGCACCCTCCAAGAATTATCAGGCATGTGCCAAAAACCAATTTGACTTTATGGTATCCTCTGAAACAACTTTTCAGTATCACCGGAACTCATCCAGTGACCTCTCTCTGTGGAAATTTTCGGCTGTCCGAAACTTTTTCGGTGTCCGAAACTTTTTCGGTGATTTTCTCTCAGACTCCCTGTCTAGTATTCAGCAGATAGATGACCCTTAAGCGAGTGACCCTATAGGTTCGGTGAAGTATAGACATGACACGGAACCCTTTCCGATCAATGATCAACATCGGAGCCGTGGACACCCATATTGACCCCTATACCCACACGAATGAATATTCGAGTGAACCTCCAGTTGCCGTGTGCTATTCTTGTTGCTTCGTGATATGTTACAAATACCCGAGGTGAAGTTACCTCGTTACCGGTATTGTTCTCTTTTCTCGTTACCGTGTTCCGGCATCCCCGTGATCAAATCACAAAGTGTCTGGCCAGACGATGATGGATACTGTAACACCGAGAGGGCCCAGAGATATCTCTCCATCGTCGGACGAGCAAATCCCAATCTTGAGCTATAAAGTTACTTGACATACTTTTCCATGAACCCGTATGCCGCCGTAATAGCCACCTAGTTACGGATGACGTTTAACAAACCCCAAAGTTCATGAAGCAAGCATGAAAAAACTCGATACTCTCATGGTCTAAGGAATCATGCAAACATTAACCTTCTCTGTGTTATTAACCATTAACTTGTGACGAATGTAACTCATAGCATAACATCAATCCGGGTCGATTCAACACAAATGTTCTGCTAACATTGTGCCCTCAAAGTTGCTGGCATAGACATGCCCATGATCAGGAAAACAGAACCATCATGCAACACTTGAGCTAGTCTTAGAGGCCAGACTAGGAATAAATTTTACAATTTATTATTCCACACGTGCATATGAGTCTTCCTCCGAGCCTCGTGGTTATTGCAGACCCGAGAACCATAGCAGTTATAGCATGTAACATAAACCTAATTATGAACAGGGAGATAATCAATAACATTTATTATTGCCTCTAGGGCATATCTCCTACAGACCCCCACTTGCACTAGAGTCAATAATCTAGTTAATGCTAATGCACTTCACACTTGTGGCACACCGGTGTAAATATGCTTTGCTTGTGGTATAGCCTGATGTCCAACGGATCTAACAACTTCAGATCCGTGTGTATCTTTGCATATCCTCGTGTTTTCACACTTTCACAAAATTCATATTTTGTGTGGACTTGGCTTTGTATGTATGTGAATCACAGGTCGAACCTGGATTCCTCAGACTGAGTTATGGAGCAACTACCTGCAGTAGTGTCCCATTGACAAAAGCCATCTTGAAACCATACTAAGTTCATGAATGAACTATATGATTCAACATCTTCTTTGTCGCTTTTAAAAGCGGCAACATACTTCGCCTCTGTTATAGAATTCGCCACAGTAACTTGTTTGGAACAATTTCCAACTATCGTGCCACCATATGTGTATTGCACAAAACCCTTAACTTAAATCGAAAATTGCTTGGAGCATGGATGAAGACTGTGTCGATGTAAGCTTTTACAACGAACGCTTCATGATCTCCGCTTGCGAGAAAATATGTCATCAGTGCTACTATAGTACTCAATGACCCTTTTTCACTGTTGTCCCATGATCAGTACTTTTGATCACTTTGGTATCTATACTCGCAACAACTTTGGGAGTATTGGACATATCTGGTTGTTATACATACCATGGAATACATGATTAATCCAAACACAAGAGTGTGTGGAATCTCCATCATGTATTTTGCTCATCAGTGTTTTGGGACACCGAGTCTTGCAAAAACTCTTTCCATGTGACTTCGGCAAGAATCACTCCTTGACGTTTTTAATGCTAAAAGGTTTTAGCATTTTGTCAATATGTATCTTTGCTCAGCCCCATTAGGTAAATCTATCTCCATAGATCATCATGCCTAATCTAAAGGCTATTTAGCCCAAGCACTTCATCGAAAAACTATTTTCAAATGAAGTCCTAATTCGTGTCAAGAAATTTATTTCCAATTAACAATGTGTCAAGCACACAACGTTTTTAGAAATGTTATTATGCTCCCAATTACTTTCTTGAATTACAAGCATCTTCATTACCCATTGATGAAGTCAAACCCCTTTGACCATTTCATCAAAACACGAAGATTCCAACTCCATTGTGCTCTCTTCTGTCCATCACTGGAACTCTGAAGTTTGCATACTCACTAGCATCCTCTGGAATGACAAAATACCTTGGACTGTAACACATGCAAGTCCTCGATTTCATTTCCATCAGATGGAAATCCTTTCATAATCCATGTTTCATATCTCATGATTTGAAATATGTATTAATTGCTAGTTCAACCCAAACCGACTTTAAGCATCGCTATGGTGAAACAACCTCATCGTAGTCAACTCCTTGAAATTGTTATTGCAACAAGTCGAGCTTTATGGATTAAACATTTTTATCCATATCAGTTTTAGTTCCATAAATATTTGTCAGGCTCTAAGTCTTCTGAAAGTTGTATCAAGATTTTAATCTTGAAACATTTATATGGAGACCATCTCGGATTGTATTGGCATTTAGCCAATTTCGGAGTCAGGGCCCATCAACGCTTCCTTGTGTATCGTAGGTATACTGTTGTCTAACAACAATATCTCGTTTGCGCACCTGAGAGGTTTGCACGAGCCTTGCCTACGTGGTTCAGCTGCAAGTTCGACCGAAGTCCATACATTTTATTGTAGAGACTTCCGTATCAGTCGCAGTAGGAAACTCCTGGAATCACTTCCAAGGTTCCTTTCCTTTGACCTGATGACGAAGATACTGATTATCTCGTTGAGTTGCACTATTCTCCCACTCACCTTTTTGAAAGAACCATTTTCTTCAAAAAGCATACCATTCTTTGTGGCAAACCTATTTGCCTCGGCATAGTGAGGGAGGAATACCCAACATTTTGGGATAACCTACAAAGTAGCACTTGTCTGATTTGGAATAGGTTTGTAACCTTTTACACAAGTCCCATATTCCAAATGTTTAAGAAAAGATATAACATGGTTGGGAGTACCATACCATGGCGTCATTTCAACAGACCCGATGGAGCTCTTTTCAGTGTAAAAGCCGCAGTCTCTAAAGCATCTCTTTAAAAGAGATAATGGCAAATTTATTTATGTCATCTTTGATCTTACCATGTCATAAATGGTTCGATTACATCTTCACGGACTTTCCACTCACAGAGGTGTTCCGGGAGGTGTAAGTTATGAAACTCTTTTCACAACTCATCAGACATTCGCTAAACTTGTAACTCAAATATTCCTTTCTGCAATCCAATTGTAGAGACATAATTTTCTTGTTACAATAACTTCTACTTCATTCTTGAAAACCTTTCGAATGAATTCAAAAGATCTAGACTTACGTCTCATCAAGTAAATATCCATATATCTACTTGAGTTATTTCTGAAGATACATAAATCCACTACTAACAACATTTATCGGACTACACACATCAAATGTATGACCACCAATAAGTTTGTTGTCCATTCCTTATGGCCTGTGAACGGTATTTCAGTCACTTCACTTTTCGGAGGAAATTTGCAAGTGTCAGATGATTCAAAATCAAACGACTTCAAAATCCATCATAATGGAATTTTCCATGCGGCTTTCTCCAATGTGACCAAATGCAGTGCCACACTTGTGTGGTATTCTTTTAGTCTACCCATCTTGCATGGAATCATGGCCCTTCATGTTATTCATAATACTGAACAACAATTGTTGTTTTTATGAACAACTCTTTTTCAACAAACATTGTGCAATGGGCTAGACTGTATGAAACTCTAAAAAGAATTATGAAAATAAACCCAGAGGTAATGTATTATTATCAATATTCATAACATAGATCTCATTCATAATGAAAGTATGGCCCTTATGTTATTCATAACATCGAACATCAAAAGTTCTCTTATGAACAACCTTCTTGCAACATACCTTATGCAAAGGGCTAGAGTTTGTGAAACTCTAAATGAATTATGAAAATAAACCCAATCGGTAATACACCGATGGAAGGTATAGTAACATTTACTATGTTCCCTGTGTATACCTAAACCTCATTCCTGGCTAGTCTTTCAGGCCATAGTAGTTCTTACATCGAGTTGCAACAGAATGCAATCGAGTGGGTATCTTTGTGATTAACTCACAATACCCAAGAATTAGTGATTAACATGTTTAACCATAATTCCCAAGAACTATATCTTTGACCAGCCTTCCATACATAAAAAACTTGTATGACATTCATACATGAGCTGGATATTCCAGTCTTCTTTCTTTTTGCCATTATACTTCTAACAGTTTAACTTTCAGTATTTCTCCTACTCTCAGAAGGAGCACCAAACTTAAGAGTGGCAGTAGCCCCAGACTTCCTAGATGTGTAAGTCACACTAACACCCTTCGGACACTTCCTTTATCTTTAAGTTGTTGTTTTATTCACCTTACATCATATGACAGGCGTTCTTCTGGATCCCTCTCTTATCAGTCTAATGCATAGTAAACTCCATTACTAATAGTTTGCAAACAAACATTTCTTTGGGTATCTCATATCTTTTAGCCTTTGTCTGTCTCTGAAAATGATTTTCAGATTCCATGAATATCACATAACTATCCAAACTTTTGAAGTTCTTGTCTCATGGAAGCAAATGTATTGCACTTGACTGAAAAGGAATTCTAGCTTTTGGATCGAAGGACGAGAATCACATGATCCATAACATAAGCGAGAGAATACCAAAGTATGCGATAGGACAAAGTCCTTCTCGGCACTCTTGAGGACAGTCCTCACATTACGTTACCAACCGTAAATTTTTAACCAGATATTTAACAGCTATTCATAATTAATACGGAAGGTGGAAAACGCGAGCCATTATTCTACAACTATTATGCAAATCACACTTAGACAGTGTTCAAAATTAATAGCACTGCGAATTAAAAAAGTTAATTCAATAGTGCGCTCCCACTCAAATCAATATCTCTCATAATTGATTGTGAGTGATTCAAGATCCACATTTCAATTCAACGCCATTGATGTGGACATCACTGATGACGAGAATTTCAATTGGTGGGCAAACATGCCGATCACATCTCTATGTGACTCCTGTTCATCTTTCGATGGGCGTGTTCCGAGCTCAGGACGATCAAGCTAGAACGTCAAGACAACCAAGTGATCTTGCTGCGAGGTGTGACCTCACTCGCCTCACACTTCCCTAATCGTTCGTACCCATGTGAACATGGCGTACCCCAAAAAGTTAGGTGCCTTGACGGTGCAACATTTGGGAGAACACTAACTACATGATATTTTTGTGAGAGATCTCCCTAATAAAAAGCGACTACCGCGCAATCAAGAAGGGTGCATCATAAGAGATAAACATCTCAGGCAATTCATAATAGCATGATATGGTATAGCCCTTTCTGAGGGAGAAGGCTTGTATTTCTTCGTCTTCGGCATTCGCGTCGGTGTTCACCTTCACGAAGATCGCCACCACCTTGTCGATGCACCAGATAATATTGCTATCTCCATAGCAGATAAAATAAATGCATTACTTAAGGTTGACACGCAGGCCATTAAAGTGCAATCATATGGCTCCAGCCATCATGCCGAATCATGACACGCAGGTCATGTTAATCAATTTACATTATATAGTCATCTCATACATAATCAAATTATTATGAGCACTGCTATACCACATCACATGCACATGCAAATACTCCTGCAAAACCAAGTTAGACACCTCTAATCGGTTCAGCAAAAACTTGTTTTACGTGGCTTCTAAGGTTTCGAAACAAACCGAAGCTACCAACATCCATCATCAAGTATGATAATTCAAGTCGCAAGATTAAGAATGCTGTGTGTATGAAAACACGAGATAATAAAATATCGAGCCCCATACTGAACTTCGTCATACACATGACCCCCATGCAGATCATATCGGCATTGCCCTTTCATTTGTGAAACATCCATCTTTCTTTAACTATGGTGGAACCCAAAGAACTGTTCGCACTTCGTTGATCTGTTAATCATCATACTCAGGAGCAGCATGAAAGGATCGCGGATTGCCAGAACTTTGTGAGATTCCACCATGCTGTCAAGATCAGGATTATGCAAATTCCAGGGAAGCAACAAGAACATCGGGTAACAGATTTCATCTGCTACCTACACAAATAATTTTCAGCAATAGATCTCATCTACTACCTAATTATATTGTGCAACACCCATACATCTCCATGTATTCTAGATCGCAACCTGCATCTACGCATAGCACGGCTCATGATGCCACTGTAGGGTAACGCAGCAGAAAACAAAAATATTCTGACCTACACACCAGCCCAGGATCACTATGGAGAATGCATACAAGGTTTGATCTTTTCGTTACCGACTCATAACGCAGCGGAAGTAGAGTCGATGACGATCGGCGGTGCAGATCCCCACAGCTACGATTTACAACCTCCCAACCACGAGGATGTATACCCTCATCTTCCCTTCAGACAGCCCTCTAGGAGGCGGTCAGACAGTCCCCCGGACGGTGTCGTGGACAGCCCTTCGGGAGGACCTTCGAAACTCGGACGGTCACTCGGATAGCCCTTCGGGAGAACTCACAGAACTCGGACCGACACTCGGACAGCCCTTCGGGAGGCACTCTCAAAACAGCCCCTCAGGAAAAAAGATCGAAACTACGACCTCTCTACGGGGTTGCACACATACGGGGACATCTATCCGGCAGGGCTTCGCCGTCCAGAACTAATTCCCACCGGAACCCAGACAGCCTTTCGGCTCTACGAAACTCTTTTCGTGGGAGGGAGAGAAGAAGCCAGATAATGCATGGCATGTGTATGTGAGAAGGGATGAGTGTGGAGAGCACCCCCTCCACCTCTATTTATAGGAAATCCCATATGGAAAAATACCCAAAAAACCCATCACATGGGTTTCCCACAAGGGCATAAAGGGAAGGGAAGTGGAGCTCCATGGAGCTCCACATGTGTGGCCGGCCACTCCTAGGGCGCCCCCCATGAGGGGCTTCCTTGGCTCCCAACTCCTTCTAGAAGGCTTTTCACAAAAGCCCTAAAAGGTGGCTTTCCATAAATATCCCAAAAAGCACTTTCACTATTCACGACAACATTTTTCAGCGTCCGTTCGAACTAAAAATATTTATGTGGGCTTAGAACATTTCTAGTACCCACTAAAATAATTTTCAACGCGTTCCAGAACAATTCCAGATTAGTGATTTTCATCTGCGAAAAGCATCTGAAGCGGTTCCGACAGCTCCGAAACATTTCCGGATTTCATCTTGGAAAATTCCCAGAAGTTTCCAGAATGATTCTGGCACCCTCCAAGAATTATCAGGCATGTGCCTAAACTAATTTGACTTTATGGTATACTCTGAAACAACTTTTCAGTATCACCGAAACTCAGCCGGTGACCTCTCTCTGCGGAAATTTTCCGCTGTCCGAAACTTTTTCGGTGTCCGAAACTTTTTCGGTGATTTTCTCTGAGACTCCCTGTCTAGTATTCAGCAGATAGATGACCCTTAAGCATGTGACCCTATAGGTTCGGTGAAGTATAGACATGACACGGAACCCTTTCCGATCAATGATCAACATCGGAGCCGTGGACACCCATATTGACCCCTATACCCACACGAATGAATATTCGAGTGAACCTCCAGTTGCCGTCTGCAATTCTTGTTGCTTCGTGATATGTTACAAATACCCGAGGTGAGACATGTTGGCATCCCCTTGGATCAACACTTGTCGACTATGCCAGTTACCTCGTTACCGGTATTGTTCTCTTTTCTCGTTACCGTGTTCCGGCATCCCCGTGATCAACTCACAAAGTGTCTGGCCAGACGATGAAGGATACAGTAACACCGAGAGGGCCCAGAGATATCTATCCATCGTCGGAGGAGCAAATCCCAATCTTGGTCTATAAAGTTACTTGACATACTTTTCCATGAACCCGTAAGCCGCCGTAATAGCCACCCAGTTACGGATGACGTTTAACAAACCCCAAAGTTCACGAAGCAAGCATGAAGAAACTTGATACTCTCATGGTCTAAGGAATCATGCAAACATTAACCATCTCTATGTTATTAACCATTAACTTGTGACGAATGTAACTCATAGCATAACATCAATCCGGGTCGATTCAACACAAATGTTCTGCTAACATTGTGCCCTCAAAGTTGCTGGCATAGACATGCCCATGATCAGGAAAATAGAACCATCATGCAACACTTGAGCTAGTGTTACAGGCCAGACTAGGAATACATTTTACCGTTTATTATTCCACACGTGCATATGAGTCTTCCTCCGAGCCTCGTGGTTATTGCAGACCCGAGAACCATAGCAGTTATAGCATGGAACATAAACCGAATTATGAACAGGGAGATAATCAATAACATTTATTATTGCCTCTAGGGCATATCTCCTACAGCTCAACCATGTGTTTGTTGCAAGTTCTAGGCCGTGTTTCCTATATGCTCACTTCCTCTTGTTGTGAGTTTCTATTGATTTTGGGGGAGTGATGATCCTATTTTGTGCCCGTTGTATTCAAATACAAATATTCTTATTTGTGCACAAATCATGGGGAGCTTCTCTAGTTTCTTTAGAACAATCCTATGCTCATATCATAATATATTTTTTCTTGTAGCTCATAGGATCTTTTGTCTAGTTGGTTCAATTGGTATCTTTTGATTGCTTGCTTCAATTGGTATCTTTTGATTGCTTGATTGCTTGTGTCTCTCTTTGTTATGCCTTTGTGGCATATCATTCTTTAGCAATCTTTGTGCCTCAATATAGTTTGTCTTCCTCCAAGTATTTACCTTTGGATATGTGTATTGCATTCCACTCTCTTGTTGAGAAATACACAATTTATGGAGGAGAAGTTTCAGAGAGTTTTGTGGAAAAGTTTAGAGTGTCATCTCTTCTTGCTTTGGTTTTGTTCCTAAGCTTTTGCATCTCATACGCATGCATTATTGGTTGGTGCATTGCATGCTGATGCATAATTCCTTGTATAAACTCTCTTGAAAGTGATTGTCATCAATCACCAAAATGGGGGAGATTGAAAGAACATGCGGTGCCCCCATGTTTGGTTTTGGTAATTGATGACAATCTCTATGGACTAATGGTTGCCTTGAGTTATATTTGAAGGATTTGTCCATGCGCTTTTCTTGGAGTCCATTTGTTGGTTTCAAGGAGAGTTTGTGATGACCAAGATGCTATTCAAGGAATTACCTAAAGATTGGTCATGTGAGAGGTGGATCAAGACTAAGTCAAAGATTGAATCAAGTTGATCAACACACAAAGCATAGAAGATGTACCGAGGGGGACCAAGCGATCCCATGGTATGGTAAGCATTGTCAATTATGCTTTGTGTACTAACCCATGGTCTTCGTGAGAGTTCTTTGTGGGGTTAGGTTGCGGTGTGCAAGTTCAAGTGGATCATCATGAAGAGATCACATGCTTGAAGCTTGCCGTCCATTGTGGTGGCAATGGACTTGTGAAGATGAGCCAAAGAGTGGCTCACCCATAGCGGAGTATGGGGGAGCAATCAACTAGTCTTCACCGAGACAGCGGAATCAAGAAAGGTGGTCCAACTTGAGGAAGTCAAGATCGTCATCATCTAGCTCAAGTGGACTTTGTGCAAGGCAATGGTTTGCCCTTGATAGGTTTTCTATTTTTCCGGTCTCATGGTGGTAGTTGGGAGACTGGGTTATAGGATCGATTGCCGTACAATCAAGGGGGGCTCTCGTTGAGTAGCTTGATCATATCGTTCGTAGAGAGCTCAAACCATTGCATCCTTGCATCATCTTTATTGGTTCTTGTTTGGTTCTTCTCATTGTGAGATTTGGAGCTTATGGTCATTTTCATGACAAGCTCAGATTCATCGAAAACGGAGTTCTCATGCATCTTTTATGATGTTTTCGATGTTGGAGGTTATGCCGGTTCTTCTCTGTTGGAGGTTTCATTCCTCCATAAGCTAGGCACACCTCCCCTGCCTGTTTTGATGCTACTCGTTGTCTTCTTTCCAGCAAGCTTGAGTTTGCTCAATTCGGAGCTCATTTGCAGAAGTTATGGCAGTTCTGTTTTTATTGGATCCTTCTGTTGTCTTTAGCTGCGATATGAAGGTCTCCAAGTGCTATAGTTCTGTGGCGTGCGGTAGTACTGCTCAACGGAGCAGTAGTACCGCAGTGGCCCACGGTAGTACCGGCCAGGGAAGCGGTAGTACTGCGCTATGCGGTAGTACCGCTCCTCAGGTGCGGTAGTACCATGGCCTCTAGCCGAGAACACTGGCATTCGCGGAAGTAGGAGCGGAAGTAATTTTTTACATCCGTGCCCTACGCGGTAGTACCGCTCTCAGCGTGCGGTAGTACCGTGCCGGATTTTTGCACAGACCGAGAATCAGTGGAAGTAGCCACGGATGTAATTTTATTAGTCCATGCCTTTCCAGCCTAGTCGAACCCTGCCGTGCGGTAGTACCGCAAGGGCACGCGGTAGTACCGCTCCTGTGGTTCTACCACTCGTTGTTTTAACACAACAGGGCCTCGTCTAGTCTCTGCCGCAGGAGCGGTAGTACCGCATCGTAGAGCAGTAGTACCGCAAGGCCATGCGGTAGTACCGCTGGGTGCGGGCTGTGAGGATAATGGTTGGATTTTCCCCCTCCTATAAAAGGGGGTCTTCTTCCCCATTGGATCTCATCCTTTGAGCTCGTGTTATTCCCCCACTATTGACCTTCTTTGAGCTTGCTATCTCTCAATCCCTCCATGGATTCTTGCTAGTTTTTGGGGGAAAAGAGAGAGGAGATCTAGATCCACATTTCCACCAATCACTTTCTCCTCTATGTGAGGGGAACACTTTGGATCTAGATCTTGGAGTTCTTCGTGTTCTCTTCTTAGTTCTTCCTGTCATTTTCCTCCCTAGCATTAGTTGCTTTGGTGGGATTTGAGAGAGAAGGACTTGGGCACTCCGTGTGCCCTTGCCATTGCATTTGGTGCACCGGTTTGAGTTCTCCACGGTGATACGTGGAAGTGAAGTTGAGTAGCTTATTACTCTTGGGTGCTTGGTACCCTTGAACTTGTTCCTCTTGGGTGCTTGGGCGCCCTAGACGGTTGGTGGTGTTCGGAGCTCAATCATTGTGGTGTAAAGCTCCGGGCAAGTGTCGGGGTCTCCATTAGGTTGTGGAGATCGCCCCGAGCAATTTGACGGGTACCGGTGACCGCCCCCAAGGGCTGCCAAAGTGTACGGGTTCGGTGACCACCCCCAAGGGTTGCCATTTGTACGGGTACGGTGACCGCCCTCAAGGGTCACTTAGTGGAATCACGACATCTTGCATTGTGCGAGGGCGTGGGGAGATTACGGTGGCCCTAGTGGCTTCTTGGGGAGCATTGTGCCTCCACACCGCTCCAAACGGAGATTAGCATCCGCAAGGGTGTGAACTTCGGGATACATCATCGTCTCCGCGTGCCTCGGTTATCTCTTACCCGAGCCCTTTACTTATGCACTTTACTTTGTGATAGCCATATTGTTTCGTGTCATATATCTTGCTATCACTTAGTTGTTTGTTTTTCTTAGCATAAGTTGTTGGTGCACATAGGTGAGCCTAGTTGTTGTAGGTTTTGTGGTAGAAAAATTAACCGCTAGGTTTATTCCGCATTTGTTCAAGCCAAAACCGTAATTATTTTAAAGCGCCTATTCACCCCCCCTCTAGGTGACATTCTCGATCATTCAACAGCGAGCTCCAGCCGGCCACGGGTTGTCCGAGCATGTCCAACGGCTCCGCCGCGCCCGCGTGTCCCCTCTCCAAGCCCTTCCCCCTCCAGTTTCTTCCTCGCCGCGCCGCGACGAGCTCCGTCAATGTTCTGCCTGTGACACCATCGCCGTTTCCTCTCTGTCCCTTCCCCCTCGACCTCTCCCAAAGCTCCTACGAGCTCCTCCGCTCTCCCGGAGTCCCTGTCGACATCGCCCCCTCCCTCCGAGTGTCCCCGAGCGCCAGTACACCGATGAGGACGTCACGGCGGCCGAGCTCATCCACTCGCCGTCTCCCGGCTATAAATAGCCTTCCCCCGAGCCATTGGAGCACACCACCAGCCTCTCCTCTCTCCCAGAGCCCTCCCCGACTTCTCTAGTCCTCGCCAGAATCCTGCCTGCAACCATATCGCCGCCATGGCCGCCGTCGTTGCCCTCTCAAATTCTGGTGTCTTTGGCCTTCTCCAAATCCACTGACCCCACCACCGGAGTCCCGGCTCACCGTAAGCCACCTCTGGACCATCGCCCGGCTTCCCCATTCATCGGATTACCGTGCCCCAACAACGGTCGAGCCGCCATCTGCCGCAGCCGAAGCACTACACGGATCCGAGCTCCTCGACGTCCAAGTCCAGCACCGCCGGATGCACGTATCCTCGGTGAGGTCATCCATAGCCGGAGTGTCGCCGGGGACTGCCCGTAGCTCCGGCAATCGTCGCCGGGGTGAGCTCCTCCCTCGGGCAGGCTTGCGTGCGAGGTTGGAGACGTTCCTATCGGCGGGGACCCCTCGTCAGCGTCCCCTCCCTCCCTCCGTTTTTTTAAAGGAGGCGGCAGTGCGGGTGGGCCGGCCGAGAGACTACAGCAGCAGCGGCTGCCTCGCGATGACCCAGGCGGCGGCCGAATCAAGCCCGAGCCGGCCCAGAGCACTAGTACAGCAGTAGCTGGCCATGGCCTGAGGACTGGGCCAGATGCAGCACCCCGCAATCCAAAGAGCACATTGCTCTTTTCATTTTCGCCGATCTGGACAGGACCCGGATGTAATTACTTTAATTGCAGACAGGTCCATGGATAGTAAAATCATCACAACTTTTCACTCGTGACTCTGATTCAAGTGAAACCAACACTGACGTCTTCAGTTCGTCGAGCCCGTTCCAATGGAATCATTTTCATAATGTTTACACATTCTGAAAATGACCATTTTGCCCTTGCCCTATATTCAGCCCCTCCGAGAGGGAGCCTTTTCCGGCCGATTTTCCTACGGGGCTACCGCACTCTTTCCGGAGTATTCCTTCACCCCTAGGCAAGCCGACCATCTGATATATGCCCTAAAGCATTGCTTTGTGTTATTCTTGCATGTTTAAATTAATATGCTTATGCTTGTATGCGTAGCAGTCAGCTGTATGGGATGCTGATGAACCCTTGCCTGCCTTTCTTTGGTGACGGCACCACGACTGTGTTCTAAGCTGTTTCTGGCCGTCCGGGGTGGATGCCGACTTTATATTTTTCTTGTCAGTAACTGACCCATGTTCTGAGCTACTTTTCGGCCGTCATGGGCAGCTGTTGAATTTCTTTCCGTAGCAATGACCCTATGTTCTGAGCTGTTCTTCGGCCGTCTTAGGGAGTTGCTACTTTCTTCTTATCAACACCGTCTCAAGCTTTGAGCTGTTGTTCAGCCATCTTGAGTCAGGGTTGAGTTATTCCAGTAATGTCCCAGATCTGAGTTGTAAAGACCGTTCTGGTGGCGACTGGTTTATTTGTCGGTTTCATCCACGGGTTCAGATGGCCGTTACCCTACAGCTACAACTTCTAAAGTAATAAGCCTGCCAATTAAATACTGTTTCACGAATGACTTGTCATGATATTATATGGAGATAGGTTGTTATGTTTTTATCATGCACAGCTACTGCCATCTCAAGGGTTTTGTGATATACAACCATGCTTGCTAAAAACTTGCTAAAACTAAACCTAGTCGTTTGATCCAGAGTCACCTGTCCGGACTTATCCGTGCAACCACATTTGCCAGTATGGGACGGCCTTGACTTGGTCTGATCGCATGCTCTTTTATCGGTACCACCAACTAGGGAAGGTTATGCTTGCGCGCTGCCCTGACCCGGTAGGAGACGATAACCTTGTGACCCCAGCTGAGTTATTTACCGGCGTCCCCGTTTGGGATAGTTTAGTTGGCCACGATGGTGGCAGGTGTCACGTGGTGACACAGGGGCCACCCAGGACATGACCCTGGGAGGGTATGATTGTCAGTGGTACGGTAGAGGTGTCATGGGTGAGGCTGGTTTCGTTGGAGCAACCCTGGTCCACCCGAATGGGATCACGAGGTCAGGTGCTCCATTGTGTGGGTAAAGTGCGCAACCTCTACAGAGTGTAAGAATCTATTCGAATAGCCGCGTCCATGATATTGGACAGTCCGTCTAGACCTCACTAGGTGGTCAACCGTAATAACATGATAATGATGGAAGAATTCGTCTTATGATCAGAGGTACTCAACGACTCATGAGTATTCCGAGGATTGTGGGACAACCCTTAAGAGAGTAAGTTTATCAGACTTACAAAAGAGATGCATAGAAATCGGATGGTGTCAGGGATATGATATGATAGCCATGGAATGGCTATGTAAAGATGGTCAGATGACCGAAAGAGTTGGATTGAATCAAGAGAATGTTCGGAGTATGGATTATTTACTTGATATGCTTTACTTTACGGTATCTTATTTTAGTAGTTATCCTGCTAGATAAACCTGCTATGTCATGATCATTAATATTGCTAGATAGGATGCCATGCCAGATAGGTATGCCATGCCATGATAATCAATGTTGCTCTAATAACATGTGCATGCTTGAATGCCATGGCTTGCATTGCTTGGTGTATATGTTAGTTTGGTTTGCTTGCGAGTACATTCAAAAGTACTCAACGGGCTTTAACGTGGCCAGGTTCACATAAGGTTCCGTCGTCCGTCGACGAGGAGCCGGAGCGTTCGCGGGCTAGGAGAGTAACCCAGTCAGATCCCTGTGAATTGGAGCCGCACCAGGACCATGCTGCCTTAGATAGATTTTTTCCGCTGCCATCACCTCTTGTAAGATCTCATGTAAGACTTATATATCTATTAATAGAAATGCCTGTGTTCATGATACGTGTTGTAAGCGCGCATGCCAGAGTGATTTCCTGGGCTGGCATGTGTGGCGACCGTCTGGCTACAGTGGTAATCAGGCGGGGCACCACAACGGATGGTATCAGAGCAGCCAGGCTGACTATAGGTTACCCTAGCTAGACTTCATTGTCTTGTGCTCAGTAGAAAGCCCAGATGGATTTCAGCCATCTTTGCCAACCAAGCACGGCTACTATTGATCATAAGGCAACCCCATAGGTTTTGGCTCCATCAGAACTCAACTCTCATGGCCTTTGCCTCCGGTGTGAAATATCCGCACCAGGCATCGACCCATGAGCCCTGAACCCCTAGGTAAACCAGATATCCTTACCCTGCTTGCTAGCCCTGGCATCCTTCTCCGTAAATCCAGTTTCCTTTGGGAAACGCCTATAAATTCCATCTTTTCCCCGACAACCTTAGGATCATTGGCTAAGCCATTTTGGCTATGGTCGTGAGTAGAGTATGATGTTCCCTAAGGAACTAGTAGGAGCTTGACACCAATTGCTACCAAGAGCATTGTGTGGTGGCTTCTAAATCCTTAGAGGTGCATTGAGTGCGCTATACTAGTTATACTAGTGAATCTTTGGCCACGTGTGTAAGGTCCGCAAAATTTGAGTTTCATTTGCTTTTTGGTTTTCGCGTTTCTTGTTTCTTTTGTTGGTTCCGTTTCTTCGCTCCGACTGGATCCATCCGCAAGAGCTGCCTAGGAAGATCACCATGCAACTTGGATAATACGCAATAATCCAAATTCTGCAAGAGTCAAGCCAAGCCAACGGCCTGGTATTCAGAATAGCAGCACCGGATATATCTAGGATGCAGGATGGGTCAGAAGCAGAATCTATGTGCAACAGACATGGCCAGAATATACCTGAGAGAGTTTGCCTCAAAATGGATCACACCTGAGGAACAGTCAGATGAGTTATCAAGAATGAACACCAGTATGGACAAATTATTCTGTCCGCGATACAAGGATTATTTCAGTCAGTGAGGTGAACCGAGTCTTTTCCAATGGACTCAAGAACCATTTATTCTCCACCGGAGACATATTTCAGGAATGTGAATGTGGCAAGAGCAACAACAAAACTGTGGTGCGAAGATACTAATTTCAAAGCATATCTCGGAGTTCACCGGTGCAAATACAAAATTTTCTGGGCACTATGAACACGGTTTGCAAGAAATGTGGATCCGTTCATGTCTGTCTCAGAATCAATGAGAACTTCACATGCTGGGAAGCTCAGCTGAACCAAATGGAATGATCCGTTAATTGCTTAATATCGGCAACACTTGGTTTGAATGCAAAGGGTATCCCGAATTAATTAACAACATGAAGCCTGCATTAGTCGTGCAGCCCTTACAGCAGCAATGATCAGACCAGCAGAAGGACAAGCGATGTGCGTGACCATCGGAATATCTTCAGTCAAGGTATGGCCAATACCAAGTTTTGGCTCCGCTATGGGTAAAAGTCCGGATAATTCGGAAGGAAGTCAGAATCAGCCATAGATCCGACTGTGTACAAACTGAAAGGCTTCTGATATAAGGAACCCAGCCTTTCATCACAAGCTACCAGACTGCCAAACTTCTTCGGTACGCCACTTGGTGTGAAAATCTTCTGGGCTATGGTACCCCCATTTTCCACAGCGTGCTACCGCGAAAAGCTTCCAGCATAAGACACTTGACCTTCCTCAGCAAGACACATGAGGGAAAAGCTTCTGAGGTACGATACCCAGCCTTCTTCAGCACGCTACCCCGGCAGAAGCTTCGAACATAAGGAATTCAGCCTTCTTCAACACGCCATTGTGCCCACGACAATCTTGTCAGGAGCACAAACTAGTCCAGACACACCCGTCCGCCTCCAAACTCGGTGATTATGAAAGGATTTATCCTTCCTCTGCATATGTTGTGAGCATGCAGTCTAGTGGATTAGTGCATGCGAGCCACTCGTACACGGGAATGGCTGTGTTCAGAGAACCATTGGCCCCGTATTTAAAGGAAGAATATGAGCACAACAACCCCTACGAGATATGCAAGAGTAAGATGTGAGAACAAACCCGACAAGCCGGGAAAACAATCAAGAAGCCGTGTTGGCAAGTCATTACATGTCCATCAAAGCAATCATCAAGAACCAAGAAGTTGTGGACAAACAACCTCCGTGACGGTCAACAAGACACAGCTTCACAGACAGAGTGATATTACCAATCCGTATCAGACTCTTGCATGTATGGCCACGACAATGCAGCCAACATGCCATACCCACATGAATATGGGCCATCAATCAAGACAAGAGGCTATGCTCCGAAAGATACACTGGATGACAGCGGTACTATGTTTAGCTCAGTGGTCACAGCAAGGACTACAGAAGCTATATATATGATAGAACCATTTCCACAAGCAACAGAGTTTGAAACCAGACATTCAGATAGAATGGCTCAAAGCACGTCAGCACCAATAGCTCATAGACATCATGACATCATTGGAATAAGAGATCACTGTCTATGATTACTTTGTGATCATGCCCGACACTTTAGTTGGGAATACAACAGCAATGGCTCGGTCATGTTGTTCCTTGAATTATGGATCACCTAAGGACAAAGTCAGAATGCCGAAGACAAAAGGGAACATCAGTACGGAACCCGCAGCCAAACTAAGTATTCTGACACTGCAAAAAGAAAGCCACTCCCACTCACTCGAGGCCATACGAGTACGTGAGTCTGGTACTAGGAAAGGATGTCTTGCCCATGACAGTCAGAGTATGAAGCATCGCAATGAAACGGAAGCAGTCACTTACAGGCCAAGGAAACCGAGCTATTTGTTGGTATTACCTGCTAGCCCACCCAGCAACACCACTATCCGGACGAAAGGTACACCTGCCAGGAAAGAGAAGGATTCAAGGAAAGTTGTGTGCAAAGACAACACCTAGTCCATCAGAAAAGGCAGTTAAAAGGTCGGTGAAACAACGAAGACAAGAGACAGCTAATGGATCCAAGTCGCACACAGGTAAGTCCCCCTTCACAGGGAGGTAAGCCTGGAAATCTCATCTGGAAATCTCGAGGACGAGATTTTCTTAAGGGGGGTAGGTTTGTAACACCCTGGTTTTCGCTCCCTGTTTTTTTTCTTTTGCGGGATTTGACTCCCGTCTTTTTTTTCGGTGTTATTGGATTTTCTCTCGCTCTTGGGTATATGAAGATGGTCATTTAGCCTTGCCTCTCCTATCCAACCAGAGATTCTCTTCAGTCCAACCTTGCCACCCGAGATATATTCTCCGACTTTGCCATCAAAACCCTACCTTCCGAGTTGCCGGAAGGGAAACCCTAATTCTTGCAGTTACAAAGGAACCACAATTTCCTTTGATCTGTTGCCTCCCAAACTTCTCCCAGCGATCATCCTTTATCTATAAACCCTGGATATGTAAAAATGTTGCCAAGCCATTTGCAATATTTTTCATTTATAATTAATTCCTTTTCCTGCCAGTTAAAGGAATTAAATCCAGGAAAATATTTATCCATCTCCAAAGTTCATGAAAACTTGTGGAGATATTCTTTGTGATCATATTGAGCTCCCATAAAAATATTCGCCATAATTAAATAAGGGAAATTGCATTTTCCTATTTAATGCCAATATTGCATTTTGGGCAATTTCTAAAGGAACTACCATTTTGGCAGCCAGGAAAAATCCAAAATAAAATTTGGAGCTTCTCCTATCGATATCTTCACCATTTCCATCAAATCCCAAGTTCCATAGTTCAAAGTTTGTGCACAACATCCATTTGCAAATTCTGTAAAGATTTTCAGTTTGCAAAGGAAGTGCTTGAACATTGATCTTTTTGAGCTGAAATTTTTCATGGTGATTAAAATTGATAAATCACTCATGGAAACCAAAAACCAGCTCAATCCATCTATTCATGCTTCCATAGCAATTTTCCTAAGTCTCTGTCCATTTGAAAGCTCAATGAAGGAAGTACCACTTTGGCATTTCCAAATGTGCTGAAATTTTCCCAGTATCTCCATATATTCAAATCATCACTCTCCACAAAAATTCAGCTCATTTAATGAAGCCATTTGAGCCAAGCTCCAAAATCCATTTTCTGGACCAAGATTTGCATTACAAAGGAAGTATATGCAAAATAGGTCCAAATGCCTTGAGATTTTGCAAGCATATACTCCTTCCTACCCCATTCCATTGTGACAAAGATCCAGCTCCTCTCCTTCATCCATCTCTCCAGAAAAGTCCACACAAGTTTGCTGCTAGAATCTTCTCCTGGAAGTTTCACTCATCCTAGAGCTATCTAGGTGATTCCAGTCACTTGTCTCATCTATTTGAGCAGCGAAAGATTTGTTGGACAAAGCTAGACGGGCAGGCGCAGGCCAGAGCACGCAAGATGCATGGTGACCATGCCAAAACGGCGCTCTGCGCGATGAACCATGGCGGACAGGGAGTTCCAGCCGGCCATGGCTTGTCCGAGCATGTCCAACGGCTCCGCCGCCCCCGCGTGTCCCCTCTACAGGCCCTTCCCCCTCCAGTTTCTTCCTCGCCGCGTCACGATGAGCTCCGCCACTGTTCTGCTCGTGACGCTGTCGTCGTTTCCTCTCTGTCTCTTCCCCCTCGAGCTCTCCCGTAGCTCCTACGAGCTCCTCCACTCTCCCGGAGTCCCTGCCGACATCGCCCCCTCCCTCCTAGTGTCCCCGAGTACCAGTACGCTGATGAGGACACCACGGCGGCCGAGCTCGCCTACTCGCCGTCGCCCGTCTTTAAATAGCCTTCCCCCGAGCCATTCAAGCACATCACCAGCCAATCCTCTCTCCCAGAGCCCTCCCCGACCTCTCTAGTCCTCGCTGGAATCCCCCTGCCACCATATCGCCGCCATGGCCGCCACCGTCGCCCTCTCAAATTCGGGTGTCTTCGGCCTTCTCCGACTCCACTGACCCCACCAACGGAGTCCTGGCTTGCCGTAAGCCACCTCTGCACCCTCGCCTGGCTTCCCCATTCACCAGAGTACCGTGCCCCAACACCGGCCGAGCCGCCATCCGCCGTAGCCGAAGCACTGCCCGGGTCCGAGCTCCTTGGCATCCAAGTCCAGCACCGTATGATGCACGTCTCCTCGGCGAGCTCATCCATAGCCGGAGTGTCACCAGGGACTGCCCGTAGCTCCGGCAATCGTCGTCGGGGTGAGCTCCTCCCTCGGGCAGGCTTGCACGTGAGGTTGGAGACGGTCCTGTCGGCGGGGTCCCCTCGTCAGTGTCCCCTCCCTCCCTCCATTTTTTTAAAGAGGTGGTAGTGCGGGTGGGCCGGCCCAGCGACTACAGCAGCAGCGACTGCCTCGCAGTGGCCCAGGCAGCAGCCGAATCCAGCCCAAGCCGGCCCAGAGCACTAGTACAGCAGTAGCTGAGCCGGGGCCTGAGGCCTGGGCCAGATGCAGCACCCTGCAGTCCAAAGAGCACAGTGCTCTTTTCGTTTTCGCCGATTTTCTGGACAGGACCCATATGTAATTACTTTAATTGCAGATAGGTCCATGGACAGTAAAATCATCACAACTTTTCACTCGTGACTCCGATTCAGGTGAAACCAACGCTCATGTCTTCAGTTCGTCGAGCCCGTTCCAATGGAATCATTTTCATAATGTTTTCACATTCTGAAAATGACAATTTTGCCCTTGCCCTATATTCAGCCCCTCTGAGAGGGAGCCTTTTCCGGTGGATTTTCCTGCGTGGCTACCGAACTATTTCCCGGAGTATTCCTTCACCCCCAGGTAAGCCGACCATCTGATATATGCCCTAAAGCATTGCTCTGTGTTATTCTTGCATGTTTAAATTAATATGCTTATGCTTGTATGCATAGTAGTGAGTTGTATGGGACGCTGATGAACCCTTGCCTACCTTTCTTTGGTGACAGCACCACGCCTGTGTTATGAGCAGTTTCCGGCCATCCGGGGTGGATGCCGACTTTATATCTCTCTTGTCAGCAATTGACCCATGTTCTGAGCTACTTTTCGGCCATCGCGGGCAGCTGTTGAATTTCTTTCTGTAGAAATGACCCTATGTTCTGAGCTGTTCTTCGGCCGTCTTAGGGAGTTGCTACTTTCTTCTTATCGACACCGTCTCATGCTCTGAGTTGCTTTTCAGCCGTCTTGAGTCGGGGTGGATTTATTCCAGTAATGTCCCAGATCTGAGTTGTAAAGACCGTTCTGGAGGCTACTGGTTTATTTCTCGGTTTCATCCAAGGGTTCAGATTGCCGTTACTCTACAGCTACAACTTGTAAAGTAATAAGCTTGCCATTTAAAAACTGTTTCATGAATGACTTGTCGTGATATTATATGGATATAGGTTGTTATGTTTTTATCATGAACAGCTACTGCCATCTCAAGTTATTGTGATATACCACCATGCTTGCTAAAAACTTGCTAAAACTAAACCTAGTCGGTTGATCCAGAGTCACTTATCCGGACTTATCCGTGCAACCACATTTGTCGGTTTGGGACGGCCTTGACTTGGTCTGATCGCGTTGGCTTTTATCGGTACCACCAACTAGGGAAGGTTATGCGTGCGCGCTGCCCTGGCCCGGTAGGCGACGATAACCTTGTGAGCCCAGCTGAGTTATTTGCCGGCGTCCCCATTTGGGACAGTTTAGTTGGCCACGACGGTGGCAGGTGTCACAAGGTGACACAGGGGCCACCCGGGACATGACCCTGGGAGGGTATGATTGTCGGTGGTATGGTAGAGGAGTCACGGGTTAGGCTAGTTTCATTGGAGCAACCCTAGTCCACCCGAATGGGATCACGAGGTCAGGTGCTCCATGGTGCGGGTAAAGTGTGCAACCTCTGCAGAGTGTAAGAATCTATTCGAATAGCCGCGTCCACGGTATTGGACAGTCCGTCCAGACCTCACTAGGTGGTCAACCGTAATAGCATTATAATGATGGAAGAACTCGTCTTATGATCGGAGGTACTCAACGACTCATGAGTATTCCGAGGATTGTGGGACAACCCGTAAGAGAGTAAGTTTATCGGACTTACAAAAGAGATGCATAGAAATCGGATGGTGTCAGGGATATGATATGATAGCAATGGAATGGCTATGTAAAGATGGTCAGATGACCCAAAGAGTTGGATTGGATCATGAGAATGTTCGGAATATGGATTATTTACTTGATATGCTTTACTTTACCATATCTTATTTTAGTAGTTATCCTGCTAGATAAACTTGCTATGTCATGATCATTAATATTGCTAGATAGGTATGCCATGCCATGATAATCAATGTTGCTCTAATGACATGTGCATGCTTGAATGCCATGGATTGCTTTGCTTTGTGTATATGCTAGTTTGGTCTGCTTGCGAGTACATTCAAAAGTACTCAGCGGCCTTTAACGTGGCCAGGTTCACATAAGGATCCGTCGTCCGTCGACAAGGAGCCGGAGCGTTCGCGGGCTAGGAGAGTAACCCAGTCAGATCCCTGTGGATTGGAGCCGCACCAAGACCATGCTGCCTTAGATAGAGCTTTTCCGCTGCCATCACCTCTTGTAAGATCTCATGTAAGACTTAAATATCCATTAATAGAAATGCCTGTGTTCATGATACTTGTTGTAAGTGCGCATGCCAGAGTGATTTCCTGGGCTGGCATGTGTGGCGACCGTCTGGCTACAGTGGTAATCAGGCGGGGCGCCACAAGAAACAAGGAAGCCAAGGAGCTGGCCGGCTGGGACTCCGAAAACACACTTCTCTGGGTTGAGCTTGATTTGAAAATGGCGCAAGTTGGCGAAGGTCTCCTTGAGATCCTTCAAAAGTGTGTCGCGCTTCTCCGTCTTCACCACTATGTCGTCCACATAGACGTGGGCATTCCAGCCGAGTTGTGGCAGGAGGCACTTCTACATGCAGCATTGGAAGGTGGCGCCAGCATTCCTCAAGCCGAACGTCATGGTGATGTAGCAGAATGCGCCGAAAGGGGTGATGAAGGCGGTCTTCAGTTGATCGGCCGGGGCTAGCTAGATCTGGTGGTAGCCGGAATAGGCGTCCAAAAAGGACAGCAGCTCGCAGCCGGCCGTGGAGTCGATCACTTGATCAATCCATGGCAAGGCAAACAAATCCTTGGGGCCGGCCTTGTTCAGGCTCATGTAGTCGATACACTTGTGCCACTTGTTGTTTTTCTTCAAGATGAGGACTGGGTTGGCAAGCCAGTACGGGTAGAATACTTCCATGATGAAGCCGGCTGCCAGAAGCCGGGCGATCTCTTCACCAACGATCCTTCTCTTCTCTTCTGATAGGAGGCGGAGGGGTTGCTTGACCGGCTTAGCATCCGGGAGCACATGCGGCTTGTGCTCGACGAACTCCCTCGGAACACCCGGCATGTCCTTGGGGGACCATGCAAAGATATCCCGATTCTCACGGAGCAAGTCGACGAGCTTGCTTTCCTATTTGCTGTCGAGGTTGGACCCCACGACAGTGTACTGCTCCGGGTGCGCCGGGTCCAAGATGATCTTCTTGGTTTCGTTAGCCGGCTGGAAGGAGCCCTTGCCTTCGGCTACCTTGGGGCTAGTCGGCATGGCCGGCTGCTCGCTGGCCATGGCCACAGCCCGGTCAAGGAGGCGCTTCTCTTTGGCAATGGTGATGATGCCCTCGGGACCCGTCATCTTCATCTTCAGGTACGCATAGTGCTGAACCATCAGGAATTTGGCCATCGCTGGCCGGCCCAAGAGCGTGTGGTAGGGGCTGTCCAAGTCGACCACCTCGAACCAGATGGGCTCACAGCAGAAGTGGGTCTTGTCACCGAATAGGACGTCGATCTTGGTCTTGCCGATTGGAGAGCAGGAAAGCCCAGGGACGATGCCATGGAACACGGTCCGGCTGGGCTGAAGTTGCTTCTCCTTGATGCCCAGCTTTTCCATGGTACCGCGGTAGAGGATGTTGATGCTGCTGCCGCCGTCTATCAGGACTCGTGAGAAGCGGCATGTCCGCCTCTCGGTTGAGAAGGTGGGGTCCAGCACCAAGGTATAAGCACCCGGCGAAGGCATCACGGCCGGATGGTCTTCTCGGCTCCAGGTGATGGGCCTCTCGGACTAGTGCATGAATTGGGGGACCTCAGGAATAACAGCATTCACCTCGTGATTCTGTCGACGCCGACTGTGCTTGTCATCGGCTTCACTTGTGAAGACGATGTAAGTGGTGTTCTCGTTTGGGAATTCATCTTGGAGCATGCCGATAGGGCGGGCCGGCTGCTGAGGAGCCGGAGTCGCCGGGCCGGCTGGAGGAGGCGGCAAGCCCTCACCCTTAGTGATTCGCATGAGCCAGCTGCACTGCCAAGTTGTATGGTTGGATGGCTTCGCGCTGCTGTGGAACTTGCAAGGAGAGTCGAGGGCCTGCTCAAAGGAGAAGGCCGGCTGCCAGGCACCCTTGCCGCCACGCGGACGCTTGGGGCCGGGTTGACCTGTCGGCTGTTGGTCCTCGACGGTCGCCACCTGCCGGCTGTTGGGCCTTGCGCTTGTTGTCCTTCAGCTGCTGAAGCCGGTTGGAGTCACAAGCCGGCACCGGAGAAGCCGGCGGGATCACCTTCCTGGACGCGTCGATCTGGATCTCCGTCTTCATGGAAGAGTCGGCCATGGCGTACTTGTCCGCCACAACTAGGAGCTCGTCCAAGGTAGCCGGCTCATCACACAGAAGCTTGTGTTTGAGCAAGGTGCCCTCTCTGCACCCGGAGGTGAAGTACTCGATGGCCTGCACCTAGTGCACCCCCTCGCAGGAGTTGCGCAACTCGGCCCAGCGTGTCAGGTAGTCGCGAGTGGACTTGTTCGGGCCCTAAACGCACATGGAGAGCTGGCGAGGCTTGGGGGGCCGCTTGTAGGTGCTGTTGAAGTTGCGCACAAAGAGTTTGCTGAAGTCCAGCCAACTGTTGACGCTATTGGCCTTGAGGCTGTTCAGCCATGTCCAGGCCGTGCCCAGCAACATGAGCGGAACATACCTTACGGCAACACACTTGTTGCCATTCGCTATGCTGACTGATGTGGCATAGTCGGTCAACAAATCTTCCGGCTTCACGGCACCGTTGTACTTGGGAGTGTCGCGAGGAAGCGAGAACCCTTTGGGGAAGGGCTCGTCGCGAATGCGGGGGCCGAAGCAGGCCGGGCCCACTATATCCTCATCCTCCATTGCCAGGGACCAAGCTAGCTGCTCGATCAAGCGACGAGCGTCATTCTCGCCGACTGCTTCATGGGGGCCTAGCCGGCCCCCCAAAGTCGGGTGGTCAACCGGCGCCGGAGAAGCCAGCCTCTCCCTGCGGGGGAGAGGCGGACATTCATCCTGCTGGCGCCGGCCCTCCGTCCTTGGAGGAATTTGATGGCTGTCCACTACCGTCTCGTGAGAGTGCCGGCTGCGGCTAGCTGCCGGCTCAGGGTTCCATCGGCCGTGGTCGCTGCCACTAGGGGACTGGGAGGTCGCTCCATTCTCGCGGCGGGGTGGAAGGTTTCTTTCCAGGTGGTCAGCCTGTAGGGCGGCCGCCACCACGCAGTTGCATGCGTCTTGCTGCGCGTTCGCAGCGTTGAGGAGCTCCTGGAGGCGCTCTAGCTGGCTGTGCCGCTCGTCGCCCTCCAGGGTCTCGAGTTCTTATGCCGCCGCCTACGCGGCGTGCAGGTTCTGCACTGGGGTGTCGTAAATCGGACGTCCGACTCCCAGCATATTGGCGATGGACACGTCGCGTTGCCGCATGGCGCCGGCTCAGCTGGGCTCGCCTGCAGGCGGCGTGCCGCCCGCTATGCGGTCAATCTCGCGCTGGTTAGCCTCAGTGCGGCGCTTCATGGCCGCCATCTTGGTGGCGCTATCGAGGAGCTTGACGCGGATTTCTTCTAGCGCCGCCGGGTCGACGTCGGCGCTGACGGGAGCAGCCAGGTCCCGCATTGCTGCTCGCAATGGGTCCCCGGCGGCCCCGCCAGTGTGCTGGATGTCGCCGGTGACTATCACCTCCACGAGGACGCCAGCGTCGAGCGCGCCGGCAGAGGCATCGCTAGCGACAGGAGGGAGCGAGTCCTCGATGATCACCACGTCACCAGGGTACCCGTCGGTGGCGACCGCATCGGAGAGGCTGAGCTTCCCGAAGAGGTCGATGAGGCAGCTCGCCGAGCAGACGGCTCCCCCGTCGGGTGATGTGCCGGTGCCAGCGCAAATGAACGCATCAGGCTGGTTGATCAGGCTAGATGCGACACGCTCGCCTGAGGGAAGGGTGGTTCCCGTCCGGAACGCAACTTTGGCCGACGCCGCGGATGGCCCCACGGTGGGCGCCAACTGTCTTGGTAATCTCACGGCAGATGCCAAGGGGTGGCTTATCGTGGGTGGAGCCATGAGGACGTCGTCGGGTTTCGGAAGCGAGAGTGAGCACGACACGTACGCAGGTTCGGGGCTCTCCGGAGAGATAACACCCCTAGTCCTGCTGAGATGACTATGATCAAGAGTATACAGAGTTGCTCCTAGAGCTATGTTGCTAGAGGAGGAAGAAGGGTAGAGCTCTCCCTCTTCTCCTTGCTATGGTGTGTGTGTCGAATGAGAGTTGACCCCTTTGCATGGGTGAGCCCGGGGGGTCTTATAGGTGATAACCCACAAGTATAGGGGATCAGTTGTAGCCTTTCTCGATAAATAAGAGTGTCGAACACAACGAGGAGCTAAAGGGAGGATTTGTAATCCCTTCATGTTCTATCGACCACCGATACAACTCTACGCACGCTTAACATTCGCTTTACCTCGAACAAATATGAAACTAGAAGTACTTTGTAGGTGTAAAGGGATAGGTTTGCAAGATAATAAAGAGCACGTAAGTAAAATCCAGGGGCTGTTTCGATAAAGACACAACTAAGTTAGTTTTTGTAGAGAGCTTTTTGTCACAAGAAAGTTATTTGTCCCTAGGCAATCGATAACTAGACCGGTAATCATTATTGCAATTTTATATGAGGGAGAGGCATAAGCTAACATAGTTTCTCTTATTGGATCATATGCACTTATGATTGGAACTCTAGCAAGCATCCGCAACTACTAAAGATCATTAAGGTAAAACCCAACCATAAAATTAAAGTATCAAGTCCTATTTATTCCCATACGCCATAACCCAATTATCCGTGTTTGTGTTTCTATCACTCACGCAACGTAGACAATAAGCAAACCATGAACATATTGCAAACCCTACAGCAGGGATCCCTCACGCTTGCGCGACATGGAGAGCACCATAGGATAGGACCAATAATAAAACAAACAACTCAAACCAATCACGATCATCAATTAACCCATAGGACAAAATGGATCTACTGAAACATCATAGGATAGCCAAACATCATTGGGAAATAATATATACCGTTGAGCACCATGTTTAAGTAGAGATTACAACGGGGAGAAGTGGTGTTACACCACTGCATAGAGGGGGAGAGAGTGGGTGATAACGAAGGCGAAGTTGTTGGTGTACATTGCCGTCACGATGATGGCCCCGGTGGCGTTCCGGTGCCACCGGGAGAGAGCGCCCCTCCTTCTTCTTCTTCCTTGGCATCCCCCCTAGATGGGAGGAGGGTTTCCCCTCTGGTCCATGGCCTCCATGGTGGCGGAGGGGCGGGAGCCCCCCTCCCCCCGAGATTGGATCTCTCTCTCTGTTTCCTTCTGTTTTTGCGCTCCCAGATTCTGGCCTTTCACCGTTTCTTAAACTCCCGGATATCCGTAACTTCGATTGGGCTGAAATTTTAACACGATTTTTATCCGGACATTATCTTTCTTGCGGCCGAGGAAGGGCACAAACCACCTTATGGAGTGGCCACAAGGGCCCAGGGCATGCCCTACCCCCTGGGGCGCGCCCCCTGCCTTGTGGACTCCTCGGGCATCGTCTCGCGCTGATTCTTTTTCCCAAAAATCACATATATTCCAAAAAAATCTCTGTGAGTTTTTATCATGTTTGGACTCCGTTTGATGTGGATTTTCTGTGAAACAAAAAACATGCAACAAACAGGAACTGGCACTGGGCACTGGATCAATATGTTAGTCCCAAAAATACTATAAAAAGTTGCCAAAAGTATGTAAAAGTTGTAGAATATTGGCATGGAACAATAAAAAATTATAGATACGACGGAGACATATCAGCATCCCCAAGCTTAATTCCTACTCATCCTCGAGTAGGTAAATGATAAAAAACATAATTTTTTATGTGGAATGCTACCTAGCATAATCTTGATCATAATCTAATCATGGCATGAATATTAAGACACGAGTGATTCGAAGCAATAGTCTATCATTTGACATTAAGACAATAATACTTCAAGCATACTAATAAAGCAATCATGTCTTCTCAAAATAACATGGCCAAAGCAAGTTATCCCTACAAAATCATATAGTCTGGCTATGCACCATCTTCACCACATAAAGTATTTCATCATGCACAACACTGATGACAAGCCAAGCAATTGTTTCATACTTTTAATGTTCTCAAGCCTTTTCAACTTTCACGCAATACATGAGCATGAGCCATGGATATAGCACTATAGGTGGAATAGAATATGATGGTGGAGGTTGTGTAGAGAAGAAAAAAGGAAGAAAGTCTAACATCGACGCGCCTAATCAACGGGCTATGGAGATGCCCATTAATTGATGTCAATGCGAGGAGTAGGGTTTGCCATGCAACGGATGCGCTAGAGCTATAAGTGTATGAAAGCTCACAAATGAAACTAAGTTGGTGTGCATCCAACTTGCTTGCTCATGAAGACCTAGGGCATTTGAGGAAGCCCATCATCGGAATATACAAGCCAAGTTCTATAATGAAAAATTCCCACTAGTATATGAAAGTGACAACATAGGAGACTCTCTATATGAGGAACATGGTGCTACTCTGAAGCACAAGTGTGGTAAAAGGATAGTAGCATTGCCCCTTCTCTCTTTTTGTCTCTTTTTTTTGTTTTTTGTTTTTTGGGCCCTCTTTTTTTTGGCCACTTTTTTTTGTCCGGAGTGTCATCCCGACTTGTGGGGGAATCACAGTCTCCATCATTCTTTCCTCACTAGGGCAATGCCCTAATAATGATGATCATAACACTTTTATTTACTTACAACTAAATATTACAACTTGATACTAGAACAAAGATATGACTCTATATGAATGCCTCCGGCGGTGTACCGGGATGTGCTATGATCTAGCATAGCAAAGCTATAAAAAAACGGACAAGCCATGAAAATATCATGGTAGCTATCTTATGGTCATGCAAAGCAATATGACAATGAATGCTCAAGTCATGTGTATGATGATAATGGAAGTTGCATGGCAATATATCGCGGAATGGCTATGGAAATGCCATGATAGGTAGGTATGGTGGCTGTTTTGAGGAAGATACAAGGAGGCTTATGTGTGATAGAGCGTATCATATCACGGGGTTTGGATGCACCGGCAAAGTTTGCACCGACTCTCGAGGTGAGAAAGGGCAATGCACGGTACCGAAGAGGCTAGCAATGGTGGAAGGGTGAGAGTGCGTATAATCCATGGACTCAACATTAGTCATAAAGAACTCACATACTTATTGCAAAAATTTATTAGCTATTGAAACAAAGTACTACTCGCATGCTCCTAGGGGGATAGATTGGTAGGAAAAGACCATCGCTCATCCCTGACTGCCACTCATAAGGAAGACAATCAAAAACAAATCATGCTCCGACTTCGTCACATAACGGTTCACCACACGTCTATGCTTCGGGAATCACAAACCTTAACACAAGTATTTCTACCAGTCCACAATTACTCACAGGCATGACTCTATTATCACCATCTTTATATCACAAAACTATTGCAAGGAATCAAACATATCATTTTCAGTGATCTACAAGTTATGTAGGATTTTATGACTAACCATGTGAATGACCAATTCCTGTTAACTCTCTAAATAGATATAAGTGAATCAAGAGAGTTTAATACTTTCTACGAAAGATATGCCCACGCTCTAACAAATATAAGTGAAGCAAAAGAGCATTCTACAAATGGCGGTTTTCTATGTGTAGAGAAACATGCAATCCAAACTTCAAATGATATAAGTGAAGCACATGAAGCATTCTATAAAGCCATACTGAAAAGATATAAGTGAAGTGCAAAGAGCACCTATAAATCAACCAAGGACTATCTCATACCAGCATGGTGCATTACTAAAAGAAAAATAAAAAGCACACGACTCTCCAAGATTTACGCATATCATGTGACGAATAAAAATATAGCTCCAAGTAAAATTACCGATGATCGTTAGAAGAAAGAGGGGATGCCTTCCGGGGCATCCCCAAGCTTAGTTGCTTGGGAGTCCTTGAATATTACCGTGGGGTGCCTCGGGCATCCCCAAGCTTAGGCTCTTGCCACTCCTTATTCCTTCATCCATCGTGATGTCACCCAAAACCTGAAAACTTCAATCACACAAAACTTACCAAAACCCTCGTGAGATCCGTTAGTATAATAAAACAAATCACCATTTTAAGTACTATTGAAAACTCATTCATATTTTTTTTGCATTTTAGTTACTGTATTATAACTTCTCTATGGCTTATACCACCGATAAAATCGATAGTTTCATCAAAACTAGCAAAACAATGCATCAAAAACAGAATCTGTCTTAAACAGGACAGTCTGTAGCAATCTGAACATCTACCATACTTTTGTAACTTTTAAATTTTGAAACATTAGGGAAAAATAAACAATTTGTATAGAAGTACTGTGCAACAAGTTTCAGAAGCGTTTGACTTTGCAGTAAAAAATGTAAAATCGCGCACTACAGCCAAAGTTTCTGTTTTTGCACCGCACAAACCAAACAAGCAATCTAATCATCCTAAAGGCAAATATTGGCACATTATTTTTATAATACAATGGATTTATACAAGGGGATAATTATTATTTTTGAAAATTTCTGTAATCAAGGTTCACAAATTTTCCATGGGCCTGAACAAAGTTCAAGGTATGCTCCCACTTTAACAATGCTCGTCTCTCTCACTTTCACTTTTCTTTTTGAAAAGTTTTAGGTTCCCCACTTTATTTTTTTGTTTTTAAACTTTATAAAAGCACACAACAGAATAAAATGAATCTCTAAAACTTCTGGGTTGTCTCCCTAGCAGCGCTTTCTTTAAAGCCATTAAGCTAGGCATATAGTGCTCAAGTAATGGATCCACCCGGATCCCAAGGTATATCAAAGCCAATTTTAATTAACAATGATTTGTAATTTAGTAGTGAGCACAAAGTAAAATATATCATGTAATGACAAAGTCTAACTCTCTTCCTATGCATCGGCATGTCATAAAAGAACAATTCATGCACATCAAGTAAAGGCCGATACATAGCATAAACAGTTTCTTGCAATTTTATCGTATTGGAAACATAGAGAGGTGGAGATGTAGTTCCTCTCTCATACTAATTGCAAGTAGGAGCAGCAAGCACATGCAAATTATATTTATCAAAATCATCATGTGCAATAGTAGAACGCAACCCATCAATATAATCCTTAATAAGTGCAAACTTCTCCGATATAGTGTAGTTGGGAGAATTCAAAAAGATAATAGGACTATCATGTGTGGGTGCAATAGCAACAATTTCATTCTTAACATAAGGAACTATAGCAAGTTCATCTCCATAAGCATAATTCATATTGGCATCATGGCCACAAGCATAGCAAGCATCAACTTCATCAAAAAGGGATATTTCAAACGAATCCAAGGGATCATAGTAATTATCATAGCAATCATCCTTCGGTAAGCATGAAGGGAAATTAAACAATGTATGAGTTGAAGACTTACTCTCATTAGAAGGTTGGCACGGGTGATCAATCCGCTCTTCCTCCTTTTGCTCTTCGCTCTCCTCATCATCTTTTTCATCTAATGAGCTCACAGTGTCATCAATTTCTTCTTCCATAGTTTCCTGCAAAATATTAGTCTCTTCTTGGACAGCGGAGAGTTTCTCAATAAACGCATCAATATCTGAATTATATTCATAATTCTCATAGCAATATTTAAGTATAGCAAAATTTTCAGGTCTATAAACATCATCATCAAAAGCTTCATACTTTTCAAACAAATATTCAATTTCATAAGCACCCTTAAAAGCAACAAATTCTTATATTCGCTCCACATCATAGTAATCATAAATACCATTAGCATAAGAAGCCAAGGTTTTATTATCATAAAATTTACATGAAAAGGGAAGGTGTGGAGCCTTCATCCTAGAGCAACAAGTATAATCATATCTCAAGCATAGATCCCGAGCATACCAATGCAACATATGAATTTGATCCCATTATAGTTTCCCTTTTTGTGTCAAGAGATAATTCCTAAAGTATTCACGTTGATCCAATGTGTCTCCCATTATATAATTGAATGGGGTTTTCTCACGATTATTAAAGTAGTGCATAATATCTTTCACATAATGATCATCGAGGGTTTTAGGAGGTTCCCCATCTCCATGAGTAGCAAGTACACCTAATTTTTTTTGGTATTTCATGTTCCATATCCATAACTAAAGATATAGAACAACTTAGAACAGCAAATAAAATCTACTTAGTGATAAAGCAAGCAAGCACACACGAGAATATTCACCCCACGCTATTGCTCCCCGACAACGACGCCATAAAAAGGTCTTGATAACCCACAAGTATAGGGGATCAGTTGTAGCCTTTCTCGATAAATAAGAGTGTCGAACCCAACGAGGAGCTAAAGGTAGGATTTGTATCAACCACCGATACAACTCAACGCACGCTTAATGTTCGCTTTACCTAGAACAAGTATGAAACTAGAAGTACTTTGTAGGTGTAAAGGGATAGGTTTGCAAGATAATAAAGAGCACGTAAATAAAATCTAGGGGCTGTTTAGATAAAGACACAACTAAGTTAGTTTTAGTAGACAGCTTTTTGTCACAAGTAAGTTATTTGTCCCTAGGCAATCGATAACTAGACCGGTAATCATTATTGCAATTTTATATGAGTGAGAGGCATAAGCTAACATATTTTCTCTTCTTGGATCATATGTACTTATGATTGGGACTCTAGCAAGTGTCCGCAACTACTAAAGATTATTAAGGTAAAACCCAACCATAGCATTAAAGTATCAAGTCCTCTCAATTCCCATACGCCATAACCCACTTATCCGTGTTTGTGTTTCTATCACTCACGCAACGCAGACAATAAGCAAACCATGAACATATTTCAAAACCTACAGCGGGGATCCCTCATGCTTGCACGACACGGAGGGCACCATAGGACAGCACCAATAATAAAACACACAACTCAAACCAATCACGATCATCAATTAACCCATAGGACAAAACGGATCTACTCAAACATCATAGGATAGCCATACATCATTGGGAAAAAATATATAGCGTTGAGCACCATGTTTAAGTAGGGATTACAGCGGGGAGAAGAGGTGTTACACCACTGCATAGAGGGGGAGAGAGTAGGTGATGATGATGGCGAAGTTATTGGTGTAGATTGCCGTCACGATGATGGCCCCGGCGTCGTTCCAGTGCCACCGGGAGAGAGGGGAGAGAGCCCCCCTCCTTCTTCTTCTTCCTTGGCCTCCCCCCTAGATGGGAAGAGGGTTTCCCCTCTGGTCCATGGCCTCCATGGAGGCGGAGGGTGGGAGCCCCCCCCCCGAGATTGGATCTCTCTCTCTGTTTCCTTCTGTTTCTCCGCTCCCAGATTCTGGCCTTTAACCGTTTATTAAATTCCCGGAGATCCGTAACTCCGATTGGGCTGAAATTTTAACACAATTTTTATCCGGATATTAGCTTTCTTGGGGCCGAAGAAGGGCACCAACCTCCTTACGGAGTGGCCACAAGGGCCCAGGGCACGCCCTACCCCCTGGGGCGCGGCCCCTGCCTTGTGGACTCCTCAGGCTTCATCTCATGTTGATTCTTTTTCCCAAAAATCACATATATTCCAAAAAAAATTTCCGTGAGTTGTTATCGCGTTTGGACTCCGTTTGATAAGGATTTTCCGCGAAACAAAAAACATGCAACAAATACGAACTGGCACTGCGCACTGGATCAATATGTTAGTCCCAAAAATAGTATAAAAAGTTGCCAAAAGCATGTGAAAGTTGTAGAATATTGGCATGGAAGAATCATAAATTATAGATACGACGGAGACGTATCAATAGGCTGACCCCCCAGGGGTATAATGGTAATACGGCCGGGTGTAGGATCCGGACGTCAGTGTCTAAGGTTGCCGGGTTCTCCGCCGGCGCTGGGGCCTGCCTCTAGAGGGCCCCGTCGGCTACCGAGAATCCAGCCGATAGGTAGGGCCCGCCGCCTGCGGGCCATGCTGATGGCCTTTTACTATAGCGTGGTCCTTGCTGACGAGGGCCACGTCATGCGCCGTATGGCTACAGTCCCGCGCCGTGCGGGTAGGTGGCCGCTTGGTCAACGCGTAATGTACCCACACCCCTCCGGGATTCGGGGGAGCAGGCGGCACTGTAGCAACGCCCAGTCTCATCATGGTGGGTGAGTGTAGACTTCGAGGAGGGGCTGGCTGCTGGGAGCCGGCCCGCTCCCAAAGCCGCCTTCTATGAGTGCGCCGTCTTCTGGAAGCCGTCCGCGTGGTCCTAACCGGCCCAGGGAGCCGGCCATGCAGCTTGTCGGCATGAGGGGCTTTGCTAGCCCCGACGTCTTGAAATGTTATTGGGTGCAGATGAGGCTACCCGGGGTACATCCCCCCGACAAGGGGCTACTGTTCATCCACCGTCTATTGCCTCGCTCCAGCGTCCACGAGCTACTGTTCATCCACCGTTGACTTCCTCCAGCCTCTATGGGCTACTGTTCATCCACCATCGACTTCCTCCAGCCTTCACCAGATATTGTTCATCCACAAGCTACTGTTCATCTAGCCTCCATCGGCTACTGTTCAACCAGCCCTCCAAGGGCTACTGTTCATCCACCACCACCTCCTCGATCGGGGTCCTGTTCATCCAGCGGCAACGGACTCAACTACCACGGGGTCCTGTTCATCCAACCCCCACCGGGGACTGTTCATCAAGAGGTAGCTTTGATCGACTTTAGTTAGCAGCAGTATTGAAGGAATCACTCGGATTCAGCTAACAGCCAAGGGATCGATCGGGGTTCAGTTACGTAGCTAGTGCAATTGCTCTGGTAGCCCAACGCTTCTCTCGGGTTTAGTTAGAGCCCAATGCCTCGCTCGGGTTCAGTTAGAGCCCAACACCTCGTACACACGCGCATACATGTACGAGAGAAATGCGCCAACCTCTGTGCATCGCTCGGCCCCGAGAACTCACCGTAACCAGGAACTCACTGATATTTTCCTCGCCCTCGCTTCTACCATGATTTTTTCCGTCATGGACAACCCAAAGAATGTCATGCAGGTGCGTCCCTGGCCCACCTAGGACGAAAAGCCCACTTTCTATCATGATTTTTTGTCATAGAAGTAGGAGCCCACCACATCTATGATGATACGTAGTTTTGTCACAATTATCGTCGTAGAACTGTCATAAGCATGACAGAAAAAAATTGTTTGGCCGAAAATGTCACGGATGTGTCTTTTTTTTGTAGTGGGTTGTCCGAGGATCCGTCCAGTGGGACTATTCGAGGGACTGTACAGAAGCTTCCCGAAGGCCTGTCCGAGGATCTGTCCGGTGGAACTATCTGAGGTACTGTCCAGAGGCCTCCCCAAGGGCTGTCCGAGGATCCGTCTGTTCGGACTATCCGAGGGACTGTCCAGAGGTCTCCTGAAAGGCTGTCTGAGGATCCGTCTAATGGGCTGGCAAGGGAGAACATCCTCACGGTTGGGAGGTTGTAAATCCTAGCTGTGGGGATCTGCACCAACCATATTCATCTACTCTACTTCCGCTGCTCTACGAGTCGGTAATGATCAGATCAAAAGACTTGTATGCATCTCAATTAATGATCCTGGGCATGTTCGTAGTGCAATTTTATGGTTTCTACTACATTCCCTTACAAGTGGATCTTGTAATGCTTGAGTATAAGTAGTTCCTAGTGGATCCTATCAACTATCTCCTAATTTGTTATCATGCATCTGAGATATAATTTCATTTTCTATCATATTATATACTATTTATTATTATTGATCTCAGTTTAAAACACTTATTAGGGCCCTAATTATGCAAGGCCCTAATTTGTATTGTAAAAGTCCTCATGCTCTCTGCTTATGTTTGAGATACAAGATTTTTTTCCCTAATTGTTACTTGTTTGGTGATAATTAGATTTTTGCTTTGATTAATCGAGTCACGCTTTCGCATCATGTTGACATTCTGTAGAGATTGAGAGTATATCGACCAGAGGGGGGTGAATGGGAGATTCAAAAATTTCTTTCAAAAGTTTTGAACTGATCCCAAACACAGCAACGGAAATAAAATTCGGCAGAAATGAAATCAATCAAGCTCACTATCCAAGAATAAAACCTTCAAGATAGGAAGCAATAATGGTTCAAACATAGATTACAATAGGCTTGATGATGACGATGGTAATCCAGTATGGCAACAGGCTTAATATCATGATGGAGAACTGTGATGGATATTTATGTTGCAGAGCAAAACTGATGTGAAAGATCACATCACGAAGGAAAGCAATCACTCAGGTGACATGACAGGTTGATATGCGTGCAAATAGGTGATCTACGAAAGATAACAGACAGAACAAGATGGGATACGAATGAAATGCAGTAGAGTACAAATTGATCCAATATTCTTCAACACAAAGCACACGATAATAACACTGCCGAAGGTAAAGAAGGGAAGAATAATAGAACTAGTGGTACTCGATGGCGACACAAAGACTTCATAGACCAGTTCACCCTTCTGCCAAAGGGCTACGTCTGGTTGGAGGGGCTGTGACTTAACATGGAAGATTAACTCTCTTCACCCTATTCTCCTTCAACTAGAAGCTGATCAGACTTCACTTGAATTCACTCTTGGTAGATACTTTGTCGGTGATCTCCAAACCTTCAGTCGATCTCCGCAAACCACAATCACTCTTGGTAGCTGAAGATCTAGCTTGGTGAAGACAATAACTCTTCAACACTCGAGCGGAAACCTATCCGTCTAGAGAGTGCCCAGCTCTCAAGAGTAATAGGTACAAGAACTCTAACTCAGAACTACTGTGATGCTCAACCACTGTCTAAGTTTGGGCTCTTGATTTTCTCTCGATGGATTTAAACTCAAATCTCTCACAGAGGGGGTGCTCAAATCAATCTTCTCAGAATATTTAAGCGCAGCAGCCATCGGTCAAAGCCGGTGAGGGGTGGCTATTTATAGCCGCAGCCTTCCCTGATGGGAAAAGACCAAATTGGACATCGTAAGCAGCCAATGGCCGAACGACACGAGTCCAACGGTCGGAATTTGAGCACAACGGTAATATTACTTGCAGAGCAAGATATGCTAACTCCTCGGTCTGAGACAAATCTCTTGTAGTGAAGAAGATCACAGTCTCTTGCCGGCAAGTATTTGCTCGGAGCACAAAGAGATTTCTCTCGCAACTTTCATAGGTTTGGGCTAAGCATCACAGCGGATCTAAGCTTCGAGAACCTATACTCCTCTTAATAGTACGGAGGTCCTATGACTCAAATAAATAGAAGAAGAAAGACGAAAGGAATACTACGTCTTCAATTTGTCTTCGACTTCCATTTGCTGCAGTCAATTTCTTCGGATGACATCAAAACAAATGCTTAACTTCAGCAATGAAAACCTTCGAGGGGTAATTTCCTTCACGATTATTTTCTCATCTTCATATCTATAGCAGATATAGCTCGTACTTCTCTGCAGCGCAGATGTTCTCTGATGAAGTTCTTCGAACTTGACATCTGAGACAGCATTCTCTTCGGCTCTTGCATGGACTATTTCTCTCTGTTATGCACTACCAAAAAAATCAGTCCACACCTGTTTCTGTCAACAATCTCCAAAACATAGGATGGCAGATATTGCACCAACAATCTCCCCCTTTTTGGACGATTGTTGACAAAACAGTCCACATCGAAGGATAGATGGAAGTTGAATATAATGCGAACAAAAAAATATGAAAGATGATAGATAAGTACGAAGATTAAGACAGGCACCCCTGAGGGTATGCACCTGTGCATAATATAAACTGGGAGGCAGCATGGTAATCCTTCGTACGAGTGACACTGAGTTATCATTTTAATTGAAGGTCCTTTCAATGCACTCTAGTGTCTGGGATAATTCCTGTCACATAATCTTTGAAGAATGTTAGATAGATATAGCAAGTGCTTTGACATAATTTGTGACGAAGGATATGTCATGAAGGTTTTCTCATAACACAATTTGAATCCACACGAGATGTAGTTTCCTGCAAGATATATATTCAAGAATGAACAGAGAAGGAATAAGCAAGAGTGAATTGCACGAGGAAAATAACTGGATGTAGTTTTCCTGCAAAAGATATGACATGAGGAATATATGCAAGGAAGATACTTTGTCAGTCATTGTATGGGAGAAAATTTTCGATGTACTACACCCCCTTTATCGATTAGATCAGAACATTTCCAATCAAAGCAGATATAGATAATCTGTTTCTCGATGAACTTCCTATTCATACTGAACTTAAGAAATTTTTGTCCTTGTCAAGTTCATATATTCCCTGCACGATAGATAATAATCGATGATAATCATAGCAAGAAAGTATATCATCGATAGCACCTGCAAGATGAGATGAAATCAAATAGCATTGTAGGCGGGGTTATTAACATTACATGATGACCGAGTTTTTTTAACACCACATGCGGTGCGATAAGTTCTTCAGACCAAAATGTTCAAGGGAAACCAAAACACTAGACTGAGAAAAACAAAAGGCGAATGGAAAACACCCTGCAAATCCCCGTTCATCTATCACTCGATGTAAGACTCCCCCTTTTTGTCAATGATACGTCTCCAACGTATCTATAATTTTTTATTGTTCCATGCTATTATATTATCTGTTTTGGATGTTTTATATGCATTAGTATGCTATTTTATATTATTTTTGGGACTAACTTATTAACCTAGAGCCCAGTGCCAGTTTCTGTTTTTTCCTTGTTTTTGAACTTTGCAGAAAAGGAATACTAAACGGAGTACCAACGGAATAAAACTTCACGATGATCTTTCTTGGATCAGAAGACACCCAGGGGACTTGGAGTACAAGTTAGAAGAGCCACGAGGCGGCGGCAAGGGTGGAGGGCGCACCCTAGGGGGGGCGCCCCCTACCTTGTGGGCCCTCGGGACTCCCCTGACCAAGCTCTTCCTCCTATATATTCACATATGTTCCAGAACCCTCAGAACAAGCCATGAAAACACATTTCCACCGCCGCAACCTTCTGTTCCCGTGAGATCCCATCTTGGGGCCTTTTCCTGCACCCTGCTGGAGGAGGATTCGATCACAGAGGGCATCTACATCAACTCTATTGCCCTTCCGACAAAGCGTGAGTAGTTTACCACAGACCTACGGGTCCATAGCTAGTAGCTAGATGGCTTCTTCACTCTCTTTGATTCTCAATACCATGTTCTCCTGGATGTTCTTGGAGATCTATCTGATGTAATCTTCTTTTGCGGTGTGTTTGTCGAGATCCGATGAATTGTGGATTTATGATCAGCTTATCTATGAATATTATTTGAATCTTCTCTGAATTCTTATATGCATGATTTTATATCTTTGTATTTCTCTTCGAATTATCGGTTTGGTTTGGCCAACTAGATTGGGTTTTCTTGCAATGGGAGAGGTGCTTAGCTTTGGGTTCAATCTTGCGTGATTTCACCCAGTGACAAAGTAGGGGTAGCGAGAGACGTATTGAATTGTTGCCATCGATGATAAAAAGATGGGGTTTTCATCATATTGCTTCAGTTTATTCCTCTACATCATGTCATCTTACTTAAGGCGTTACTCCGTTCAATATGAACTTAATACTCTAGATGCATGCTGGATAGCGGTCGATCTATGAAGTAATGGTAGTAGATGCAGGCAGGAGTCGGTCTACTTGACATGGACGTGATGCCAATATTTCATAATCATTGCCTTGGATATCTCCATAACTTTGCGCTTTTCTATCAATTGCTCGACAGTAATTTGTTCACCCACCGTATTATTTGCCTTCAAGAGAGAAGCCTCTAGTGAAACCTATGGCCCCCGGGTCTATTTTCCATCATATTAGTTTCCGATTTACTATTTTGCAATCTTTTCTTTTCAGATCTATAAACCAAAAAACCCAAAAATATTTTATTTTTTGTTTAGTTTTATCTATCTCTATCAGATCTCACCTTTGCAAGTGGCCATGAAGGGATTGACAACCCCTTTTTCGTGTTGGTTGCAAGTGTTTCATTATTTGTGTAGGTGCATCTATTCGGGACTTGCGTGTTTCTCCTACTGGATTGATACCTTGGTTCTTAACTGAGGGAAATACTTATCTCTACTGTGCTGCATCACCCTTTCCTTTTCAAGGGAAAAACCAACGCAAGCTCAAGAAGTAGCAGGAAGGATTTCTGGCGCCGTTGCCGGGGAGAATACATCAAGCCTACCAAGTACCCATCACAAACTCATCTCTTGCATTATATTATTCGCCATTTGCCCCTTGTTTTCCTCTCCCCCACTTCTAATATGATTTTCGAAAAGATTTGCCTTTTTATTCGCCCTTCTTCCGTTCGACTTTTTGTTTGCTTGTGTGATTAGATCGCTTGATTTGCTTTCATGGCTAGTCCTTCCATAATTGTTAGCACTCCCGAGAATGAGGTCCTTAATTTTAAGAAAAGGGAGGGAGAAAATTTAAAGGATGCCTGGTATAGAATTTGCAATGCTCAGAATAGATCCACTCGAAAGCAATCTACTACCGTTCTCCTTCGCAATTTTTATGTGGGCATTACTCCTTGGAATAGATATGTTCTAGATACCATTACCGGGGAAATTTCTTGGGGAGCCATACTTGTGATGCTTATAATGCTATGATAGATTTGGTAGGCCCACCACCTCTTATGATTAATGAAACTGTTTTGACTTTAGAACATGTGATGCAAAGACTTGATATTATTGAGAATAAAGTTACTACCATAGAGCTCATTGAAAACTTGGATAAAAAGATTCATAATCATATCACTCAGTACGGATCTAAGGTAGGAGTCACATTAAAGAACATAAGGGAAAAGGAACCCATAGTTAATGAAAAGATAGATCAAGATTCTACTAGAACTGGCAAGCTAGAAGATATTATTACCAATTTGGGTTCCGCTTTTGCTTCTGTTAAAACTACTCCCAATTTTCCTCCTATGAAAAGTGCCAAGTTTATTTATGTTCCTAGGAATAAAGGTGAAACTTCTAGTAAGGAAAACGAGGATCTTAAGATGATAAGTGTTCACCCTAATTTTGTCAACATTATTAAGGAACCGATTGCTACATGTGAATTTCTTGATTTCATGCCTAGGAGTGTGATTATTGATAAAGTTAAAGAAATTCCTAGGGTTTATAAGTGTGCAATCGAAGAATTGTATACCAAAGATGACAATACCTAGATCTATTGCGTTATGCCTAGCTAGGGGCGTTAAACAATAGCGCTTGTTGGGAGGCAACCCAATTTTATTTTTTGTTCTTGCTTTTTTGGTTCTGTTTTTCAATAAATAATTCATCTAGCCTCTGGTTATATGTGTTTTTGTGTTTTAATTAGTGTTTGTTCCAAGTAAGACCTTTGGGATAGCTTACGGTGATAGTTAATTTGATCTTGCTGAAAAACAGAAACTTTTGTGTGCAGTAAAATAATTTTAGTAATTCACAGAAACGTGATTTTGATCTGATTCTTTTTGCACAAGGTTGATATACAAATTGCCCAGGTTTTCCTAATGTTTCAAAAATTTTAGAGTTGCATAAGTATTCGAAGTTTACAGATTACTAAATACTGTTCTGTTTTTGACAGATTATGTTTTCTTTGTGTTGTTTGCTTATTTTGATGAATCTATGGGTAGTATCGGGGGCTATGAACCATGCAGAAGTTGGAATACAGTAGATATTACACCAATATAAATAAATAATGAGTTCACAACAGTACCAAAAGTGGTGATTTTAATTTCATATACTAACGGATCTCATGAGATTTTCTGTTGAGTTTTGTGTTGTGAAATGTTCATGTTTTGGGTAAAGATTTGATGGACTATGGAATAAGGAGTGGAAAGAGCCTAAGCTTGGGGATGCCCAAGGCACCCCAAGTTAATATTCAAGGTCAACCAAGTGCCTAAGCTTGGGGATGCCCCGGAATGCATCCCCTCTTTCGTCTTCGTCTATCTGTAAATTTACTTGAGGCTATATTTTTATTCACCACATGATATGTGTTTTTCTTGGAGCGTCTTGTATGATATGAGTATTTACTTTTTAGTTTGCCACAATCATCCTTACTGTACACACCTTTTGAGAGGGACACGCATGAATCATGATTTATTAGAATACTCTATGTGCTTCACATATATTTTTTGAGCTAGGCAATTTTGCTCTAGTACTTCACTTATATCTTTTTAGAGCACGGTGGTGGTTTTATTTTATAGAAATTGTTGAACTATCATGCTTCACTTATATTATTTTGAGAGTCTCTCTAAACAGCATGGTAATTTTCTTTGGTTATGAATTTAGTCCTAATATGATGGGCATCCAAGAGGGATATAATAAAAACTTTCATATAATGTGCATTGAATACTATGAGAAGTTTGATTCTTTATGATTGTTTTGAGATATGAGGATGAAGATATTAGAGTCATGCTAGTGAGTAATTGTGGATTGTAGAAATACTTTTGTTAAAGTTTTTGATTCCCGTCGCATGCACATATGGTGAACCGTTATGTGATGAAGTCGAAGCATGATTTATTTTTTGATTATCATCCTTTGTGTTGAGGTCGGGATCGCGCGATGGTTAACTCCTACCAACCCTTCCCCTAGGAGCATGCGTCTAATACTTTGTTTCGATTGCTTCTAGACTTTTGCAATAAGTGTGTGAGTTCTTTATGACTAATGTTGATTCCATGGATTATACGCACTCTCACCCTTCCACCATTGCTAGCCTCTCTAGTACCGCGCAACTTTCGCCGGTGCCTTACACCCACCATATACTTTCCTCAAAACAGCCACCATACCTACCTATTATGGCATTTCCATATCCATTCCGAGATATATTGCCATACAACTTTCCACCGTTCCATTTTATTATGACACGCTCCATCATTGTCATATTGCTTTGCATGATCGTAAGAAAGCTAGCATGATGTTTACATGGCTTGTCCGTTTTTGATGTCATTTGCTATGCTAGATCATTGCACATCCCGGTACACCGCCGGAGGCATTCATATAGAGTCATATTTTGTTCTTAGTATCGAGTTGTAATTCTTGAGTTGTATGTAAATAAAAGTGTGATGATCATCATTATTAGAGCATTGTCCCATGTGAGGAAAGGATGATGGAAGCTATGATTCCCTCACAAGTTGGGATGAGTCTTCGAACTTAAAAAAATAAAAGAGGCCAAAAGAAGCCCACCAAAAAAAAGAGAGAAAAAAAAGAAAAAAAATGGAAAATGAGAGAAAAGAGAGAAGGGGCAATGTTACTATCCTTTTTCCACACTTGTGCTTCAAAGTAGCACGATGATCTTCATGATAGAGAGTCTCCTATGTTATCACTTTCATATACTAGTGGGAATTTTTCATTATAGAACTTGGCTTGTATATTCCAATGATGGGCTTCCTCAAATTGCCCTAGGTCTTCGTGAACAAGAGAGTTGGATGCACACCCACTTAGTTTCTTTTTGAGCTTTCATAAACTTATAGCTCTAGTGCATCCGTTGCATGGCAATCCCTACTCACTCACATTGATATCTATTGATGGGCATCTCCATAGCCTGTTCTTACGCCTAGTTGATATGAGACTATCGCCATCTATTTGTCTTCTCCACAACCACCATATTCTATTCCACCTATAGTGCTATATCCATGGCTCACGCTGATGTATTGCGTGAAAGTTGAAAATGTTTGAGAAAGTATGAAACAATTGCTTGACTAATTCCGGGGTTGTGCATGATTGAAATATTTTGTGTGATGAAGATGGAGCATAGCCAGACTATATGATTTTGTAGGGATAACTTTCTTTGGCCATGTTATTTTGACAAGACATGATTGCTTTATTAGTATGCTTGAAGTGTTATTGATTTTATGTCAATATTAAAATTTTGTTTTGAATCTTATGTATCTGAACATTCATGCCACAATGAAGAAAATTACATGGATAAATATGTTAGGTAGCATTCCACATCAAAAATTCTGTTTTTATCATTTACCTACTCGAGGACGAGCAGGAATTAATCTTGGGGATGCTTGATACGTCTCCAACGTATCTATAATTTTTTATTGTTCCATGCTATTATATTATCTGTTTTGGATGTTTTATATGCATTAATATGCTATTTTATATTATTTTTTGGACTAACTTATTAACCTAGAGCCCAGTGCCAGTTTCTGTTTCTTCCTTGTTTTTGAGCTTCGCAGAAAAGGAATACTAAACGGAGTCCAAACGGAATAGAACTTCACGATGATCTTTCTTGGACCAGAAGACACCCAGGGGACTTGGAGTACAAGTCAGAAGAGCCACGAGGCGGCGGCAAGGGTGGAGGGCGCGTCCTAGGGGGGCGCCCCCCTACCTTGTGGGCCCCTCGGGACTCCCCTGACCTAGTTCTTCCTGTTATATATTGACATATGTTCCAGAACCCTCAGAACAAGCCACGAAAACAATTTTCCACCGCCGCAACCTTCTGTTCCCGTGATATCCCATCTTGGGGCCTTTTCCGGCACCCTGCAGGAGGGGGATTCGATCACGGAGGGCATCTACATCAACTCTATTGCCCTTCCGATGAAGCGTGAGTAGTTTACCAGAGACCTACGGGTCCATAGCTAGTAGCTAGATGGCTTCTTCTCTCTCTTTGATTCTCAATACCATGTTCTCCTCGATGTTCTTGGAGATCTATCCGATGTAATCTTCTTTTGCCGTGTGTTTGTCGAGATCCGATGAATTATGGATTTATGATCAGCTTATCTATGAATATTATTTGAATCTTCTCTGAATTCTTATATGCATTATTTGATATCTTTGTATTTCTTCTCGAATTATCGGTTTGGTTTGGCCAACTAGATTGGTTTTTCTTGCAGTGGGAGAGGTGCTTAGCTTTGGGTTCAATCTTGCGTGATTTCACCTAGTGACAAAGTAGGGGTGGCGAGACACGTATTGTTTTGTTGCCATCGAGGATAAAAAGATGGGGTTTTCATCATATTGCTTGTGTTTATTCCTCTACATCATGCCATCTTACTTAAGGCGTTACTCCGTTCTTTATGAACTTAATACTCTAGATGCATGCTGGATAGCGGGCGATGTGTGGAGTAATCGTAGTAGATGCAGGCAGGAGTCGGTCTACTTGACACGGACGTGATGCCTACATTTCATAATTATTGCCTTGGATATAGTCATAACTTTGCGCTTTTCTATGAATTGCTCGACAGTAATTTGTTCACCCACCGTATTATTTGCCTTCAAGACAGAAGCCTCTGGTGAAACCTATGGCCCCCGGGTCTATTTTCCATCATATTAGTTTCCGATTTACTATTTTGCAATCTTTTATTTTCAGATCTATAAACCAAAAAACCCAAAAATATTTTATCTTTTGTTTAGTTTTATCTATCTCTATCAGATCTCACCTTTGCAAGTGGACATGAAGGGATTGACAACCCCTTTTTCGCGTTGGTTGCAAGTGTTTGATTATTTGTGTACGTGCATCTATTGGGGACGTGCGCGTTTCTCCTACTGGATTGATACCTTGGTTCTTAACTGAGGGAAATACTTATCTCTACTGTGCTGCATCACCCTTTCCTCTTCAATGGAAAAACCAACGCAAGCTCAAGAAGTAGCAGTCAACAAGTGTAAAAAAGGAAAGAGATAGCAGACAAGGAGCTACTCTTCAAGCGTATCTTCCGAATCGGAATTAAAACCACTCGCCGAATCATAATCCGCAGAGCGAGAAATGGTCGAGGCTGAAGTAGGAGTAGCAACATGGCCTCTTGAGGATCTGGCAGGGTGAGCATCTAGCTTGAATATGAGAGTCCCAGGAGTGTCTTCAATTTCATCATCATGGACGACAAACAACAGGTCAGTAGAATCTAACCGTTGTGGGAGCACTGGAGTTTGTCTTTGGATGCGAGGAACCTCAAGCAAGTCCAGGTAGTTATAATCCTTCATAATTCCTTTTGCAGCCAGCTGCTTGCGAGATTAATGTTGCCTGAGTAGAGTCCATGAACGATTCTTTGCCTCTTTCTCATGAAGAAGAATTTGGCGAGTATGATTGTGAAGCAAGTTCAGCTCAGTCATCAGCTCTAGCTTTTCCTTACGATCTAGCTTGATGTGGCTCTCTAACGCTTGCTGTGTACGGATGCAGATTTCATACAGAGAAGGGTTTTCATTCGGACGAATGTCAACATTGGCTTTCTTAAACTTCGGAGCAGAGTTAGGTGCAGATCCAGTGGCAGCAGTATCAGCAGGTGCCTTTCCTTTGCCAATATCCTTCACCATACGGAGAGTGTCACGTACTGGTGGCATGAATTCCTTCGGGATATGAGCCCAGATGATTTTCTCATTTAGGAGCTGCTCAATAGCAAGCATTATCCATGGGGCATATGGTTTCAAAGATTGAGGACTGTCAGTAGCACAAGCCAAATTCTAAATGAATAGGTCTGGCACATCAAACCAAATGCCTTGAGATAGGGCCAAAAGAGCATTTCCCATAATACCATTGATTGAGGTTGGTATGTTCGTCGGTGTGAGGGTATTGCAAAGAATGTGAAACATCACTTTGTGGTCATAGGCCAGCTTCTTGGGATCCACATCAATACATTCATCACCCACTAGTTTTGGGTCCATCAACATGTGGAGTTGCTCATCGGACACTTCCCAGAAATGCAGCCTGTGTTCTCTATCCTTCTCAAATTCACACCAAGGAATATTCAGCAGAGATATAAAATGATCTGCTGAGCACTTGATCCTTTCCTCTCCAGTCATCCATTCGAAGATCCAGGTTGATGTGTCTCCAGGTTCTCCTGAAACATATAGCGTGGCGTAGAACTGAAGAATAACTTCTCTGTTCCAGCCATAATTGAAGTGCATGAATCCTTTCAAAAGAGCATGTTCAATGTGCTTGATTGCATAGTGAAAGCTGGGTATTTCGTTGAGCTCAGCAAAGTTCAGAATCATGTGATTGAAAATCATATTTTTGCCGAACAAGATTCGAGCATAATACACGGCCTGCTCTTCAGTCTAGAATCTTGGCGACAGATAGGTCCATTCTCCTTCATTTGGGCTGACTCCAAAGAAGGCTAGCTTTGAAAGGTGAAGCACGTGATTGAATGCAGGACCATTTGGACCATACTCAGTAGCAAATAGAGGGAATGACTACTGGGGATTTTTCAGTTCTTCACCCCTAACTTGCATGGGCTGACCATCATTAGATGCTGGCACTTCCTCATCGACAGGCTTGAGTGGAGCACGGGGCACTTTCACTTTCTCAGGTGCTGATGGTACTGGGGCACTAGTTTGTCCTTCAATTTCTTTCGCTGGAACTCCTTCAGTGGTTTTCTTGCTTACAGGCTCTAGGGCCTTTTCTTTCGGTGAATTTTCAACGGTGGGAGGCACCACGACCTTATCAGACACTTGGGTCTCAACAGCATACTTCTCGGTTTCTTGAGGCAGGACAGGTGGTACAACAACTTTGGGAGCCATGGGCAATTCAAAATTCTTCTCTTCCTATTCTGGCAGCAAAGCAGTAGAACCAGGAGTAGGATCAACTTCCAACTAGGTAGGGGCACCAGATGAAGTGACCGGGGTGGTACATCCTTCGGAAGCATCTTGCTCCCCCTCAATCTTGTCATCCTCCATGGGTCCGGAAAGCTCAACTTGCAAATCCTTCGGAGGCGAAGCAGTAGGCTTCTCAACCTCAATTTCTTCAACTACTTTCTCCTCAGAGACTTGTTGCTCGGGCTGATCATTTCCTCCATCTGGGTTCAGAAAGATATTCACTACATCAGTCTCTTGAGCAGTAGTCATAGGAATAAAAACCTCAGGCACCGCTTGTTGCTTGGTTTTTTGCTCGGGATGAGGGGATGGAGGTATCTGTTGCAGAGGAGTAGGTGCATCAATAGCAGCAGACTGAGTACAATGGTTTGCGATCACTTTTGGCTTGCTGGCTTTAGCCAAAGCCTTCTGACATTTTTCTTCTTTTGTCCTTCGGTGAGCAAGATCTGCCTGCTATTTGATCTCTTCGTTTCTTCTATCATAAAGCTCAAAAATATCCTATTTCAGCTTGGAATGCCACTCAATCTTATCTTTCCTCATAACAGTGAGAGCTTTGGTGAGCACAAGAATTTCCTTGTTCAGGTCTTTTCTTTTAGTGTCAGTGGTGGCATCCTTCCTCATTTGCTCAAGGAGCTTCTTGTCCTCGACAGCTTGGTTTAGCTCCTTGGAAATCTCTCTCAGCTTGGCAAAGTGCTTTGAGACCAACCTGGCAAGATCATCAAGAAGGCCCAAACTACATACGTCAGCTGATTTTCCTTCATAGGCCGCACTTTCAATGATGTCGATGATGAGATTGAAGTCATATGATTTTTCCTCTGTGGAAGCAGGAATATCTGACTTTGCCTTCTTGGCTGAAGCTGCAGGTTTCTCCTCTGGCAGCAGCTTTCTCTTCGCAGACGGGGCCGCAGAACCCCGAACGTTTATCTGAGGCTTGAGAATGAGAAATCCTTGGAGACGATCTCAATAGAGGTGAAACCTTTGCTGGTGATGGAGTAAGGTACGGCTTGTCTAGAAGAGCTCGTTGATCATAAATTGGTATTTCTTCGCCAGCATCTTCATCGGAGGACTCATCTGATGAAGCAGAAGCAACTTTCTTGGTCTTTCTGGACACAGATTTCTTTCGGGATGCAACTTTTCTTTCCTTTCAGGTAGAATCCCATTCCTTCTTCTCCAGAACATCTTGCTGAATCAGTTCAACATTTCTCTGCTCAACTTGATTTTTCTTTGTAGCTCTTGCTTCATGCTTAGCTTTAGCTTTGGCTCTCTTTTCTGCTTCTTCAGGAAAATCAGCAATTGCCTTCGGTGAGTCAGGATGAGCATATTCATTTGGAGGTGGCCTGGCCTTAACATCATTTGGTCCAAGACAGGCTTCAGCTATGCAATCATTCCATGGAGGGTTGAATGCGAACAAGATCTGATACTTCCTCTGAAGATTTTCATAGTTAAACCACTTCTTCGCGCAGTGACGGCGAATTCTTTGCAGCCTGGTATTTCTTTCAGTTGCAGTTTCTCCTTCTAGTGGGGTCTTGTTGGCTTCCTTATCAGACATCCCTGCAGCTGTGTTCCTATCTTTGAGTGGCCACTCTTCTTAGGATTTCTACCAGAAGACAGTGTCTTTGAATCAGTGACCAAATCATCCTCGAGATGACTGTGTGCCGAGGGAATATCATCTTCTTCTTCCTCTGGTTCAGAAACAACCTTCTTCTTCGGCACTCTTGGTGGCTTTGACGATTTTGCAGTGGTGGCCAATCTCTTCTGCTCAACCACTCATGGCACTTGAGGGATATCTTCCTCAGAACCAGACCGCTCCTCCCAGCTTTGAGCCATGACCAAACCTGAGAGACAAAAAGAACAAGGCGAAGGAAAAACACAGGAAAAGTCACAAACAACACAGACGCAAATTTCTAAACAGATAGATTTTCGGAGTTCATGGTATTTGCAAGATATAATCGATGCAATTGCAATATTCCACAGAACAACAATTCATCTAATCTTTCGGCATAATGCGCATGAACCCTAGAACACAGAAAGAATGTACGAGAGAAAACTACAAACCGTACTTGCCATTACTTAGAGAACCCTAAAGATCTACCGCAAGAGAATAAAACAACAAGAATACGCGTTGGTAAGAACAGCCCTAGAACAGGAACGAGATAGGGCTGGCTTTACATCTATGCGCCCTAACTTGGCAGCACAGATTAGCTACGGCACAGTGGTGAGGAGGAAAGTAACATGGTGGCATGAACAGTGACGGTGAGGCTTCGCCAGAGTAGCACGGCGAGGGGCGACGGCAGCACTGCTATGAGCACGGGCTCAGGTGAAGGGCGAGAGGGAGGTAGAGGACGAACAGAAGAAGGAAGGAGAAACTGGGACGGGTTTTTATAGCCTGAGGGTGAAACCGCTCCCTCCGAGATCTACGGCCGAGAAGCACGGGACGATCCCCATTCGACGGATGAGATCTCGATTGTGGAGATCGTGGGCACGTGTCAAACGTTACCTGCGTATATCTCGGAAACTGAACAGAAAGTCGAAAGGTTAGAGGAAGGGCAAGCACCAAAACAGATAAAGATTCGAAGTTGATTTCATTCGCGACCAAGGACGTCGGACTGAAATCCTCTTCATATCAAATTGCATGTTTATGACACAACTCGAACGCGGAAGAACAAAGAACGAAGAGACAACTAAACAAGAAGAACACAAAGAATGGAGCACCAACAAAGGTTGGTCTCAGGGCTTATAATACGCGAGTGGTATCCCTGAGAGATTTCCTGCAGGAGAGGATTAGTTCTTTTTCGCAACCCACATTTGTATGGGTAACGAGGATCTCTTTTCCTTCATCTGAGTGTGAGAAGTTCTTTGGTGAGACCTGTACCTGTGCATTTCGAGAGTAATTATACGAATATGCCTTGAAGTTATTTCCAGATACATGAGCATAATGATATGGAGAGTTACGCATATACTCCTTCTAACGAAGATTAGGATGATAATCATTCGAGAAAGATTCTCTTGTGATCTGCGAATGATAACCATTTTCTCAAAGAGAATTATCCTGCACAATCAAGTTAGCAGTGACAGGTAGATTTATAGTGATGCATTTCTTCACCCAGATTTGCTTCTTGGGTGATCCTGACCTGTAGTTAGTTCCAATGTATCATGTGAAAACTTCACAATTCTGTTGTCTATAAACTTTATAATTTGAGTCATCAGACTCATCAGCATGAACAGGAATGGGTGAGTGATAACCAGTAAGAGGTTCAGGTTCAAGAGTTTCGCTTGTAGCACGAACCCAAGTCGTTTGAGGATATTGCTCGGGAGTCCAGTAGGTTCCATCAACATTTAGTTTCCTTTCGAAACCCAATCCTTCCTTTCGATGGTTTTTGTGCAATATTGACTTCTTGAGCACATCACGAGAGTGTTTGATGCCCTTTCAGGCTCCTTAGCATTCCTGTCTCAAGTAAGTCCTTTAGCCTGCAATTTTCCTCGACAATAGCAGCAAATTCCTCGAAAGAAGGATTAGTCATACCATTCTCAAGAGTAGCAATATGTTTGATAACAGTATTGGAGGATTCGGCATGAGAATCAGCATTACTGCGTTCTAGACATGTTAAACATGGAGGTACAAAATCATTAGGAAGTTAAATGGATTGCTCGGCGAAGAGAGAAGCTTTCTCCATCGCAAGCATGTTATGAGACTCTTTCAGTGACTCGAGTTCTTGATTCCTATTAAGGAATTCATCTGATAAACTCTCGTAGTTAGCTGTAAGTGAATCATACCGGTTGGAAAGATTATCAAAGGTTTAACAAAAAGCCTCATGAATTCGATCAACTCTTGATTCTTCTCCAACTCTTCGACCAATAATACTTCGGTTTTCCTAAGATTTTTCTCAAGTCTTTCTAGCTCATCTTGTTGAGATTTAGCCATTTTAACTAGTTTAGCATAGGCAATGTATTCAGGAGAATATTCTTTCCTGGATGATCTTAGTTTCGATGATACCTGACCCTTCGAGGTTTTTGCCATGAGACAGAAAGTGATAGGTTCATCATCACTTGAATCATCATCATCAGCGTCTGATTCAGATGGTTTTTCTGAAGATCTAATTGCCACATAAGAATTGCTTCTCCCAATCAGTTTGTGAAATTCTTCATGATCAGATTCAGTGTCTGTAGCCTCCTCTTCAGATTCCAGGCTCAGGTCAGCACATGCTCGATTCAGCTGTGATATATTCCTCATATTGGATTAGATGGTTGTCCTCTCTTTTATGTCAGTGACTGGTCTCACCGAAGAAGATGAGGGATTTTCATTTTCCTTCGAGAGCTTAGTATGACGATCCACTTGAGTGAAGCCGGAGCAGTGAAGATATTTCCATCTATTGCTAGGTTTTTCTTCCCAGCATGGATAGTCAGCTATGACATGACTGAATTGTTTGACTTGAAGAACTTTATATCTTTCGGAGGTAGCTGTTTTGAAGATTCAGGCAAGTCATCATCATTCAAAAGATACAGATTATGTCTTATGAGATTATTCAATCTTTCGGTGAGCCTTTCCATTTCTCTCATAATGGAGTGATTATTCTCGACATCTTCTTCTTCTTCTCATGTACTGCCATAATGTGAAAGGATTTCTCCTTCACCATCTGAAGAAGATTCTTGAACACCATTTTCCAATTCCATCTTTTCCTCTTGAGTTGACAGCAGAGTCATTACTTCGACGTAGTGAAGTTCTCCAAAGTCTGGTCTTTGCTTGATCTCAGCTTTAATAGTGTCGAAGGTTGTGTCAAGAGCGTTCAGTGGCTTGTCAACCACATCTCTATCGGTGATATCAGTTACTCCTCATTGATGGAGTCGTTCAACTATGTGGGTGAATCGATCTGTGAGTTCCATAGCACTTTCCCTTCGAAGGCTCCTGAATCCAGCAAACATGGCACGAAGCATTTGAGTGTGAGGATCCGTTCTGGTGACAAGTTCTTCATGAGCATTTTTTATGGCATCCCAGAGTTGCTTTGTAGGGTCAAGCCTTCGGAATCGAATGAAAATATCCTTAGAGATGCTTTCACAGATAGTATCTTTCGCTTGCGCATCCAGCTGCAACATGGCTTTTTCATCAGAACGAGCATCAGGGTGCTGAATGGTATATCCATTTTGCACAATCTGCCATAGATCAACATTGATAGCTTGCAATCTGATTCTCATTCTTTCTTTCCAGTACAGATAGTCTTTTCCATCGAAGATAGGAAACCTTTCAGAGTGCAAGGATCTACGTGCATTCGACATACTCAAAACTCCAAGAACGTTAGACCTTTAATAAGCAGAGACAGGGAGTACCTGCTCTGATACCAATTATAGGGACCGAGAGTATATCGACCAGAGGGGGGTGAATGAGAGATATAAATATTTCTTTCGAACGTTTTGAACTGATCCCAAACACAGCAGCAGAAATAAAATTGGGCAGAAATGAAATCAATCAAGCTCACTATTGAGGAATAAAACCTTCAAGATAGGAAGCAATAATGGTTCGAACATAGATTACAATAGGCTTGATGATGATGATGGTAACGCAGTATGCCAACAGGCTTAATATCATGATGGAGAACTGTGATGGATATTTATGATGCAGAGGAAAACAGATGTCAAAGATCACAACACGAAGGAAAGCAATCATTCAGGTGACATGACAGGTTGATATGCGTGCAAATAGGTTATCTACGAAAGATAACAGACACAACAAGATGGGATACGAATGAAATGAAGTAGAGTACAAATTGATCAAATATTCTTCAACACAGAGCACGCGATAATAATACTTTCGAAGGTAAAGCAAGGAAGAATAATAGAACCAGTGGTGCTCGATGGCGACACAAAGATTTGGTTGAATAGTTTACCCTTCTGCCAAAGGGCTACGTCTGGTTGGAGGGGCTGTGACTTAACATAGAAGATAAACTCTCTTCACCCTATTGTCCTTCAACTAGAAGCTGATCAGACTTCAGTTGAATTCACTCTTGGTAGATACTTTGTCGGCGATCTCCAAACCTTCAGTCGATCTCCACAAACCACAATCACTCTTGGTTGCTGAAGATCTAGCTTGGTGAAGATAACAACTCTTCAACACTCAAGCGGAAACCTATCTGTCTAGAGAGTGCGGAGCTCTCAAGAGTAATAGGTACAAGAACTCTAACTCAGAACTACTGTGATGCTCAACCACTATCTAAGTTTGGGTTCTTGATTTTCTCTCGATGGATTTTAAACTCAAATCTCTCAGACAGTGGGTGCTCAAATCAATCTTCTCAGAATCTTTAAGCGGAGCAGCCACCGGTCAAAGTCGGTGCGTGATGGCTATTTATAGTCGCAGCCTACCCTGATGGGAAAAGACCAAATTGGACAACGAAAGCATCCAATGGCCGAAATACACGAGTCCAACGGTCGGAATTTGATCACAACGGTAACATTACTTGAGGAGCAAGATATGCTAACTCCTCGGTCTGAGACAAATCTCTTGCAGAGAAGAAGATCACAGTCTCTTGCTGGCAAGTATTTGCTCGGAGCACAAAGAGATTTCTCTCGCAACATTCATAGGTTTGGGCTAAGCATCATAGCAGATCTAAGCTTCGAGAACCTATACCCCTCTTAATAGTACGGAGGTCCTATGATTCAACTAAATAGAAGAAGAAAGACGAAAGGAATACTACGTCTTCAATTTGTCTTTGACTTCCATTCGCTGCAGTCAATTTCTTCGGACGACACTGAAACAAATGCTTAACTTCAGCATTGAAAACCTTCGAGGGGTAATTTCCTTCACGATTATCTTCTCATCTTCATATCGATAGCAGATATAGCTCATACTTCCCAGCAACGCAGATGTACTCTGATGAAGTTCTTCGAACTTGACACCGGAGATAGCATTCTCTTCGGCTCTTGTATGCACTATTTCTCTCTATTATGCACTAACAAAAAAATTAGTCTAAACCAGTTTCTGTCAACAATCTCCAAAACATAGGAAGGCATATATTGCACCAACACATTCTAATTAGCATTGTTCACACTGGTTGAGAAATTAGAATGAGGGAAATCTCGAATTCGGATGTGTAAGAAAAGATGCAACGACAAATCCCCAAAAGATGAAAAGACTAGATCGAGCAAATCTCCAATTCAGATGAAGTTTTTTCCCCAAATCCGAAAGCAGAAATGCACATGACTGATGAAATTAAAATGGATAAGGTGGGATTGGGGCTCACCTAACAAAGCCGCTTCGGCGCCTCTCCTCTGGGATTCCACATGGATGCCGTCGTGCAAGGGCATTGACGCAGCGACACCGCCGTCCCTGGGGATGATGCGCGGAAAAAGGCGCGATGCAGCACATATGGACGCTCGATCCCTATGTTGCGTGCGTCGTCGGCGGCCAAAACAAACGCGGTAATGGCGGCCTTCGTCCCGATCTCGCCATGACACATGTACTCGACACTGGCAGCTATGCTGAACGGAGCAGCGTGCGAAACATGGTAAGTTGCCCGCTTCTCCGTTGAGCAAAGCCGCCACGTCGCCGCGGCTTGCCGAGGATGCCGCAGCTGTACAGTAGAGCACACGCCGCCAGAACTCTCTCTCTCTCTCTCAGCGGCTGTTTTGTTACAGCTGGAGACGTTCCCGACCATTGTAACACCCTGGATTTTGCCCATTTTCTTTTGCTTTTAATTTTGGCCTGGTTTTGCTTTTCTGTGACTTAGTGGTCTTGAAACCTGGATGGATCACCCTTCATTTTTCTTCCCGAGTGGTTTGCCAACCTCAAAACCATCCCAAGAACTTGTTATTTCCATTTTGGACCAATCCCAATATTCTTTTTCTTGGGGATATTCCTTTTTCTATTAAAGGAATAACCCTGTTTGCCCTAAGTTGTGAAGCAACCCACATTTCCATCATTCCCAAAATTACCAAATAATTCTCATAAATTGTTTGGGTCAGATCTTCCACAAATATGTCAAACCCTTCCTTGACATGTTCAAAAATATTTCACAAATATTCCTTTTCTGATTCTGCCCTATCTGTCAGATTGAGAAGCAAGTACCATTTATATTTGCTTCCTTGCTCTCAAACTTTTTGTGCACTCTTTGCTATCCATATCATTGCCACATGCCAAAATTCAACTTTATTTGGATAATAAATCTCCCTTGGCTAATTTCTAAAGTTTCTGGGCAACTGGAATCTTTGTGAAGCAAGTGCTAGCTAGGAGTATCCAATTGAGTTGAAATTTTGCAAGCATCTTCATATGCTCAAATAATATCTCTTCACCAAATTTTAGCATCATTAAATCATATATGTGATCACAGCATCAAATCTTTGTTTCTGGTAATTATTATGGGTTGTGAAGCAACTATAATTTTTATTGCTCCATAATTCATGAATAATTTCCAGAACATGCTTCTACCCATATTTCACTTCTCCACCAAATTTGGGCTCAATCTGTTTAGCCAATTTCTCCCAAGAATTCCATCTAGGTTCTGTCCAGATTCAAGCACCGTGAAGGAAATACCACTTTGGTTTATCCAATTGGTATGAAATTTATATAGTGTCTTCAGTTGATCAAATCATTCATATCCTCCTAATTTCAGCCCAATCCCATGTGATATGTGAGTGCTACTTCAAGATTGGCAAATCTAGTCAGTGAGGTCCTTTGAACAGCAAGTGCTTTTTATTCTCGTCCAAATGGGCTGCAAATTTTCAGAGATGATCATCTTAGCATTTGATCACACCATGCCAAAAACCAGAGTCTACTCCCTGCTCCATCTTCCTCTCCAAGTCTCAAACACCTTGTTGTTCTGGATAGAATTAGCTTGCTGTGGTCACCTCAAATCCCTCTGTGCTTGTCTCCTTCCTCCTTGACCTCATCCTTTGAGTGACCAGTCGAGTTGACATGGTGGGGTTGACCAAGACACGTGGAAACGCCGCGTCCACGCGGTGACCGCCGCCCTGGCATGCCATGGACGCGAGCTGCGTACTGGTCAGCTCGGGCCCCTCTTCATCTCGTCGGTTCCGCGCGAGTAGTAATGTCCAACAACTTCCCTTCGTCGTCGCCTTCCTCCCTAGATTAGCTTCCCCCTCTCCCGTCCCCTCCCTCACGGTGTAGTCGCCGCGCCCATGCCCTGTCTTCTCTGCTTCTCTCTGGTCCAGTCAACCGGAGCCCTCCCGAGCTCTCTCGACCTCGCCTGAACCCTCTCCGCCCCTCCGTGATCTCCCTGGAAGCTTCTTCCCCCCTCCAGGCGAGCTCCCGAAGCTCCGGGACGCCGGCGTATGTGTCGCCGCGGCAATGCTCGGCCCTCCCTCTACGCTCGCCTATATATAGGCCACTCCGAGCCCTCCCAAGCTCCCCATCGACTCCACCGTCCTCCACTCCTCCTCCCTAGCCACTCGCCCGAGCTCCAGGGGCCCTTCCTGCTTGCCATTGCCGCCCCGGTCACCGGCGGTCGCCGCCTAAATTCGGGCAGGCCCGCGCTCCTCTCCTCCTTCCGAGCCCTCCACTGTCTCCCCCTCCTTCCGGTGAGCCACCCCACCCCATCTTCCCTCGCCGGAGTTGGCCGCACCACCGAGTTCCTCCACCACCGCCCCCGCCCTCTGTCCTCCTCCTGGCGCTGCCATTCACCGCCATCCATCCCTCCCCGGCGCCTGCTAGCCCTCTGGACGGACGCACTGCGCCGTCCCGCACCCGCCGGTGGCCTCGGGCGGGCGCGAGACAGCCGGAGCCGCCCGGCCCGTCGCCGGCAGCACCCCTCCCCTGCCCCTCCTCTGTTCCGTGCGGGGAACGAGCGAGAGGAAGGAGACGAGCTGGCCAGGCGCGCCCCGCGTCGCCCGACCCCACCCGGCAGCTGCAGGACAAGTCAACGCCCCAGGCCCACGCTGTTTAAGTGGAGGCGCACTCTCCAAAAATATGCTTTCGCCACTTAAGGAAGCGTACTCGGGCTCTGTTTCGGGAAAGATTACGTTTTCTGCTTTGGGAAACATATTTTCCCAGAAGGCACTTTCTGTTTTCTCAGCCAGGGACCCTTTTGTAGAGTTATTTTTGCAGATTGGTCCCTGAACTTCGTCGGGCTATAACTTTTTGCCCGTGACTCCGATCGAGGTGATTCCAAAGCCCACTTCTTCGTCTCTTCGAGCCCGACATGTTGGTATCATTTTCACTATGTGGTCCCACAGTAGAAATGACCATTTTGCCATTGTCCGTAAACAGCCCCCCCTCCGGGAGAGAACTGTTTCCGGCAACTCTTTCCGCGACCATTCTGCACTCCTTCCCGATGGTTCCTTCATCCTCAGGCAAGCCACAACTCTCATCTGCATCATTGCATTGCAATATCATAGTTTAGCTAATTACTTTAATAGCAAGTATGAGTTATTTGTGAAATGAATTGGACTATGCAATGTTCGAGTTAATTCTTGGATAGGTGACTACCATGTGGAGTACCGGATTACTAGTGACTATTAGTTTACACTCGTTGATGCTATGATGTTGAGATCACTATCTATGATTATTTTGGAATTCATCCGGTAGTTCGTGAAGATGAGTAATAGCAGTGGCTTAAGCATACCGGTTATCGGAAGGTCAGCTATGATGGAAATATTATTTGGAGATGAGATATTTAGTCGGTTGACCTTGAGTCACCTGTCCGGACTTATCCGTGCAGCCACATTTGCCGGTATGGGACGGCCTTGACTTGGTCTGATCGCATGCTCTTTCACCGGTACCGCCCGACAGGGAAGGTTATGCGTGCGCACTACCCTGGCCCGGTAGGCGGCGATAACCTTGTGAGCCCAGTTGAGTTTTGTGCCGGCGTCCCCGTTTGGGACAGTATAGTTTGGCCACGACGGTGGCAGGAGTCATGAGGTGAAAAGGGGCCACCCAAGGCTTGACTCCGAGGGAGTGCGGTGCCGGTGGTACGATGGGAGACTCACGGGTCAGGCAGGTTTCATTGGAGCAACGCTGGTCCACCCGAATGGGATCACGAGGTCAGTGCTCCATTGTTTGGGTAAAGTGCGCAACCTCTGCAGAGTGTAAAATCTATTCGAATTGCCGTGTCCATGGTATTGGACAGTCCGCCCAGACCTCACTAGGTGGTCAACCATAGTAGTGATGATGATGATGAGCTCGTCGTATGATCAGAAGTACTCGATGGATCGTGAGTGTTCTCAGGATTGTGAGACAACCCGGAAGGGAGTATGTTTGACTTGTGGTGCAGACGGAATCAGGTATATGATATGATAGCCATGGGATGGCTATGAGTTGAGTGGTCGGATGACCTCATGCTTGGGAATTGGGATTTGGCACAGGTTTGGATTGCATCCTGATATTATTTGGAGTACAAAATTAAATATGCTTTACCTTACTGCATTTACTTCAGAAGTTATCTTGCTGGATAACCCTGCTTGTTAATTTTGATTGCTATGATGTTGTCTTGCCTTAATGCTGATGTTTATTGTGAGCTTGCGAGTACATTCAAAGTACTCACCTGGCGTGTCATGCCAGTCTGCAGGTCATGCCGTGATTGCTTGCTTGTCGAGGATCCTGAGTTTGCGACCTAGGAGACGCGTTCTAGCCAGAGTCCCTGCGGAGTGGAGTCCATCACCGTCATCGCTGTTCCGCTGCCGAGAAATGTTACTTCGCTGTTAGCATAGAGCTACACCGGGCAGGCGTAGTGTCGCCGTGCTGATGTAATCCATGTACCCTTTGTAACCATATCCATAATAATAAAGAGCTGATTTGTTCTATGCCAACAGTGCCGTATTCCAGAAGACTTGTCCTTGGGCTGGAATACGGGGCATTCCGGTTTACTCTGAGTCGGGGTGCCACAGAAGTTGGTATCAGAGCAGGTCTGGCTATAGGACGCGTGGTCTAGGCGCGCGCGTTAGTAACCGGTAGTATAGGATCCAGTTGGTCTGCTGCACTTGTTTGTTGCATGTGTTTGTGCATAGCATGCATCTAGACTAGATATCTTATCACTAACGATGGATCTGGTGAGTGTAGGTGGCATCGGTTTCGATTCCCTACCTGCGCTCTCCGGTTTGCATATTTGTTCCTTGGTGTGGTGTCATCTTCGTCCCAGCGGAGTGATGCCAAGGTGCTTAGGGGTGGCGATCACTAGCAAGATTGATGCACCGGTACCACACCAATATATTCTCTTCAGTCACCCTATCGTTTCGGTGATAGACAAGTTCTATCCCGGATCGTGCCATTCCACTAGCCGTTTCGGCAACCCTTACTGATCCTTGTTATCAGAAAAGGGCAATGCTTGCAAGCTTTTCTTTCCACCACCGTTTCATTCCGCCACCTATTCTTTGGACGTGTACGGTTTTCTTCCATACGCTTGATGATGTGGTCGTAACTTCTGTGTTCCGACCCCCGATCACCAAGTTCTTCCTCGCCACCGGTTCCATCCGTGTTAAGCTCGTATTTGGTGTAGCCTTGTTTACACCAATTTTCTTCCACACATTGATTCACTTTCGTGCACATCGCCACCGCATGTTAGACCGTAATACCAGAATTCTTGCGAGATTTATGTACTTAAGTAGGAATGCATGTTGCTTGTGTGTGTGATCTTGCTGCCTTGTGTGCTTTTGTTTTAGTCATTTCTTTTATTTGGGCCCTTGGTGTTACCTTATTTTCCCCTTAAGGAAGTTGCTCACTGACCCTAAACCTAAAGAGTTAGTGAAGAGACAACCATCTGGAAGCTCAACAATATGAAACCTTCAGCAGACTGTGTTATATCGGGAATATCGGGCCTGAATACAAATGATATCCTAGCCGGATTAATTATCAGCATCAAGTATACATCAGCGCAACTTTCACAGCAGTAATGATCGCATCAGCAAGAAGGCAAGTTGTATATGATCCACAGTGCATTCTGTGCCAAAGGTAGGATTCATATATACAGGGTTTGAGTCTGCTATGAGTACAATTTGAACCCTGCAATGTCCTGGAATCAAGCCAGAATGTGTTATGAACATAGTGTTCAGCAAGAAGGATAGCCGAATACCCTGTTGCATACAATGAGTAACTGACAGCAGTAATATCAAGGGATATATATATATGTATATATGCAATGAGTCCGCCTATGGCAAAGAAAAGCTTCAGGTGTAAGCAACTCAGTCTTTCCCTATAAGCTACCTGAGAAGCATGCGACGCAAGGATTCCTGTGTCTTCCTCGATACGACACATGGAAATCTTCTGATGCAGGGTCAGATCCGCAACAATTGGTCCGAAGGCAAAAATCAGTCAGGACACAAGCTTGCCTCGGGAATCAAGTGGCCAGCTACACATGTTTTCATAGATATGGTGGACATGCTGCCAAGGTCATATGGGTTACTCATACAATGATGCCAGCTCGGTGAGGATCTGACTATTGCATGAGCTATGTAAGAAGAGGAGAACGCAAGTTGTACACTTCAGTGTGATGACCAACAACCTATGAAGCAAGACGACAATTTGGTATATGCCCTATAGCATTGCTATGTGTTATCTCCGATATGTTCAAATTATTATGCTCATACCAGTATGCATAATAGTGAGCTGTATGGAACACGGATGAACCCTTGCCTGTTTTTCTTTGGTAACGGCACCACGCCTGTGTTCTGAGCTGTTTCCACCGTCCGGGGTGGATGCCGATTTTTATTTCTCTTGTCAACAATTGTCCTTGTTCTGAGCTGCTTCTCGGCCGTCTCGGGCAGCTGTTGAATTTCTCTTCGTAGCAATGACCCTATGCTCTGAGCTGTTTTTTTCGGCCGTCTTAGGGAGTTGCTACTTTCTTCTTATCGACACCGTCTCATGCTCTGAGCTTCTTTTCAGCCGTCTTGAGTCGGGGTTGAGTTATTCCAGTAAAAGTCCCAGATCTGAGTTGTAAAGACCGTTCTAGTGGCTACTGGTTTATTTGCCGGTTTTATCCAAGGGTTCAGACAATCGTTACCTACAGCTACAACTTGTAAAGTAATATGCCTGCCGGAATATTGCACCTGACAACACCCATGGTCACACGGAGAATCAAAGAACACATAAGGCCAAGCTCCTTTGATAAAGGATCCAGGCAAAGAGAACCATAATGAAGGAGCAAAGATTTGGCCATAAAGGTATGATAATGGTTGCAAGATCAACTTGGTACAGATACTCAGAGTAATCGGGTTAGATACCGACCACCATGGGTACACACCCACGGGGTCTATTCCATTTGCAAGGACCCCATATCAAGACAACTCGCCCAGCCAACCAGATATGCTTAGAATTGTCAGAAGAAGGGCAACCAAGCTGGTCAGGTCAGCCGAAAGAATAACTCAGCAGTTCAAATTCAGCAACCATGTTAAAGCATTACACGGCCTACCATCCACATAGAAATACCGACAAACTGTGTGGTCAGAAGGATGAACAACAGTCTCAAAGTATGTGTCCTCATGGATGGGAATCAGTTAAAGACTAACCTGCTGTGAACAAGATTTTGCTGCTAGGACCACTGTCAGTCAAATCTATGGATAATATCACTATAAGACTGTACACCTTTATGCTGGTCCCGACAGGTGACAATCAAATATTTGGTAGAAGCGCTATACCCGAGACAGTGAAGATACCCAAGATGACCCAGCTATCCGTGCAAGAAGTCAGATTCCGTCAGGAGAACGATACGATTCATAGTACTATTTTGAGCCTGGAGGACATACATCCTTTTGAAGTCACCCAATGCAATAAGTAAAAGATTTCGTGTCCACCAAGAGGATCTGTTCACAACTCAGTGAACGGTCATTCGTACTGGAGTCTGTCACGACACGTCCATGAGGAACCACCCTCGGATTTACGAGAAGGGCACATAGTTCGGTCCGGATAATTTATTGTCTCAGATAAGATAGCAGACATAAAAGGATTGGGGTCAGAGTAACCTATGAGTTAAGATTTGCCAGAAAAGGGTCCAGTAAAGCAAACCACCCCGAAGCAAGGCAGTCAGTCATATGAAATTCAGTAGGAACATTATACAAAGGTAAAAAGGAAACCCGAGTTAGAAAAAGTTTCCTCAAGTGGAAATATTCATGTTCGATCCCTAAGCAACCAAATCTCGAGGACGAGATTTCTTTAAGGGGGGTAGGTATGTAACACCCTGGATTTTGCCCATTTTCTTTTGCTTTTAATTTTGGCCTGGTTTTGCTTTTCTGTGACTTAGTGGTCTTGAAACCTTGATGGATAACCCTTCATTTTTCTTCCCGAGTGGCTTGCCAACCTCAAAACCATCCCAAGACCTTGTTATTTCCATTTTGGACCAATCCCAATATTCTTTTTCTTGGGGATATTCCTTTTTCTATTAAAGGAATAACCCTGTTTGCCCTGAGTTGTGAAGCAACCCACATTTCCATCATTCCCAAAATTACCAAATAATTCTCATAAATTATTTGGGTCAGATCTTCCACAAATATATCAAACCCTTCCTTGGCATGTTCAAAAATATTTCACAAATATTCCTTTTCTGATTCTGCCCTATCTATCAGATTGAGAAGCAAGTACCATTTATATTTGCTTACTTGCTCTCAAACTTTTTGTGCACTCTTTGCTATCCATATCATTGCCAAATGCCAAAATTCAACTTTATTTGGATAATAAATCTCCCTTGGCTAATTTCCAAAGTTTCTGGGCAACTGGAATCTTTGTGAAGCAAGTGCTAGCTAGGAGTATCCAAATGAGTTGAAATTTTGCAAGCATGTTCATATGCTCAAATAATATCTCTTCACCAAATTTTAGCATCATTAAATCATCTATGTGATCACAACATCAAATCTTTGTTTCTGGTAATTATTATGGGTTGTTAAGCAACTATAATTTTTATTGCTCCATAATTCATGAATAATTTCCAGAACATGCTTCTACCCATATTTCACTTCTCCACCAAATTTGGGCTCAATATATTTAGCCAATTTCTCCCAAGAATTCCATCTAGGTTCTGTCCAGATTCAAGCACCGTGAAGGAAGTACCACTTTGGTTTATCCAATTGGTATGAAATTTATATAGTGTCTTCAGTTGATCAAATCATTCATATCCTCCTAATTTTAGCCCAATCCCATGTGATATATGAGTGCTACATCAAGATTGGCAAATCTGGTCAGTGAGGTCCTTTGAACAGCAAGTGCTTTTTATTCTCGTCCAAATGGGCTGCAAATTTTCAGAGATGATCATCTTAGCATTTGATCATACCATGCCAAAAAACAGAGTCTACTCCCTGCTCCATCTTCCTCTCCAAGTCTCAAACACCTTGCTGTTCTGGATAGAATCAACTTGCTGTGGTCACCTCAAGTCCCTCTCTGCTTGTCTCCTTCCTCCTTGACCTCATCCTTTGAGTGACCAGTCGAGTTGACATGGTGGAGTTGACCAGGACACGTGGAAATGCCGCGTCCACGCGGTGACTGCCGCCCTGGCATGCCATGGACGCGAGCTGCGTACTGGTCAGCTCGGGCCCCTCTTCTTCTCGTCGGTTCCGCACGAGTAGTCATGTCCAACAGCTTCCCTTCGTCGTCGCCTTCCTCCCTAGATAAGCTTCCCCCTCTCCCGTCCCCTCCCTCGCGGTGTAGCCGCCACGCCCGTGCCCTGTCTTCTCTGCTTCTCTCTGGTCCAGTCAACTGGAGCCCTCCCGAGCTCTCTCGACCTCGCCTGAACCCTGTCCGCCCCTCCGTGATCTCCCTGGAAGCATCTTCCCCCCTCCAGGCGAGCTCCCGAAGCTCCGGGACGCCGGCGTACATGTCGCCGCGGCAATGCTCGGCCCTCCATCGCCGCTCGCCTATATATAGGCCACTCCGAGCCCTCCCGAGCTCCCCATCGACTCCACCGTCCTCCACTCCTCCTCCCTAGCCACTCGCCCGAGCTCCAGGGGCCCTTCCTGCTCGCCATTGCCGCCCCGGTCGCCGGCGGTCGCCGCCTAAATTCGGGCAGGCCCGCGCTCCTCTCCTCCTTCCGAGCCCTCCACTGTCTCCCCCTCCTTCCGGCGAGCCACACCACCCCATCTTCCCTCGGCGGAGTTGGCCGCACCACCGAGCACCTCCACCACTGGCCCCGCCCTCTGTCCTCCTCCTGGCGCTGCCATTCACTGCCATCCATCCCTCCCCGGCGCCTGCTAGCACTCTGGACGGACGCGCTGCGCCGCCCCGCACCCGCCGGTGGCCTCGGGCGGGCAGGAGATGGCCGGAGCCGCCCGGCCCGTCACCGGCAGCACCCCTCCCCTGCCCCTCCTCTGTTCCGTGCGGGGAACGAGCGAGTGGAAGGAGACGAGCTGGCCAGGTAGGCCACGCGTCGCCCGAGCCCACCCGGCAGCTGCAGGACAAGTCAACGCCCCGGGCCCACGCTGTTTAAGTGGAGGCGCACTCTCCAAAAATACGCTTTCCACTTAAGGAAGCGTACTCGGGCTTTGTTTCAGGAAAGATTACGTTTTCTGCTTTGGGAAACGTATTTTCCCATAAGGCACTTTCTGTTTTCTCAGCCAGGGACCCGTTTGTAGCGTTATTTTTGCAGATTGGTCACTGAACTTCGTCGGGCTATAACTTTTTGCCCGTGACTCCGATCGAGGTGATTCCAATGCCCACTTCTTCGTCTCTTCGAGCCCGACATGTTGGTATCATTTTCACTATGTGGTCCCACAGTGGAAATGACCATTTTGCCGTTGTCCGTAAACAGCCCCCCCCTCCGGGAGAGAACTGTTTCTGGCAACTCTTTCCGCGACCATTCCGCACTCCTTCCCGATGGTTCCTTCATCCTCAGGCAAGCCACAACTCTCATCTACACCATTGCATTGCAATATCTTAGTTTAACTAATTACTTTAATAGCAAGTATGAGTTATTTGTGAAATGAATTGGACTATGCAATGTTCGAGTTAATTCTCGGATAGGTGACTACCATGCGGAGTACCGGATTACTAGTGACTAGTAGTTTACACTCGTTGATGCTATGATGTTGAGATCACTATCTATGATTATTTTGGAGTTCATCCGGTAGTTCGTGAAGATGAGTAATAGCAGTGGCTTAAGCATACTGGTTATCGGAAGGTCAGCTATGATGGAAATATTATTTGGAGATGAGATATTTAGTCGGTTGACCTTGAGTCACCTGTCCGGACTTATCCGTGCAGCCACATTTGCCGGTATGGGACGGGCTTGACTTGGTCTGATCGCGTGCTCTTTCACCGGTACCGCCCGACAGGGAAGGTTATGCGTGCGCGCTACCCTGGCCCGGTAGGCGGCGATAACCTTGTAAGCCCAGTTGAGTTTTGTGCCGGCGTCCCCGCATGGGACAGTATAGTTTGGCCACGACGGTGGCAGGTGTCACGAGGTGACAAGGGGCCACCCAAGGCTTGACTCCGAGGGAGTGCGGTTGCCGGTGGTACGATGGGAGAGTCACGGGTCAGGCAGGTTTCGTTGGAGCAACGCTGGTCCACCTGAATGGGATCATGAGGTCAGTGCTCCATGGTGTGGGTAAAGTGCGCAACCTCTGCAGAGTGTAAAATCTATTCGAATAGCCGTGTCCACGGTATTGGACAGTCCGCCCAGACCTCACTAGGTGGTCAACCATAGTAGTGACGATGATGATGAGCTCGTCGTATGATCAGAAGTACTCAATGGATCGTGAGTATTCTGAGGATTGTGAGACAACCCGGAAGGGAGTATGTTGACTTGTGGTTTTGACGGAATTAGGTATATGATATGATAGCCGTAGGATGGCTATGAGTTGAGTGGTCGGATGACCTCATGCTTGGGAATTGGGATTTGGCACAGGTTTGGATTGCATCCTGAGATTATCCTGGGATTTGGCACAGGTTGGAGTACAAAATTAAATATGCTTTACCTTACTGCATTTACTTCAGAAGTTATCTTGCTGGATAACCCTGCTTGTTAATTTTGATTGCTATGATGTTGTCTTGCCTTAATGCTGATATTTGTTGTGAGCTTGCGAGTACATTCAAAGTACTCACCTGGCGTGTCATGCCAGTCTGCAGGTCATGCCGTGATTGCTTGCTTGTCGAGGATCCTGAGCTTGCGACCTAGGAGACGCGTTCTAGCCAGAGTCCCTGCGGAGTGGAGTCCATCACCGTCATCGCTGTTCCGCTGCCGAGAGATGTTACATCGCTGTTAGCACAGAGCTACCCCGGGCAGGCGTAGTGTCACCGTGCCGATGTAATCCATGTACCCTTTGTAACCATATCCATAATAATAAAGAGCTGATTTGTTCTATGCCAACAGTGTCGTATTCCAGAAGACTTGTCCTTGGGCTGGAATACGGGGCGTTCCGGTTTACTCTGAGCCGGGGTACCACAACCGTCAATTGGATCGGACAGCTGAGTTTTGGCAACAGTGAGCTGCTGGGCTATGACCCTGGTTATGTTGGCCCAGGCAAACATTTTTCTTTTCTGAGAAATTATTCTTCTCGGCAATTTGTTTTCTTTTACAGGCTGTTGCAGGGTATGTATTTGGCCAAATTTCAAATTCGGGCTTTTATGTTTTTTCAGTGCAATTTCTGTATTTAAGTCTTTTATTAATGATCAATGCACTGTTTAGTTTAGAAACTTTTGCCCAAAATTATGTAATGATAATGTTAGTTTTACTAATGGGAAGCAATGGGTGATTATGAGCCAAATTATGTTCTCTAGGCCATTTACTTTTTTCAGTGCATTGGATTTATGTTATTAACATTGTAACTATTTTGCACCGACAATATGTTTTGATTGCCTGAAGGTATGTTAACTTATGTTTAAATTTTCTGAATAAAATTGTACGAGCCAGTAATTTTATTTGGGAATTATAATGTGACATTATGCTAATGCCATTTTAATGACACCTTTTATGATGATCTTTTTTCTGGTGTCACTTCAATGATGAAATTAATGTGAATCACTCATTGAATTTCTGAATATTTTATTTCAAAATTTGAATTGAGTGTGAATTCTACGTTGATGCCATACTTATGGCATTTTGTTTAAATGATGTGATCATCACTAAGATGTGTTTGGTTCAATGGAGAGACTAGGGTGGCTACTGGTATCACCAACCAGCTGGACGGGGATAGCCCTATTTTCTGTTTGGTTGGGTGGGTGAGGTTAGCCGAGTTCTTGTTTGGTTTGAGGGATGAGTGATGGATAGGAATTGTGATGACTTTTTGATTAACTACATATTCATTGCATTGTTCCTTTTTTTTGCAGGGAACTTTAGAGAGCTTTATTCAACAAAAGCATTCGCTGAGCAGTCAGCCAGAAGGTTGCTGATCAGGAAGCTAGGAGTAGTATCTAACCAGCTCTCGGTCACGTTAAGCGTACAACCACGCTTAGCACACAAGTGTGCAGGACCATTAGCTGTTCTCATTACATGTTGAATACTAAAAGAGGTAAAACTAAGGGCTAGCTCTCCAATTTCATACAAGATAGGTGCTACCACCAACCGGTCGGTGTAGCGAGAGTTCCAGAGGTTAACTGCCTCTAGACAGTCAGTCTCCATGATCACATGCGTGAAGCCTCGAAGTGTAGCTAGAAGAACTCCTTCCTTCAGTGCTAGTGCCTCTGCAATGAGAGGATCCGTAACACCCGGAACCAGCTTGCACCATGCACCCTTGAAGCCTGATGACGAACGGGCGACACCTCCCGCTCCTGCATTGCCATCGTCGAGATGAACCGCGGCATCTGTGTTGATCTTGATAAAGGGATCGTCGGGGGACTCCCAACCATAGCCGGGTAGCGTGACACCCTGTTGCCTGGGTATATCCAGGATGGCGAGGTCTTCTCTGATCCGCCTGACAGAGTAAGTTGGATTCCACCCCTCCTTATCATGCGTCAGTCGGTTTCGAGACGTCCAGATCGCCCACATCACCGTAATGAAGATCGCCCGTTCCCTGGCAGAAAACCGGTGATCGCATAGAATGTCCTTCGTCCAAGTCTGAGGATAAAGCCGAGGTAGATCAACATGAAATAGCAGTCTTGTCTCCTCCCAGAACCTCCGTGCATGCGAGCAATGCAACAGCGCATGTTCCAGGTCCTCGTCCATGGCTACACAAATTTTGCAAGTGCCGATCTGTCTTATGTGTCGATGTCTTAGGGTACTTTCATCAGGTAAAATACCCCTCATCACGCGCCACCAGAAGACCCTCACTTTCGGTGTCACTTTGAGTTTCGAGATGGCATTCCACATCTGCTGTTGATTCGCTGAGGTGCCGGTAATCTGCCCTTCATCTAGAGCTAGGCGCTATTTTTGATTCACTAGAGCTCGATACGCCGATTTAACAGAGTAGATGCCTGACTTCTCATGTGCCCATGCAAGGAAATCTTCACCGCCTCCCCGTCGCAGCGGAATATTCAGGAATGCTGCCGCATCCGGAGCGATGAAGTTCTCTCTAACAAGCTCCCTGCGCCATGTCCAACTGTCTGTGCCAATCAGTTCATTGACAATGTGTACTGTCGCACGAGCTGGACGTAACAATGGAGCCACTGTGACCGTAGATGGGATCCACTTGTCCTCCCATATTGAGATGGAAGATCCGTCACCGACCCGCTTCACCAGCCCCGCCTGCAAAGCTTCACGGCCTGCCACAATTGCTCTCCACGTCGCCGAGGAAGAGTTCGGTACCGAGGCGTGCATGAAGTCTGAGTCAGGAAAATATCTTCCTTTCATAACCCTGGCACATAGGGAGTTCGGGTTCATCATGAAGCGCCAACCATGCTTCCCTAGCAGTGCCAAGTTAAAGATCCGAAAGTCTCGAAAGCCCATTCCGCCATTACATTTTGGTGTAGCAAGTTTGTCCCATGCAATCCAATGGAGAGACCTCCTGTCAATGGAGCTCCCCCACCAGAATTTTGCCATGTTCCTACTAAGCGTCGATTTACCATCACATTGTCTCTTACTGGGGACAAATTCTTGAAAGCATTCTTCAAGAAGGGAGAACTCCAAATCGGGATAAGGCAAGCACGTCCGCCAGGAGCAGCCGCCACTACACACGGGAGCAACCCTTGCCTCCTCTCTCCGAAAGGCACATGCCCACGCTTTGTCGCCAGCAGACCCACTAGCCGGAGAGAACTGCCTCCATTCGCACGACACCGGCGGCAGCGTGTGAATCTCACCAGTCTCTGCCGCCGCCACCATGGCCTCTGCTGTCTTGCAGCTCGAGCGAGGGAGAGAAGAGAGGAAGGAGAGATGCCATGGCAGAGAGGAAAAGGAGAGAGCCATGCCGCACCACACTCACCTTCACCGTCGCTATTGGATCTGATGTGGCTGCCGCCGCCACGAGATAGAAGAGAAAGGAGATGTTGAATGAGCGATAGCCGCGGAAAACGTTTCGGTCACACGGGGTGGACGTCCATATCCGTGAGAATCTCGCGTATGTGTGGAGCCGGATTTTAAACGAATATTCCAGGAATCTGGTTGTACATATCCCTTCTCACCCACTAGTCAAACACCTGGTATCCCTAAAAAACTGGGCCATCCTTGTCCTTGCGGGGCTATCCCGCTATGCCTTCTCAAGAGAAATGTTAATAGTCATGTGGTGTGGTTTTCTGCGTGGCACTATGCATCTATTAATGTTGGGCTAGTGTGCTTGTTGAAAAATACTAAATATTATATGGGTTCATTTTCTATCGAATAATTAAAACTAGCTGTGTGATCCGCGTAATTGTGCGGCTAGATTTACAATATATAGTTTCTATCAGATTGGTTAAACCATGCTCTTGACTCTTCCACTACATTTGCACGTATCTACTTTTTCAGTCATAACTTGTGTCCAACTTACAACAATTTTTTTTACCTATAATTAAATCTAAACATTTGTGCCTCGTACTCCTATCTCAACATAGATATCCCTTTGTCTACACACCTTCTGTGTGGTTATATTACCTTGAAGTCGTCCACCAATTTGTACATGTTGCCTCCAAATCCTTGAATGGTAACTGATCTTACCCTCACTATCTATGTTTATTAGCCATTAATTCAAATCTAATTCATTGCACTCATCAGTTATGCATTATCTCGAGTAGTGAATACTCTCTCTCTCTCTCTCTCTCTCTCTCTCTCTCTCTCTCTCTCTCTCTCTCTCTCTCTCTCTCTCTCTGTGTCGTCCACCAAAATGTATGCCAATTTCAAAAGAAATTTCCGTTTCAAAATTTGTCTAAAATTCAAAAAATGATCGGGGGGATTTCATAAAATTCTAGGGTTTTGAAAAAATTGCTGATAATTTCGTAAAATATTTGTGTTTTTCACAAAAAGTCCCAGTTTTCAAAATTTGTTCACAAATTCGAAAGTGTTCATGTTTTCAATTTTTTCACAAATTCAAATATTGTTCTGGGAATTCCATAAAGTGTTGACATTTTGAAGAAATTGTTCATAATTTTCAAAAAATGTTCGGGATTTCAATTGTGTTCCTGTTTTTCAAAAAATATTAATATTTTTAATAAATTATTGGTAGTTTCAATAATGTTCCCATTTTCAATTGTCTTCCTATTTGTATTCAAAAAATTGTTGAGATTCCGAAACCATGTTCACAAAATATTCTAGTATTTAAAATATGTCCATAATTTTGAAAATGTTTGTGTGTCAAAAAATATTTGCTTTTTTCAAAAATAAATCACATAGAAATTTTAAAAAAGATAGCGTGTTCATATATACTGCGATGCAATTATATCCAACAAATTTGTTGTACTACAGTAGCTATTGACGTGAGCAAATCTATCCTTGGTCACGTGTTCGATTTCCCAACTAGCATGCTAATTTTTGTTGATTTTCCACCGCGTGCTACCTCAAATGGGCCCGCCGGCAGACTTGGAGAAGCTCCAGTTTCTGGATAATCTACGAACGCAACTCTCAGATACCTGCCAACCATTTGTGCCGCGGACACTTTAATATGATCTGCTCTGCGACTGACAAGTCCAACAACAGAATTAAAAGACGCTTGTTGAATGCTTTCCGAAGATTCATTAGTGATATATGAGGCTCAAAGATCTATACTTGCATGGTCGCACCTATACATGGTCTAATGAGCAGCAGGATGTAACTCTGGTCAAGTTGGATCGGAGCTCTGTAATAAACAGTGGCATGATCTATTCCCCAACAGGCCCTCCTGCTTGCTGCAAGGAATTTCATTGGCAATCAGCGACCACTGCCCACCTTAACATCCAGTAAGATGAAAAGTTGGCATTCCAAGGAGACTAATTTTTTCTAGCCTTTTCTTTTTTTATTATTTTATTTTATTTTTTTCCTTTCCTTTCATTTTATTTTTTTTATTTTTTATATGCACAGATTTTTTCAAATTAGAAAATTTCCTTCAAATACGTGAACTTTTTTAGAAGTTCATGAAACTATTTTTTCAAACACGTGAATGTTTTTACAATTCATGAATTTTTTTGAATCTGTGAAATTTTTTCAAATGCATGAATATGTTCAAATCACAAAATGTTCGCAAATTCACCAAAAAGATCAAAATCTGTGAACTTTTCTAAAAATTTTGTAACTATTTTTTCAAATTTGGTGAACTTTTTCATAGTCCATGATTTTTTTTCCAAAATCGATGGACTTTTTCCAATTGTGAACTTTCTTCAAAATTGAAGAACTTTTTCCATATTCGAGGACTTTTTTTTTCAAAATTGACAATTTTTTTTCAAATTCGTGATTTTTTTTCCAAAATTGTAACTCTTTTAAGTTTTTTTAATGCTTCGAACTCTTTTTCAAATCTGTAAACTTTTATGAATTCACAATTTTTTCTTGTAGTTTATGATTTCTTTGAATTTTTTCTTTACATTGTACCATGGACTATATGCATTGTTGGAAAAAGATTGATTTTTTAATAGATTGATGCACATACACACAAAAGATAAAAACAAGATGCCTTTTAATGCATGTACTTCCAGTGAACTTTGATAATAGATACTGAGCCCTTCACCCCTAAAGAAACGCCGCACTCGTTTGTACACAAAGACAAGAGTTGCCCTGGCTGCCTGGATGCCTATTTTCCTCTCCACGGTGTCGACTGGCTCTGTGCACAATATATAAAGGGTCCGAAGGGAATTAAGAAAAAGTAACACACCTCCACTAACACGGAAGATCCAAGAACAAATCCGTTGATTAATTCAATAACGCACCTCCACTAACTAACTGGGATCTTCATCGACATGCCTCTGCAACGCAACGCCGAGCGGCACAAAGGGACCCACTTTCTGGCTGTGCAAGAAGAGAAGGCACCTAGGTGAAGCACATGTGCAGGAGAACTACCGAAGTGGGAAGCATGACGGAAAAAGTAGTCGCCGCCCTATGTGCTGAACGAATGGGCTAGGTGTTTCCTCTTTGTTGAGTCCTTGTAAGCCTTTGATCATTGAATGGCATGATTAAGTATATAATACCTATGTTGGCTTGCAGAGCAGCAGCCGGTAAGCGGGGCGCGTGGGTCACAGGTAAAAAATTGCCAACAGTGACTGATGACAGCTCATGTGACACTAGTGCAGAATCAGTCTTTAGTCCCGGTTTGTAAGGGCCTTTAATCCTGGTTCTCCAACCAGCACTAAAGTGTGGGGACTAAATTCCCCATCCCTTTAGTCCCGGTTCGTCACGGCCCGGGACCAAAGTCCCACCACGTGGCACGAACCCGCGTCGGGGGATGGGGGACCTCTAGTCCCGGTTGGTGACACCAACCGGGACTAGAAATTTAGGGGTTTAGGGTTTTAGGATTTATGAATTATAGTTTATTTTTTCTTTTCGTTTTGTGTTTTTCATTTAATTGTTTTTCATTTCAAACATATTTTACGCTACCGCAGTCGTCAAGTAAGCCACTGCTATACTACATACTGTACACGTACGTCATATATAATAGAATTTCTCGTACGATCAATCATATATCATATATAGAATTTCTCGTACGACCATGCATACACACATATATATATACAATTTGGGATATACAATTTCTCCTACGATCTGCAGACCATTATATGCAGGCATTAGGTGTACAGGTGGTAATGGTAATCTCCTTTGGGATCTATAACCTGGTCAAGCAAAAATCCCGCAATCTCCTCTTGAAGTGATGTATGCGGTCCTCTGATACGAGCTTATCCCGCATCTCTTGTATCTTTATTAAAAAAGGAGATCAATATGAATATATTAGTTGTGTGTATATATATTAGATGATGATAAAAAGAATTGTGAGTTGTGTTTACGTACCCAAAGATTTCTTGCATCTTTGCTCCTTTCGGTCATAAAGCGAATGTTCTCGCAAACGTAGTATGCACATAAATTATTCTCCAACGCCTGCCTCATGCACTTTACGATAACAGAATTCAATCAGATAATAATTAATCAAGCATGATAATGGTATTGAAACTAGAATTAAAAAGATGCACGGACGTAGCTAGTACTACTTACCTTGGGTCGCACCCATTTCAGCTCTTGTTTCCATGGGCCACTACTAGGAAAATGCTTATACATAGAAGTTTACCAGTAGCGTTTGTTTATGCCACCACACTACTAGTAGTTAGTAGTAGCACTAGGTAGAAAGAGCGCTACTGGTATACATTAGCAGCAGCGCTGGTTTCATTGGGGCACACTACTGGTAAGTTTGCCACACCACACCACCAGTTCAATAAAAATTAGCAGCGCCGGTCGTCTACCCAGCGCTACTATTACTTTAGGATCTATAGCGCCTGTTGTAAGAAACGTGCTACTGCTATTTCTTCTATGTGTATACTTTTACCAGTAGCGTGTTTTTCCACCCCGCGCTATAGCTAGTAGAACTTAGCAGTAGATATTTTGGCTGGCGACCATAGCACTAGCGCTCATTGGTGACCAGCGCTACTGCTATGGTCGCCAGCCAAAATACCTGCCACCTCCCCCCCCCCCTCTTCCTCACCTCTTCTTCCTCCCCCTTCATTTCTCCCCCTCTCCCTTGCACTTGCTTGTTCTTTCAATGTCCCCCTCCCTCCCCTCTTCTTTGCCCCTCCACCACCCCCTCATTAATGCACTCCCTCCTCCCTCTTTCTTTCTTTGCCCCTCCACCCCCTTCTTTGCCGCTCCCCCTCTTCTTGCCCCTCCACCACCCCTCCATAATGACTCCCTCCCCCTCTTCTTTGCCCTCCACCACCCCCTTCCATTAATGCCCTCCCTCTCCTCCCTCTCTCTCCCTAGCTCTCTCTCTCTCTCCCTCTCTCTCTCCCTAGCTAATTAGAGCTATATCTAGAACTACTAGCTAATTAAGAAGGTGCTCGATATCCCTCTCTACACATAGTTGAGCAAAAAAAAGTGTGTGTGTGCGATAGGACCGAAACTATATATATATGTGCGATATATATATGAGAATATACCGAATTGTGTGTGGCATGTGAGTTGCCTATATTGTGTATTTGTTGAAATGTGGGTGACATGAGTTGCCTATGTTTTGCCGAAATGTCGATTCAATTCCGTTTCGGCAAATTTCGGGCAAACTCAATATGTCCTATGTTTAGGGAAGGTCATGCCGAATTTTTGTATGAATTTGATCCATGCATGCATATGTGGTTATAATATTTTGCTACACGCGCAGGTGATCATGAAGGTCAATGGAAGGATGGTGGAAAGATACTGGCAATCCGTGGTGGACGACATGTATGAAAAAAGACTGAAGGATGTTGTATGTCTGTGTCGAAAATGCAAAGGAGGAGTCAGGCTCGACCCCTTTAAGGGTGGTAAATTCAAGGCGCACCTGCTCATGCATGGTTTCATGGATGGCCATACTCGGTGGATAAGTGAAGATGATGATGATGAGGACGTCGACGGGGCAGGAAATAACGACATGGGGCCAGACGAAGAGATGACCGATTATGGGCCCGAAGAAGAAGACGGTCTCCGAAATGGCGATGGCGAAGAGGCAGTACAAGGCGGAGAAGACGCGGACACGCCGCCGTATTCGTCGCTACTAAGTTCAGCCATGCGGGACCCGCATGTTCGAGACCTGCTTCGCAAGAAGACGACTAGCGACAGAGCTGCTTCTAGAGAGGAGGCCAAACTGGCTCAACTGGAGGTAGACTCGATGACTCCTTTGTATGATGGTTGCTATCCTGAGGTGACTGGCTTGAGTTTCACGCTAAAACTTCTAAAGACGAAGGAAAAAAACAAATGGACGGATGCAAGCCTGGATGAGCTTCTGATGTATCTAAAGAAGGTTCTTCCCGCGGGAAGCCTATGCCCTCTTGATCTGCCACACATTAGATATCACGCATGCATCAATGATTGCATCATATATCGGAACGAGCACGCGGAAAAAACCATCTGTCCAAAGTGCAATGCTTCACGATATAAGAAGGCCGGAAAGAAAGCTCCACAGAAAGTTGTATGGTTCTTTCCGATCACTCGGCGTCTGCAGCGGTATTTCGTAGATCCTAAGGAAGCAAAGCTTATGCGCTGGCACGCGGAGAGGTTGAAGCCAGATGAAGGAGATGATCCGAGCTGAGACACCTCGCAGATGCTAGCCAGTGGAGAGCAATAAACGCTGAATTTGATTTTTTTTGCAAATGATGCAAGGAACATCGTGCTTGGCGCTAGTAGTGATGGCATGAATCCGTTTGGCAACCAGAACACCAATCATAGCACATGGCCGGTGTTTGTATGGATGTACAACCTCCCCCTGGAAGTGCATGAAGGAAAAATACATACACATGGCTATGCTTATGCAAGGGCCAAGACAATCGGGAAATGATATAAATCTGTATCTCGGGTTAATGAAAGAGGAGCTACAGACCTTATGGACAACGCCGGCCAAGACGTGGGACGCAAGCAAAGGCGAGTATTTCTACATGAGAGCCGCGCTGATCATGACGGTGCAGGACTATCTCGGTTACGGCTATCTCTTCGGCCAGGTGTGCCACGGATATTGCGGATGCACCAGGAGCATGGATGATACAACTTCTCTGCAGCTATCGAAAGATGGCGGGTCTTCGAAAATCATGTACATGGGGCATCGAAGATGGCTTGAGAAGGATGACCCGTGGAGAAAGCGTGGAGATCTATTCAATGATAAGGCTGAGCATCGAGGTCCTCCACGTAAGCGTAGCGGTGCAGAAATATATGAGTTATTGAAGAACTGAGAAGAGTGCCCCTCGCCGGGAAAGACGAAGAAAAAGGCGCCGGAGCCGCTGCTGAAGGTACGGAAGACTAGATCTGTTTTCTAGGACTTGGAATACTGGCCCAAACTCGACACGCCTCATAGTCTTGATCAAATGCATATCACAAAAAATATCCTCGAGAGTTTGCTTGGAACATTGATGAACATGCCGGATAAGACCAAGGATGGGCCGAAGGCAAGAAAAGACTTGGAATTTTTGAAAATCAGGAAAGATCTCCAAATGCCCGGTAAAAAGTCATCAGAGGAGACGGAGATGGAGACGGAGACAGAAGATAGGGGCAAAAAAGTAAACAAGAAGGAAGAACAATATTGCCCCCCCTCTTGCTTCACCTTAGATCCAAAGGAGGTCGATCAATTGTTCAAGTGCCTTGCCGGAATCAAAGTTAGTTCCGGATACTGTGGGAAGATAAGCAGATATCTGGACACTAAGAAAAAAAAAGGTTCAGCGGGATGAAGTCTCACGACTGTCATGTGATGATGACGCAGTTACTCCCGGTTGCACTTAGAGGGATTATGGACACACACGTCCGTGAGACGCTTACTGACCTATGCCACTTTTTTGAAGCTATCTCTCGAAAGTCAATAAGTGTGAAGCAACTCGATAGGCTACAGGAAGAGATCGTTGTCATAATGAATGAGCTAGAGATATACTTCCCGCCCTCGTTCTTTGATGTCATGATGCATCTATGTGTCCACATCGTGGACGACATCATCGACCTAGGGCATGATGACGTTCGGGAGGATGAATGGGGTCATCAAAGGATTCGTTCGTAACATGTCCCATCCGGATGGAAGCATAGCCCAGGGATATCTGACCAAAGAGTGCATCTCTTTCTATGCGAGTTATCTAGCAGGCACCGGAGAGCCTGTTGTTGGTTTGCCAGTCAACAAGCACTGTGGAAGGCTCAAAGGCGAAGGTCACACCAATGGTCATAGGGATGTGAATGTGGTCCGCTCGGGCCGACAAAACGACCTTGACAGGGCAAACTTAGTAGTGCTACAACACATAGATGTGCTAGAAGATTTCGTGACACTGCACAAAGAGACCATCACAAAGAAGTACCATGACCGTGGGGTGCACAAGACGGACGCTGAAGTTATTAGAGAGCACAACTCCACTTTCTTGCGTTGGTTCAAAGAGCGAGTTCTGGCTAATCCCCCGGAAGAGGGTTGTCCAGACGGAATGCTCATATACGCCTTAGCACATGGCCCGTCGACCAACCTCGCGACTTATCAATCATACGATATCAACGGATACACGTTCTACACGGAGGACAAAGATCTAAACAGTGATAACCAAAACTCAAGGGTGACGATGGATGCCATGACCGGGAACGTAATTGAAAGATATTACGGAAGGGTCAAAGAGATCTAGGAGCTTAACTACTCTGGATTGCATAGCGCGATGATGTTCCGTGTTAGATGGGCTAAGAACGTACAAAGAGAAAACCGACATTTCACTACCATGTGTATACCCGAATCCGATAGCGGTACCGTCAATGCCACCGCCAAAAATGAGCCATGGATACATGCTAAACATGTGACACAATGTTTCTTCATAACTGACCCGAGCAATCCCAGCCGTGTTGTCATGAGGAGAGGCAAAAGGAGCATCGTCGGAATGGATGGAGTCGCCAACGAGGAAGACTACGACCAGTACGGTGATCCGATGAGGGAAGATGATGCTGATGACGATGAAACATACGTCAAAAGAAGAATGAAGACTACTTTACCTATGAAAGATCATAAACCCTGGAAAAGGAAAAGTCATGACCATGGGCTCAATTATTCGACAACGAACAAAAGAGGGAAGAAGATTAGTCTGAAGCGTCGTTGTCGCCCAAGCTGACAAACTAATCCACATAATATGTGTGTATCTATTTTGTATACCGCCGTTAGCGGTCAAATGATGTAATATATATTATACACTAATTATTATCCGGAGGGTAAACAGTGTTATTGCTCCAACAGACCAAATTAAACCATAACTAGCTAATATACAAAACTTGTACAAATGCAAATGAAAGATAAGAAAAAGAAAATTGCAAATGAAAGAAAAAGAAAAAGAAAAAGAAAGGAAGTTGTGGAAAATTAAATGAAAGAAAAAGAAAAAGGAAGTTGTGGAAAATGAAATGAAAGAAAAAGAAAAGGAAAAAGAAAAATAAAAAGGAAGGAAGTTGTGGAAAATGAAATGAAATAAAAAGAAAAAGAAAAGGAAAAAGAAAAAGAAAAGGAAAAAGAAAAAGGAAGGAAGTTGTGGAAAATGAAATGAAAGAAAAAGAGAAAGAAAAAGAAAAAGAAAAAGAAAAAGAAAATTAAGTTAGAAGCAGCGCGCTTTGTGCTGGGCAGCGCTATAGCTAACATAGCTATAGCGCGTTTTGCCAAGACACACTATAGCTAAGTTGCCTACAACACCGGTCTGAGAGCTCCTATCTCTTTCCACTCTTTCACTCTCACTCGTCGATCCCCTTCTCTGAGAGCTCCCACGCCACCGCCGACGCCGCACCACCCACGCCGCCACCGACGTCGGACTCGACCTCAACCCCGACCCCGACGCCGGCCACCTGCCGCCCTTCCCCCCTCCCCCTGTGGCGCCCCCCGGCCCGGCCCCTCCCCCCGTGTCGCCGCTCCCCCATGTAGTCCCCACCACCGGCGCCATCTTCTCTCCGCCGGCAGGTCTCTCTCCCTCCCTCTCTCTCTCTCTCTCTCTCTGACCAAATTTGGTCTCTGCAGATCGACAAGGCTCAGCAACCATGCCCCCTTAGCCCCGGCGACCCCGACCACGAGACGCCGACGACCTCAACCCCAACGACGCCGGCCCCTTTAGCCCCGGTGACCCCGATGCGCGGTGTTTCCAACCCTATATTTCACTAAGCACTTCTACCTCCTTTGAGAAACAGCCCCTCTCCTACTTCTCAGCATCTGCACGAAACATGGAGGAAACTAGTTGAATCTTTACAAGAAAAAAAATAAGGAAGCAGGATAGAAAAGGAGCATGGGTTTGATACGTCCATTTTGCATCATGCTTTTATATTGATATATATTGCATTATGGGCTGTTATTACACATTATAGCACAATACTTATGCCTTTTCTATCTTATTTTACAAGGTTTACATGAAGATGGAGAATGCCGGCAGCTGGAATTCTGGACTGGAAAAGGAGCAAATATTAGAGACCTATTCTGCACAACTCCAAAAGTCCTGAAACTTCACGGAGAATTATTTTGGAATATATAAAAAATATTGGGCGAAGAAAGCACCAGAGGGGACCCACTAGCCATCCACAAGGGTGGGGGCACGCCCTACCCCCCTGGGCGCGCCCCCTGCTTTGTGGCCCACCTGGAAGGCCCCCGGTGCCCATCTTCTTATATATGGTGTGTTTTGACCTGGAAAAAATCAAGAGAAAGCTTTCGAGACGAAGCACCGCCGTCTCGAGGCGGAACCTGGGTAGAAGCAATCTAGGGCTCCGGCGGACCTGTTCTGCCAGGGAAACTTCCCTCCCGGAGGGGGAAATAGAAGCCATCGTCATCACCAATGATCCTCTCATCGAGAGGGGGTCAATCTCCATCAACATCTTCACCAGCACCATCTCCTCTCCAAACCCTAGTTCATCTCTTGTATCCGATCTTTGTCTCAAAACCTCAGATTGGTACCTGTGGGTTGCTAGTAGTGTTGATTACTCCTTGTAGTTGATGCTAGTTGGTTTGTTCGGTGGAAGATCATATATTCAGATCCTTAATGATAATTAATACTCCTCTGATTATGAACATGAATATGCTTTGTGAGTAGTTACGTTTGTTCCTGAGGACATGGGAGAAGTCTTGTTATAAGTAATCATGTGAATTTGGTATTCGTTCGATATTTTGATGAGATGTATGTTGTCTTTCCTCTTGTGGTGTTATGTGAACGTCGACTACATGACACTTCACCATTGTTTGGGCCTAGGGGAATGCATTGGAAAGTAATAAGTAGATGATGGGTTGCTATAGTGATAGAAGCTTAAACCCTAGTTTATGCGTTGCTTCGTAAGGGGCTGATTTGGATCCATATGTTTCATGCTATGGTTAGATTTATCTTAATTCTTCTTTCGTAGTTGCGGATGCTTGTGAGAGAGGTTAATCATAAGTGGGAGGCTTGTCCAAGGAAGGGCAGCACCCATGCACCGGTCCACACACATATCCAATTATCAAAGTAACGAACGTGAATCATATGAGCATGATGAAAACTAGCTTGACAGTAATTCCCATGTGTCCTCAGGAGCGCTTTGCTTTATATAAGAGTTCGTCGAAGCTTGTCCTTTGCTACAAAAAGGATTGGGCCACCTTGCTGCACCTTAGTTATAATTGTTACTTGTTACCCGTTACAAATTATCTTAACACAAAACTATCTGTTACCGATAATTTCAGTGCTTGCAGAGAATACCTTGCTGAAAACCGCTTGTCAGTTCCTTCTGCTCCTCGTTGGGTTCGACACTCTTACTTATCGAAAGGACTATGATAGATCCCCTATACTTGTGGGTTATCAAGACTCTTTTCTGGCGCCATTGCCGAGGAGGGTAGCGCCTTGGGTAGGTGTAATTTGGTAAGGAAATATTTATATAGTGTGCTGAAATTTACTATCACTTGTTACTATGGAAAATAATCCTTTGAGGTGCTTGTTCGGGGTATCTTCACCCCGACTGGTAGAGCAAGAAGTTGCTCCTCAACCTACTGGACCTACTGAATATATTTATTATGAAATTCCTTCGCGTATGATAGAGAAACTGCTAGCTAATCCTTATGCAGGAGATGGAACATTACATCCTGATATGCATGTAATCTATGTGGATGAAGTTTGTGGATTATTTAAGCTTGCAGGTTTGCCCGAGAATGAAGTCAAGAAGAAGGTCTTCCCTTTATCTTTGAAGGAGAAGTCATTGACATTGTATAGGCTATGTGATGATATTGGATCATGGAACTACAACCGATTGAAATTGGAATTTCATCAGAAGTTTTATCGTATGCATCTAGTTCATCGTGATTGGAATTATATATATAATTTTTGGCCTCGTGAAGGAGAAAGTATCGCTCAAGCTTGGGGGAGGCTTAAGTCAATGTTATATTCATGGCCCAATCATGAGCTCTCAAGAGAAATTATTATTCAGAATTTTTATGCTCGGCTTTCTCGTAATGATCAATCCATGCTCGATACTTCTTGTACTGGTTCTTTTATGAGAAGACTATCGAATTCAAATGGGATTTATTGGAAAGAATTAAGTGCAACTCTGAAGATTGGGAACTCGACGAAGGTAAAGAGTCAGGTATAAACCTTAAGTTTGATTGTGTTAAATCTTTTATGGATACTGATGCTTTTCATGAATTTAGCACTAAATATGGACTTGACTCTGAGATAGTAGCTTCTTTTTGTGAATCATTTGTTACTCATATTGATCTCCCTAAGGAGAAGTGGTTTAAATATCATCCTCCCATTGAAGTAAAAGTAGTAGAACCTATTAAAGTTGAAAAAGAAACTATTACTTATAATGTTGATCCTATTGTTCCTACTGCTTATATTGAGAAACCATCTTTCCCTGTTAGAATAAAGGAACATGCTAAAGCTTCAACTGTGGTTCGTAAGAGTTATACTAGAACACCCACACCCCCTAAACAAATTAAAGTTGAACCTAGTATTGCTATTGTTAAAGATCTCTTGGTCGATAATATTGATGGGCATGTTATTTATTTCTGTGATGAAGCTGCTATAATTGCTAAACCCGATATAAAAGATAAACATAGACCTGTTGTTGGCATGCCTGTTGTTTCTGTTAAAATAGGAGATCATTGTTATCATGGCTTATGTGATGTGAGTGCTAGTGTGAGCGCAATTCCCTTTACTTTATACCAAGAAATTATGAATGATATTGCACCTGCTGAGATAGAAGAAATTGATGTTACTATTAAGCTTGCTAATAGAGACACTATATCACCAATTGGGATTGTTAGAGATGTTGAAGTCTTGTGTGGGTAAATAAAATACCCTACTGATTTTCTTGTTCTTGGTTCCCCACAAGATGATTTTTGTCCCATTATATTTGGTAGACCTTTCTTGAACACTGTTAATGCTAAGATAGACTGTGAGAAAGAAATTGTTACTGTATGTTTTCGGGATATGTCTCATGATTTTAATTTCTCTAAATTTCGTAGACAACCCCATGATAAAGAATTGCCTAGTAAAGATGAAATTATTGGTCTTGCTTCTATTGCCGTGCCTCCTACTGATCCTTTAGAACAATATTTGCTAGACCATGAAAATGATATGTTTTTGATTGAAAGAAGGGAATTAGATGAAATATTCTTTAACCAAATGCCTGTTTTGAAACACAATTTGCCTGTTGAAATCCGTGGAGATCCTCCTCCACCCAAGGGTGATCCCGTGTTTGAGCTTAAACAATTACCTGATACTTTGAAATATGCTTTTCTTGATGAAAAGAAGATATATCCTGTTATTATTAGTGCTAACCTTTCAGAGCATGAAGAAACGAAATTATTGAAAACTCTGAGGAAGCACCGTGCTGCTATTGGATATACTCTTGATGATCTTAAGTGCATTAGTCCCACTCTATGTCAGCATAAAATTAATATGGAGCCTGATGCTAAACCAGTTGTTGATCACCAATGACGGTTAAATCCTAAGATGAAAGAAGTGGTGAGAAATGAAATACCAAAGCTTCTGGAGGCGTGTATAATTTATCCTATTGCTAATAGTAGATGGGTAATTCCCATTCATTGTGTCCCTAAGAAGAGAGGTATTGCTATTGTCCCTAATGATAAGAATGAATTGATCCCACAAAGAATTGTTACAGGTTATAGAATGGTAATTTATTTTCGTAAATTGAACAAAGCTACTAGAAAAGATCATTACCCTCTACCTTTTATTGATCAAATGCTAGAAAGGCTGCCCAAACATACACATTTTTGCTTTCTAGATGGTTATTCTGGGTTCTACCAAATACCTGTGTCAAAAGAGGATCAAGAAAAACTACTTTTACATGACCTTTTGGAACCTTTGCTTATAGACGCATGCCTTTTGGTTTATGTTATGCACCTGCTACCTTTCAAAGATATATGATTGCTATATTCTCTGACTTTTGTGAAAAGATTGTTGAGGTTTTCATGGATGATTTCTCCGTTTACGGAACTTATTTTGATGATTGCTTGAGCAACCTTGATCGAGTTTTGCAGAGATGTGAAGAAACTAATCTTGTCTTGAATTGGGAGAAGTGCCACTTTATGGTTAATGAAGGTATTGTTTTGGGGCATAAGATCTCCGAAAGAGGTATTGTAGTTGATAAAGCTAAAGTTGATGCTATTGAAAAGCTGCCATGTCCTACAGATATCAAAGGTATAAGAAGTTTCATCAGTCATGCTGGTTTCTATAGGAGGTTTATTAAAGACTTCTCTAAAATTTCTAGGCCTCTCACTAATCTCTTGCAAAAAGATGTTCCTTTTGTTTTTGATGATGATTGTGTAGAAGCATTTGAAATTCTTAAGAAAGCCTTGATTTCTGCACCTATTGTTCAGCCACCTGATTGGAATTTACCCTTTGAAATTATGTGTGATACTAGTGATTATGTTGTTGGTGCTGTTCTAGGACAAAGAGTTGATAAGAAATATAATGTTATCCATTATGCCAGTAAAACTCTAGACAGTGCTCAAAGAAATTATGCTACTACTGAAAAGGAATTTTTAGAAGTTGTGTTTGCTTGTGATAAGTTCAGATCTTATATTGTTGATTCCAATGTAACTGTTCACACTGAACATGCTGCTATTAAATATCTTATGGAAAAGAAAGATGCTAAGCCTAGACTTATTAGGTGGGTTCTCTTGTTACAAGAATTTGATTTGCATATTATTGATAGAAAGGGAGCTGAGAACCCCATTGCAGACAACTTGTCTAGGTTAGAAAATGTTCTTGATGACCCACTGCCAATTGATGATAGCTTTCCTGATGAGCAATTAGCTGTCATAAATGCTTCACGTAATGCTCCATGGTATGCCGATTATGCTAATTATATTGTTGCTAAATTTATACCACCTAGTTTCACATACCAGCAAAAGAAAAAGTTTTTCTATGATTTATGGCATTATTTTTGGGATGATCCACACCTTTATAAAGAAGGAGTAGATGATTTTGCAAGACATTGTATACCTGAGCATGAACAGGAACATATCCAACGCAAGTGTCACTCCGAAGCTTACGGAGGACACCACGCTGGAGACAGAACTGCACATAAGGTATTGCAATCTGGTTTTTATTGGCCTACTCTCTTCAAGGATGCTCGTAAGTTTGTCTTGTCTTGTGATGAATGCCAGAGAATTGGTAATATTAGTAGACGTCAGGAAATGCCTATGAATTATTCACTTGATATTGAACCATTTTATGTTTGGGGTTTTGATTATATGGGACCTTTTCCTTCCTCTAATGGGTATACACATATTTTAGCTGCCGTTGATTACGTTACTAAGTTGGTAGAAGCTATTCCAACTAGTAGTGCTGATCATATCACTTCTATTAAGATGCTTAAAGAAGTTATTTTCCCGAGGTTTGGAGTCCCTAGATATTTAATGACTGATGGTGGTTCATATTTTATTCATGGTGCTTTCCGTAAATTGCTTGCTAAATATGATGTCAACCATAGAATTGCATCTCCATATCACCCTCAGTCTAGTGGTCAAGTACAATTGAGCAGTATAGAGATCAAATTGATTTTGCAAAATACTGTTAATAGATCTAGAAATAATTGGTCTAAGAAACTTGATGATGCATTATGGGTTATAGAACTGCTTATAAAAACCCTATGCGTATGTCTCCATATAAAATGGTTTAGGGAAAGGCATGTCACTTACCTCTCGAACTAGAACATAAAGCTTATTGGGCAATCAAAGAGCTCAACTATGATTTCAAACTTGCCGGTGAGATGAGGTCATTCGACATTAGCTCACTAGATGAATGGAGAATCCAAGCCTATGAGAATGCCAAGTTGTTTAAAGAAAAAGTTAAAAGATGGCATGATAAAAGGATACAAAAGCGTGAGTTTAATGTAGGCGATCATATTTTGCTATACAACTCTCGTTTAAGATTTTTTGCAGGAAAGCTTCTCTCTAAATGGGAAGGTCCTTACATTATCGAGGAGGATTATCATTCCGGTGCCATCAAAATCAACAACACCGAATGCACAAATCCGAAGGTGGTAAACGGTCAAAGAATGAAACACTATATCTCAAGTACTCCCATAAATGTTGAGACCAATATAATTGATACCATAACACCGGAGGAGTACAGAAGGGATACTTTCCAGAATGTTTCAGACTCTGAAAAGGAATAGGTATGTGGTACGGTAAGTAAGCCGACTCCAAAACGTTTCCAATGGAAATTTTTCTCCGTTTTGGAATATTTAAAAAATTAGGAAAATTAAAAGTAGTCCGAAAAGTTCACGAGGAGGCGACAAGCCCTGGGGGCACGCCCTACCCCCCTGGGCGCGCCTCCCTGGCTTGTGGCCTCCCCGTGTGCCCTCCGGACTCCGTTTTCTTGTGGAGTACTCCTTTTGGTCGGTAAAAATTCATTAGATAATCTCCCATAGGTTTTGACAACAGTACCACGCCAATATCTCCTGTTTTCGTTTTTGAGTTGTTTCTGCAGCAGATTTAGAGCAAGATGTCTTCGCCAGTGTCGGTCGGGGAGAGTCGTGTCACTCATCCGACACCGGGCCCAAGGGCAAACAGCGAAGATGACCACTTTGGGCAATCAACGGAGGAAGAGATGGAGGCTGACTTGAAAAGGGTGGATGCCATGGAGGAGGATCAAGAAGCCACCTCTCTTCTTCAACCTGGTTTCATGCTGGAAGAACTTCAAAGCTCGTCGATACCAAATTCGGTCATCCCTCCCAACGCTAGATTTCTCTCCTGTGAAAATATGAAAAAGAGTGTTGCTTTTTCCCTCGCAGCTATGAAACATCCATGGGTGATTGGAGCTCTAGCCGTCACGGGTAAACTTCGCAAGGAAATAATGGATCTTAAGCAGCAAAATAATAAGCTCGAGGAGGAGAATCGCATCCTAAGGGGCATCATCGCCAAGAATATCACATCACCACCTCCGAAGACAGAGATCTAAATACATGGTATGGGCACTCCCCTTGGCTTGTGCCAAGCTTGGGGGAGGTGTCCCGGTATTGTATCACCATCACATCTTTACCTTTATCGTTTTTCTTAGTTCGATCCTTTTGGTTATATCTCAGTTTAGTAGAATAAAGTTTTTAGTATGATCTAGCATTGAGTTTGCTTTATGTTCCCTCTATGTAATCGAGTCCGTGAGTTATATATAATAAAGAGTAGTTTTGAGTTGAGGGCTTTGTTTTCTTGCTATGATCTTGAGAAAAAGAAATAAAGAGAAGAATAGAATAAAAAGAAATAAAAAGATTATATAATGATCTTATGGAGAGTGATGACTTCACATATAAAGAGTATGATGAATAAAATTTGTTGAGAGTTGACAAACATAGTTTTGGTCATTGTTGCAATTAATAGGAAGTAATAAAGAAAGAGAGGTCTCACATATAAATACACTATCTTGGACATCTTTTGTGATTATGAGCACTCATTAAAATATGACATGCTAAAAAGTTGATATTGGACAAGGAAGACAACATAATGAGTTATGTTTCTTTATATCCGATTAGAAGTTATATTATTATGGATTCTCCAACATGTTGAGCTTGCCTTTCCATCTTATGCTAGCCAAATACTTTGCACCAAGTAGAGATACTACTTGTGCATCCAAACATCCCTAAACCCAGTTTTGCCATGAGAGTCCACCATACCTACCTATGGATTGACTAAGATCCTTCAAGTAAGTTGTCATCGGTGCAAGCAATAAAAATTGATATCTAAATATGTATGATCTTTTAGTGTGGAGAAAATAAGATTTATACGAACTTGTGATATGGAAGACATAAAAGCGACGGACTGCATAATAAAGTTCTTTATCACAAGTGGCAATATAAAGTGACGTTCTTTTGCATTAAGATTTTGTGCATCCAACCATAAAAGCGCATGACAACCTATGCTTCCCTCTGTGAAGGGCCTATCTTTTACTTTTACTTTTTACCCTTATACAAGAGTCATGGTGATCTTCACCTATTCCTTTTTACACTTTTTCTTTTTGGCAAGCACTATGTGTTGGAGAAAGATCCAGATATATATATCCACTCGGATGTAGGTTATCATAAAGTATTATTGTTGACATTACCCTTGAGCTAAAAGGTTGGGAGGCGGAACTATAAGCCCCTATCTTTCTCTGTGTCCGATTGAAAGTTTGAACCCATAAGTATCGCGTGAGTGTTAGCAATTGTGAAAGACTAAATGATAATTGAGTATGTGGACTTGCTGAAAAGCTCTTGAATTGACTCTTTCCGATGTAATGATAAATTGCAATTGCTTCGATGACTAAGATCATAGTTTCTTAGTTTTCAATGAAGTTTCTGATTCATACTTTATCTTGTAAATGAATTGTTACTTTAGCGTAAGAAATTATATGACATTATATGTTGCTGTTCTAAAGATGATCATGATGCCCTCATGTCCGTATTTTATTTTATCGACCTCTATCTCTGAACATGTGGACATATTTTTCGATTTCGGCTTTCGCTTGAGGACAAGCGAGGTCTAAGCTTGGGGGAGTTGATATGTCCATTTTGCATCATGCTTTTATATTGATATTTATTGCATTATGGGTTGTTATTCCACATTATAGCACAATACTTATGCCTTTTCTCTCTTATTTTACAAGGTTTACATGAAGAGGGAGAATGCCGGCAGCTGGAATTCTGGACTGGAAAAGGAGCAAATATTAGAGACCTATTCTGCACAAGTCCAAAAGTCCTGAAACTTCACGAAGAATTCTTTTGGAATATATAAAAAATATTGGGCGAAGAAAGCACCAGAGGGGACCCACTAGCCATCCACAAGGGTGGGGGCGCGCCCCCCTGCCTTGTGGCCCACCTGGAAGGCCCCTGGTGCCCATCTTCTGATATATCGTGTGTTTTGACCTGGAAAATATCAAGAGAAAGCTTTCGGGGCACTGCCGTCTCGAGGCGGAACCTGGGCAGAAGCAATCTAGGGCTCCGGCGGAGCTGTTCTGCCAGGGAAACTTCCCTCCTTGAGGGGGAAATAGAAGCCATCGTCATCACCAACGATCCTCTCATCGAGAGGGGGTCAATCTCCATCAACATCTTCACCAGCACCATCTGCTCTCCAAACCCTAGTTCATCTCTTGTATCCGATCTTTGTCTCAAAACCTCAGATTGGTACCTGTGGGTTGCTAGTAGTGTTGATTACTCATTGTAGTTGATGCTAGTTGGTTTATTCGGTGGAAGATCATATATTCAGATCCTTAATGATAATTAATACTCCTCTGATTATGAACATGAATATGCTTTCTCAGTAGTTACGTTTTTTCCTGAGGACATGGGAGAAGTCTTGTTATAAGTAATCATGTGAATTTGGTATTCGTTCGATATTTTGATGAGATGTAGGCTGTCTTTCCTCCAGTGGTGTTATGTGAACGTCGACTACATGACACTTCACCATTGTTTGGGCCTAGGGGAAGACATTGAGAAGTAATAAGTAGATGATGGGTTGCTAGAGTGACAGAAGCTTAAATCCTAGTTTATGCGTTGCTTCGTAGGGGGCTGATTTAGATCCATATGTTTCATGCTATGGTTAGATTTATCTTAATTCTTCTTTCGTAGTTGCGGATGCTTGCGAGAGAGGTTAATCATGAATGGGAGGATTGTGCAAGGAAGGGCAGCACCCAAGCACCGTTCCACCCACATATCAAATTATCAAAGTAACGAACGCGAATCATATGAGCATGATGAAAACTAGCTTGACAGTAATTCCCATGTGTCCTCGGGAGCGCTTTGCTTTATATAAGAGTTCGTCCAGGCTTGTCCTCTGCTACAAAAAGGATTGGGCCACGTTGCTGCACCTTAGTTACACTTGTTACTTGTTACCCGTTATGAATTATCTTATCACAAAACTATCTGTTACCGATAATTTCAGTGCTTGCAGAGAATACCTTGCTGAAAACCGCTTGTCAGTTCCTTCAGCTCCTTGTTGGGTTCGACACTCTTACTTATCAAAAGGACTACAATAGATCCCCTATACTTTTGGGTCATCAGGGGTCGTGGGATAACATAGACATGAAAGCATGATCAAATTCGCCCCTTCACATCGGAAAACATATAGCAGGAAAAGATTGGTCAAATTACTGTTAGCGGTGATCAAAATTAGCAAATTACAGTGAATTGCAGTAGATTTACAGTGCATTTGCAGTAGATTTACTATACATTATGTTAGCGGAACAGAGAATAGTAAGTTAGAGGGTTCCTATATATTATGTTAGACTTTTGAAAAATTTATAGTAATTACAGTGAAAACTTAGAATTACACTATAGAATTACTGAAGTTACACTATAAATTACATAGAATAAATGCCAAATGTATTTACTACTTGAATTTAGACTTTAATTACACTATAACTTTAGCTTATGTTGCTGTCTATTTTGAAAATGAGGATTTTTAATGGTAGTTTAGTTTAGATTGATTGCTCTCCATTTGTTACTGCCACTATATGTCTGTGCTTGTTTCTAAACAGATCACTTGACATGCATGTGATGACACACATCACTTGACATGCAGATGAGTATGCTCATGCTCACACTTGTTTACACTGGACTTATCAAATTTTCTTGTGAGGGCTGCATCTCAATGATTGTTAGTGAAATGCTACTTCACCACATAGTGCTTATTGTCATTTGCAGGGAAACCGATTGCGAGTGACCTATGTTTTGCCGGAAATGTTGATTCATTTCCATTCCAGCAAATTTCAGGCGCTCTATATGTGCACTTTCTAGCATAGGTCATGCCGAAATTCTCCGTGAATTTCGGCATGACTTGTGCTAGAAAGTTGGACATATCGAGTGCTCGAGATTTGTCGCGACGGGAATGAAACAACATTCAAGCAAAACAAAGGTCACTTTTTTTGTCATTATTCACTTTATTATATAAAGCTCGATAATTAAATGACTACGACATTGAACCCTAGGAAACATGACCGACACTGATGAGGCCGGAGGTTCTCAGTCCCAAGAAGGTCGAGCACACGCCTACCTCGACTTTCTGGCGGATCAGGAGGGACAAGCTGGGTGTCAGGATCCCCTTGTCATGATGGATGACGACGGTGGTGGCGCCGGTGCCGACACTGATGCCACCAACACCGGCACTGAGACGGGCCCTGATGATGTTGCTAACGACAGCACGGAAGGTGGGACCTCCCAAGCCAGTGAAGGAAAGAAGGCAAAGAGGACATGACGCCCAAATGAGCTCGGCACCGGAAGACTGGTGGTCACGGCGGTGCACCCTGGCGAGTTCGAGCCAACAGAGCCGTGGGAAGTGGCAGCGTGTTACGGCAACCAACTAGCATGCATCCTACGGGATACCGCTAACATCAACACCACAAAAATACGGAAGAATGAACATTTGAAGAAGCTGCTCCTAACTAGGTTGCACGCAAGATTCCTGTTCCCCGGTCGGAATGACGATGTCGACCAATGGGAAGATGATGCCATGAAAAAAATCAACAACAAAGCCCTAGGGAAGTTTAGCAACGCATTGAGCGCTTGGAAAACTAGGGTGAAAAAGGCGATTGAAGTAGATCATGAAACCTACACCGAGATTGTTGCAGACAATCCGAAAATTACGATAGAGGACTTTGAAAAGTTCAAGGAGACTTGCAATGAAGAAGCTGCCAAGGCCAGGTCGGAGAGAGGCAAGCAGCTGCAGGCAAAGAACATGGGGAACCACTGCCTTGGAAGTCGTGGTTACACGGGAAAGAGGCCTGTGTGGGCTAAGGAGGACGCTGAACGTGAAGGTCACGGGATCCTAGACCTAGTGGCTGAGTTCACCGACCAGCTGGACCACGACTTCATTAGGGCCAGATTCTCGTGGGACCCCAAAAAAAAGATTTTTTTTCACCGACGGGCCGACTAGGCAATTCATGAGATTACTGGTAATTATGCTTTTACCACCTTACATATTAGCTTCTGATCAATGAAGTCTACTACATTCTAGTCACATTCGTAAATGATTCACGCTCCATTTTTTAGAGAGAGCAACACAAGCTTGCGTCCGAAAGCGACTCGTCGACTCAGTCGTCGGCGAAGTACAAGTGGGACACTCCTTTCAACCGGGCCATGAACATAATGATGGGACACCCGCCGGGCCAGTGGCCACTATATGGACATGTGCACGGCGTCGGGGATGGCGCCACGTGGAAGTACTATTATAATGAGGACCCCGAGGCCAAAAGACAAAGAAAGAAGTTCAGTCAAGTGACTATCGACGAGAAGGTGGCGCGGGCGGTCGAGAAAACAAGAGCTGATACCAAAGTTGAGGCAATCCGGGAAGCGGTAGCTTCCTGTAGAAATGATATGGCAGCTGCCTTTACAAGCTTGATTCCAACTGTGGTCAGCTGGGTGCAACAAAATCCAAACGCGGCACCAACTGATTTTCCCATGCCCAGCTTCACCGGGAGCAACTCAATGAACACCGCACCCACACCCGTACCTACTATGGCAACCGCACCCGCACCTACACCAGCACATGCTCCCGCACCCAGCTCTCACAGCGGCCCTAGCTCCATCTCTGGCTTGAATGTCGGGTCGTCGACATTGGCTGAGCTCGATGCCCTCACGGTAAATACGCGTCGCACCCTCATCAACACAACTAATTAATTAATCTTTAGTTGCCGTTCTTTCTGGATCTCTGACGCCGCACGTACATGTCTTCGCAGGCCGACTCCACTCCGTGCACCTCCTTTACCACATGAAGGGCGGGTTGGTGGATGTGGGGAAGGGTACTATAGTGAAGCCCAAGGATCGATTGTTCCACCGCCGGCAGATGCCTGATAACGCCTTAAGGGTCTCCATGGCGAGTGTGAAAGCGGGCTACGAGGGTGTCCCTCGTCCGATACAAACTGATGGGGGGGATGACGAGACCCCCACGCAGCTTGGCCAATGCAAAAATTGGCCGATCCTGTGGCCGAAAAATCTTCTTCGTGTCGAGGTGGCCGGGTGCACACCAACGGGACCTCGGGAAGGTATGACCACAACCCCACCTACACAACTACAACCATCGTCTGTGCTTCTTGGTGAGATCGAGAGACACGAGGAAGGAGAGCCAACCGTTTCGGTGGATGATGCCATCTGCCCCATGGAAGAGGATATGGATCATGACATGGAGGAGGATGACCCTCTCCAGTATCTCAATACCGCCTTTGACAATGAAGTAACAATGAGTCAACCATATGAATATGAGATGCATGTACTAGAGCCGAAATGTCCTCAGGAGTGCAAGACGTCTTTGTTCATGCAATCATCGCAGGACACGCCTCCAGATGCCTGTTCCACCCAAGCTCAACTAATTAGCCAGAGTCGTCCAATGCTGAGCCCGACAACACTAGGGGTGGTTCTCAGGGAGGGTCTAACAGACCCACCAGCACCTGAGCCCACAAAGAAGAAGCAGAGGAAGAGACCGGCGGCGAGAAAATCCAATAAAGCTGCCAATGTTGGTTCTAGCAGCCATCCGCCTTTGACCAAGGTTTACAGTGTACCGATGAAGCATGCGCCATTAATCCATGTCGCGGGAAAGCCAATGGTACAGGCGAATGAGATAGCTGCCATAACAGGGGATCTCAGGAGACTCCATGACCTTGTGCTTTCGACAGAGAGAAGCCTCCTTGCCTCAGATGATCTAGGATACCCACTTTATACGGTTCATGTGCCGAGCAGTTGCAAGATGTACGTCCACACATGCCCCGCGGACCTCTTCTTCCTGTGATTTGATTACATCTTCCAGATGTTTCAAATGAGGACACTCGATTTTACGTTCGTCCGCCTGTATGCGCTACACATGAACTACATCGTTAGGAGAGAGCAAGTCACTGGTATTGCGGTCGCGGACCCATACTACAAGCACGAGTGCTTCTTGTCAATCAGCGAAGCCAACCATCAATATGCGAGTCAGTACATCGAAGAATTCTTGGTCAGCAATAAGGACAAAGAAACGATTCTCCTACCTTATCATCCCGGGTAAGTCAACCGCGGATAGCCACTATAACACATACATCCTTTCGTGCATTTCAATAATTACTTTGCACGCATGGAGGCTAACTTGATCGTGTATTTTGCGCAGCGGGCGGTGTCGTGCCATTCTCATCGTTCTTTACTCGTGTTACTCCCGCGCTCTATATTTGTACCCGTCAAAGAACATACAGAAGAAAGATTACACACACATAAAGTGTGTTCTGGACAGAGCTCTCCTGGGCTTCAGCATGCGGGGTGGCTACATCCAATGCAAAAATAATAATAAGGCCGGGCTGTGTTTCGGCCACAAGACTGACTTCTATTGCATCCAGCAACCGGCAAGAAGTGAGAATGATGGATTCTACGTCATCCATCTAATGATGGAGTACCAAAGGGATGTGCAATCACTTTGCATGAAATCTTCATCCGATACCCATATCCAGAGATGGGCTGAAGCCTTTGGAGCCGTGCCGGATAATCAACTTCGAAATGATTTCTACCGGATCCAGCAGGAATTTGCGTTTATCATCATGAAATATGTCCTCGAAGAGAATGGGATGTTCTACGGCGGCCCAATATCGCGAGCTGACGTCCGAACCCGCATAGCCCTATAGCATCAGGACATGACGCCTTTCACTAAGCTTGGGTGCATCCTCCCGGATATGGACAGATGGGAAGAGTGCACTTCTTAAAAACAATGTGTCTGTTTAGTTACTTGTTACTTTCTGTACGACGAAACTTCGAATGTCTCAGTACGACGAAACTATTAGATGTAAATGGTGTCGCGCTCTAGTTAATTAGTTTTGGTACGATGAAATTTGTTAACTATGTTTACTATATATGTTGCTTCTATTTCATAATTGTTTCTCCCCACAGGCCGACGTATCTTATGTTGCATATTATCGTTGAATTCGCTTCATGATATATATATATATGTGCATCTCTGACAGGTATATAGATCAATGATGGCGAGGAAGTGGTATGCCGTGTATGTAGGGCATGTTCCGGGTGTGTACAATGAGTGGCCAGAGTGTCAGGCCCAAGTGTACCGCTTCCCGGGCGAAAGCCAGAAAGGGTTTGATAGCAGAGTCGAAGCCGAAGCTAGTTACTTGAGATTCATAGCGCAACAGAGGATTCAGAGCCAGCGCCGCAAAAACTACTACATAATCCCGCTTTTGCTCATCGTGATCGCTCTTATCTTGTATGTCATAGTTTAGGTAGATGATGAAACATGTGTCTGCGGTGACAATGTAAGAGACATGTGATCATTAACTTGTATCGCTATTTCGAGATGATGATGAGATCGACATCATTTGTGTTCGATAATGATGATATGATGAGACTATGTTGTACCACTTCGATGATGATGATTTGTTGGGTAACGCAGCAGAAAACAAAAATTTTCCGACCTACGCACCAGCCCAGGACCACTATGGAGACTGCATACAAGGTTTGATCATTTTCGTTACCGACTCGTAGCGCAGCGGAAGTAGAGTCGATGACGATCGTCGGTGCAGATCCCCGCAGCTAGGATTTACAACCTCCCAACCGCGAGGATGTACTCCCTCATCCGCCACTCGGACAGCCCTCTGGGAGGCGGTCGGACAGTCCCCCGGACGGTGTCGTGGACAGCCCTTCGGGAGGACTCACAGAACTCGGACCGTCACTCGGACAGCCCTTCGGGAGGACACTCGAACAGCCCCTCGGGCAAAAGGACGAAACTATGACCTCTCTACGGGGTTGCACACATACGGTGCCATCTATCCGGCAGGGCTTCGCCGTCCAGAACAAGTTCCCACCGGAACCCAGACAGCCTTTCGGCACTACGAAACTATTTCGTGGGAGGGAGAGAGAATGCCAGATCATGCATGGCTTGTGTGAGAGAGTTGGAGTGGAGTTGGAGAGCACCTCTCCTCCTCCTTATATAGTGGTGGAAGGGGTGGAGGGGGCTGAAAATTCAGCCCACTAAACATGGGGAAAACATGTTCCCACAAAACAAGGAGAACATGTTCCCACCAAACAAGGGAAAAACATGTTCCCTTGTCCATGGTGTTCCCCCATGGGGCCCCACCTTCCTCCCAACACTCTCCACCATTTGTGGGGGCTGCCCCCCACCATGGGGCCCCCCCCCCAACATTTTGTCCAGCCACAAGGGGGCTGCTCCCAAAGGGCCCCCCCCAAAAAACGGCCCAAAAACAGCCCCCATGATCCGTGGGATCTTGTCCCCTCACGCTGGGACAAGATGTTTTCCGCGACTATTATTTCTGAAAAATTCCAGAAGGTCCCAGAACATTTCCGGCACCCTCTAAAATTATCTGGACGCGCTCTGGAACATTTCCAGTATGGTGGTTTAATTTAAAACCATCTTTGTTTACCCGGTAAACAACTCCGGCAGCTCCGAAACTTTTTTTTTTGGTTTTTTCTCCAGAAAAATTCCAGAAATTACCAGACCAATCTGGCAACCTCCAAAACATTCCCGGTGCTTGCCGAAACCTTTTTGGATCAATGGTTTTATCCGAAACAACTTTTCGGTTTTACCGAAACTTTTTCAGTGTTCTCTCTCCGGAACTCTTCCGTTGTCTCCGAAACTTTTCGGTGATTTTCTCTCAGACTCCCTGTCTAGTATTCAGCAAATAGATGACCCTTAAGCGTGTGACCCTATAGGTTCGGTGAAGTATAGACATGACACGGAACACCTTCCGATCAATGATCAACATCGGAGCCGTGGACACCCATATTGACCCCTATACCCACACGAATGAATATTCGAGTGAACCTCCAGTTGCCGTGTGCTATTCCTGTTGCTTCACGATATGTTACAAATACCCGAGGTTAGACATGTAGGCATTTCCGTGGATCAACAACTTGTCCACTATGCCAGTTACCTCGTTACCGGTATTGTTCTCTTTTCTCGTTACCGTGTTCCGGCATCCCTATGATCAAATCACAAAGTGTCTGGCCAGACGATGATGGATACCGTAACACCGAGAGGGCCCAGAGATATCTCTCCATCGTCGGAGGAGCAAATCCCAATCTCGAGCTATCAAGTTACTTGACACACTTTTCCATGAACCCGTAAGCCGCCGTAATAGCCACCCATTTACGGATGACGTTTAACAAACCCCAAAGTTCATGAAGCAAGTATGAAGAAACTCGACACTCTCATGGTCTAAGGAATTTTGCAAACATTAACCATCTCTGTGTTATTAACCATTAATATGTGATGAATGTAACTCATAGCATAACATCAATTTGGGTCGATTCAACACAAATGTTCTTCTAACACTTTGCCCTCAAAATTGCTGGCATAGACATGCCCATGATCAGGAAAACAGAACCATCATGCAATACTTGAGCTAGTCTTAGAGGCTAGACTAGGAATACATATTACCGTTTATTATTCCACACGTGCATATGAGTCTTCCTCCGAGCCTCGTTTTATTTGCAGACTCGAGAACCATAGCAGTTATAGCATGGAACATAAACCTAATTATGAACAGGGAGATAATCAATAACATTTATTATTGCCTCTAGGGCATATCTCCTACAGACTCCCACTTGCACTAGAGTCAATAATCTAGTTAATGCTAATGCACTTTACACCTGTGGCACACCGGTGTAAATATGCTTCGCTTGTGGTATAGCCTGAATGTTCAATGGATCTGACGACTTCAGCTCCGTGTGTATCTTTGCATATCCTCGCGTTTTCACGCTTTCACAAAAGTCATATTTTGTGTGGACTTGGCTTGATATGTATGCGAATCACAGGTCGAACCTGGATTCCTCAGACTGAGTTATGGAGCAACTACTTGCAGTAGTGTCCCATTGACAAAAGCCATCTTGGAACCATACTAAGTTCATGAATGAACTATATGATTCAACATCTTCTTTGTCGCTTTAAAAGCGGCAACATACTTTGCCTCTGTTATAGAATTCGCCACAATAACTTGTTTGAACAAATTCCAACTAACTGTGCCACCATATTGTGTGTTACACAAAACCGTCAATTTAAATCGAAAATCGCATGGAGAAATGATGAAGACTGTATTGATGTAACCTTTTACAACGAATTCTTCATGATCTCTACTTGCGAGAAAACTTGTCATCAGTGCTACTATAGTACTCAATGACCCTTTTTCACTGTTGTCCCTTGATCAATACCTTTGATCACTTTGGTATCTATACTCGCAACAACTTTGGGAGTATTGGACATATCTGGTTGTTATACATACCATGGAATACATGATTAATCCAAACACAAGAGTGTGTGGAATCCCCATCATGTATTTTGCTCATCAGTGTTTTTGGGACACCGAGTCTTGCAAAAACTCTTTCCATGTGACTTCGGCAAGAATCACTCCTTGGCGTTTTAAATGCTAAAAGGTTTTAGCATCTTGTCAATATGTATTTATTGCTTAGCCCCATTAGGTAAATCTATCTTCATAGATCATCATGCCTAATATTAAGGCTATTTAGCCCAAGCACTTCATCAAAAAACTATTTTCAAATGAAGTCCTAATTCGTGTCAAGAATTTTATTTCCAATTAACAATGTGTCAAGCACACAAGGTTTTTAGAAATGTTATTAGGCTCCCACTTACTTTCTTGAATTACAAGCATCTTCGTTATCCATTGATGAAGTCAAAACTCCTTTGACCATTTCATCAAAACACAAAGATTCCAACTCCACTTTGCTCTCTTCTGTCCATCGCTGGAACTCTGAAGTTTGCACCCTTTCTAGCATCCTCTGGATTGACAAAATACCTTGGACTGTAACACATGCAGGTCCTTGGTTTCATTTCTATCAGATGGAAATCCTTTTGTCATCCATTGTTTTATATCTCATGATATGAAATATGTATTAATTGCTAGTTCAACCCGAACCGAATTTAAGCATCGCTACGATGAAGCAACCTCATCGTAGTCAACTCCTTGAACTTGTATATTGCAACAAGTCGAGCTTTATGGATAAAACATTTTTATTCATATCAGTTATAGTTCCATAAATATTCGTCAGACTCTAAGTCTTCCGAAAGGTGTATCAAGGTTTTAATCTTGAATCACTTATATGGAAACTATCTCGGATTGTATTGGCATTTAGCCAATTCCGGAGTTAGGGCCCATCAACGCTTCCTTGTGTATCGTAGGTATACTGTTGTCTAACAACAATATCTCGTTTGCGCACCTGAGAGGTTTGCACGAGCCTTGCCTACGTGGTTCAGCTGCAAGTTTGACCGAAGTCCATACATTTTATTGTAGAGACTTCCGTATCAGTCGCAGTAGGAAACTCCGGAATTACTTCCAAGGTCTCTTTCCTTTGATCTGATGGCGAAGATACTGTTTATCTCGTTGAGTTGCACTATTCTCCCACTCACCTTTTTCAAAGAACCATTTTCTTCAAAAAGCATACCATTTTGTGGCAAAAACTTTTGCCTCGGTATAGTGGTGGGGGAATACCCAATGACTTGGGATAACCTACAAAGTAGCACTTGTCTGATTTGGAATAGGTTTGTAACCTTTTACACAAGCCCCATATTCCAAATGTTAAGAAAAGATATAACATGGTTGGGCGTACCATACCATGGTGTCATTTCAACAGACCTGATGGAGCTCTTTTCAGTGTAAAAGCCGCAGTCTCTAAAGCATCACCTTTTAAAAGGGATAATGGCAAATTTATTTATGTCATCTTTGATCTTACCATGTCATAAATGGTTCGATTACATCTTCACGGACTTTCCACTTGCAGTGGTGTTCCGGGAGGTGCAAGTTATGAAACAACTTTCACAACGCATCAGACATTGGCTAAACTTGTAACTCAAATATTTCTTTCTGCAATCGAATTGTAGAAACATAATTTTCTTGTTACAATAACTTCTACTTCATTTTGAAAACCTTTCAAATGATTTCAAAAGATCCAGACTTACGTCTCATCAAGTAAATATCCATATATCTACTTGAGTCATTTCTGAAGATAGATAAATCCACTACTTGCAACAACATTTATCGGACTACATACATCAAAATGTATGATCACCAATAAGTTCTTTGCTCGTTCCTTATGGCCTGTGAACGGTATTTCAGTCACTTCACTTTTCGGAGGAAAGTTGCAAGTGTCAGGTGATTCAAAATCAAACGACTTCAAAATCCATCATAATGGAATTTTCCATGCGGGTTTCTCCAATGTGACCAAATGCAGTGCCACACTTGTGTGGTATTCTTTTAGTCTTATGACATTTAGCGTCAGTGTTATGGATGTATCATATTACCATCAATATTCATAACATACGTCCCATCGATGATGGAAGTATGGCCCTCATGTTATTCATAATACTGAACAGCAATTGTTCTTCTATGAACAACCCTTTTGCAACAAACATTGTGCAATGGGCTAGAGTGTGTAAAACTCTAAATGAATTATCAAAGTTAATACTGAGGTAATGTATTATTATCAATATTCATAACATACATCTCATTCATAATGAAAGTATGGCCCTTATGTTATTCATAACACCGAACATCAAAAGTTCTCTTATGAACAACCTTCTTGCAAGATAACTTATGCAATGGGCTAGAGTGTGTAAAACTCTAATTGAATTAGGAAAATAAACACAGACGGTAATACACCGATGGAAGGTACAGTAACATTTACTATGTTCCCTGTGTATACCTAAACCTCATTCCTGGCTAGTCTTTCAGGCCATAGTAGTTCTTACATCGAGTTGCAACAGAATGCAATCGAGCGGGTATCTTTGTGATTAACTCACAATACCCAAGAATCAGTGATTAACAATTTAATCATAATTCCCAAGAACTATATCTTTGACCAGCCTTCTATACATCAAAAACTTGTATGACATTCATACATGAGCTGGATATTCCAGTCTTCTTTCTCATTGCCTTTATACTTCTAACAGTTTAACTTTTAGTATTTCTCCTACTCTCAGAAGAAGCACACAACTTAAGAGTGGCATCAGCCCTGGACTTCCTAGGCGTGAAAGTTTCACTGACACCCTTCGGACACTTCCTTTCTCTTTAAGTTGTTGTTTTATTCACCTTTCATCATATGACAGGCGTTCTTCTGGATCCCTCTCTTATCAGTCTAATGCATAGTAAACTCCTTTACTAATAGTTTGCAAACAAATATTGCTTTGGATATCTCATATCTTTTAGCCTTTGTCTGTCTCTGAAAATAATTTTCAGATTCCATGAATATCACATAACTATCCAAACTTTTGAAGTTTGGGTCTCATGGAAACAAACATATTGCGCTTGACTGAAATGGAATTCTAGCTTTTGGATCAACGGACGAGAGTCACATGGTCCATAGCATAAGCAAGAGAATACCGAAAGTATGCAATAGGACAAAGTCCTTCTCGGCACTCTTGAGGACAATCCTCACATTACGTTACCAACCGTAAAGTTTTAACCAGATATTTAACAGCTATTCAATTTTAATAGGGAAGGTGGAAATGCGAGCCATTATTCTACAACTATTATGCAAATCACACTTAGACAGTGTTCAAAATTAATTGCACTGAGAATTAAAAGAATTAATTCTACAGTGCGCTCCCACTCAAATCAATATCTCTCATAATTGATTGTGAGTGATTCAAGATCCGCATTTCAATTCAACGCCATTGATGGTAGCATCACTGATGACGAAAATCTCAATCGGTAGGCAAACTTGCCAATCACATCTCTATGTGACTCTTGTTCATCTTTCGATGCGTGTGTTCCGAGCTCATGACTTTCATGCCTGAACGTCAAGACAACCAAGTGATCTCGCTGCGAGGTCTCAACTCACCCGCCTCACACATCCCTAATCGTTCGTACCCATGTTAGCATGTGATACCCCGAAAAGTTAGGTCCCGTGACGGTGCTACACTTGGGAGAACATTAACTACTTGATATTTTTGTGAGAGATCACCCTAATAAAAGGCGACTACCGCGCAATCAAAAAGGGTGCATCATAAGGGATAAACATCTCAGGCAATTCATAATAGCATGATATGGTATAGCCCTTTCTGACGGAGAAGTCTTTCATTCCTTCGTCTTCGGCATTCGCGTCGGTGTTCACCATTGCGAAGATTGCCACCACCTTGTCGATGCACCAGATAATATTGCTATCTCTATAGCTAATAAAATAATGCATTACTTAAGGTTGACACGCAGGTCAATAAAGTGACAATCATATGGCTCCAGCCATCATGCCGAATCATGACACGCAGGTCATGTTAATCAATTTACATTATATAGTCATCTCATACATAATCAAATTATTATGAGCACTGCTATACCACATCACATGCACATGCAAACCCTCCTGCAAAACCAAGTTAGACGTCTCTAATCGGTTCATGCAAAAACTTGTTTTTCGTGGCTTCTAAGGTTTCGAAACAAACCAAAGCTGCCAACGTCCATCATCAAGTATGATAATTCAAGTCGCTAGATTAACAACGAGGGGTGTATGAAACACGAGATAATAAAATCTCGAGCCCCATACTGAACTTCGTCATACGCATGACCCCCGTGCAGATCATATCTACATTGCCCTTTCGTCTGCGAAACATCCATCTTTCTTTAACTAAAGTGGAACCCAAAGAACTGTTAGCACTTCGTTGATCTGTCAATCAGCATACTCAGGAGCAGCATGAAAGGATCGCGGATTGCCAGAACTTTGTGAGATTCCACAATGCTGTCAAGATCAGGACTACGCAAATTCAAGGGAAGCAACAAGAACATCGGGTAACAGATTTCATCTGCTACCCGCACAAATAATTTTCAGTAATAGAACTCATCTACTACCTAATTATATTGTGCAACACCCATACATCTCTATGTATTCTAGATCGCAACCTGCATCTACGCATAGCACGGCTCATGATGCCATTGTTGGGTAACGCAGCAGAAAACAAAAAATTTCCGACCTACGCACCAGCCCAGGACCACTATGGAGACTGCATACAAGGTTTGATCATTTTCGTTACCGACTCATAGCGCAGCGGAAGTAGAGTCGATGACGATCGTCGGTGCAGATCCCCGCAGCTAGGATTTACAACCTCCCAACCGCGAGGATGTACTCCCTCATCCGCCACTCGGACAGCCCTCCGGGAGGCGGTCGGACAGTCCCCCGGACGGTGTCGTGGACAGCCCTTCGGGAGGACTCACAGAACTCGGACCGTCACTCGGACAGCCCTTCGGGAGGACACTCGAACAGCCCCTCGGGCAAAAGGACGAAACTACGACCTCTCTACGGGGTTGCACACATACGGTGCCATCTATCCGGCAGGGCTTCGCCGTCCAGAACTAGTTCCCACCGGAACCCAGACAGCCTTTCGGCACTACGAAACTATTTCGTGGGAGGGAGAGAGAATGCCAGATCATGCATGGCTTGTGTGAGAGAGTTGGAGTGGAGTTGGAGAGCACCTCTCCTCCTCCTTATATAGTGGTGGAAGGGGTGGAGGGGGCTGAAAATTCAGCCCACTAAACATGGGGAAAACATGTTCCCACAAAACAAGGAGAACATGTTCCCACCAAACAAGGGAAAAACATGCTCCCTTGTCCATGGTGTTCCCCCATGGGGCCCCACCTTCCTCCCAACACTCTCCACCATTTGTGGGGGCTGCCCCCCACCATGGGGCCCCCCCCCCCAACATTTTGTCCAGCCACAAGGGGGCTGCTCCCAAAGGGGGCCCCCCCAAAAACAGCCCAAAAACAGCCCCCACGATCCGTGGGATCTTGTCCCCTCACGCTGGGACAAGATGTTTTCCGCGACTATTATTTCTGAAAAATTCCAGAAGGTCCCAGAACATTTCCGGCACCCTCTAAAATTATCTGGACGCGCTCTGGAACATTTCCAGTATGGTGGTTTAATTTAAAACCATCTTTGTTTACCCGGTAAACAACTCCGGCAGCTCCGAAACTTTTTTTTTTGGTTTTTTCTCCAGAAAAATTCCAGAAATTACCAGACCAATCTGGCAACCTCCAAAACATTCCCGGTGCTTGCCGAAACCTTTTTGGATCAATGGTTTTATCCGAAACAACTTTTCGGTTTTACCGAAACTTTTTCAGTGTTCTCTCTCCGGAACTCTTCCGTTGTCTCCGAAACTTTTCGGTGATTTTCTCTCAGACTCCCTGTCTAGTATTCAGCAGATAGATGACCCTTAAGCGTGTGACCCTATAGGTTCGGTGAAGTATATACATGACACGGAACACCTTCCGATCAATGATCAACATCGGAGCCGTGGACACCCATATTGACCCCTATACCCACACGAATGAATATTCGAGTGAACCTCCAGTTGCCGTGTGCTATTCCTGTTGCTTCACGATATGTTACAAATACCCGAGGTTAGACATGTAGGCATTTCCGTGGATCAACAACTTGTCCACTATGCCAGTTACCTCGTTACCGGTATTGTTCTCTTTTCTCGTTACCGTGTTCCGGCATCCCTGTGATCAAATCACAAAGTGTCTGGCCAGACGATGATGGATACCGTAACACCGAGAGGGCCCAGAGATATCTCTCCATCGTTGGAGGAGCAAATCCCAATCTCGAGCTATCAAGTTACTTGACACACTTTTCCATGAACCCGTAAGCCGCCGTAATAGCCACCCATTTACGGATGACGTTTAACAAACCCCAAAGTTCATGAAGCAAGTATGAAGAAACTCGACACTCTCATGGTCTAAGGAATTTTGCAAACATTAACCATCTCTGTGTTATTAACCATTAATATGTGACGAATGTAACTCATAGCATAACATCAATTTGGGTCGATTCAACACAAATGTTCTTCTAACACTGTGCCCTCAAAATTGCTGGCATAGACATGCCCATGATCAGGAAAATAGAACCATCATGCAATACTTGAGCTAGTCTTAGAGGCCAGACTAGGAATACATATTACCGTTTATTATTCCACACGTGCATATGAGTCTTCCTCCGAGCCTCGTTTTATTTGCAGACTCGAGAACCATAGCAGTTATAGCATGGAACATAAACCTAATTATGAACAGGGAGATAATCAATAACATTTATTATTGCCTCTAGGGCATATCACCTACAGATGAGACATTACTTTTTCATATAGTTTCAGTGTATGTGTATGTTGTAATTGTATAAAACCTGTAAAATACGAATACAGCAAAATAAAAAAAAGAAAATACTAGCAGTAGCGAGGGGTTTTGGAGTAGCAGCAGCGCTGCCTTACTAGTAGTGTTGGACATAGGGACGCGCTACTAGTATTAGCAGTAGCGATGGACAGAAGCGCTCTACTGCTAGATATAGGTAGCAGTAGCGCTGGGTAAGAACCGTGCTACTGCTAAAGTTTAGTTGTAGCGCCGTATCAGTAGTGCGGGCACCAGCGCTACTGATAGCCAAAAAACCCACGCTACTAGTAGCCTTTTTCCTAGTAGTGAGCCTTAAACCTGTATGATGAACTTTTGCCAAACCCTGCCCGCCGGCAAAGAAAATGAATAAAGGAGTTATTAATTAGTTGATATCAGGAAATGAACTAAAGAGGCCGACATAGTGCAATAATGATTGAAATTACCTACCGAGCATCTCCTTCAAGTTTGAGTATTCTTTAGGTTCTTTAAGTAGTGCCTCCAGTACATGAACTTTTCCCTCGTCAACTTCAATGATTAGCAGGATCCAGTGGAAACTGCATGCGCACACATTTGTATAATTAAGCGGGCATGTGCATAACTCATCAACTACACTTATTAACATCTAGTAAGCAAAACAGAATTTGTAGTACAGGACCATAACTCTCACCCAAAGTTGTAAGGAAGTAGTATTTTTTGTTGGGTATTTAGTCGCTTCAAAAACTATACCATGTCTCTTCATTAACGGTATTGACCCAATGCCGTAGCGTCCATCTCTTTTCATTTCATAAATCTTCATTCTGCATAATACCATAGAAAAGAATATAGTGAAGATAATTACAGGTAATGAACGAGCACAACTAGCTAGAGACTTAAATTATAGAAAGAAATCACTTACAGACAATAGCAACTGACGAGAGATTTGTCGAGTGCGTCTTGATTGAATAACTGAAAAATTTCATCAAAGTCAACCCACAAATCTTTTTCATGGAAGAAATGCTCTGCCTTGACTTTCACCATGAGGGACTCTTGCCCGGTCTTTTCTTCTCTGAGGTACCACTCATGCAATCTGTACATTCTCATTGATAGAAGCGGGATCTCCTCAGGCTTGACCAGAGGTTGGCCGCGGACATATTTCCATGCTACTTCGTCATCTTGAATCCCGGGGATATGCTCGATCTCTTGGAGTTGATAAACAGTGACACCGGCCTCTTTAGCCATCATTCTATGATCGTCGGTTATTACCAGCTGACCGGCGGTACTCACATGTGGTTGTACAATGAGCGGGGGGATCGATTGCACTGCCAGTTCTCCCAGCTGGGGAATAGTTTTCCCGCATTTTTTATATGCTTGGCTCGAGCTCGAGCTCGACTCCTTCTATTGTTGTGCACAATATAACTTCTTAATAGAGCGCTCATAGTCAGAGTCCCTTCTCTTGACAGCCGGTTGAGCATTATCAATAAAGTGTTGGATGACTTCCTCAGGTATTTTCTCGTTTGGCGGCGGGGGCGGTTTCGGTGCAAAATGGGCCTTCACTTGGGCATCCACTACGGCGTTGTTTTCCTCTTCAGTCAACTCGTAAGGCAACTATGGAGGAGCCTTGAGGCTTGGACCAGCTTTGAATTTCTTGCCTGTTGTACCGCTAGCCGCCGTAAGCAGTGGCGCCTCTCTTCCGCTATTGCTGAGGCGGCGGAGCTCGCTGAGGCAGTGTAGATGGCTGACGCAGTGCTGGAGTTGGAGGAGGAGTCGGCTGACGTGGTGCCGGACATGGAGGAGGAGTCGGCTGACGTGATGGTGGAGACGGCTAACGCGGTGCCAGACTTGGAGGAGGAGTCGGCTGACGCGGTGGCGGAATTGGAGGAGCAGGAGTCGACTGACGCGGTAGACTTGTTGGAGCAGGAGTCGGTGGCCTTGGAAAGACGATGCAATCCTTTCTCCATAGAATGATACGATGTATGGCCTCTCCCAGTGTGCGCTCCTCGTCACCTCTAGGAATGTCAAGCTCTAGCTCGTAATATCCTGACATCACTTCATCAACCCCGACACGAGCATAGCCAGCTGGAATCGGGTTGCAATGGAAGGTTGCTTCAGGGGGATTATCTAAAGCATAGCTATCCGATCCGCCACCTTCATGGATATGTTCTTCACTTTCATGTGTAGCTCACAAGTTGTCGAAGCTTTGATATCATCCACAGGGTATCTATCCAGCAGTGCATCATCAGTCTGGGTGGAACTCACGCTGCTTTTCGGCATAGATTGGACGATGTTTTCCAATGCTGGATCTGCTTGCTACTGCCACTACTGAGATGCCCTTTCCTGGCTAAGTGTGTTGATCTGCTCCTGCTGCCGCATGAAAGCGCATTCCAACTCCGCATGCTTTGATTCTACCAGTTGAAGGCGAACTGCTTCCTCCTTCCACTGCTCCTCCTCCAGCTTCCTCTTCTCCTCCCACTACTAGGGAAAACATTATACACAGAATCTTACCAGCTGCACGGTTTAAAATAAGGCACTACTGCTACTTAGTAGTAGCGCGTGACTACAAACCGCGCTACTGATATGCACATAGCAGTAGCGTGTCAGGAGGAAACAGCGCTACTACTACAATTGCCATGACCTTGCCGCCAAACTAGGTATAGCAGTAGTGCCTGTTTCTTGAACGCGCTACTGCTATTGAACTAAGCAGTAGTGCTTTTCGCCAACGCTCGCTACTGCTAAGTTTAGTCCACTCCTTGCAACTAAGTTTAGTCCCACCTCGCTCCGCGAACAGGGTGTTTACCACCTTAAATATGTTACTTCTCAAACTATCACAACCACTTGGTCTTCATTGACTCTATGTGTAGGATTTGTGGCCGCAATATGAGTCTTCGCCGGTTCCTAAACCGGAGAGGACTCATATTGACAATTCAGATTCTACACAAAAAGATCATTGATGACTAATGTATTTTTTATGTTTATTTTTACATGCTTAGCCTTAGCAGTAGCGCATTTTTGCAGAAGGCGCTACTGCTATGCACTACTGCTATGGCGTTTAGCAGTAGCGATTTATCCTAACGCGCGCTACTGCTAAAGCCATCCTATCTTCTCCAACCGGCTGCCCCTCACTCTCCCCTCTCCACTCCACTCTCACTCTCCTCCGCACGCCCCATCGTCCGTCGCCGCCGCTGTTCCCCGACCACCGTCGTCGCCCTCCCCGACCACCGTCGTCGCCCGCCACCACCGACGCTCCTGCTCCTCCTCCACTGAGGTAGTTCCTCCATCCCTCCTCCTTCCACCTCCCTCCCGTCCTCGTCCCTCTCCCGATCCCTCCCTCCCTTCCTCTCCCTCCTCACTCCCGCCTCCTCCCTCCCTGCCTCGTCCCTCTCCCGATCCCTACCTCCCTCCCTCTCCACCCTCACTCACCCCTCCCTTCGTTCCTACTCCCTCCACTTAGTGTAGAATTTTTTAGGTATTAAGAATAGAAATTTTTAGGTATTAAATTTAGTAATAGAAGTAAGAAAATTTAGGTTAGAACTAGGGTAATAGTATTTTTAGCAAGTGTTTAATAGAAATAGTTTATTTAGTAAGTGGTTAATATAACTAGTCTATTTATAGTAAGTGCTTAATAGAACTAATTTTTATTTAGTAAGTAGTTAATAGAACTAGTTTATTTAGTAAGTTCTTAATAGAACTAGTTTATTTAGTAAGTGCAATGACCATCAAGTTTGAATGCTCATATGATGTAGATATAAACATGTATATCTAGTGCTTCTCAAATAGGATATGTGCTTGCCCAAGTGGCCATGTTTGCAGGGAACACCTCCGAGTGGCCTATGTTTTGCCCGAGTGTTGATTAATTTCCGTTCCGGCAAATTTGAGGAGCTCGATATGTACTTTTTTAGCAAAGGTCATGCCGGATTTTTTCGTGAATTTTGGCATGGCTTGTGCTATAATATAGGAAATATCGAGTGCGTTGTAAATGCCGGAAAGAGCATTTAACGCCATTTTGGGTTTTGCCGTCGAGTTATAATCTTTGAATTTTGAACACAGGAGATGTCTGATGACGATGGGATCCCGGAGTGCGGGTACTGCTATGATGACCGGGGTTCGTGCGACAGGTTATCTCACCTGCAAAATGATAAGTTTCTCACCGTGAAGCTGGAAGAGACCTTTGATGTTTGTACGGTATGCAACGACAAGCATTTCATCGTAATTAGTATCATCACTTGTGCTTCTTTTGTTCAACGTGTAATTTCTGGAATTTTTTAAATTCGATTAGTACATCCCGTGCCATGCTAGACTATCGTGGTGGGCGCACGGCAGATGCCAAGGGATGGCTAAAGAGAGGAGGAGGCTCGAGGGCACCGGTGGGCTCCAGAGGCGAGGTCGGCATGAGCGAGCGAGGGATGCAAGACATACCCAGGTTCGGGGCTCTCCGGAGAGTTAACACCCCTAGTCCTGCCGAGCGTGGTTTATATGAAACAGTACAGAGTTGCTCCTAGATCTATTGGGAGGAAGAAGGAGGACAGACCAAGGCTTAGGCTGTTCCCACTTCCTGTGTGTGTGTGTTCTACTGATCTCTTCACCCCGTGCATGGAGGCCTCCTGAGGGGTTTTATAGGTCAACCACAGGGTTACAATGATAAATATACAAGGCCGTGGGGCTGGGATGGCAGCGTCCGGGAAGCCGGCACTAGGACCCGCCGGGTGCCAGGGCTCGCCGGGTTCTCCGGGCGCGGGCCCCGTGCGCTGGGGGGCACTGTTCTCCATCTTATCGATCATCACGGAGTGGCCGGGTTGACTCACCTACAGTGGCGCACCGCCCGGTCGCCATTGGCTTGCATCAGCAGTGACGATGGGCGCACTATAGCCACGACGGCCTCGGTCAGCGGAGTGGGTGGAGCACTGTTGCCACACCCTCGCTGGTCAGAGGAGTTGGCGGGGAACTGTGGCCATGCTCTTCCCCGTTATGGGGGCTCGTCCTGTCGCACGCTATGGATGGGACAGGAGTTGACTCGTGGCTGGGTTGGGGAAGTCGCCATGCGGCAGCTGGCTTGTTGGAGAAGTCTTGGTTCGCCGGGTTCGGCCAACTTGCGCCAGTCGTCTGGGCCGGGTTGAGGAATTGGCCGAGTTGACGAACCCGGCCAAGTGCGAGCGGGATTGAGGGGCGATGTCGGCCACAATGTTTTTGAAAAGGATCCGGGTTCTGTTTCCTTCCCGGGGTTCATCCCCCTGACAGTAGTCCCCGAAGCTGTGAAGGCTCGCCGGCTTCAAGAAGGATGTCCTTCGCAGTTTCCCCCCGTGGAGGCGGCTGTTGGTGAAGTTTGCGACCGCCGGTCCGGCAACACCCACTGTGTGCCGGCTTCCGGAAGCCGTCTCGCGGCATCCCGACATGGGCGGGAAACCGAGGAGTCCGTAGAATCTTGAGCGTGATCTCTTGGGTTCGGCGTGGGCGCTGGGTGGCGCCCGGAAACTGAACGGGCCTGACAGGCCACGCGCGCGACGGGACAGGGCAGCGGGTTGGGGCCCGCCATTTTGCGCCCTCGGCCCACGTGCCCAGATTTATTGCGGCGTCCGTGGGTCGATTGCCATTCTCGATGTAGTTATTGCTTGTGGTACATGCACACTTATTGCGGGGAAGTGGGAGAGCGGGCATAACCGATCCCACTTCCCCACGTCCGGGCTGCAGCTTATAAATTTGGAGGAGGGGGCGGCAGAGATGTCGAGCACGCCCTGGTGATCAGGCCAGGGAGCCGTCAGGCCGCTGGGTCGTAGCTGGCTCGGGCTGGGCCCAGCGAAGTCGTCTTCGGGCCGCTGACGCGACAGGAGGCGGCGATGGCCGCCATGAGCCAGCATCTCCATGAGCGCGTGGAGCGGTTTCAGTCCATCGCTCAGGCCGAAGTGGAGTGGGGACGCGAGCTGGAGCGCGCCGTGATGGTAAGTTCTTCCCTTCATCTTCTGCTTTCTTCTTGCGATTGGTTAGTGGGGGCGCGCTAGCGCACCCAATGGGAAAAGCCCCCGAGATTCGGGCCAACTACGTAGTAGTTGGGTTGAATCTTAAATGCTCTGTCTTGTGCTAATTCTCGTTCTTTGCAGCAACTGGATGCCTACTGGGTCGGCGTCTTCAACCGGCTCCTGGAGAAGCATCGACAGCTCAAGGCGTAGCTCACCGCCAAGGAGGAGGCACTCCGCGTTGCCGAAGGTAAGATTCTCGCGTGCCCTTTAAGTGGAGGTGCGCTAGCACAACCACTGGGTGTAGCCCCCGAGATTCGGACCAACTACGTAGTAGTTGGGTCGAATCTTAAAGTAGTCTTGGCTTTGTTCTGATTCTGAGTCTTTTCTGTGCAGCCGCGGTTGCCGAGGTGACGTCTTGGCGAACCCGGCTGATTCGAGCCGGCCACCAGCGTGACTTGGCCGTAGCTTACGCCGGCCGGCTTCGGGTCGAGGTGGGGGAGCTGAAGGCGGAGACGGTGGAGGCCCAGCGGGAGCTTGCCAAAGCCGGCCGGCTGCAGGAACAGCTGGCCGGTGACAAGAGCCGGCTGCAGGCAGAGGTGGAGCGCCTTAGGACGGAGGTGGCCAAGGCGACGGAGGCCCAGCGGGCCCTTGTTGAACCCGGTCAGTAGCGCAACAAGCTGGCCGACGACAAAGGCCAACTCCAGGCCGAGGTGGAGCGCCTGAAGGCGGTGGCGGTTACGGCGGCGGAACCCCACTAGGCGGAGCTCCTCTGTCTCAAGGAGGAGCACGAGACGGCGACCGTCGCTAAAGACGCCGAGCTGAAGGCGGCCATCGCCAGGGTCGCCAAGCTGGAGAAGGTGCTCCAGAGCCATGACCGTGCCGGCAGCAGGGAGCGGCACGGTATGTTGCTCGAAGCGCAACACCTGGACGAAACCTTCGCCAGTAAGTGCATCCCTTTGATTCTGCTAGGTTGTGAAGCCGGCTTCTTTTTCTTTTTTGTTGCTGACTTGTCTTGCTTTTCTTCTGACAGGGCACTTCCCGGAGATGCACAGGGTGACAGAGGAGGCCGTACGCTGCCAATGGCCGCCGCGGGGAGTCGTGGGCTCTGGAACGGTCCCGAACGTCTCCTGGACCTTCTCGGAGATTATGACCGCCGCCGAGGCTCGCCTGAAGGTCTTGGGCGATCAGATGGTGCGGGTCACCGAAGCTCATGCGAGGATGACGGCAGCCCTCTGGCCCGGCGCCGTTGCGCCGTATAGCTTCTCATGGCTGGCGAGATGGCTGGAGGCTGGACTCGCGCGACTTCACGCGTGGCGTGTCTCTGCCGCCCGTGCTAGTTCCGAGATGGCGCTTAGGTTCGTCATGTCCTGGTACCCAGACCTGGCACTGGATCGGCTGATGGGCCAGCAAACCGGCGCTGAGCGCCAGCTGCAGGCGAAGGCCGGCCGGATTGCCGCCCGGGCCAGCTTCATCGCCGGGTTCTCGATGCACGACGAGTTCTAGCTAGAGCGGACAGATGATGGTGGGGTCGTCCCTCCTGTCGACTTCGGCCTGCTGCTAGATGATCCAGAAGGCAGCTCTGAGGAGTCGGGCCCCTACGCGGATGAGGACACTGGGTTGGAAGACACCAGCGCCTCGGTGAACCCGGAGGCCACCGAGGGGGAGCCGGCGGCTGCGCAACCCGGTGGTGGTGCCGTCTGAAACTGAAGCCGCCCTGTTTTACATTTAAAGTATCTTTGTTAAGTAGTAGGTCCACCTACCCACTGGGGTGTTTTTGGGTGAAATGTAATGAACTCTGGCCTTGGGCCCATCTTATGTGAATATTCTTGCGGGTGTTTATGCCTCTGCTTTTGGTTTTTTCGAGCCGTTTTCTTGCTTGCTTCCCCTTCGGCCTTCCCCCCCACGAGTCGAACAGCCGGGTTCCGGTCTGTGACAAGGAGTCCGGCCCTTGGGAGGAGCGCGCGGTACTTAGGCTTTTAAAAAGTTGAGCGCGAGCGAAACACCCACTGGGCCGGCTGGCGGCAGCCGGCGAAGCCGGCTGGCGAGCAGCCGGTCGTGCGGTAAGTTAATGTGGCGGGGCCAGTTTGGTCAATCTGGCGGACCCAACTTAGTGTTTTCGCAGCGTGTTGGTGTTTTCGCCCATAATTCTTGCCGGCCGACAGCCGAAGCCGGTTCTGTGGCGTAGGGCGAAGTGGAGGGCCGCCGCAACCCGAACACACCGTGACGTACTAACGAGGACGGTAGGTGGTGTCCAAGCCGGCCAGCCCCCGAGCCCCCGGGTTGAGCGAGTCAACTCGGCGGTGGGGTTTTACTGAAAATTCGCATGAATGTGTGAAACACAATAATTTGGCAGGAAAGGGGGTAGCCCCCGAGCGTCGTTCGGGGTTCCCATAGTTTCTCATACGGTTACAAAAGGTAGTGATACATACGTGCACACAGCTAACTGTAAAATGGGCGGAGGAGTTCTGCATTCCATGGCCGGCTTGTCTCTTCGCCGGCGGTGTCTCTCTTGCGCTTGTTCGATTTGCGGGCATCGATGAGGTAGTAGGCGTTGCGGTCGCACAGGACTTTGCTGACGATGAAGGGGCCCTCCCATGGGGAGGCCAAATTGTGCTGGCCGGCTTGCTGCTGGACAAGCCGGAGGACGAGGTCTCCCTCGCGGAATGCGAGGGGCTTGATTTTCTTGCTGTGGTAGTGCCTCAGACCTTGCCAATAGATGGTGGATCTGCTGAGTGCCAAAAGGCGTGCTTCTTCGAGTAGGTCGACGCCATCTTCACGGGCTTCCTTGGCTTCGGCATTAGTGTACATCATGACTCGCGGTGAGTCAAACTCGATGTCGGTTGCGATTACGGCTTCTGCTCCATAGACGAGGAAGAACAAGGTGAACCCGGTCGACCGGTTTGGCGTTGTGCGGAGACTCCAGAGGGCGGCCGACAGCTCGTCAAGACAGCTACCAGGTGAATAGACGAGTGGCTCGAAGAGCCGCGGGTTGATGCCGGATAGGATGAGGCCGTTGGCCCGCTCGACCTGTTCGTTGGACTGCGGGTGGGCCACGGAGGCCAAGTCGAGGTGGATGCCAGAGACGGAGCAGTACTGCGCGAGCGCGCCCCTAGCGAAGTTGTTGCCGTTGTCCGTGATGATGCTGTGCGGGATGTCGTAGCGAACCGCAATGTCCTTGATGAACCGGACAGTCGTCGGCCCGTCCAGCTTCTTGATCGGTCGTGCCTCGATCCACTTGGAGAACTTGTCTACTGCCACCAGCAAGTGCGTCATGCCGCCTTGAGTGGTCTTGAAAGACCCCACCATGTCGAGTCCCCAGACCGCGAAGGGCCAGGTGATCGGGATGGTCCATCGTGCTGAAGCCGGCTGGTGGATGCGCTTGCTGAAGCATTGGAATCCCTCACACTTGAGGACAAGCCACTCGGTGTCTTGGAGGGCCGTGGGCCAGTAGAAGCCATGGCGGAAAGCCTTGGCTACTAGGGACCTGGATGCGGCGTGGTGCCCGCACTCGCCCTGGTATATGTTGAGGAGGATCTCTATGCCCTTGTCTTGCTCGATGCAGCACTGAAAGATACCCATCACGCCGCGCTTGACATGCTCGTTGTTGATGATGCTATAGGCGGACGCCCGGTACTGAATTTGCCGGGCCTCGGTCTCGTCCATGGGGAGGACTCCATTCTCCAAGAACTCTGAGATTGGCAAGGCCCATAATGGAGCCGTCACCACGGTGAAGACGGCCACCATGGCGGGTTCTGGGGCGGCAGCCCCCGAGCCGGAGGCGGCAGCCCCCGAGCCGGAGGCGGCAGCCCCCGGGTTGAAGATGGCGGCGACCGGGTTGAGTATGGCAGCCACCGGGCCGGGTTCCGTGGCCCCGGGTCCGAGTTGGAGACGTCGGCTTCTGGGCCTGGGCCGGCAGCCCCCGAGACAGGATCGGCAGTCCCCGGGCCGAGTTCCGCAGCCCCCGGGTCTGAGTTGGGGAGGGGCGTGGCCGGGTGGTTTGGGACGAAGATGGACTCGGAGTCTGGAGACGGCTTGACGGACAGCTTGTGCAGATGCTCGAGGGAGACGTCGGACGGTATGGCTTGCCGGGATGAGCCAATCTTGGCTAGTGCGTTTAGCTACTTCATTTTCTGCGCGTGGGACGTGGAGGAACTCGCAGCCGTCGAAGAAGCCGGAGAGCTGCTGAACGAGTTAGCGGTAGCTGGCCATATTGGCGTCTCAGGCATCCCACTCGCCGGAGCACTGCTGCACCACCAGGTCCGAGTCACTGTAACACAGGATGCGCCGGATGCCGAGTTCCTTGGCAAGCCGGAGGCCATGTGCAAGGGCTTCGTACTCGGTGACGTTGTTGGAGGCGGCGAAGTGGATCTGGAGCGCGTACCGGAGCCGGTCGCCCTTCCGAGAGGACAGCACGATGCCGGGTTCTCCGGGCGCGGGCCCCATGTGCCAGGGGTCACTGTTCTCCATCTTGTCGATCGTCACGGAGTGGCCGGGTCGACTCGGCTACAGTGGCGCACCACCCGGTCGCCATCGGCTTGCGTCAGCAGTGACGATGGGCGCACTATAGCCACGCCGGCCTCGGTCAGCGGAGTGGGTGGGGCACTGTTGCCACGCCCTTGCTGGTCAGAGGAGTTGGCGTGGCACTGTGGCCATGCTCTTCCGCGTTATGGGGGCTCGTCCCGTCGCACGCCATGGATGGGACGGGAGTTCACCCGTGGCTGGGTTGGGGAAGTCGCCATGCGGGAGCTGGCTTGTTGGAGAAGTCTTGGTTCGCCGGGTTCAGCCGGCTTGCGCCAGTCGTTTGGGCCGGGTTGAGGAGTTTGGCCGGGTTGAGGGACTTGGCCAAGTTGACGAACCCGGCCAAATGCGAGCCGGATTGAGGGGCGATGTCAGCCTCGATGTTTTTGAAAAGGATCCGGGTTCCGTTGCCTGCCCAGGGTTCATCCCCCCAATATAGACCATATGTATTGGAGAAGCTTGGTTTTGGTTTAGATGACTTTGAGAATGTGGAGACGAGGAGGGCTCACTTAAGAACTAAACATGGTTATGAGTTTCTGGTTAAGCTGTACAATGCGGTCAATCACTCCCATTTCGATTGCTCTAATTGGGAAGCTCTCTACAAGGCATATGGATTTGAGGAGGGTATGCAAATAAGATTTGATAGTTTTCCCGAAGATTATGATGATGATGATAATATCGACATCTGGGTGGATGTGGATATGCCTCCAGTTTTGCCTAAATGTGAGTTTGTCAAAATAATTTGTTAAGTTAAGTAATTTATATTGTTAATTTAAAAATATTTGGTGTTCGTCGATACTAAACTTATTTATTTATAATTGTCAGCTTATTTTTTATCTTCAAGAAATACTCGGAAGGTTTTAGATAGCACATACTACAGCTATGACTCCGAGCTTAATTGTGAGGAGAAAGGTTATCTTATCTCATTCATAGAAGATGTTGAGGCCTTTAAAACCAATCGCTCTACCAGCCCAAATTATACTAGATACGTGCCACTAGTCCATAAATTGCTTGATGGTAACTTTATTGCCAAAAACTTGGTAAGATTTTGTTAGTGATGGTAACTTCATTGCATACATTATTCTTAAGTAAACTACATTGCTAACTATATATGTTACTATTACATTTTTCAACAGAGGCTCCCAAAGGAGGTTGTTCTTGACTTGATGTTTATCGAAGGTGATATGCATATGGTTATCTTACGATCAACTCTTTCGAAGGCTTACCAGAGTGCATACTCAATTTCTTCAAACGATGGAAGGCTCAAAATCAAAGAATGGAGCAAAGTGATCAATGCGCACAGGCAACTAATTGGAGACAAAATGAATGTGCGCAAGCCGCAAGTTGGAGATAGGTTTATCTCCATTCTCCATTATGGATATGGATGCTACTTCTTGAGCATGCGTTGGTTTTTCCCATGAAGAGGAAAGGGTGATGTAGCACAGTAGAGATAAGTATTTCCCTCAGTTAAGAACCAAGGTATCAATCCAGTAGGAGAAACGCGCAAGTCCCCAATAGATGCACCTACACAAACAATCAAACATTTGCAACCAACGCGAAAAAGGGGTTGTCAATCCCTTCACGGCCACTTGCAAAGGTGAGATCTGATAGAGATAGATAAAACTAAATAAAAGATAAAATATTTTTGGTTTTTTTTTTGTTTCTAGATCTAAAAATAAAAGATTGCAAAATAGTAGATCGGAAACTAATATGATGGAAAATAGACCCGGGTGCCATAGGTTTCACTAGAGGCTTCTCTCTTGAAGGCAAATAATACGGTGGGTGAACTAATTACTGTCGAGCAATTGATAGAAAAGCGCAAAGTTATGACGATATCCAAGGCAATGATTATGAAATATAGGCATGATGTCCGTGTCAAGTACACTGACTCCTGCCTGCATCTACTACTATTACTCCACACATCGACCGCTATCCAGCATGAATCTAGGGTATTAAGTTCATAAAGAACGGAGTAACGCCTTAAGTAAGATGACATGATGTGGAGGAATAAACTCAAGCAATATGATGAAAACCCCATCTTTTTATCCTCGATGGCAACAATTCAATATGTGTCTCGCTACACCTACTTTGTCACTGGGTGAAATCACGCAAGATTGAACCCAAAGCTAAGCACCTCTCCCATTGCAAGAAAAACCAATCTAGTTGGCAAACCAAACCGATTATACGAAGAGAAATACAAAGATATCAAATAATGCATATAAGAATTCAGAGAAGATTCAAATAATATTAATAGATAAGCTGATCATAAATCCACAATTCATCAGATCTCGACAAACACACCGCAAAAGAAGATTACATCAGATAGATCTCCAAGAACATCGAGGAGAACATGGTATTGAGAATCAAACAGAGAGAAGAAGCCATCTAGCTACTAGCTATGGACCCGTAGGTCTGAGGTAAACTACTCACAGTTCATCGGAAGAGCAGTGGAGTTGATGTAGATGCCCTCCGTGATCAAATCCACCTCCGGCAGGATGCCGAAAAAGGCCCCAAGATGGGATCTCATGGGAACAGAAGGTTGCGGCGGTGGAAAAGTGTTTTCGTGGCTTGATCTGAGGGTTCTGGAACATATGTGAATATATAGAACGAAGATCTAGGTCAGGGAGTCACCGAGTGGCCCACAAGGTAGGGGGCGTGCCCTCCACCCTTGCCGCCACCTCATGGCTCTTCTGATTTGTACTCCAATTCCCCTGGGTGTCTTCTGGTCCATGAAAAATCATCGTGAAGTTTTATTCCGTTTGGACTCCGTTTAGTATTCCTTTTCTGCGAAGCTCAAAAACAAGGAAAAAACAGAAACTGGCACTAGGCTCTAGCTTAATAAGTTAGTCCCAAAAATAATATAAAATATCATATTAATACATATAAAACATCCAAAACAGATAATATAATAGCATGGAACAATAAAAAATTATAGATACGTTGGAGACGTATCAAGCATCCCCATGCTTAATTCCTGCTCGTCCTCGAGTAGCTAAATGATAAAAACAGAATTTTTGAAGTGGAATGCTACCTAATATATTTATCCATGTAATTTTCTTCATTGTGGCATGAATGTTCAGATCCATAAGATTCAAAATAAAAGTTTAATATTGACATAAAAACAATAATACTTCAAGCATACTAATAAAGCAATCATGTCTTCTCAAAATAACATGGCCAAAGAAAGTTATCCCTACAAAATCATATAGTCTGGCTATGCTCCGTCTTCATCACACAAAATATTTCAATCATGCACAACCCTGGAATTAGTAAAGCAATTGTTTCATACTTTAGAGTTCTCAAACTTTTTCAACTTTCACACAATACATGAGCGTGAGCCATGGTTATAGCACTATAGGTGGAATAGAATATGGTGGTTGTGGAGAAGACAAAAAGATGGAAATAGTCTCACATCAACTAGGCGTATCAACGGGCTATTGAGATGCCCATCAATAGATATCAATGTGAGTGAGTAGCGATTGCCATGCAACGGATGCACTAGAGCTATAAGTTTATGAAAGCTCAAAAAGAAACTAAGTGGGTGTGCATCCAACTTGCTTGCTCACGAAGACCTACGGCAATTTGAGGAAGCCCATCATTGGAATATACAAGCCAAGTTCTATAATGAAAAATTCCCACTAGTATATGAAAGTGATAACATAGGAGACTCTCTATCATGAAGATCATGGTGCTACTTTGAAGCACAAGTGTGGAAAAAAGGATAGTAACATTGCCCCTTCTCTTTTTCTCACATTTTTTTTGGTGGGCTTCTTTGGCCTCTTTTATTTTTTATAAAGTCCGGAGACTCATCCCAACTTGTGAGGGAATCATAGCTTCCATCATCCTTTCCTCACATGGGACAATGCTCTAATAATGATGATCATCACACTTTTATTTACTTACAACTCAAGAATTACAACTCGATACTTAGAACAAAATATGACTCTATATGAATGCCTCCGGCAGTGTACCGGGATGTGCAATGACTCAGGAGTGACATGTATAAACAATATGAATGGTGGCCTTGCCACAAATACGATGTCAACTACATGATCATGCAAAGCAATATGACAATGATGAAACGTGTCATAATGAAACGGAATGGTGGAAAGTTGCATGGCAATATATCTCGGAATCGCTATGGAAATGCCATAATAGATAGGTATGGTTGCTATTTTGAGGATGGTTTATGGTGGGTATAATGCACCGGCGAAATTTGCGTGGTACTAGAGAGGCTAGCAATGGTGGAAGGGTGAGAGTGCGTATAATCCATGGACTCAACATTAGTCATAAAGAACTCACATACTTATTGCAGAAGTCTAGAAGCTATCGAAACGAAGTATTAGATGCATGCCCCTAGGGGAAGGGTTGGTAGCAGTTAACCATCACACGATCCCAACCTCAACACAATGGATGGGAATCAAAAAATAAATCATGCTCCGACTTCATCACATAACGGTTCACCATACGTGCATGCTACGGGAATCAGAAACTTTAACACAAGTATTTCTACAATCCACAATTACTCACTAGAATGATTCTAATATCATCGTTCTCATATCTCAAAACAATCATAAGAAATCAAACTTCTCACAGTATTCAATGCACTTTATATGAAAGTTTTTATTATATCCCTCTTGGATGCCCATCATATTAGGACTAAATTCATAACCAAAGCAAATTACCATGCTGTTTAGAGAGACTCTCAAAATAATATAAGTGAAGCATGAGAGTTTAACAATTTCTATAAAATAAAACCCACCGCCGTGCTCTAAAAAGATATAAGTGAAGCACTAGAGCAAAATTGCCTAGCTCAAAAGATATAAGTGGAGCACATAGAGTATTCTAATAAATCACGATTCATGCGTGTCCCTCTCAAAAGGTGTTTACAGCAAGGATGATTGTGGCAAACTAAAAATTAAAGACTCATATCATACAAGACGCTCGAAGCAAAACACATATCATGTGGTGAATAAAAATATAGACTCAAGTAAATTTACCGATAGACGAAGACGAAAGAGGGGATGCCCTCTGGGGCATCCCCAAGCTTAGGCTCTTGGTTGTCCTTGAATATTAACTTGGGGTGCCTTGGGCATCCCCAAGCTTAGCCTCTTGCCACTCCTTATTCCATAGACCATCAAATTTTACCCAAAACTTGAAAACTTCACAACACAAAACTCAACAGAAAATCTCATGAGATCCGTTAGTATAAGAAAATAAAATCACCAGTTTTGGTTTTGTTGTGAACTCATTCTTTATTTATATTGGTGTAATATATAATGTATTCCAACTTCTCCATGGTTCATACCCCCCGATACTACCCATAGATTCATCAAAATAAGCAAACAACACAAAGAAAACAGAATCTGTCAAAAACAGAACAGTCTGTAGTAATCTGTAAACTTCAAATACTTATGCAAATCTAAAAATTCTTAAAAATTAGGACAACAACGGCAATTTGTATATCAATCTTGTGCAAAAAGAATCTGATCAAAAGCAAGATCAAATTTCTGTTTTTCAGCAAGATCAAATTAACTATCACCGTAAGCTATCGCAAAGGTCTTACTTGGCACAAACACTAATTAAAACACAAAAACACATCTAACCCGAGGCTAGATGAATTATTTATTGAAAAACAGATCCAAAAAAGAAAGAACTGGGTTGCCTCCCAACAAGCGCTATTGTTTAACACCCCTAGCTAGGCATAACGCAATAGATCTAGGTATTGTCATCTTTGATATGCAATCCATAAGTAGCTCTCATAATAAATTCATATGGCAACTTAATTTTCTTTCTAGGAAATTGTTCCATGCCCTTCCTTAATGGAAATTGAAATCTAATGTTTCCTTCTTTCATATCAACAATTGCACCAATCGTTCTAAGGAAAGGTCTACCAAGAATAATAGGACATGTAGGATTGCAATCCATATCAAGAACAATGAAATCTATGGGCACATAATTCCTATTTTCAATAATAAGAACATCATTAATCCTTCCCACAGGTTTCATAATAGTGGAATCCGCAAGATGCAAATTTATAGAACAATCATCAAATTCACGGAAACCTAACACATCACATAAAGTTTTTGGAATCGTGGAAATGCTAGCACCCAAATCACACAAAGCATGGCACTCAAAATCTTTGATTTTAATCTTAATAGTAGGTTCCCACTCATCATAAAGTTTTCTAGGAATAGAAACTTCGAATTCAAGTTTTCTTCAAAAGATTTCATCATAGCATCAACGATATGTTTAGTAAAAGCTTTATTTTGATTATAAGCATGAGGAGAATTCAACATGGATTGCAACAAGGAAATAAAATCTATTAAAGAATAATTATCATATTTAAATTCCTTGAAATCCAAAAGAGTGGGTTTATCGCTACTTAAAGTTTTGACCTCTCCAATCCCACTTTTATCAATTTTTGCATCAAGATCTATAAACTCCGAATCATTGGGACGCCTTCTAGCTAAAGTTGGCTCATCTCCAGTCCCATATTTATCAAGATTTATATTGGAAAACAAAGATTCAATAGGAGTCACATCAATCACTTTAAGATTTTTATCATTATTTTCACAAAAACTAGAAGAACACGCTTTTACAAACCAATCTCGCTTAGCACGCATCTTAGCGGCTCTTTCTTTACACTCATCAATGGAAATTCTCATAGCTTTAAGAGACTCATTAATATCATGCTTGTGTGGTATAGATCTAATTTTCGAAGAATCAATCTCAAGAGAAATTCTATCCACGTTCCTAGCCAAATCATCAATCTTAAGCAATTTTTATTCAACCATAGCATTGAAAACTTTTTGGGAACTAATAAATTCTTTAATATTGTTTTCAAGATGAGAGGGCATCTTATTATAATTTCCATAAGAATTGTTGTAGGAATTACCATAATTATTAGAGGAATTACTAGGAAACGGCCTAGGGTTGAAATTACCTCTATACGCGTTATTACCAAAATTGTTCCTACCAACAAAATTCACATCCATAGATTCATTATTATTTCCAATCAAAGAAGACAAAAGCATATCATTAGGATCAATAGGAGCACTCTTGCTAGCAAACAATTTCATTAATTCATCCATCTTTCCACTCAAAGTATTAATTTCTTCAATTGCATGCACTTTTTTACTAGTAGAGGTTCTTTCGGTATGCCATTGAGAGTAATTTGCCATGACATTATCTAGGAGTTTAGTAGCTTCTCCTAATGTGATTTCCATAAAAGTACCACCCGCGGCGGAATGAAAAAGATTTCCAGATGCAAAATTCAATCCCGCATAAATTTTTTGTATAATCATCCATAAACTCAAACCATGCGTAGGGCAATTTATTATCATTAATTTCATCCTCTCCCAAGATTGTGAAACATGCTCATGATCAAGTTGCTTAAAATTCATTAAATCGTTCCTAAGGGAGATGATCTTAGCGGGTGGAAAGTACTTGGAAATAAAAGCATCTTTACACTTATTCCATGAATCAATACTAGTTTTAGGCAAAGATGAAAACCAAGTTTTAGCACAATCTCGAAGTGAGAACGGAAATAGCTTCAATTTAACAATATCATTATCCACATCTTTTTTCTTTTGCATATCACACAATTCAAAGAAAGTGTTTAGATGGGATGCGGCATCTTCACTAGGAAGGCCAGAAAATTGCTCTTTCATAACAAGATTCAACAAATCGGCATTAATTTCGTAAGACTCCGCACTAGTGGCGGGAGGAGCAACTGGAGTACTAATAAAATCATTATTATTAGTATTGGAAAAGTCACACAATTTGGTATTCTCTCGAGTCATTGTGACAAAGCAAGCAATCTAGCACACAAGCAAACAAAAAGCAAATGAAGAGATGAACGGAAGAAGGGAGAATAAAAAAGAAAATCTTTTCAAAAATCATTTTAGAAGTGGGGGAGAGGAAAACGAGAGGCAAATGGCGAATAATGTAATGCAAGAGATGAGAGATTTATGATGGGCACTTGGTAGGCTTGACGTAGATCTCCCCGGCAACGGCGCCAGAAATCCTTCCTGCTACTTCTTGAGCTTGCATTGGTTTTTCCCTTGAAGAGGAAAGGGTGATGCAGCATAGTAGAGATAAGTATTTCTCTCAGTTAAGAACCAAGGTATCAATCCAGTAGTAGAAACACGCAAGTCCCCAATAGATGCACCTACACAAACAATCAAACACTTGCAACCAACGCAAAAAAGGGGTTGTCAATCCCTTCATGGCCACTTGCAAAGGTGAGATCAGATAGAGATAGATAAAACTAAATAAAAGATAATCTATTTTTTGGTTTTTTTGGTTTATAGATCTGAAAATAAAAGATTGCAAAATAGTAGATCGGAAACTAATATGATGGAAAATAGACCCGGGGGCCATAGGTTTCACTAGAGGCTTCTCTCTTGAAGGCAAATAATACGGTGGGTGAACTAATTACTGTCGAGCAATTGATAGAAAAGCGCAAAGTTATGACAATATCCAAGGCAATGATTATGAAATATAGGCATCATGTCCGTGTCATGTAGACCGACTCCTGCCTGCATCTACTACTATTACTCCACACATTGACCACTATCCAGCATGCATCTAGAGTATTAAGTTCATAAAGAACGGAGTAACGCATTAAGTAAGATGACATGATGTAGTGGAATAAACTCAAGCAATATGATGAAAACCCCATCTTTTTATCCTTGATGGCAACAATTCAATATGTGTCTCGCCACCCCTACTTTGTTACTGGGTGAAATCACGCAAGATTGAACCCAAAGCTAAGCACCTCTCCCATTGCAAGAAAACCGAATCTAGTTGGCTAACCAAACCGATAATTCGAAGAGAAATACAAAGATATCAAATCATGCATATAAGAATTCAGAGAAGATTCAAATAATATTCATAGATAAGCTGATCATAAATCCACAATTCATCGGATCTCGACAAACACACCGCAAAAGAAGATTACATCGGATAGATGTCCAAGAACATTGAGGAGAACGTGGTATTGAGAATCAAAAAGAGAGAAGAAGCCATCTAACTACTAGCTATGGACCCGTATTTCTGAGGTAAACTACTCACGCTTCATCGGAAGGGCAATAGAGTTGATGTAGATGCCCTCCGTGATCGAATCCCCCTCCGGCAGGATGCCAGAAAAGGCCCCAAGATGGGATCTCACGGGAACAGAAGGTTGCGGCGGTGGAAAAGTGTTTTCGTGGCTTGTGTTGAGTGTTCTGGAACATATATGAATATATAGGACGAAGATCTAGGTCAGGGAGTCACCGAGGAGCCCACAAGGATGGGGGGCGCCCCCCCAGGGCGCGCCCTCCACCCTTGCCGCCGCCTCTTGGCTCTTCTAACTTGTACTCCAAGTCCCCTGGGTGCCTTCTAGTCCAAGAAAAATCATCGTGAAGTTTTATTCTGTTTGGACTCCGTTTAGTATTCCTTTTCTGCGAAGCTCAAAAACAAGGAAAAACATAAACTGGCACTGGGCTCTAGGTTAATAAGTTAGTCCCAAAAATAATATAAAATAGCATATTAATGCATATAAAACATCCAAAACAGATAATATAATAGCATGGAACAATCAATAATTATAGATACGTTGGAGACGTATCAAAGGACCGGTTTATCTGTTTTATGGTATTTTACCTAGGAGAGAGGAGTAGGTCCTAGGTATTAAGAACAATTAGTTTGTGTTGATTATATATGACTATGATGATGATGAGAAGTTGTTATTATGTGCTACAATGTGTTAGAGTTGATGATGATGAGGAGGAGTAGTAGTAGTGATTATGAGTACTATGATGATGATGAGGAGGAGTTGTTATTATAACTAGTGACCAAGTTGTTATATGATGTCTCATGGACGAAAATGATGATGATGAGGGGTTGTTATATGACAATGATGTATTATGATGATAAGTTGTTAATGATATTATGATGATGATGAGTTATTATGTCATTGGGTGAAAGAACCGTGGATTAGTTTAAAGTGGATGGATCCAAAGTGACCAATCCATCCACTTGAAACTAATCCGCGGTTCTTTCTCCCAATGATTTAATAACTCATTATGATGTAATAACAATCTCTAAATTGCTACTGTATGAAAACTTGTATAATGGTGTACGAATACGACATAAAATAAAAAAGAAATAGAATACGTAATAATAGTAGTAGCTTGGGTAGAGTAGCACTGCTAGTAACTACCAGTAGCGCGTTCTTAATAAAGTGCTACTGCTAAGTAGGGCTAGTAGTAGCGCGTGTTCACCAACGCTACTGCTACCCTTTAGCTGTAGCGCCGTAGCAGTAGCGCGGTCCCCCCGCGCTACTGCTAGCCCAAAAACCAGCGCTACTGCTAGGCTTTTCCCTAGTAGTGTCCTCCTGCCGCCTCTTTCTTGCACAGCTTCTGTAAGTGCCATTCCAATCCGCAAACCCCTCAAACCATGGAACAACGCCTTTGCCTTGTGGTCGTCCCGGGTGTTCAGGATTTTTCAGGGCGCGCGTAAGCTCGTCGTTCTCTCTCTCGGGCTTGAATGCCCCCGTTCGAGCATCTTGTATTGCATCAAGTAAATCGTCGGAGGCTTCTTTAATACTTGACCGCTCCATAACCAGCCCTGTCTCTGGGTCCAACTTCCCCCCATGCGCATAAAACCAAGTCATGCACCTATCGGGCCAACTCAATGTAACTGGAGTGACCCCTGTAGCAATCATCACTTGCTCAGCGAGATCCTACTTAGGCCGGCCCACCTGGTAGCCACCTTGCCCCAGAGTATGGTGCCACTTCTTTTTCACAGCATTAATCTTGTTTATTCTCGATCGTTCCTTAGCTGCTTCCGATTCCTTGAACTGCACGAAAGCATCCCAGTGATCTCTTGCCTTCTCTAGTGTTCCCTTGAATTATGGAGTCTGCTTTCCTGCTTTGACGTACCCGGCCCATATTTTTTTCTTGTGGTTGTTGAATGCTATCGCCATCTTCTTAAGAGCACACTTCTTGACTTGCTCCCATTCTGCATCTGTCAAATGATCTGGTAGGGTGAAATGTGACATGAGCGATTCCCAAAGCAGATCATTTGCTCTTCCGTCGACAAAAGTAACTCCTTGATCTCCCTTTGCTGGCTTATTCCATTCTTGAACGGAGATCGGGATTTGGTCCCTGACGACAACTCCGCATTGACGAGTAAACTTGTCCGCATTCTTCTTATGTTCAAGCCATTCGCCATTTGGTTTGATGGCATCGATGTACTTTACGCCAGCCTACAACCTTTTGGCCGGGCCTCGTACTGCCCTGCTTGTAGAAGATTTGCTTGATCCGGAGGGCTAAAAGAAGAAAGATCGATTCGTTAATATATATATATATATATATATATATATATATATATATATATATACAAATCAATTAATACATGTAATGATCACCAGATGCCTTATATAAATATACCTCGCCGGTCTTTGTTATTTGAAGAACATTTCCTTCGTCATCATTGTTGTGGCCTTCATCTATTCGTTCGTCTTCAACAAATATCATACCCTCACTGGAATTGTTCAGATATTGCGAGCCGTCATCCTCAGGTTCATTCTCATCTGGGCTCGGGGAGCGTATGATGTCAAACACGGTCTCTTCTCCGTCTCTGCCGGTATTGTCCATAGCTTATATTAACTAATGCCGAAGAAAGATAAAACAATTTAGTATTAAAATTAGAATGCAATCAATAAGAAAAACTGAATCATAGTAGATAATATGCATCTCGAATAAATATCACTAATACATCTCAAATAATCTAGATAATATGCAGCATCGAATATAATCTCAAATACATAGTCTCGAATATTATCGAATAATATAGTCTCGAATACATCGTCTCGGATATTATCGAATATAATCTCAAATACATCATCTCGAATATTATCGAATATAATCTCGAATACATCTCGAGTATTATCACTAATACAACTTGAATATTATCATATATATAACATCACTAGCTAATACAGATCGAATATTATCGAAGAATCTAATTCACTCGCGGTTCCTGAGGCGCGGGCGATGGACACCCAAAGAGAAGGAACCATCACAGGATCATAGCTCGGGTGAGATCCCTGAAGAACCTGCCAGGTATTGGAGAACCTGACGTCCAATGCAGCCATGTAGCGACGTACGTGCTCGTCCTCCTCCCTGACACGGAGACGTACCACCTCCGGCAGGGCCGGCTGCCTCCGCACCGAAAGTGGCCCACATGAACGCCACCAAGGAAGCTCCGGGTCGACGACGGGAGCCCGGTCCTCACCAAGCTGCGCGCCCCGGAGGGTAGCACCTCCATGTGCCAGCCCGGCGGAGCCCAGTCCCGGACATGGCGCCTCTGAAGCAGGACGTCGTCGCCAACGAGTCGATGACGAGGATGCGGGCCGGGCATCGGCCTAGCCAAAAATGTTTCTATACAAATTTATCATTTTTAGAATGCTTGATTATGATTTTTGTAATTCTTGTTCACTTCATTTTGCAATGCATGACAAACTTTTGCAAATACAACATTAAGATATTAACATTAAAATGTTTTTAATACATGGTCAACTTTCTATGCAAATTTGTTCTATGCTTGGTCAAAATTCCTTCAATATATACTATGATACAACATTAAAAGTATAAAAAACAAAAAAAATCATCTAACATTCATCTAACATTTCTATAACTAAAATTACATATCCATATCTAACATTCATCTAACATTTTTATAACTAAAAACATTCATCTAACATTTCAAAATTACATATCCATATCTAACATTCATCTAACAAAAATTACATATCTATTCTATCACCAATTCTCTGAACATGTCTAACATTCACCTAATTCCAAAAATGAAAAAAAAAGGAAAAAAAGAGGGCTCATAGCTGTGAGGAGGAGGAGGGGATCGGGGCGGGCAGGGCGTCGGCGAGGAGCGGGGGCGGCGAGGGGGTCCGGCCGTCGACGAGGCCGGCTAGGGGAGGAGCGCGCGAGCGGCGTCGGGGATCGGGGAGGCGCGGGCGGCGTCGGGGCCGGCTCGGGGAGGAGGGTGCAGGCGGCATCGAGGGACGGGGAGGAGGCGCGGGCGGCCGGCAGTTGGTGCGGCGACGGGCTCCAGCGTCGTGGGAGGCAAGACGGCGTCGGGGCAGGCGACGGCAGCCTGGCGGCGTCTCCTCTGTAGTGGTCGACGTCGAAGAAGCAGAGAACTGTGAAAAAATTTCAAGTGTTGTATATATATGCGGAGACCTTTAGTCCCGGTTGGAGCCACCAACCGGGACTAAAGGTGAATCTTGGCCAGGCCAAGCGGCGGGAAGCCAGGCCTTTAGTCCCGGTTGGTGGCTCCAACCGCGACTAAAGGGGGGCCTTTAGTCGCGGTTGGAGCCACCAACCGGGACTAAAGATCTGGTGCTCGCGTAGGCGCGGTGCAGGGCACGTTTAGTCCCACCTCGCTTGATGAGAGGCGCCCGCACCGGTTTATAAGCTCCTCTCTAAAGCAGGCCTTGTGGGCCTATTGAACCTGTCCTGCCCTGTGGTCCCTGCTGGGCCGTGCGGGCCTGCATCCAGGCCCTACTAGTAGTTGGGTTTCTAGTCGTATGCAGGCTGTGGCGGCCCAGCAGGCGGGCTTTTTTTAATTTATTTATTTTCCAAAAATTTTTGTTTTCTGCTTTATTTATTTTCTTTTGGTTTTTAGTTGTTTTTTGTTGTATTTAGAGTTTTTGAGTGAATATTTTTGCTTTAGGTCACAAAAATTATAAACTTTCTGTTAGTGCCAGTAGTTTTCACATCTGAATAGTTTAAATTTGACTTATTTGAAATTTGTGTGAATCACGAATTTGTGAATGACTTTACTTTAAAAATAAATTTTTGAGTGATTCTTTTTACTGCTGTTTAATATTAGTGTGTTTTATCATTATATTCAATTTGGTAATTCTTAGGTTACTTTAAATGCGTGTTTTAATCAAAAACAGATTCTGCTTAGCTCTTTCCATTTTATAGCTCAAAAAATCATTAAATGCATGCAAAATAGCAAATGAAGTTAGAAAGGGTTGAAAATTGATGACGTGGCTTTGAATGGCGCATACTGAACACACAAAAAGTCTAGAGTTGAGATAAGTTAAAAAGTTGAAATGCCTTTGTAACAGATGAGTTTTCGTCCGAAACCCTGATACTTCGAAAGCGATTGTCCAGTTTGTACACGAAGAGCATCCAGTTTTTGCCGTAACCCTCTCAACTTTTTAGCACATGCTATGTGGGTGAAATGATGATACCATGCCAACTTTCAACCTTTTCAGAGTTCATTTGTAGTGCTTTTCAATTTCAGGGTCATTTAGCTCAAAAAAATCAGTAAATGCATGAAAAATAGCAAATGAAGTCAGAAAGGATTGAAGATTGATGACATGGCTTTGAATGGTGCATACTGAACGCACAAAAAGTCCGGAGTTAAAATAAGTTAAAAAAATGAAATGCCTTTGTAACAGATGAGTTTTCGTCCGAAACCCTGTAACATAATGCATGAAATAATTTGTTTGGACATAATATTTCTTCGCGTTTCAAATGCCAAAGCACGTAAGTACCTCCGGTTTGTCCAAAGTGGGACTTTCCAAAGTGATGACGATGATTCCCTCCGGTTTGTCCAAAGTGGGACTTTCCAGATATATAAGTCCGGAAACTCACTAGAGAAGAAAGTGATGACGATGAAGTCGGTCACATCCCAGAGTGGGATCTTGGGGTATAAAACTTTTTCTTCGCTTGTGTACCTTTGCGCCATAACCATGGACATTCTTCATCATTTAACAGGATGCTCGGGTCAATCTTCACTATGAAAGGAGCAATTTCATGAAACTTTTCATAATCTTCTGACATGTCTGTCTTGTCCTCCACTCCCACGATGTTTCTTTTCCCTGAAAGAACTATGTGGCGCTTTAGCTCATCATATGATGTATTCGCTTCCTTATCTTTTCTTTTTCTTGGCTTGGTAGACATGTCCTTCACATAGAAAACCTGCGCCACATCATTGGCTAGGACGAATGGTTCGTCTGCGTACCCAAGATTGTTGAGATCCACTGTTGTCATTCCGTACTGCGGGTCTTCCTTTACCTGCCTCCTGTCAGATTGACCCATTTGCACCGAAACAAAGGGACCTTCAAACCACGTCCATAGTCAAGTTCTCATATCTCCTCTATATAACCATAATTTGTGTCCTTTGGCCTATTGGTGTTTGTTGCATCAAAGCGGACACCACTGTTTTGGTTGGTGCTCTTTTTATCTTGGGCAGTCGTATAAAATGTATTCCCATTTATCTCGTACCCTTTGAAAGTCAATATACTCGAAGATGGTAACTGGGACACCAAGTACAACTCATCTGCAACAGTGTCGTCATGCATCAGACGTGTCTGCAACCAACCGGCGAAAGTTTCCGTTTGTTCATGTGTAATCCAGTCGTCAAACTGCTCTGGGTATTTGGAGCGTAGAATATTCTTGTGTTCCTCGATATACAGAGCCACCAAGGTGGAATTTTGTAGAACTGTGTAGTGTTCTTGCGCCCAAGAATGCCCGTCCATACATATTACATGATCCCTTCCTAGCGTGCCTTTTCCACCCAGTCTGCCATCATGCCACGATTCAGGAACACCAATCGGCTTAAGGTCAGGAATAAAGTCAACACAAAACTCAATGATCTCCTCTGTTTCATGGCCCTTGGAGATGCTTCCTTCCAGCCTAGCATGGTTATGAACATATTTCATTAAGACTCCCATGAACATCTCAAAGGGGAACATGTTGTGTAGAAATACAGGACCCAGAATGGCAATCTCTTCGACTAGGTGAACTAGGACGTGCGTCATGATATTGAAGAAGGATGGTGGGAACACCAACTCAAAACTGACAAGACATTGCACCAAATCATTCTGTAACCTTGGTATGATTTCTGGATCGATTACCTTTTGAGAGATTGCATTGAGGAATGCACATAGCTTCACAATGGCCAATCGAACGTTTTCCAGTAGAAGCCCCCTCAATGCAACCAGAAGCAGTTGCGTCATAATCACGTGGCAGTCATGAGACTTTAGGTTCTGGAACATTTTCTCTGCTATATTTATTATTCCCTTTATATTCGACGAGAAGCCAGACGGGACCTTCATACTGAGCAGGCATTCAAAGAAGATTTCCTTCTCTTCTTTGGTAAGAGCATAGCTGGCATGACCCTGGTACTGCTTTGGATGCATGCCGTCTTTTCCGTGCATATGTTGCTGGTCCTCCCGTGCCTCCGGTGTATCTTTTGTCTTCCCATCCACGCCCAAGAAGCCTAGCAGGTTCACGCAAAGATTCTTTGTCACGTGCATCACGTCGATTGCAGAGCGGACCTCTATGTCTTTCCAATAGGGTAGGCCCCAAAATATAGATTTCTTCTTCCACATGGGTGCGCGTCCGTCAGCGTCATTCGGAAAAGATTGTCCGCCAGGACCCTTTTCAAAGATTACTTTTAAATCCTTGACCATATCAAGTATATCATCACCAGTACGATGGCAACGCTCCTTCCGGTGATCTGCCTCACCTTTGAAATGCTTGCCTTTCTTTCTTAAGAGATGCTTGATCGGAAGAAATCGACGATGTCCCAGGTACACATTCTTCTTACATTTATCCAAATATATACTTTCGGTATCATCTAAACAGTGCGTGCATGCGTGGTATCCCTTGTTTGTCTATCCTAAAAGGTTACTGAGAGCAGGCCAATCATTGATGGTTACAAACAGCAACGCATGTAGGTCAAGTTCCTCCTGTTTTTGCTCATCCCACACACGTACACCTTTTCCATTCCACAGCTGTAAAAGTTCTTCAACTAACGGCCTTAGGTACACATAAATGTCGTTGCCGGGTTGCTTATGGCCTTGGATGAGCAATGGCATCATAATGAACTTCCGCTTCAAGCACAACCAAGGAGGAAGGTTATAGATACATAGAGTCACAGGCCAGGTGCTATGATTGCTGCTCTGCTCCCCAAAAGGATTAATGCCATCTGCACTTAAACCAAACCATACGTTCCTTGCGCCACTGCAAAGTCCCCCAACTTTCTCTCGATTTTTCTCCACTACGACCCGTCAGCGGGTACTCTCAACATCCCGTCTTTCTTACGGTCTTCTTTTTGCCATCGCATCAACTTGGCATGATCTTTGTTTTGGAACAAACGTTTCAACCGTGGTATTATAGGAGCATACCACATAACCTTGGCAGGAATCTTTTTCCTAGGGCGCTCACCCTCAACATCACCAGGGTCATCGCGGCTGATCTTATAGCCCAATGCACCGCATACCGGGCATGAATTCACATCCTCGTACTCACCGCAGTAGAGGATGCAGTCATTAGGGCATGCATGTATCTTCTGCACCTCTAATCCTAGAGGGCAGACAGCCTTCTTTGCTTCGTATATACTGTCGGGTAATTCGTTGTCCTTTGTAAGCATCTTCTTTAACATTATCAGCAACTTTTCAAATTCCTTGTCAGATACACCATTATCTGCCTTCCATTGCAGCAATTCCATTGTGGTACCCAGCTTTATCTTGTCATCTTCGCAATTTGGGTACAACAATTCCTTGTGATCCTCTAACATGCGCTGCAACTTCTTCTTCTCCTTTTCACTTGCGCAGTTTCTCTTTGCATCGGCAATGGCCCGACCAAGATCATCAGCGGGCTCATCTGATGCCTCTTCTTCAGCTTCTTCCCCCATTGTTGTACTATCGTATTCAGGGAACCCATGGCCAGGATAGCTGTCATCATCCTCTTCTTCTTCATTCTCTTCCATTAGGACCCCTCTTTCTCAGTGCTTGGTCCAACAGTTATAGCTGGACATGAAACCGGACGTAAACAGGTGGACGTGAAAGGTTTTTGAGTTAGAGTAATTATGATCATTCTTACAGACAGCACATGGACAACACATAAAACCATCCGCTCGCTTGTTTGCCTCAGCCGCAGCCAGAAAAGTATGCACGCCATTAATGAACTGGGGAGAGCATCGATCATCGTACATCCATTGCCGGCTCATCTTCATTACACAATACCGAAAAGACCAAATTAATACAAGTTCGTACATAAAGTTCATACACACTTTTTCTCTTAAAATAACATACAAACTCTCTAGCTAAAGCATTTAAATGCAACAACAAATGCGATCAAGAGCGCAACTAAGGTAACAATTGATCCAACAGCATAATGATACCAAGCCTCATTATCAATGGTATATTTTCTAATCTTTCTAATCTTCAAGCGCATTGCATCCATCTTGATCTTATGATCATCGATGACATCGGCAACATACAACTCCAGTTTCATCTTCTCTTCTTCAATTCTTTTCAATTTTTCATTCAAATACTCGTTTTCTTTTTCAACTAAATTTAACTTCTCGACAAGAGGGTCGGTTGCAATTTCCGGTTCACATACCTTCTAGATAAAAATATCTATGTGAACTTGATGGGCATAATTGTCATAAACACGAAATGCAACAAATAGTTATAAAAGAGAGTATATACCACATCCGAATCATAAACCGGACGAGGGCCGATGGGGACGGATATCAAAACCATGCCACTATGTATAACAAACAACGTACGGGTAAGAAAATTATACAAGTAACTATCTAAATCACACAAACATGATTTTTTTTTATAAAAAGGATAAGAACGAGGCTCACCAAGGTGGTGCCGGCGACGGGACGGTGCGGGCGATCGACGGTGGTTAGGATGGGGACGGGAAGGCACTAAGTAAACCACACCTACATATGCAAACTAAGAAGTTAATTTGAGCTCAAATTGCATATAAATCAAATAAACTACCACATATAATTACTTTCAAACTAAAACCCACAAATCACTATACTTATAGAGCATTGCAAGAGCTAATCTACCAATGAGAGATGAAAGGATAAAAGTTGCTAACCTTTGTGAACACTTGGATGGATGGGGTGCCTTCAAATTTTGGCAAAAATGGAGGTGAGCTCGAGCAAGAGGAAGAACAGAGAGGAGAGGAAAGGGAAAAAACAGAAGGCTTCGGCTCGGGCTGGACGAAGGGTTTATATAGTGAACTCTTTAGTCCCGGTTGGTTATACAAACCGGGACTAAAGATGCACCTCTAGTCCCGGTTTATGACACGAACCGGGACTAACTGTGCTGGTGGGGGCCCAAGCCTGACACAATCCTGCCACCACCCCTTTAGTTTCGGTTTGTGACACGAACCGGAACTAGAGGCACGCCACGAACCGGGACTAATGATGCCCGCCCCCTAGCCGTTGGAACCGGGACTAATGGTCACATTAGTACTGCGCCGTTATCAAACCGGGACTAATGGGGCCCACGTAAAGTCGTTTTTCTACTAGTGAGATCAAATCTCTATGGGAGGCTAGGGATTCACTTATTCTTTTTTAGTAGCGATTCACTGACTTATTGTAACATCACAAACTTCCACTAGTTTCTTATAAAGAGAAATGTTTAATTCTTCTGTTCGGTTACATAAATGATGTTGTTTCGGACATAGTACGGCCTCCAAACCACAACTTTCTTCACTAATTTCTATCATATGGTATTTATAAACCAAGACAAATATTACTTATTGTGAAAATACTTTTGAAGAAAAAACTGGTCCATATCTTTACCTAATATTAAAGGACGGAAGCTTTCATAGTTCTTCCTAAGTCATCGCTTTATATCCACTGATCGTGTGTAAATCATAAAGAAATGACGGCTGAGATTTCTGCCCGTTTAAAGTAAGTTTAGAGAAAACGTTTAGATCGCTGAGCTTGGGCACGCAGGAAAAGAAGTTTGCACGAGTTCTACTCGGTCTGGACCTGTCCTGGATTGTACGTATATACAATACAAACTCATAAACAAATCTGGACCACCTGATAAGTTCATGGCCCCTCGATTTTTCTCCTCATAAATCCCCTCGATAGAACAGAGACCCCTCGTGTTTGGCGAGCTGCTGGAGGGCAAGTGCTCCACGGTGCCGGCCGGAGCCGCATGCTCGAGGCCGCTGACCTGAGGCTCGTTGCCAGCGTGTTTGACAAGGAGTCGAGGACACGGAGCGGCTCCTGCTAATGTGCCTCTCTCTGTCGGCGTGTTTGACGAAGACACTCGCGGCTCCTGCTGATGGGCCTCTCGTGTCACGGCGGAGGCAGGGCATGCATCCTCAAGGACGTCGACCCGAGGCTCGCCGCCCGCGAGTTCGAGGAGGGTAACGCTACTGATATTAGGCCAACGCCGGATACGAGAAGCAGCCATGGCAGCCACCTGAGTCCTGTGGCGGTTGGTCACATTGCCCGTGGTGCTGTTCCACGCATGTGTGCGCAACGACCACGGGAAGAAGAATCAGCATGAGAGCACGCACGACCGGCGACCCCCACCTGAAGAAGAATGAGAACTGTCCATATTTGTGTAATTTTCTTGCTGCTGACAAGTGAGACGAGCGCGACCTCGAAGTGTCTCTGCGCGCTACCGGCAATGGCGCTCTCGAGCTTGGGCATGAACTGCTCTTGCTAGGCTGCCCTGATTCTATTCATCTCCACGTACGACTCCAGACCTCCTTGCGGTGGTGGTCCTCACCCTCCAACCTCTTTCATCACCATGAAGCAAATCGCCGATGCGCCGCTGTCCAGCACTGGTGAGTAGGGAGGCCCGCGTCGAGACGGCTAAGGTGAGTGCCCACTATATGCTTCTCGTCGGCTTTGTATTCATCAGGATTGGCTTCTTGTGCGTCTGTCCGGGTTGGGTGGTATGCAGGTCAGGCTCATCGATATGGTGAACGGCAAGCTGAAGAGGAATACAGACGTGTCCTTCACCGGTGACAATGACACTGGCTGCATCAATTTCATCAGATGGTGACCGCGAGCATATTCTCTCCCGTACGCCAAACTGAACTGCCAGCCCGCCTAGCCCTCGCCGCTCGTGTGACGACCACCTCCCCGCCCTCCACACTCGACCTCGCCTTGCGCCTCGCAATGCTGACCACGGATACGCCTTCTATGAGCTCGAGGTCTGCTCTCTGTTGCACCTTCATCTACCGCCTTGCGTCCCTGCTCGACCTCGGCTGCCACTGTCCGCCAGAGGGGCCATGGGTGGAGTTGGGCGACGGTGCGCAAGATGCTGCAAGGAGGATGGGTGGATATGACTCCAGCCTCGAGGAAACTAGGGCAGGGCCTCCAGGGGATCCGACCCGAGGATGCGCCTCCACTACTCTGCTGCGACCTGGCGGAGCGCCTCCGTCCGCTTCAACGTAAGGTACCCTTTTGCCTCCCTGTAGCCTCTGAATTAATTCCATGCCAAACGCATATAGTCATCCGCATCAAAATGTACACAGCCATACAACCAACGATTGTGGTGTTCAGGTTTAGGCTGACCTTCATAGTAGGGAGGGAAATTTCGTATAATATATTCGATCCTTATATTTCTTTTTCCTTCAGTAGTATATTACCATATAGTCTCTACATAAGCACAAGCCAGATGCAAGTCTTTGTAACCTGGTGCACCGATGCATTGGTTATGACAGATACGATGGTTTACTGACCTAACTGAGCCTGCTGCTCGTAGTGCTGAATTTTGCACTCCATGTTATTCCTTGCATAAGGGTTATCTCTCTTCAACATGGATGCACATGATCTGTTTGTCATGTAAGGGCTATTCCCTTCAAACTGTACTGAATAACTGATCCAAGGTTCCTTGTTTTGTAGTAGCTTTTAATGTTGTCCCAACTCTCAATGCAACACAGAAGATGATTGAATTATATGATATTGTGCTTCCCCTTGAATAGGATCATCTTCTGATAATGTAAATTTTGAAGGACAAATACATGACCATTAATTCATGAAATGTAATTAAATTTGTTCACTAATGGATTGGCAAGATTTAGTTACATGGATATGGAATTTCTAAAATTCATGTTGCATGAAGATAGCAACTAATTCTTCACAATTTTAGAAATGTTTTACAAAATATTTTCGTTTCATCCACCACACAAGTAATTAACTACTCGAGCCACATTTGAATTCACTCTAGCTAATCCACTCAGATTTGAAAGTAACTACACATGATGTGGAATTTGGTTATGCAGAATGTTCAGTATTTATTTTGAGTGCCCATATATTGAATATATGAAATGTCTTCATCTTCCTGCTACTAATCTGATATTACAAAATTCAAGTGTCACAACTGTGAAGATTTTTTTTTCCAAGGTTATTTGCATGCAAGATTGGGATCAACAATACTCATGTGTAATAATAGGCTTGCCTTTAGGGTACCATTTAGGTTATAACAAATTATGCCGACACAGTTAACTCAGATAAAAAATTATTTTACCTTTATTTATGATCTCCAGTCATGTTTTACTTATGGTCTCTAGAATATATATTTTAAGTTCATAATTTAATTTTAGGCATGCAATAAGTTCACTTTCTGGTACTGGGGAGTTGATGTGTCCATTTCCGAAGAAATCCATTTAGTGCCCGCAGTTCACTCATTCACCTACATAGCCTATGTTTCGAATTGGCGTCCCGAATAACTCAACCTCTATCAATCTATTATCACACTTCCTGGACCCAGCCAACCCTAATTCATGGCAATCAACATTTCCTCCGTAGCGGAGCACGGACGTTGTCCTAGGAAGTAACTCGCAGAGAGCGTCCCTCACATCCTGCTCAATGAGATTTTTTTTTTAAGTTTTAAGCATTCTTTTGCGATGACGCGACTCAGTGACATGTGTGTTATGTAGTGGCCGAGCTCATCTCTTTGGGATTGCCATGTTCAGAGGTGTTGTGACTAGGTGAATACCGCGGTCAACGTCGGCAAGCATGAGAAGGAGGATAAGCTAAGACACTGTGGTGCGGTGTAGAAATAGAGGCGTAGACATGTGGAGGGGGTGGGTATTGAGCAATACTTTTTTGGATTATGGGGGTGTGATGTTTTTTTTCTCCCGTTGCAACGCACGGGCATGCTTCCTATGATTTTTAAGTATCTTATCCATTTTTCTAATGTTCATAGTCAAATATTTAGACGTACACCTTTACTTTTTTCATAATGACAACTTTCTGAAAGAGAAATGAGATAGCTTACAGTAAGTCTGAATTTCTCGACAATTCATTTTGCTCATTCCACTATCTCATCTATGTCTTCCATATTCAGATGGTGAACTACATGGATGGAACATGGGCAAACATTTGTATTGCATACTTTATAGTGAAATTGTCCTTACGCTTTGAGCTCATCAACTATCCAGAGTATGTGCTCCACCTTGAGTTGCCACCTCGCTTCCTTTAGTGTTCGGGCTAATTGCAAAAGGGTTATACTATGCTGATGAATGGGCCAAGGCTGCAGGGTGCCCCTCGGCTTGGGGATTTGGGCGATGAGCTCATGAGGTGCAGAGTGGTCCAATTGTGCCTCCTCTTCGGTTTGTCACCATCCAGATTTGCTCGGGCGGAAAATGTTGCACAATGCAATAGCTCCTTGGCAGCGACATCGATCTTGCAGGGTTGTCTGCTAGCGAGCAGCTGGGCGTGGTCACCGTGTGCCTTCGATCCATATTTCTTCTACATCCATGTAAACAATTGCAGATGAGGTGTTTCCGAATGTCTCCCATTCATAATGAATTGTCCCATTCCAACCCACCTGTCTTTCTAGTTTGTGTGCTAGTAAGGAGAATACAGGGTAGTGCACCCTTTTATATGGCGGGTCAGGCTTACAGAATGGAAGGTTGGTGAGTACGTTAGCCGTCCATCCACTAGCTGAAAATTTAATCAACATCTATCATCTAGTACCTTCCACAATGGAAGGTTGGTGAATACGTTAGCTCCATCCACGATCTGCAAATTTAAACCAACATCTATCATCTAGTAGAAGAGAAATCTCAAGATTATAAGGTGCTTCAGTTCATGGTATTTATGTTTAATAAAAAATGAGAAGAGTCGTTTTAAAACGATATAGTGATGCTAGACAATGGGTTAAGGATTGCTAGGGGATTGCTGCGGCAGCGTTGTGTTAACATTATGGCGGGTCTGGTAGTTGTTCCATGTCGAGCAAGCTGCAGCTTTGGGTGTGTCTGTGCAGCCACTGGTTATTAGTGCTTTGATAAGTTGGTTCGTCCATTTATTTTGTTTCATCGACTACATTGCCTTAGTGAAATCAAATCCTGGCTGTGTAACTGAGTCTGAGTGTTGTACCATGTCTCTCTTTTGTTCAGCATACTTTTTTCTTTCGATAAAGGGCGCTTTTATTAACTCAAAATGTAGCATTAAGTAGATACAAAGCATGATGAGTAACACCCGGCCTCTGCATAACGAAGATGCACACAGCCAAACACAAAGAGTCTGACAAACAAAAAAAAATGAAAATAAACGAGAAACCAACATATCAGCAACAGTAGAGTCATATAGGACCAACACTCTGCCTATGTCGAAGAAGGTGGTGGGCCGATCCGGATATTATGCTGCCACCCATTTTGGGTAAAAACCTCCTTGGCCACCCGCTCCAACCGCGTACACACCGTCTTGAACAACGGTTGGTACTCCGTTCGTTGTAGCGTAGACCATATACGAAGCGAGTACGTACATCGGAAAATAACCTGCAAAGCAGAAGAGTTTGTGTTATTAAAAACCAAATTATTTCTATATAGGCAAAGCGACCACAATAAGGCATACGCTCCCACCCTCAATAATGTTTTGACCCTATTTGAAATACCGTCCAACCAATGATCAAAAATATTGGCAACACTTGTGGGCGGATATAAATTGGACGCTATTTGGATGATTGACCATATAGAACGCGCAAGCTTGCACTGGAAAAAGAGGTGTTTGATTGTCTCATCGTGAGAACAAAAGCTACACTTCTTACTTCCTTGCCAATTGCGACGGGGAAGGTTGTCTTTGGTTAGCACAACTCTCCTCCGAGGATACCACATGAATATTTTAACTTTTAGTGGAATCTTCGACCTCCAAATTTTCTTGTTATTATCCACTAGGACCTCTGAATGCGTGAGCGCATGGTACATAGAGTCGACCATGAAGTACCAAGATATAGTGAGGTTCCAGCGGAACACATTCCGTCCTTGTGTCAGGTTAATCGAATCCAATCTGGACAATAGATTTTGCCATGACACAAGACGGGGGCCGATCAAATCCCGCCTGAAAGAAATATTCGGCGGAGATGAGCTGAGGACCTGTGCGAGAGTATCATTCTTACTATGAACAATGCTGTACAAAGCAGGATATTGTTCTCGGAGGCTGGCATTGCCTAGCCAGTTGTCCTCCCAGAAACGAATCTCCGACCCGTCATTTATCGCAAATGATCCCAAACGGAAAAGATGCTTCTTTACCGCCATTAGACACAGCCTTTTGGTCTAGATACTTGTTGCGCAAGAGGGTTTGCCAAACGTCATCCTGAGTAAGTAGTTTGAACAACCATTTACTAAGTAATGCATCATTGTTGATCTGTAGGTCATGAATGCCAAGGCCACCTTGGTCTTTTGGCCTACAAACCACACTCCATTTGACCAGCCAGTACTTTTTCTTTTCACTATCTCCTTGCCAAAAGAATATGGATCTAAAATAATCCAGCCTTTGCAAGTCCCCTTTTGGGATTTGGAAAAAAGAAAGCATATAGAGAACCATATTTGTGAGGACAGAATTGATCAAGACTAGTCATCCTCCAACAGAGAGCAACTTGCCTTTCCAACTGCTCAACCGTTTCTCTAAGCGCTCCTCTACATGTTTCCATTCCGCATTTGTGAGACGCCGATAATGAATTGGTATTCCCAAATATTTAATTGGGAATTGGCCTTGCGCACAACCAAACAGGTCAGCGTAATCGGCTGCCACCTCACTGGCTTCTCCAAAGGAGTAGAGTTCACTTTTATGGAAGTTAATTTTAGGGCCCGACATTTGCTCAAACGTTGAAAGCAATAGTTTCAGGTTTCGAGCCTTGCCCAGGTCATGTTCCATAAAAAGAATTGTATCATCGGCATATTGCAGAATAGAGAGGCCACCATCCACAAGGTGTGGCACTACTCCTGCAATCTGACCGTCCTGCTTGGCACGATCAATCAGAATAGAAAACATGTCAGCAACAATGTTAAATAACATTGGAGACATGGAGTCACCCTGGCGTAGTCCTTTTTTTGTCTGAAAGTAATGGCCTACATCATCATTGACCTTGCTGGCCATACTACCTCCAGTGACAAAATTTTGGATCCACTCGCGCCATTTATCGGAGAATCCTTTCATTCTCAGGTCCATTTGAAGGAATGACCATTTGACCTTGTCGTAAGCCTTTCCAAAGTTAATCTTTAAAACTACTCCACTCATGTTTTTTCGGTGCATCTCATGAACGGTCTCATGTAGGATTACTACTCCATCGAGTATATTTCTTCCTTGCATGAAATCTGTTTTGAGATGGCCGTACGACATGATCAGCAACCGTGTTGAACCTATTAGTAGCCACTTTGGTGAAAATCTTGAAGCTGACATTAAGGAGACATATGGGTCTATATTGTTGAATCCGCTCAGCCTCCTTAATTTTCGGCAACAAAATGATCTTACCAAAATTAAGCCTAAATAGTTCAAGTTGGCTGGCATGAAGACAATTGAACAACTCCAAAAGGTCAGTCTTGATGACTTCCCAGAAATTCTGATAGAATTCTGCGCGGAAGCCATCCGGACCAAGAGCTTTGTTATGTTCCATTTGGAATACCGCAGCTATCACCTCATCTTCAGAGAAAGGTGCCGTGAGGGTACAGTTCTCTTCTGCCGTGACCTGTGGAATATCATCTATTTGGGTCTCGTCAAGGGTGAAATTCCCTTCATCCGGCGCCCCGAAAAGAGATTTGTAGTATTTAGTGATATAACTTTTGAGCTCTGCCTGACCTTCGATCCTCCCCTCATCTTGTTGGAGACTAAAAATACACTTCTTCCTATGCAGAAAGTTGGCGACCAATTGGAAATATCGTGTATTACTGTCTCCCTTCAAGATGAAGTCAGCTTTGGATCTTTGTAATATTTGATTTCCTCTTCACGCAGAAGACGTCCAATCTTCTCATTGGATTGATTTTTCAATTCAATCTCTTGTTGAGACAAGATGCGAGTTTCTGCAATTTTATCGAGGTCGTCAATAATAGTTGAGAGGCGTTGCTTTTGTTTTTTGTACAACCCATTGGTATGTTTCGCCCATCCAGAGATGTATTGCCTTATGGCCCTTATTTTAAAGTTCCATCTCTGAATAGGGGTGTACGACTAACGGCGGGCCTCTCCCATACTTTCTTGATTGTGTCTGCAAAGCCTTCCTGGTGCAGCCATCCCAGTTCAAACTTGAAAGGGTGGCGAGCAGATGGGCTTGTAGATTTAGAATCAAGAATGATGGGTGCAAGATCCGACAGTGCCTCGATACGCTCTAGGGCTCGCACGGTTACCATAGGAAATTCTAACTCCCATTCGGTATCCATGAGTACCCTATCGAGCTTCTCGTATGTCGGCACGGAACGACTATTGGCCCAAGTGAATTGCCTCCCAGACATACTCGCTTCCCGAAGATTCAAACTGTCAATCACAGCATTGAATAGGAAAGGCCAGTGAGTGTCAAAGCGGCTATTATTTTTCTCGTCCTCGTACCTAAGGATATTAAAGTCCCATCCAATAAGCATTGGATGTGGATTATCCATAGCCAGGTTCACCAATTCCACAAGGAAAGCGGATTTATGCTCATCTTGGGCAGCACCATATACTGCAACCAGACTCCATGTAAAATTATCAGCTGTATTTCGAAGGTGAAATTTGATGTGAAATTCACCAGTCGAAAAGGCTAACAAGTCCATGGTTGTGGTTTGTACCCCAAGTTAGATTCCTCCGGACCTTCCACGTGCTGGTAGATTATGCCATGTGAAGTCAAAACCACCCGATAAGTGATCTAGGACATGCGCACGGAAATCACATTTACCAACCTCGGAAATCGCCACGAAATCCAACCCATGTTCTCGCACACAATCACCGACGTGTTTATGTTTAGCCAAGTCTGAAAGACCTCTGCTATTCCAAAACATGCCTCTCATGTGAAAACTTGGGTCAGGGTGGACTTCCTCACCTTATTGGGCGGTTTTATTTTCATTTTTGAGGAATGAGATTTTGATTTACGCGAAGACGCTGTGAAGTCACAACACATTGACCCAGGTCTTGCTTCATCCAATCCTACCTCGGTAACCACTCCAACTAAGTGGGAGAGAAGCGGACCATCGTATGTGGCATCCGTCTCCTCGTCCTCCTCAGTGTCGGGGTTAGGTAGGGTGCTCAAACACTTAGTAGAAACCTTTAACCGGTCGATCTCCATGTGTTTTAGCGCCCCAACCGAAACAGACACATCATTATCATTCTTTCCAATTGTATTTCCAACATTATTTAAACAAGAGGAAATACGAGAATAGGAAAAAGAAATAAACGATTTATTGCAAGGCGTACCTGTCGGCGAGTCCAGGTTGCGCTCCGCCTGGCGCCGCATTGCTTTGGAGAGAGAGTTCTCATCTGTGGCCGATGACCCATCAGCGAAGGAGGCATGGCGATTGCTACGCCGGATGGGCGTAGTCGTCGTCTCGGTCGGAGTAGATTGGACTTTCTTCGGTGGCGTGCGAGAAGCAGGCGAGTCCAAAGAAGCAGCAGCCCGTGGCCCGACTGGAACAGCAGCAAGGGACGCAGGGGAGAGCTCCTTGTTGCGCCCTTCATCTGGACCAGGTGGAACCACCGTAGTCGGTGCACGGCGAGGCGTAGACTTCTGTGCTTAGGTCGACGACGCACGGAATTGCTGCGCCGGGCGTTCCTTGTCAGCAGCAACGGGCGGCGAGGCCAGTCCTACAACACCAGATGCGGCTGTATGCTGCCTGGTCGGCTGCAAGCATATAGGTGCTAGTGCACCCGTGCATGCATGCAAGTAGGATGAAGGAGACAAGGCGTCCAGCTTGCACGTGGTTGCTGCCCAACCACAAACGCGGTGCACCCATGCATGCACGCAGGTCCGGCTCGCCCGAGGACGGTGCAGACCGCGGCCGCTGTTGCGTAGGCTGGCGCTGCGGTGCCTGAGCCACCGGTGCAGCCAGGCTAGATGGCGGCGGCTGCGGCGGCGAAGAGTATCCTGTAGGTCGGTCATCATGCATGTTCAAAGACCGTGTAGAGTACGGCAGCTCGGACGACTGCATGGACGACGGTGGTGAAGAGTCCTTCGCGAGGGAACAAGGTAACTGAAGAGTGGTGGCCGTGTGCATCGGCAGGTCTGAACTCGAAGCATGCCCCGTATGAGTTACTGCACTGGCGTTACTTTTTTTTGATCTCTTAGCTTTATCCCCATCGGGTACATCCTCATCTTCCTCATCGTGACCGGTATCGGGACTGTGATCATGTTTCTTCCAAATGAGAGGCACAAAGTCTGGCTCCGGAATAAAGTTGTCTTTCTCAAGTTTAAAGCGAAGCGCAAACCCTTTTAGCTTCACACAAACATCCGTGTCTAAGGGTTCATCCGAGTCGGAATCACTGTTTTTGAATATGTCCTTGTTGACCACTGCAACTTGGATACGAACGATACCTTTGCGGCGCAAACAAGTCAAATCCTCGTCTTGAGTTGAGCCAATGACAGAACCAATAGCCCATAGCCCCAAAAAATTCCTCAGACCGTGCGGAACACCAGACATGGACCCAGACTTAGTCAAGAGAGAAGTAGGATGGTATATCATCATCCTTCCACTCTCCGAATGAAATAGTGACTCCATGAGATTTAATCCGATAATCAACATCAGTGAGACAGTTCAGGTCATCCATTGATGGGAACGATATAAGAAACTGATTCTCCCCATGCGAGACTGCCTCCCATCTCCACTCACCTTGCACCCTTGCAAGCTTTGCGACCTCGGCCTCAAGTACTGCAGCGGTAAGAACTCTACCAGAAATAGTGACGAAAGCCGTAGGTGTTGCAGAGGATGCATTCTCCTTGTAGACATTATCAGGAAGCTGGATCGATAAACATCGTGGAATTGTTACCTTGCCCACAAAAAGACGCAGCGGGACGAGGCTTCTTTAGAACCGGGCACCGAGCAAGTCTATGCTTGTAGTTGTCGCAAATATATATTGCAGTAGTGGACGGACGTACAGCCCTTAGACATAAGGGTATCCACGCCACACTTGTAACACCACAGCCGTTCGTTTTTTCCTTTCTGAACATGCTCTGCCATTGCCGATTGAGAATTGGACGAGATGTCCGCTGATGCCACCACTGGTTGAGCGGCCATAGTCGGAACCGGTGCGACAGTGATCGGCGGCGGCGGCGCCCCACTCGAATTCTGCCCAGCTTGGAACGCGTTTGGGGCTTGGTACTGAGCATGGTGGACAGCTGCTGCCGAATGCGTGAACGCTGGCTGCAGCCTTGATGAAGCACCGAAGCGCAGAGGTCCGGCCGTCGGGCCAAACCCCGCCGCGGGACCGAAGGGCGTCGCGATGGCACCCGGGTGAGACTGCACGGGCGCGGCCAGATGGCCGCCGGGAGCGACGTTGGTACCGGAAGAACCGGGCGCGGCGGGGGGGAGCCTGGGACGCGCTGGTCGCTGCTGGAGTGCCGCCCGACATCGCCTGTTGGCAGGGGCGGCGTAGGGCGTCGGCGTACGATCTCTGGATGGGCGAGAGCTGAGCTGTGCGGACGAATGGTTTAGGGTTACGCGTGTTTCGTTGCCAACAGCAAATGAGACCCGGCCTGTTAGACTGGTCAGATCTATTCATGGATCGGCCCAACAGCCCTTTTTATGCAACGTTGGTCCACCTGGAGGTTCCAAAGTTTTTCGAAAAACTAACGCCCACACGTCTGGCATCTTGCACATCGCCCACACGCGTCTATCACCATTCATTTTGCCACGTATGAACAGATAACATCAGCAGGAATCTTTTTGGTTTTCATCTTAAAAATGTTTTATCTTCTTATTAAAAAACCGAATTAAAAATCCGTTTTCATCTTTAAATCCGCCTCGACGAGATCTTTAAAACTAGACCCCATATTCATATGTTTCGATGAATTTTTTTTTCCCAAAAGTTGCCATGATGTTTACATTGTAGTTGCCATAGTGCTTAAACTAAAGTTGCCATGTGGCAATTTTAGTTTTTTTATGATGGCAATTCCAGTACTTTGACCATGAAAAATATTTTTTGCATGAACCATGACAATTTTAAGTGCATGTATCATGGCAATTTTAGTTTATAGTTCATTGCAATTCTAGTTTCTTAATTCCCTGTTTTATAATATGTCAAAATTTAATTTTAAATGTAGAACAAAATAGCTGAATATATCATGGCAACTTCATTGTAAACATCATGGCAATTCATATGCGATAGACATGGCAACTTTTAACCAAAAAAAAAATCATCAAAATATATTGATATGAGATCTAGTTTTGAAGATCTCGTCGCGAGGGATTTAATGGTGAAAACGGATTTTCAATCGAATTTTTCAATTAAGAGATAAAACATTTTAAAAACTTAAAATCCAAAAAGATTACCACATGCATGCATGCGGTGACGTGATTCAGTCTGTGTGTTATAGGGCGTGTGGACGGGTTTGGCTCCCAGGGCCGGCCCTGAGGGGGGCAGAGGGGCGGCCGCCCCGGGACTCCCAAATCGAGGGCCCCCTCCCCAGGGTGTGTACAGATAGGCTGGGCCTGACGCAGCTGGCTGGAACGTACGCACATACTAGTAGCCAAGAAGGGAGCCAGTGACTGATTCTTTACTAGTTAGTACGAGCACATCTAAAAAAAATGAACCTGATTGATCCCTTTCGATTCGTTAGTTAGTACGTGCACGCCGAAAAAAAGGAACTCATTGATCCCTTCCTATTCCACCACACACACGCATTTCACGCAGCGATTCTCAATTTCCCAGCGGCAGCCGGCACTTGTATCTACGCGATTGCGCGCTCGCCGCTCCTTTTCCTTTTTCTCCTAAATCCAATTTTCCTCCCTAATTCAGATCGTCCGCCAAATTTCAATTCCATGGGAGCCGTCGAAACCTTCATTTGCTCTACATCCACGAACGATTCGACCATTCAAGGTATATCTTCTATTCATATTGAGGTTCCTAGTCTCCTAGATGAATAGCCGCACATCGACACTGCTCAACCATTGTCTATTGATGCAAAAAAATAATATTTATTTTCAGTATTGTGTCTTATTCTGTCGTCTAGAAGAAAGTATTATTCATCTGGTAGTGATAAATTATTTATTTTCAGCATTGTGACTTGGCACAATCACATTGTGAAAATATTCATAATTTTTTTTGAAGAGAGTTGGCGATAGATGAGGAAGGGCAAACAACTAATGGAAGTTCAGAAGTTGATCAGCAAGAACAAAATGTCGACATCAACATCAACTATAAGAATGTAAGTGCCTCTGAGCATGTAGGTAATTCATCAGATGCACATGCACAGTCCGCCTAGTGTTGATAAACAACAAGTTTATACCGCTGATATTTATGAAAGAAATTGGGATAATCTTGATAATAAAGCAAGAGACATATTGGTTGAGAACGGGCCTATGAGATAGGACAAAAAATGGCATACCATCTAGATGATGCAGGAAGACAGTTTTCATATGCTCATTATCATAGGAAATTAAGCAATGAGAAGGAACATGATTGAAAGTAGCTAGTTTATTCAATAGTGTTGACAAAGTTTTTGGCTTCTGCTCTGTAAGATCTTCAAGTCTAGCATTAGCACGAGTTTGTTCAAAAGATGTCGACAAAGTTTTTTACTTCTGCTGTAAGATCTTCAAGTCTAGCATTAGCAGGATGCAGGAATCAGAGATCCTTAGCACATGATGGATCAGGACATTTTTACGTAATATATATGAATTATTTGATACATATACGGATTGTGGATGCATTTAAGTTTTATTTAAGGGCCCTGGGTTTTAGTCTCGCCCCGGGCCCCCAAAATCTCAGGACCGGCCCTGTTGGCTCCCACCACACGTGTGGGCATTAGCGTCGTCCAAGTTTTTTGAACAGCGGTAGATGTCGTGATTGACGAAACGGCCGCCGTCGAAAGCGCCGGCGAAGGCACCGCAAGCGGGCAACGGCGGTGGTCCAGTGCACGGCGTGTCCGATCGGTCCTCAGGATGCTTGGACGTCCCAGCCCGACCAACGCCCTCCGCGGCCGCAAGGAAGGATCCGAGGTACGGCGGCGGCGTGATCCGAGGACGGGGAAGGGGGCCCTTCCATGGCCTGATCTTCACGCCGGCGGGATGTGCAGTCAGCTTCATGCTCGCTTGCGCCTGAACAGCCGATGGAGAGGAACGTGAAGAAGAGGCTAGCGCCGGAACCGACGAGGGCAGATCGGTCGAGCAGTGATCACTCTGTTCAGGACTACCACCGCTGCGCTCCCACACACGAGAGGCCGGCGTCGGGAATCCGATATCCTCCCAGAACTCTTGCACCAACTCTTCTTTGCTTTTCTTCTTGCGGACCACCGGCGTCCAAGGCCCTCCGTCGTCCTCGGTAGTCTCACAGGCCAACACTTCATTGGCGACCTGCACAGCGATGGCGGCATCATCTGGACGAACATCAACACCATCAGCAGAGGGGAGGCAATTGAACCGCGATCCCGACGCCGGCGGCTCCGACGTAAGATCAACAAGAACGCCGGGGGCGAGAGTTAAGCGGCGTCGTCGAGGAGGCGCCTCCCGCAGACCGACGGCGATGACGTAGTCATCAATCACCATCTCACCTCCGACAGGAATCCTCTCTCCCTTCCGCAGATAGCGGCCGGCAAGGATGTCGTCGGTATCATCACGCAGTGTAATCCATCCGGATGGAGGATGAAGATTAAGGACTCCCTTACAGCGATCTGATCTTCCATTGATGAAAGCAGACGAGAACCTCGCAAAAAAAAAAAGATGAAAGCAGACGAGAAAGATGCAAGCCAGCGGACGGCCGGCGGCGGCTTAGGCGACCGCGTCATGGAAGATTAAGGATACCGCGCTTCTGTTCAGCATACTGGCAGTTTTAGTGTTTTCTTTTAGTTTGGCCCGCCCAGATTTTCCTTTGTAGCTCCGCCACTGCAGCCATGCACCCAAATCAAAAATTGAAGAACACAGCAAGCCACCATAGCAGTCAGCGAAAGAGCCGGGTTGGCGGCGTCCTCGACGCACGTTGACGGGCGAATGGACTCTCTTCACAAGATCGTTCTAACAAAGGTCATTCTCGTCGGTGTAGCCGACACAGCCGTGAAGGCCGACGGGCTCGGCGTCTCACCAACCCTATCCCGAGTAGGAAAACGACGGACTTGGGCCCCACTACGCATGGGACGCTATTAGGCACCGGCGCGCTGGCCCAAAGTTTCGGCCGGTCGCCGCGCGACCGTTCGATTAGCACATCCTGGGCCGTTCATATCTTTTCACCCGAGCCATGCCTTCCTCCTCGCGCCTCCCCTGTCCCTCGCATCACAGCTGCGAGCTCGCGCGCGGTGCCCGCTCCTCCCCTCGCGCTCCACTCGCGGCTCATCGGAACACCGCAGACCTCCACCCGTTCATCTTCATAGGTCGCAACAGTCACGACACCAGGCCATCGTCGTCGGAGCACCAGCAGGCCGACGTTTGTTGTGCCGCATGTTGGTTGCAGCATTCTGCGCTCCCGGTTCGAACAACTCCGGACGTCGGTTCCAGCTCGCCGTCTACAAAAAGTTGCAGGCAGAAACGACGCCGGCGCGTGGAACACCGATGAACTGGTTCCAGCAAAAGTTGTGTTGCTGTCCGCGTGCGTGCCGATGACTGGTTGCAGCAATTTGTGGTGCCGGTCGTAGCACCCCACGCATAAGGTTCCAACATTTGCCGCTCACCGTCTCCCCGGTGTCCCTGGTGTCATCGCAGTCGCGCGATAGCCTGTATGCCAACACAACAAATCATGCTGTTGTATCGAGCAAATCACGTCGCCGGTTGTAGCATTTGCCGTCGCTCGTGTTCTATATGTGCAACAAAACTGACCGTCAGTTCCAGCAAAACTCTTCGACGCTTCCATCAAAACCCACCGTCGGTTGCAACACCCGTCTCCTCCGTTGAAGCTAGCCGCTGAGCTCCCACCTGGCCGCTAGTAGCATCTAGCCATGCCCATTGTAGCATTCGCTATGGTGGTTGCAGCTCGTCGCAAAAAAAAAGGTTGGAGCGTGCGCTCACTCCTGCTTACCGTCGTTCAAGCATGGTCGCCGTGGATGGTAGCACCTGGCGCCGCGGTTGTAGCACCCCCACGACGTGGTAGTAGCAACTAGATTGCCTGTGTTCATCCCTGTGCCGTAGCCCACACGCGGCCGTTGTCGCGCAGGTGCAAGCATGTGGCGACAGCCGAGCCAGGACGCAGGCCATGGACCACGGCGCGCGGCGTCAGTTGAGAGCTGAGGAGGAAGAAGAAAGTAGACTTGTCTCAAGAAAAAGAGAAAGATGAGGATACGACTCGCTACATGAAGGAATGAGTGGTGGAGAAGGGGTGGGACCGTGGGCACGTCACGCGCGGGCATGGGAGCCGGCCGAAAGTTCGGCCGGCGCACGGAAGGCAAACATTTACCTTCTATTTATCCCACGCAATCAATGCCTGATTTATTTAGCAGCTTGGCTATTCTATCCACTACCAGTACGGGCTGGCCGTACGAAAGTGTGCATTCTGGCTGACTACGAACACAGCGTGGCCACGGTGACGTATAATTTAGATGGAAACTAATTAGGACTAAAAATATTACATCAAGTGTCCGTGTCCAATACCTACGCGTAATAAAACAACTCAATCTCGAAGCCGATCTAAATAGGAAAAACCAGACGTTTGTCCTTCAATCTCATGGATCTATTTTTAAATCCCAGTCGTCAATTTTTAAGGTTAACACAAAATCAATGGATATAAAAGTATGACTAATGGAGAACTATGAAAACATCCATCCTTTAATATTAGGTAAAGATATAATGAAAATTACCGTAGAATTGTTGTTCTACGGTGTGAGTGCTTCAAACAAAAAATTGTTAAATGCCAATCACATGAGAAATGTAACATCGGCAACAGTAGGTGAACATGTGGTAGACGCAGATCACCACGTTCTGCGTTCATATAGGCAAACGGAAATATTCCAGAGTATTTTGAATAAACAAAAGACATATCCAAGTATTTAGAATTCAAATGCTAGGCTAGATATCTTTGGGCTTCTATTCAAGTGCAGCTATTCTCGCTCTAGTTCCTCAACATCCCATGACTAAATAAAAAGCCGAACGTGGCCCAAACGACCGAGAAGAACATAATCTGGCCCACGTCGTCCCGTTTAGTACGGAAAATGGAGACGGGCAGCGCCAAGGAGATTATCATGACCACTACTAGAAAAAGGCTTATCCCCAATATCTCTACTAGTGACGCACCATGATGGTGATGCGTCACTGCTATATAGCAGTGGCGCACCAGAATCAGGTGCGCCATTGCTATGTTTTTACTAATGGCGCACCACATAAGCAGTGCGCCATGATGGTGATGCGTCACTGCTATATAGCAGTGGCGCACCAGAATCAGGTGCGCCATTGCTATGTTTTTACTAATGGCGCACCACATGAGCAGTGCGCCATTGCTATTTTTTTGGGGTCCATCCCCCCCCCCCCCACCAGACATAGCAATGGCGCACCACACCTAGGTGCGCCACTGCTACATAGCAGTGGCGCACCTAGGTGTGGTGCGCCATTGCTATGTCTGGTGGGGGTGTGCCTGCGTGTGTGTGTGTGTGAGGTTTAGCAATGGCGCACCAGGGAGGGTGCGCCATTACTAACGTCTCACACACACAAACACACACACACACACCCCACCCCCCCCGTGTGGATCGCCTTTTAGGTTTTTAAAAGAATAAAAGAAAATGATAAAAGATTCAAATTTTTTTTGAAAAAATAGATGCCCATGTGTTACGTGTTCTAGTTGTTAGGAAAATTAACAAACATGAATTTTGAATTTTTTTGCAAAAGGCCGCCGTGTTTCGGTAAAATGGCCGTAACTTTTATATACGACCTCCGATGAAAAAAAAAATTATATGAAAAATCATCTACTCGAAAAGTTACATCCGAATTCAACGGGCACGTCATCGATTTTCTAGAATCCTCAAAAACCTAACAGAAAAAAAGTTACGATGCTTTTAAGATCTGGAGGCACAAAAATTCGAAAAAAATGCAAAAAATAAATAAATTAGCAATGGCGCACTAGTGCATGGTGCGCCACTGCTATTTTCCCGCCTTCAAAATTCAAAAAAATACAAAAATAAAAAACAAGTTAGCAATGGCGCACCTTATGAATAATGCGCCACTACTATTTTCCCGCCTTCACAATTCGAAAAAATAAAAAAAATTAGCAATGGCGCATCAGTGAATAGTGCGCCACTACTATTTTCCCGCCTTCACAATTCAAAAAAATAGCTATGGCGCACCGGTGCATGGTGCGCCACTGCTAAGTTGGGACAGAAGTTTAAAAGGGTCGGCCAGCCACTTACCCCTTCATTCTTCTCCTCCTCTCCTCCACTCCATCTCCTCCTCTCCTCCACTCCATCTCCTCCTCTCCGGCGACCTCCTCCTCCTCACGGTGCTCCTCCTCCGGTGACCTCCTCCTCACGGTGCTCCTCCTCCGGCGACCTCTCCTCCTCACGGTGCTCCTCCTTCCTCTCCTGCTCACGGTCCTCCTCCTCCTCTCCGGCGACCTCCTCCTCCCTCCTCTCCTGATCCTCACGGTCTCTCCTCCCTCCTTTCCTCCTCACAGTCTCTCCTCCCTCCTCCTCTACTTCCGGCCACATGTGGAGCTCCCCCGGCACAAAGAACGTACCAGATCCAGGTTGAGAACGAAATTTGAAAAAAATTCAAGAAAAAAAAACGAGCAAAAAAACAAGCCAAAAAAATGAGCCAGATCTAGATCCAGATCCAAATTCAAAATTCAAAAATAGCAATGGCGCACGGTGGGGGTTAGACGGTGTGCCACTACTATTTTCCCGCCTTCAAAATTTAAAAAAAATCAAAAAATTTCAAAAAAAAAAGTTACCAGTGGCGCACCTGTAGCAATAGTAATGGCGCACTACAAGGTGCGCCACTGTTACCTGCAATACTAATGGCGCACTAGAGGTGCGCCATTAGTATTTGTTACTAGTGGCGTGGTAATAGTGGCGCACCTATAGTGCGCCATTAATGGCAAAAATAGGTGCCCCACTAACAGTCCTTTTTCTAGTAGTGGACCCCAATGACAACCAGCATCTGCACATAATAATTAAAACAAGTGAAAAACAATTTAATGTGCACACAAGACAGATCAATCCAAACTGTAAAACTAATAACAGATTTATTACGGAGTACATTTTTTTTCCAACCAGGCTCACACCCCTTTTCATTAATTGCTTAACGGAAGTACAATAGTCTCAGACGTTTTTCAGGACACAGATCCTAAGAGCATAAATGAAGAAGCAAAAGGAGACCGAAAGGGGAGAGAGAGTTGGGGCATCAACAGGAAACCCGCAACAGATGACTCTAAAATGCATCACCCACCACGGGGCGAAAACCTGTTGACATCAACCATCCCAGCCTCAAAAGAGCAACATGGTGAACCTAACGCACCAGGAGAGTACGAGCACTAGCATCAAAAGGAAACCACACAAGACTCAGCGGGCATCAAACCGCAGTGAGGGCTAGTAACTAAAACATCAACCATCAGCCAGCTTCAGACTTCAGCGCCACCTCCCAACATAACTACATAAGTCTGCCCTGAAAGTAGAACGATCCGCCAATGAAGCAGCCACATGAACCATCCTCTGGACCCCAGCCTGGAAGTTTGCCTTGTCGCTCCCCTTCAGCAGGCCTGACCAACACATCAAAAAACGAACACGCAGTGAAGACAACCTCCAAAGGAGAGCATATGATACAATTTTCAGAAGTTGCTTTGTTGCGAGTACACCAAATCCCCCAGCATATAGCAGCAATAATGGTCATGTAATGCTGTCTACCACCAGGGAGATATTTATAAAGGCATCCCCAACTTTGCCAATGAAATTTGGGACAGCAGGATGCGCCCAAAGCCAACCTAAAAGCACCTCACACTGAACGAGCAAGTAGGATTTCCAGGCCAGTTTCTCCTACGCATGTTGTCCCTGGTAGGAACAGCATTTCGAAACAGTTGCCAGAGGAAAATTATGATCTTCAAATGGATTTTTTCCTTCCAAATCCATTTGTAATCTGGACCCAACAAATCTTTTTCCAGCCACTCATAGACAGATTTGTTGGTAAAATTCCCTTTACTATTAAACCTCCAAACAACCTGATCAGGCGAATTGTTCAAAGGAAATTTTTTAGCCCTATCCACAATAACAGACCATTGATATGCCAATTCAGCGAAAAGAGTATGCCGGAATTTCATCACGAAGTTATTATCAGCAAAATCAGCCACAGTACAGTCCTGCTCGTGACAAATGTCGAACAGAACAGGATAACGGGCTTTTAAAGGAATATCAGAAAGCCAGGGATCATGCCAGACCCGAGCCATGTCTCCCATATTGATACGGATTCCCCTACCATCCATATACACATGTTTAACCTTCATAATAGCTTTCCAGCAAGGTGAATCGTTAAATCGAGTTTGCACATTAGCCACCGTTTTGCGCTTAAAGCACCGGGCACGCACAATACGTTGCCATAGCCCACTTCCAGACTCTAGTTTCCACCACCAATTAACGAGGAGGATGATATTCTGCTTAGGGAGATCTTTAATACCACACCCCCCTTTTTTCTTGGACTGACAGACCCTAGACCACTTGACCCAATGGTAGGCCCGTTTATTCTTTTTCTTCCTCCAAAAGAACCGCCTACGGTGGGTATTCATTTTCTCAATGAAAGTTTTGTTAAGGAGGAACATTGACATGACATAAGACGGGATTCCATCCAAACTAGAGTTAACCAAAGTTAATCTAGCTCCAGATGATAACTGATCCAGTCAACAGTTTTAAGCATTGCATATGTCACAGGAATCCCCAAATATTTCATAGGAAACTTACAACCTGGCAACCAAACATCTCAGCGTATATCTGGTCAATAGCATTATCCCCACCAACAGAAAAAACCTCACATTTATCAAACTTAATTTTCAGACCCGGCATAAGTTCAAACAGGTACAACAGCAGCTTGACATTCACTGCTTTATCCACATCATGGGAGAAGCATAAAAATGTGTCGTCCGCGTACTGCAGAATCCCCACGCCCCCATCAATGAGATCAGGTGCTAGTCCCTGAATCAAATTATTTTTCTGAGCGGCCAGGACCATCTTAGTTAACAATTCAGCAGCCAAATTAAGCAACAAAGGAGAAAAAGGTCACCCTGACGGACCCCTTTTGCACTTTGGATATAAGGGCCAATTTCATCGTTGATCTTGACACTAACCATGCCATCACGAAGGATTTGAGACACCCAGCCACACCACTTAGCATTAAACCCTCGCTTAACATGACAATCAAGAAGGAAATCCCAATTGACCTTGTCGTAAGCTTTTTCAAAATCAAGCTTAAGGATGATCCCAGTCCGTTTTTTAATATGAGTATAATATATAATTTCATGCAATAATAAGAATTCATCCATAATATTCCTCCCCTTTATGAAAGCATTTTGTTGAACACTAAATAGCTTGGGAGCATACACACTAACCCTCCTATCCATGACTTTCGTAATCAGCTTATAAGGACAACGTAACAAACAAATGGGTCTGTATTGTAGCTACAGAGGTTTTGGGAAGAAGTGTAATAATCCCATAGTTCAGCCGTTGCACTTCTAGTCTACCTTCATAGAACCACTCAAACAACCTGAATAGATCCATGCAAACGACATCCCCGCAGTGCTGGTAAAACTCAGCAGGAATACTATCAGGGCCAGGGGCACGATTATGCTCCATGGCAAAAAGTGCAGCTTTAACTTCCTCAAGAGAAAAAGGTCTAGTTAAGTCATCATTATCACCGGAAGATAGGGTTTCCTCGCTAGACCATAAAGAGGCCTTAATAGTACAGATGTTACCAGGAGCAGGCCCAAACAACTCCCTGTAGAAAATATTACGGAGTACATAAATTATTAATGCTTGCATTACCCACGTCCTTTGTGGAGCGCGTTGCGGTGCTGCCGTGAGCTGATCTAGCCGATGATCTACACGTTCCTGCTTGTCGTTGCAGTGTTTGACAAGCAGGAGGGCCATGGCCGTAGAGTAGGAGAAGGTGATGACGATGACGAGTGAGACGTGCCAATCGGGCCACTGAGAGTACACCGTGAACACGGTGCACACCAACATGAACGCAACGACGCCAAAGCACTGATATGCATAAACGCAAACGGATAGCACGGAGAATTAACAAGCTGAGTTTCCATTTTATTTTATTTTGAAAAAGAGTTTGCATTTATTAAATTCCAAGAACGTGAGAGTAAATACCTCCGCACGCGCCTGAAATTTTTGGTACGGTTCGTCAAGGAGCGGGGCGGCCGCATCTGCCCTTGAAGACCCCTTTTGTTGCTCGACCTCGAAGGGTGCCCTATCAGCGGCGCCACGAATACCCCAGGCGACGGGCAGTGGCACGCCGGCGCGCAGTGACCGCCGCCTCCTCCTCCTCCGCCACCACGGCCGACGCCTGAGATCTATCGGTCGATCACCCCCTGCCCCTAACCACTAGCTTGCTACCAAGAACTTGTGTTGTTGGAAGATATAAGTAGATGGGAGAGGCTGTTAATGTAGAGTGAGATTTGCTGGCATGCATGCATGCATGTATGCCGATGCGTGGTGGTTGGTTCGCCAACTTTGAAGAATCCTTGGTCAAACAACATTTTTATTTATTTTAAAATTTGCTAACACGGCAGTTTTTCTCAATTTCTCAGGATGCATGGACTGGATCGTGAGTGTTAAACTTGCTATTTCTACGCAAAAGATTGGCAGGGAAGAAATGAAGTCCGTGCACTAAAAATAACCATGTGAGTTGTTAGTAGGACAAATACTAGGATATGCGATTGAGAGCTTATGACCAATAAAAAGGCAATCCAGTAACCATGTGACACATGTGGTAAGCAATCTAAACCATTACCCACGTGCTCCTGGATCTCGGCCGCCCTCTGTAATTCGGCCGAGGACCCGCAGCAAACGGCTTCCTACTCCTCTTGGGTGTGATCGCTGAACCGGTCGATGCCTGGGTTGTTACCGTGGACGCCGATGGCGTTGTGCCGGTCGATGTTGTCGCAGAAGTCCGTATTAAAGAAGGCGTACACGTGCTCCTCCTCCTCCTCGGTGAGGGAGCTGGTGTGCCTGGCCTTCCACTCCATGAAGATCCGCCGCGTCTCCTCCTCGCTCCTCTTCCTCTCCCACCTGTCCGATGTGTTGCTGGTGGCCGCGGCCAGCGACACCAGGAGCAGCAGTAGCGCTGCCGTCGCCATGATCCTCATGACGACGCGAATTCAAGACGAGACGACAAGGGACGGACGTAGACCGAGACGTACACGAATATAATTGGCCGGACACTACGAATCAGCCTCTCGAGGGATTAGCCGCCCGATCAAAAAAAAAAATTTCTTTTTGAGGGAAAGCCACCCGATCAATTGATCAATTCTTTTTTTTTTTAGGGAAAGCCACCTGATCAATTGATTATCCGAAATCACTAGTTAAGGAGTACTCCTTGCAAAGATCACTCCCACCTTCCCAGGATGCGACAAGTGGTGCGCTGCATGTGCGCCACTTGTCGCAATCTGGGAGTTTTCCCTTTTTTCGTATATTCGTTTATTCAAAATGTTTTATCTCTTAAACCGTGCGTACAAATCTCGAATCGTTTTTACCGTTGGATTTCTCGCGTCGAGATCTTCAAAACTAGATTCTATGTTGATAGGGTTTGACGAACTTTTTTTCATGAAAAAAACCAGACGAAAAAAATCGGATTAAAAAACCGAACCGGGAGCACGGGTTTTTTCCCTTTCCGAAAGAGGCACGCCCGTGCCTCTCGAGAAATCACAAGCGTGCCTCTCCCGGAAGCAAAACCGTGCCTCTCGCGAAAGGAAAAAAAAAAGAGAAAACGCGTTTTTTTCCGTTTCCGAGGAGGCACGGCCGTGCCTCTCGCGAAAGCAAAACCGTGCCTCTAGCGAAAGAAAAAAAAAACAGAAAACACGTTTGTTTTTCCGTTTCAGAGAGGCACGGCCGTGCCTCTCGCGGAAGCAAAACCGTGCCTCTCGCGAAAGAAAAAAAAACAGAAAACACGTTTTTTTTCCATTTCCGAGAGGCACGGCCTTGCTTCTCGTGAAAGCACAACCGTGCCTCTCGCGGAAGCAAAACCGTCGCTCTCGCAAAAGGAAAAAAAAATAGAAAACGTGTTTTTTTTTCGTTTCCGAGAGGCACGGCCGTGACTCTTACGAAAGTACAACCGTGCCTCCCTCGGAAGCAAACCCGTGCCTCTCGCGAAAGGAAAATAACAGAAAACGCATTTTTTTTCGTTTCCGAGAGGCACGGCCATGACTCTCCCGAAAGCAAAACCGTGCCTCTCGCGGAAGCAAAATCGTGACTCTCGTGAAAGGGGAAAAAAAGAAAACGCATTTTTTCACGCAAATTTTTTTTTTGTCCAAATGTTCAGTAAGACCGATGAAAAACCGAAACGTCGAAAAAACCCGAAAAAAAAACCGTTTAAAAAGCCGAAAATGCGTGCGAAAGAAAAAATCGGAGGGAGCGTCCAGAGCACGACATGTGGCGGAGCGGCTGAGACCGCGCCAAGTGACGCTGATCGTTGCGACGCTCCCGAAGGAACGCTCGTTAACTAGTTGATCTCTTGATTTTCAGACCTGTTTTCAATTCAGGTGGGTGAGGGCCAAGAGGCAGTTGCTTTCATATATCACGTTGGTGTCGTGGTCCCATCTAATTTGTTTAAGCGTACAGTACATGCAGCAACTTCACGGAATTTCTCTACTACTATAGTACATATTTTTTTGAATATTTGAATCTACCTTCATCTCACTTGTTCTGCCTGCCTCTTCCAGTATCAATTCATTTATAGCCGTTGAATCTATTGGATCGAACGGCTCAGGCCGCTTGGATTCGCCACTCACAATGCTCCCGCCAACGTACAAACACTCGCCCCTTCTGGAAGACTCCACAATCCACTGTCGCCTCCTGGTCCTGGCCGCATGCTTGGAGAAAATTGATTGGTGAGCCCATTCGCTGTGGAGACGTGGGGCATCTGGCTGCTGAGGAACAGGATCGTGCACTGCGTCGGCGGGGGCAGTCAGGAAGGGGATCTGTTTTTTTTTTTTTTAGAAAAAGGAACGGGGTCTGATGAAGAAATTACGACAGTGTTCATCTAGGCGGGAAAAATAAAATTGCACCTTACAAGAGAAAATCGAATAGTAACTTTTAAAAGAGAAAATCGTGTATAGTGGAACATCGACTAAAATAAGAATAAGAAAATATTAGTACTATGAGAATAGTCAGTTCCGCATTCATGCCCGTCCAGAGCGGACGCGACTTCTCACTGGCGCAGGCGGAGAGAGCGTCGCCCGCGCAGCTTCCCGCTGCACGCGACTGCTCCGTGCTCAAACGATATCACGACCACGGAATAGCCAACGACATCCCAATGGAGGACGTGGCCGAGGACGAGCCGCCGCCACCCTCCTCGCTAGCGCAACCCTCGCCGGTGCATTGCAGCGGTATACTATTGCAGAGAATAGCGTCTTTGTACACAATGCACTATTGTTTTCTAAAGTTATCATATACTTCCTCCGGTTTTTTTTACTTTGCATATAAAATTTGGTCAAAATCAAATTAAACAAAGTTTGACCAAATTTATATAAAAAATATCAACATCTACAATACTTAAGTTATATAGTATGAAATTTAGTTTCAAGATGCATTTAATAATATTGATTTCGTATTGTGAATATTGATATTTTTTCATATAAAGTTAGTCAAACTTTACAAAGTTTGACTTTGACCAAATTTTATATGCAAACTAAAAAGAAACGGAGTACACAATACATAATTATTGTAGCATGACGGGAGAAGAGATCAATGTCTCACAACTCATACTAATTTGGACGAAATCGTGTGAAATTTATTTGCTACGATTGGCCGGAAGGGTGTCCATAAGCACGGTGAGCGCCACCGATAGCTCACACCTGCAACAACTCCTAAAAAGCGCTTGAAAAATCCAGCCCTGGCCGAGCACGAAAGAATGGTGGCGCACCTAAGGGAGGAGATGTCCGCAGCGCCGCCTGGCCCGGCACTCGCCCTCCCGCTGCCCGGTCAAGGCACACCCCCCTCCGGCTCCCCCGGCCCGTCAGTGACTCTGGAGTTGTCGCTTGGGGGGCCGGGGTTTGTGGTTGTCTCCATCACGACGTGGTGTGGTGAGAAAGGTCAGATGGTGGTGGGGCCGTAGCAGTCTAAGCCGCCGACAACGTGCGGGCATACCTGAAGGGTCTGTCTAGGTCTCAGTCGATTGAGACTTCGCGAAGTCTCGGTCGGATGACATCACCTCAAGTAAATTAGGTCATGTTTATTTGTTTATTTGGGCTGGGCTTTTTTCTTTCTTTTTCGCCGGCGGGCGAGGACGTACGCGTGCAAAGTGGCCATGCCAACGTATGTGAACATTCATATGCAGATTGATGGATACGATTCTGTGTGTACTATACGTGGTTAGCATGTCCGCGTGTGTGTGTCATATTTTTTTTTAGCAAATGAATGTGTGTGCGCGCGTCATTTTGTCCTTTATGTATGTACATGTGTCATTGTGAGTACTTGTGTCATTTAACTTGCCTCAATAAATGGAGTAATAATATAAGTATGTATGTAGACACTTTGAAAAAAAATGTAGACACTTTGATCTATCACACATATACATGGCCAAGGGATTAATATCTGGTGCTACGGTGATACGGACTTTTGGGAGCCATTCGATCCGAGGAGTTGATGAAATTTGTGCAAAACAAAGCCCCTTGAGAGTCTTAAAATTGCGCCTAGGTCCAGCAGATCCAGCAACTCCTCAGATGCCGTCCGATCTGGGATCGAACGGTCGAGGAGCCCGTATCACCGTTGCACGCGAGCGCCTGAAGCACCAGATACTCACTCATACGGCCAATCATATACAAGTGCAATGGATGAGATTAGCTGGACAGGAACCCTAATGCAAAAGAGAGTCCTACAGGAGTAAAAATTAATTAATGCATCTCTAACACTAGTGGCCAGACATGTAGTTGCAGTCGAGTGCTACACTTGCAGTTGCATGTCTAGTGTCAAACATGCAATTGCCCCCCTTCCCCTTCCATCGCCCTCCGACAAAACAAAAGGTCAGTTGGTGTCGGATGGGTAAACAAGCAATTGTAGTCAGGGCGACACCAGCAGTTGCATGCCTAGTAGCAACTTCCCTCCCTTTCCGCTGCGCTCTGAAAAAACAAAGGATAGTTGCAGTCATGAAGTTGCAGTTGGGCGCGACACTTGCAGTTGCATGCCTAACATACACTTGCAACTGCCCCACCTCCTGCCTTCATCAGACAAAATAAAAGACCAGTCTCAATCATGTTGGAAGACATGTAATTGCAGTCGATGGGCTATACTTGAAGTTGCATGCCTAGTGTCAGGCTTGCAACTGCCCCCTGTCCCGCTTCCTTCCGACAAAACAGAGTAATTGCATCCATGTTCGGAGGACATGCAGTTGCAGTCGAGGGCTACAGTTGTAGTTGCATGCCTAGTGTAAGACATGCAACTGCCCCCTCTCCCATCTTCATCAGACAAAACAAAGGTCAGTTGTTGGCTTGATGGAAGACATGCAATTTCAGTCAGGGGCGACACATGTAGTTGCATGCCTGGTGTACATATGCAACTGCCCATGTCCTCTCTCCCGCCGCCCTAAAAAAAACAAAGTTTAGTTGTGGTCGTGATGGAAGACATGCAATTGCAAGCGGGAGGACACTTGTAGTTGCATGCCAAGTGACCACATGCAACTCCCCTGCCCCTCTCTCACCGCCCTCCGAAAAAACAAAGTTTAGTTGAAGTCGTGATGAAAGACAAGCAATTGCAGTTGAGGCCGTCACTTGCAGTTGCATGCCTAGTGTACGCATGCAACTGTTCCCACCTCTCCCGTCTCTCTCCGACAACACAAAGCACAATTGCAGTCATGTTGGAAGACATGCAATTGCATGCCTAGGGTACACATGCAATTACAGCTGCAGTCGGGACGCGACACTTCCAGTTGCATGCCTAGTAATAGGCATGGAATTACCCTCCTAACAAAAACACCACATACGTACAGTCGGGGGCGGCACTTGTAGTTGCATGACTTGTGGTAGACATGCAACTACCCTCCTAACAAATACACCACAGAGAGTTGCAATCACATTTAATACATGCAATTGCGGTTGGGGATGACACCTACAGATGCATGCCTAACCACGACATGCAATTGCCCATTTCGACAAAACATCATAGAGTTGTAGTAGGGAAGACACTTGTGATTGCATGTCTAGTGACATACATGCAACTACACCTTCCCGACAAAACACCACAAAGTTGCAGTAGGGGCGACAATTGCAATTGCAACTTTCTCCTGCCCCTACGAAATCCCATGAGCTGTAGTCGCATTGAACACACACAGTTGCAATAGGGGCGACACTTGCAGTTGCGTGCGTAGTGACAAACATGCAACCGTCCTCTTCCCCGATAAAAACACCATAGAGTTGCAGTCATGGCGACATTTGCAGTTGCATGCCTAGTGACACACATGCTACTGCCCCTCTCGACAAAACAACATGGAGTTGCAGCCCAGGGCGACACTTGTAGTTTTGTGCCTAGTAGCAGACATGCAACTTTCCGCTCACTCACAAAACACCATAGAGTTGCAGTCATGTCGAAGACTTGCAGTTGCACTTGGGGCGTGACGCTTGGAGTTGGTGTATAGTGATAGATATGTTGTTGCTCCCTTCCCGACAAAACACAACTGAGTCGTACTCGTGTTGAAGACATGTACTTCTAGCCGGGGATGATTTGTGCAAACCAGATGGCAATATTTTCAAATAATAATAAGGTTTCCAATAAATAATTTAAACAAAAAAGTATGAAGAATGGTGCCATTAGCCAGGAAAAATATTTGTGAAGAGGAAAAAAAAGACACATCACGGCGATTTTGCAAAATGAAAATGCCCAAAAGTGCATATTCCATTGGATCTCGACTTCTAGGTGGTTCGGAAGGAAGAAAAATGCAAAAATGCAAAAAAAGAAGAAGTAAAATGCGCCATATCAGGCATGTTTCCGATCTCATCACCACACATACCTCATCGTAACTCCTTGCAGTTGCACGTGAGTTTGGATGCAAGCAGTTGTGCACGAGTTCTATCCCCTTGTACTTTCACGCGAGTTCTAATTATAGTTGTGCATAAGGGACACATGATTTTTTAGTGCTAAAATGCAAACACAAAGCAATTGTTTCTCTATCAACCCGACGTAGATAAGAATATGACATATAAGCATAATTAAATATATTTTTGGAGGAAATAACTACCGGAGGGGGGCCACCTAGTGAGCACAAGACACCAGGGCGCGCTAGGCCCCCCAGGCGCGCCCTGGTGGGTTGTGCTCAGCCCAGCCCACCTCCAGTGTCCATCTTCTAGTATATAGGTTATTTTGACCTAGAATAAACAAGGGGAGGACTTTCGGGATGTAGTGCCATGGTCTCGAGGTGGAACTTGGGAAGAAGCACTTTTACCCTCCGGCGGAGCGATTCCGCCGGGGGAAACTTCCCTCCCGGAGGGGGAAATCGAAGCCATCCTCATCACCAACACCTCTCTCATCTTTGGGAGGCCAATCTCCATCAACATCTTCAACAGCACCATCTCCTCTCAAACCCTAGTTCATCTCTTGTGTTCAATCTTTGTACCGGAACCTCAGATTGGTACTTGTGTGTGACTAGTAGTGTTGATTACATCTTGTAGTTGATTACTATATGGTTTATTTGCTAGAGGATTATATGTTCAGATCCATTATGCTATTTAATACCCCTCTAATCTTGAGCATGATTATCATTTGTGAGTAGTTACTTTTGTTCTTGAGGTCACGGGATAAATCTTGTTGCAAGTAATCATGTGAACTTGATATGTGTTCGATATTTTGATGATATGTATGTTGTGATTCCCTTAGTGGTGTCATGTGAACGTCGACTACATGGCACTTCACCATATTTGGGCCTCAGGGAATGCATTATGGAGTAGTTATTAGATGATGGGTTGCTAGAGTGACAGAAGCTTAAACTCTAGTTTATGCGCTACTTCGTAAGGGACCGATTTGGATCCAAATGTTTAATGCTATGGTTAGATTTTATCTTAATACTTTTCTCATAGTTGCTGATGCTTACGAGGGTGTTAATCATAAGTGGGAGGTTTGTTCAAATAAGAACAGCACCCAAGCACCGGTCCACCCACATATTAAATTATCAAAGTAGCGAACGAATCAAACCAACATGATGAAAGTGACTAGATGAAATTCCCGTGTGCCCTCAAGAATGCTTTGCTTATTATAAGAGACCGTTTTGGCCTGTCCTTTGCCACAAAAGGATTGGGCTACCTTGCTGCACTTTATTTACCGTTATTGTCACTTGTCCATTACAAATTATCTTTCTATCAAACTACTTGTTACCGACTATTTCAGTGCTTGCAGAAAATACATTGCTGAAAACCACTTGTCATTTCCTTCTTCTCCTCATTGGGTTCGACACTCTTACTTATCGAAAGGACTACGATTGATCCCCTATACTTGTGGGTCATCACCCACCCCGAGACGGAGTCGAGCGCGAGTCCGCAATATCGATCTCTGTTGCATCAGCCGACTCCAAAGCGGAAGAGAGCACCAAAGAAGTAACCAGAGTCTCCTGCCAAAAGAAGTTAGCTTACGAGTTGACTCAGGAGGAAAACAGAGCGGTCATGCCTTTTGAAGTGAAGGCCCATTTTCCACCGAAACCGCCCCGCCGCCAAAGGAGAAAATATCCTAGAAAATCATACAACACTTTGTGGATCTTGCTAAACTGGCACCTGTGGAGAATAGACGATCAGACTATGAACGCTCTATTAGCAAGTCATATCATGAACAAAAGCATCAGCCAAGCCTTACAGGTAGTAATAAAAGTGGGAAAACTGTTCCTGAGCTCGGAGAACAGGTAGTGCAATCGACCCCCCCCCCCCCGCGCTCAAGGTGAGTACCGATAAGGCGGTAACCAAAGCTCTTGCTAGACAATTTGGTCTCAGTGTTGAGCAATTCCTAGGTATCGAGGAAGTCCCCATGGCTACATCATTTGCATGGAAATATGTCCCCGGGAACCCTCTAGTCAGGCCTGAGCAGGTCCCGCTTCTATTAATACAAATGCGCAGATTGCATGACTGGTACTTGGGAGAAGTAAAGAACGGGCGAGAGATGCTCATGGTGAAAGTGAAGCCCGAGCATTACTTCCATGGAACCGAGATATGGATTGAGTTTTCAGAAATTTTTCAGTTATTCAATCAAGACGCACTCGACAAATCTATCGTCAGTTGCTATTGTATGTAAGTGATTTCTTTCTGTAATTTATGTCTCTAGCTCAGCTTCTTCATTGCCTGTAATTATCCTCACTATATTCTTTTTTGTGCTATTATGCAGAATGAAGATTTTGGAATGCAAAAGAGATGGAGTATATGGCATTGGGTTCATTGACCCATATACCGTTAATGAAGTTATGTTACAAAACCACGCCGAAGACTCAGAGAAAAACTTGCTAAGGTTTTTGAAGGAACTAAATACCAGACCAGAAATACTATTTCCTTACAACTTCAAGTGAGTGTTATTGTCTTGTACTACGAATTCTATTTTGCTTACTCGATGTTAAGTGTAGTTGATGAGTTATATGCATGCTTGCTTATATAAACATGTGTGCAGTTTTCACTGGATCCTGCTAATCATTAGAGTTGACGAGGGAACTGTTGAAACACTGGACTCACTAAGTAGAGACCCTACAGAATACACCAGCCTGATTTTGATGCTCGACAGGTAATTTCAGTCATTATCGCACTATGTCGGCCTCTTTAGTTCATTTCCTGATATCAAGTAATTAATAACTCCTTTATTCATTTTCTTTGCCGGACAGGGTTTGGAGAAAGTTCATCAAAGAGGTTGTCGGTGCATGGGAACCAAAGCTGAAATGGCGACGGTCCATGGTAATTAAGTAGTACTAGTTACGTCTGCGCATCTCTTTAATTCTAGTTTCAATACCATTATTATGCTTGATTATTATCTGATTGAATTCTATTATCGTAAAGTGCATGAAGCAGGAAAAGGGGACAAATTTATGTGCATACTACGTTCATGAGAACATTCGCTTTATGACCGAAAGGCGCAGAGATGCAAGATATCTTTGGGTACGTAAACACTATTCACATTTTTTTTATCATGATCTAATATATATACACACAACTAATATATTCATATTGATCTCCTTCTTAAAGATGGTGGAGATGCGGGATAGGCTCCTACCAAAGGACCACATACGAGCACTTAAAGAGAAATTGCGGGATTTTTGCTTGAGCAGGTCATAAGTCCCGGCGGAGAATACCATTACACCTAATGCCTGCATGTAATGATCTATAAATTGTAGGAGAAATTGTATATATATATGTGTATGCATGGTCGTACGAGAAATTCTATGATATATGATTGGTCGTATGAGAAATTCTATTATATATGCATAACATGTACAGTATGTAGTAGCGTAAAATATGTTTGAAATGAAAAAGAATTAAATGGAAAACACAAAATGAAACGGAAAAAATAAACCCTAAACCCCTAAACCCTTAGTCCCAGTTGGTGTCACCAACCGGGACTAAAGGTCCCCAGCCCCTGACGCGCGCTAGCTGCCAGGAGCACTAGTAGAAAATAGGGCATTGGTTCTGGCCAGATCAGAGCAACAGTCCTGGTCGTGTTACGAACCAGGACTAATAGGAGCATTCGTCCCGGTTCGAGCGGCTAGAACGCCGGCCGGGTGTTGGCAGGCATCAGTCCCGGTTCGGCTGGGACTTTTAGTCCTGGTTCCAGACACCAACCGGGACTAAAGGGCCTCGCTCCTGGCGCAACCCCTTTAGTCCCGGTTGGTGTCTGGAACGGGGACTAAAGGTCAGTCTTCAGTCCCGGTTCTAGAGACCTACCGGGACTAAAAAATGCCTACATATATCCTCCCCGCTGTCCGCCCTCTCTGTTTTTTGGCCGGCTGGCGTGGGAGGTGTGTGCGCTACTCTGTTCTCACTTCCTATGCACATGAGGTATTCCATGAAATGCCTGAGCCACACTTAAGCTTTCTCCTCTGATCTTCCTCCAAGCTCGACCTCCAAGCTCCATTTTTCCTAAGATTTGTCTAGGTTTGACGGTGCACCAACTATCCAAGTGTTTTAAAAGGTTAGCAACTTCATCCTTTCATCTCTCACTGCTAGTTCAGCTCATTTCAAATGCTCTAGAAGTAGAGTTGTTTGTGGGTTTTAGTGGAGGAGTGTATGGGGGAGTTTATTTGATTTAGATGCACAGTTTGAGCTCAAATTAACTTCTTAGTTTGCACATGTGTAGGTTGACTTCCCGTCCCTGTCCCCGTCCTCACCGTCGTCGATCACCCGCGCCAATCTCGTCACCGGCACCACCGTGGTGAGCCTCTTGTTCTTATCTTTTTTTTAAAGAAAAATTTCTTACTTGTATGATTTATATAGCTACTTGTATAATATTCTTACTTCTATTATTTGTTATTATATAGTGGCATGGTTTTGGTATCCGCCCCCGTCGGCTCTCGTCCGGTCTATGATTCGGATGTGGTATATTATCTTTAATAACTATTTCTTTCATTTAGTATTTATGACAATTATGCCGACCAACTTGACATAGATGTCTTTATCTAGGAGGTATGTGAACTGGAAATTCCAACCGACCATCTTGTCGAGAGGTTAAATTTAGTTGAGACAGAAAACAATTATTTGAAAGAAAATTGAAAAGAATTGAAGAGGAGAAGATGAAACTGGAGTGGCATGTTGCCGATGTCATCGATCTACCCAAGATCCAGATGGATGCAATGCGCTTGAAGATTAGAAAATATGCCATTGATAAAGAGGCTTGGTATCATTATGCTGTTAGATCAATTGTTACCTTAGTTGCGATTTTGATCGTATTTGTTGTTGCATTTAAATGTTTTAATTAGATGCTCTAGATAGTTGTATGTTGTTCTATGAGAACTATGTATGTTGTTCTAATTAGATGCTCTAGACATTTGATCACTACTGTAATTTGGTTTTAATGTGATGATGAACTTGTATTAATTTTGTCATTTCTCCATTAATGATGTTTTGTAATGGTTTTTGATATAATTAATTATATAGTGCATGCAGATGAACCGGCAATGGATATACGGTGACCTACGCACCTCCGAGTACATTACGGGCCTGCATGATTTTCTCGATGTGACAGAGGCAAACAGTCATAATGGTTTTATGTATTGTCCATGTACTGTCTGTGAGAATACGAAGGATTACTCTTCCTCGAAAACCCTTCACTTCCACCTGCTTGAGAAGGGTTTCATGCCACACTATAATGTTTGGACCAAGTACGGAGAAAGAGGGGTTACGATGGAAGACAATGAAGAAGAAGAGGATGATGACAACTATCCTATGTTCCCTGAATACGGTGATACTGCAACGGGGGAAGCTGAAGATCAAGAGGCACCAGATGTGCCTGCTGATGATCTTCGCCGGGTCATTGTTGATGTGCAGAGAGAAAGCGAAAGTGAAAGGGAGAAATTGAAGTTCGATCGCATGTTAGAGGATCACAAAATACGGTTGTACCCAAATTGCGAAGATGGCAACACAAAGCTCAGTCCACACTGGAATTGCTGCAATGGAAGGCAGAGAATGGTGTATCTGAGAAGGGATTTGGTTCGCTACTGAAAATAATGAAGAAGAAGCTTCCAAAGTATAACGAATTGCCTGACAGTATGTACGATGCAAAGAAGGTTCTTTGCCCTCTAGGATTAGAGGTGTAGAAGATACATGCATGCCCTAATGACTGCATCCTCTACCGTGGTGAGGAGTACGAGAATTTGAATGCATGCCCGGTATGCGGTGCATTGCGATATAAGATCAGACGAGATGACCCCGGTGATGTTGAGGGCGAGCGCCCCAGGAAGAGGGTTCCTACCAAGGTGATGTGGTATGATCCTATAATACAACGGTTGAAACGTCTGTTCAAAAACAAAGAGCATGCCAAGTTGTTGCGATGGCACAAGGAAGACCGTAAGAAATATGGGACATTGAGAGTACGCGTTGATGGGTCGCAGTGGTTTGGTTTAAGTGCAGATGGCATTAATCCTTTTGTGGAGCAGAGCAGCAATCATAGCACCTGGCCTGTGACTCTATGTATCTATGACCTTCCTCCTTGGTCGTGCATGAAGCAGAAGTTCATTATGATGCCAGTGCTCATCCAAGGCCCTAAGCAACCCGGCAACGACATTGATGTGTACCTAAGGCCATTAGTTGAAGAACTTTTACAGTTGTGGGATAAAAAAGGTGTACGTTTGTGGGATGAGCACAAACAGCAGGAATTTGACATACGAGCGTTGCTGTTTATAACCATCAATGATTGGTCTACTCTTAGTAACCTTTCACGACAGACAAACAAGGGATACAATGCATGCACACACTGTTTAGATGAGACTGAAAGTATATATTTGGACAAATTTAAGAAGAATGTGTACCTGGGACATCGTCGATTTCTTCCGACCAAGCATGCCTTAAGAAAGAAAGGCAAGAATTTCAAAGGTGAGGCAGATCACCAGAAGAAACCTGTCCTCCATATTGATGATGATATATTTGATATGGTCAAGGATTTAAAAGCAGTCTTTGGAAAGGGTCCTGGCGGACAATCTGTTCCGAATGACGCTGACGGACTCACACCCATGTGGAAGAAGAAATCTATATTTTGGGACCTACCCTATTGGAAAGACCTAGAGGTCCGCGCTGCAATCGACGTGATGCACGTGATGAAGAATCTTTGTGTGAACCTGCTAGGCTTCTTGGGCGTGTATGGAAAGACAAAAGATACACCGGAGGCATGGGAGGACCAGCAACGTATGAACAAAAAAGGCGGCATGCATCCAAGGCAGTATCAAGGTCCTCCCAGCTAAGCTCCTACCAAAGCAGAGAAGAAAAATCGTTTTTGAATGCTTGCTCAGTATCAAGGTCATGTCTGGCTTCTCGTCGAATATAAAGGGAATAATAAATATGGTAGAGAAAAAAATTCCAGAACTAAAAGTCTCATGACAGCCACGTGATTATGACGCAACTGCTTCCGGTTGCCTTGAGGGGGCTTCAACCAGAAAATGTTCGATTAGCCATTGTGAAGCCATGTGCATTCCTCAATGCAATTTCTCAGAAGGTAATCAATCCATAAATCCTACCAAGGTTACAGAATGATTTGGTCCAATGTCTTGTCATTTTCGAGTTGGTGTTCCCACAATCCTTCTTCAATATTATGACGCACGTCCTAGTTCACCTAGTCGACGAGATTGCCATTCTGGGTCCTGTATTTCTACACAATATGTTCCCCGTTGGGAGGTTCATGGGAGTCTAAAAGAAATATGTTTGTAACCGTGCTAGGCCAGAAGGAAGCATCTCCATGGCCATCAAACAGAGGAGGTCATTGAGTTTTGTGTTGACTTTATTCCTGACCTTAAGCCGATTGGTGTTCCTCAATCGCGGCATGAGGGGAGACTGAGTGGAAAAGGAACGCTAGGAGCGGATTCAATAATATGTAGGGACGGGCATTCTCGGGCGCAAGCACACTACACAATTCTACAGAATTCTACCTTGGTGGCCCCGTATATCAGTGAACACAAGAATATTCTATGCTCCAAACACCCGGAGCAGTCTGACGACTGGATTACACGTGAACACATGGGGACTTTCGGCAGTTGGTTGTAAACACATCCCATGGGTAACAACATTGTTGGAGATGAGCTGTACTTGTTGGCCAGGACACCATCTTCGACTGTATTGACTTTCCAAGGGTACGCGATAAATGGGAATACATTTTACATGATCGCCCAAGATAAAAAGAGCACCAACCAAAATAGTGGTGTCCGCTTTGATGTAGCAAACACCAATAGGGCGAAGCACACATATTATGGTTACATAGAGGAGATATGGGAACTTGACTATGGACGTGATTTTAAGGTCCCTTTGTTTCGGTGCAAATGGGTCAATTTGAGATGAGGCGGGGTACAGGTAGACCCGCAGTACGGAATGACAACAGTGGATCTCAACAATCTTGGGTACACAGACGAACCATTCGCCCTAGCCAATGATGTGGCGCAGGTTTTCTATGTGAAGGACATGTTTACCAAACCGAGAAAAAGAAAAGATAAGGAAGCGAATACATCATATGATGAGCCAAAGCGCCACATAGTTCTTTCAGGGAAAAGAAACATCGTTGGAGTGGAGGACAACACAGACATGTCAGAAGATTATGAAAAGTTTCATGAAATTCCTCCCTTCACAGTGAAGATTGACCCAAGCATCCTGTTAAATGATGAAGATTATCCATGGTTACGGCGCAATAAGCAAGGGATACACGCGAAGAAAAAGTGAAGACTTTCTCTCTAGTGAGTTTCCGGACTTATAGCTGGAAAATCCCACTTGGGACAAACCGGAGGGAATCTTTGTATGAGCTAGGGCATTTTGGCATTTGAAACATGATTTTTTGAATAATTATTTATTAAGTTATGAATTTTCAATTATCCCTGTCCTTTTCGTATTATAATTATATAGAGGAGTTAATCAATGCAATTATGTCCAAACAAAATATGAATGTCTTCAGAGCATTTTCAATTATTCATGTCCTTTGAGAAGTTCTGGTTGCTTTATGGTGAAATTGAGAACAACATATCAGATGGTTGGATTGTTCAAGTAACTGTTCGACACATGAAAAACATGCTCTCTTATTGCAAATTCAGGAAATAGTTAAAAGGTTGATCATACGCGGTTAGTCCCAGTTGGTGGCTCAATATAAAATAACAAGGTTAATATAGACATGGCTTAAATGTCTTGACATAGATGAATACAGCAGAAGCATCGGAGATGATAAGAGAGAAATGTTGTATGACATAAAGTTGGAGGTACTATGTGGTTTCTCTGATTGGAGGACCCCTTATCTCGAGCCAGGTCTCCAGATGAGGAGTTCTCTGGTTGCTTTCTGGTGAAACTGTGGACAACATTCTTGAGAAATAACCATGAAGAGATGGCCATTCTCGATAAATAACCATGATCCAAGGTAGTTTACCTAACATGCAAGCAGAGTAGATGATATGTTGAGGGCTGAGAAATCAGAGAATCCTATGAGAATAGTATATTGTTTTGGCATATCTCATGAACATCCAGGCACCTTTATATTATCTTACATCAGGAGTTCAAACCCATATCATGATTATGTTGGGTTATACCCAAAGGGCTTTAGATTCTGGAAGAAAGATTTTGACAACATTGATCACCTTGTGTCATATTTTCAAAAACATATTGACAAACCACCACTTGATGCTAGCCCTTCAATGCGAAATGTTGCGGCAATGGTACCTATGAAAAATAAATTGATAGAACTATTTGTCACTCTCTGATGAAAATCTATATAATCAAACATTGCATTCATATAAGCATTCACTCTAGCAATCAAAATACAATCAATGAATAAAGCAATAAAAAAAATAAGAAAAAGCAAATAGAAAGCAAAACAAAACTTCAAGGAAATCCAAATAGAAACTCCTAAGGGCTGGAACTGTAGGACTTAACTACAAATAACAAAAATAGTTTTTATCCTAAATAAAACTTAGCAGCAAAGATAAATACTAAACTAATAACTTAACAGAAAAGAAAATATAACATTATTAGGTTAACGAAAAGTATTTTATAATATAGTTCAATAGCAAAAAGAATCAACTAGAAAGCTTTTATAAAACTCTAGTTATGATCAAAATAATATTAACTTAAAATTATATAAAATTTATGCAACTAAAATTTTCATAAAGTATTTTTTGTAAAAAACTTTAATAGCAAAAAGAATTAAATGAAAACTAGGCATGTATGCTATTGTTTTTGAATCTGTTTAAAAGAAAACTAAAACTAAAATATCCTAAAAAGGTCTAAAACCAAAAATAGGAAAAACAGATTTAGTCCCGGTTGGTGCCACCAACTGGTACTAAAGGCACACCTTTTGTCCCGGTGTCAGCCACCAACTGGGACTAAAGGCCTGGGTTTCGCACCCTTTGGGCTGCTGAAATTTAGCTTTAGTTACGGCTGGTGCCACCAACCAGGACTAAAGGGGGGCCTTTAGTCCTGGTTGGGGGCACCAACCGGGACTAAAGCTCGGTGTATACAAGCGAGGACTTAGCATTTTCCCCCCAATCTTCCCTCCAGTTTCTTCTTCCCCCGACGCCGAACACCACCACGACGCCGCCAGGCTGCCAGAGCTCGATCGCCGTCGCCTCCGAGCCGTCCCCGATCCGACGGACCGTCGCCGGACCCGCTCCTCGTCGCCGCCCCCGATGCCATCCCCGTGTCCTGCCCCGACGTCGCCCCCAACACCGTCCCCGAGCCCTGCCTCATCGCCGCCCCGCTCCTCGTCGCCGCCCCCGACACCGTCCCCGAGACCTGCCCCGACGCCGCCCCTGACGCCGTCACCGAGCCCTGCCTCGACGCTGTCCCCGTGCCGTGCCCCGACGTCCACTACAAAAAAAAGACAGATCCGTGACATTTTGGGCCAAACGAATTTTTTTCTTTCATGCTTATGACACTTCTATGACGATAATTGTGACAAAACCATGTATCATCGTAGATGTGGTGGGCTCCTACTTCTATGACAAAAAAAGATGACAGAAAATGGGCTTTTCATCCTAGGCGGGCCGGGGACGCACCTGCATGACATTCTTTGGGTCGTCCATGATGGAAAAAATCATGGTAGAAGCGAGGGCGAGGAAAATTTCGGGGAGTTCCCGGTTACGGTGGGTGGTCGGGGCCGAGCAATGCACGCGAGGTTTGCGCATTTCTCTCATACACGTACGCGCGTGTATGTGAGGCGATGGGCTCTAACTGAACCTGAGCGAGGCGTTCGCTTACTGAACCCGAGCAATTGCACTAGCTACGTTACTCAACTCGAGCGATCGATCCGTTGGCTGTTTACTGAACCCGAGAGATTCCTTCCCTACTGCTGCTAACTGAAGCCGATCGAACCTGCTGCCTCTTGATGAACAGTGATCGTTGTTGGGGGTTGGATGAACAGGACCCCGTGGTAGTAGAGGCCGTTGCTGCTAGATGAACAGGACCCCGATCGAGGAGCCACCACACACCCGAGCCGATTGGGGGTGGATAAACAGGACCCCATGGAGGGCTGGTTGAATAGTAGCCGGTGGAGGCTGGATGAACAGTAGCTCGTGGATGAACAGTGTCTGGTGGAGGCTGGATGAAGTCAACAGTGGATGAACCGTAGCAGGTGGAGTCTGGAGGAAGTCGATGGTGGATGAATAGTAGCCCGTGGAGGCTGGAGCGAGGCAGTAGACGGTGGATGAACAGTAGCCCGTGGAGTCCCGTTTTGCGGTACGCCACACCCCTCCCGACGAACAGGACCCCGTTTGGGCTGTAGGCGCTCCAACACAAGTCCGTTTCCTCCGTTTTACGGGACGCCACACCCCTCCCGATCAATAGCACCCCGTTTCGACCATAGGACCATAAACACAAGTCCGTTTCCTCCGTTTTGCGGTATGCCAGACCCCTCTTGATGAACAGGACCCTGTTTCGATCGTAGTCGGTCGAACAGAAGGCCGTTTCCTCCGTTCTGCGGTATGCCAGGCCCCGTTTCGGCTGTTCCATCCAAGCTGGTGGGCTCCCGATGAACACGACGCATTCCGTTGCCTCCCGATGAACACGACGGAGTTTCTCCGTTCCGACCCAGCCAGTTGGCTACCGAGGAACATGGAGCCATCGCTGTACGCGTTCGAGACCCTGCCCGTATGTGCGTACGTAGTCGTATTTCCTTTCTTGCAGCATGGCTGTACGTACGTGTACACGATATAGACGGGACTGCCTGAACAGCTACCGCTCCTTACTGGGCCACGGTTCATCGTGGCAGAAAGACTGATGGACCAGTATGTACGTACACGTTTGCGACCAGAATGACAACGTTATGTACGCTTTGACCGGGTGGGTTCCGGCTGTCAGGGAGGATAAGGAGGCACTTCCTTGCGTGCAAAGATATTGATGGTGGGTCCGAGCTGACAGGGGGAGGATTCATTTTTTTGCGCGTAATAAGGAGGCAGTTCCTTGCGTGCGAAGATGTAGCTGGTGGGTCCATCTGTCAGCCTCACCGCGTATAGTCCTCTTCCGATGGCTGTCGTTCATTGACCACATTGACCACGCCGCGCGGAGAGCACCCAGGCGGTGGACGACGGTGAGGCAGGGAACGACGCGGAGCCTGGGAACACGCGGAGGGTAGTACGAGGGTTGACTGGTTCGGCTGCGGTGTGAGGATGCCGTCGCCGCAGAATAACAAAGGGTGTGGGTGAGTAGAGGGATGGCCTGGCCAGCGGTAGGAGTAGTAGGGGGCGGTGAGGCCTGCGCGGCAGCACAGCCGGCCACGGGAGGCAGGAGCACGCGGTGGTTTGGATGGCTCGAGCAAGAAAATTATTGGTCGAAGAAGCAGGACGACCGTTGGATGTTAACAATCCAACGGTCACTAGTGATAGAATCGTTTGTTGACTATGTTGACAAAGCCCTGCGTACGCGTCAACTTAGTAGGGCCACAAGTTAGCCTCCATATCTGGTGGGCCCCAGCTGTCATGGGGAGCAATCGTTATTTTTCGATAAATAAGGGGGCACTTCCTTCCGTGCCAAGATATAGCTGGTGGGTCCCAGCTGTCATGGGGAGGATTCATTTTTTATGGCGTAATAAGGAGGTACTTGCTTGCATGCGGCCATGGACCATGTGGGTCCCAACTGTCAGCCTCTCCACGTATATCCCTCTTCCGATGTTGTCGTTTGTTGATAATGTTGACCACGCCGTGCCGAGAACACCAACGCGATGGACGACGGCGAGAACCAGGAAGGGAATGACCCGGATGCGGTGAAGCCACAGCAGTGGAGGGACGTGGGTGAGTAGAGGGATGGCCTGGCCAGTGGTGGGAGTAGTAGGGGGCGGTGAGGCCTACGCGGCAGCACAACCGGCCACGGGAGGCGGGAGCAGGCGGTCCCGCCGGCGCTGGATTTGGCGGCTGGAGCAAGAAGATCGGAGATTGAAGAAGCACGACGGCCGTTCGATTGACATCCAACGGTCACTTCTGCTAGAATCATTTGTTGATGTATATAATAAGTAAAATAATCTTGCATACGCGTCAACTTAATAGGCCCACAAGTCAGCCCATTCCCTATTTTTTTAATAATTTACAGCTCATTAGCAACTTCTTATGCAATTTATTGTAGTCCATTTTCTTTTTGGTGGCCAGGGCCAAGGTTAAAAATTTAAACGAAACACATATTTCGGTGGGGTACAAACTATTTTTAATACCGAAATGTCGAGCCAGATTTAAAGTACTTTGAAGATATATTTAAATTAGGTAAAAGCCCAGTGAAATTGGAATCTGAAAATGTGAAAAAAATCAGAAATTTGAAAGTAATTGCCAATTTGTCGTGTGTTTTTAATATTTACAGCTCATTTCATATTAATTTTAAGATTTGCAGTCGTCTTGAATGAGTTGCAGCCCAGCAGGGCGGAGAAAAATATGTAGGCCTGGGTTGGGTATTCCTAGATTGGGTATTCTTCATAAAAATAAACTAGGCTAGCCATTTTCACAAATAAAAAATAGTTGGACTGGTCATGTGGTGAACGTAAAATAGATGCCTGGGCTAGACGGGCCACAGGCCAGTTGAAACAATGCTCCGTCTCAACAATAACAAAAAAAATTCTGCTCGAGCAGCTACGTGCCAGGTGTCAGCCGATCTTGTGCTGTTCTCTTGTTTATTGACTATACGCTGACAATGTCGTGGGTCCCAGATGTCAGCAAACCACTAGCAGGAATATAACAAAAAAATGAGGAACTTGCTTGCGTACGGCCATGGACATGGGGGGTCCCTACTGTCATCCTCTTCACGTATAGTCCTCTCCCGATTCCTCTTATTTGTTGACCATGTTGACAACACGAGAGGGCGGCGCCGCGGCGAGCGCACCATAGCATGCGGAGGACGACGACGAGGCTTCGGACAGGAACAAACAGGAGCCGGGGAAGATGTGGCGGTGAAGTCACGAGCGAAGGGGAGTACAAGGGTTGACTGGTTCGGGTGTGGGGTGGGGCTGACGTCAGCGTTAACGATTTAGGAGATGGTGGGACGGCGATGCGTGCGCTGAGGCGCAGCCAGCCGTGCGAGGCGGAAGCAGGCGGCCCCGCCGAAGCTGGTTTGGTTTTGGCGGCTAGAGGAACCCGAGACTGAAGAAACATGACAGACTGTAAAAGCAACAGGAGTACTTAACAACCTTAACATGAAACCAGCAGGGGCACTTAACAACCATAGTTGAAAGCAGTATGAGTACTTATACAGGTTCAACCATACAAAGCATGCCTCGAACAGTGCTACTTTGCCTACAGTTAACCAAGGGTGAGGCCACCAAGCCACAGGACAAGGCCCAGGCGCCACCCCGCGCATCCACAACCTTCTGAAAGCAGCTTCATCTCGCAGTGTGGTCAATAAATAGGATATTCACTTTAGAGCTATCGAAAAGCATGAGCATAACCTTCTGTCCTATTCTCCAAGATGGACGGGCCTTCATTATTTGAGACCACCCATGAATAAGTATATTTTCACCTCCAAGGGAAATGGAGTAGGTCGACATAAACATCATGTTGTGACCGAGCGCAAGTCTGACCCGACAATGGTTAGGAATATGTATAGGAACAATAGAACTGGGCAGTTTCTGTTTCAAGAAGATCACAGCTATAAAATTGTGTATAAGCAAGAGTTTATGAATAACATATATAACAGAAAACATCTTGTACCATAAGTTTCTTGACACGGTTGGACCTATTCAACGTGTGCACCAGTGGCACACATATCCCACGTGGCCTTCCAACATTGAAACTCCCCACAAGGACCTCAAGACGATCAATAAAGTGTAGGAACTGGTGTATGTCGTCCTAGTCAACTTCAGTGCCATCAGTAACAGTCGAGTTCTTATTGAATAACAAACGAGTAGTGTGTTGAACTTTGAAATAACCTACACGTGCCACCAATTATAAGAAATATTAGTTAGAAGTAGCATCTTCGTGAGAGAAGGGAATCACAAATTGTTGCTACTTCTAAAGTCAAATTGTGATTAGTTAAACAGAATAGGTGGATTAAGAAGTAATCGAGGCAACATGCAAGAACCAGATACAAAACTAACATGGATGAACTACTGGAATGACGTCGGGGTGGAAGATCACAGTGAAGATGAGACCAGGTTCGGCTATTTCCAACAACATTCATGCGCCAACTTCAGTCCATAACACTTGAGAAAGTTTATCCTAGTTCGGCCATAAAAAAAGCAGCGATCTTCTTGGTTAATGAACCCAACTGGGAACTTATATCCATGGCTTGTCTTCAATGTGACCATTAAACTGGTGTATTCAGTTATGGCAAGGCCGACCATCTTGAGTACATGTGTTCTGGTAGAGCAAGGAATGCACCTGTAGGGTCCTCGCACTTTGGGCACTGCAAATGAAACACACTAGATTCAGTAGGAAGAAAAATGCATCAACGGCGGCGGCTGCCATCCTAGGATTACTCGCGACCAAGGGACTAGGATTTATAGGGGATGGATGAAGAAGTCGTACCTGGTTCTCCATGAGAAAACCCTACGCAATCGCCGAGAGGAGGTTTTCTCTGAACAAGCAGACGAGGGAGAAGGGGATTCAGGCCCAGTGAAATATTGCAGCTTCGTCCGTCCAGCTTATTAGTAATGCTGGAAAGGTGGGGTTTTTTGTGATTTGACGGCTCATTGGGCATTACTACGGCGCTACGACCGGGGTGAGTCTACCGTGCAGTTGTGCACTCTAATTTGGTGCATGGCATGTGGACCCCGTTGCCAAATGCCCCGCATATCAGCAAAATGAAGTAGAAAGGCAGGAGTAACTAGTTACACATAAATATATTTTTGATAGAGAGATACTCCCTCTGTAAAGAAATATAAAAATCTTTTATATCACACCTTTATACATAAGAAAAATAAAGGGGAATGTATATAACATAATATGGGGTTCATATGAGAATAAAATACTCAGATTTTTTTTGAGGGCAAATAAAATACTCAGATAGGCTGACGGGTCTGAACTTTGGGCCACAGGCCGGTGGGCCTACATGTTTGGGGGCCCATGTGTTCTAAACTCAGCGCAATTCATCCGGTAAATATTTGGGCGCTGGTTTTAGATGCTGTCGCAAGGTGAATACAGAAAATTAAATAAAGCACGATAGCTGTTAGAATGAAATCGAACGACAGTTCCTAACCAGCAATCAGAGTTGCAATTCTTTCACGATATCCTACATGATAAATAATACTGTCGTACTACTTATACACACAGGACACTTGTATAACCATGCCATATTATTACATAAAAAGCTCTCGGAGGATAGATCACTTCGGCAGTTGCGTGCTGCTACTGAAGAATTTCAATGTTGATTAGGACCAGCTCTCCTTGCCGAGAAAGTTCGATTTTGATATCATCCCCAACCTCAAGATTTGATAGAGTTTTCAACCTTGACCATCCTTTAGCATCAATCATCATGCGACCATCCTTTCTACTTACAGTATATTGAGCAGGTTCATTCACACCAAGGCTGCGCTTGGTAAGAGAAACTTGGCCACAGTCGCCCGGATTATTGAACGACTCCCTCGTTACTCTAGGAATTCTCTGTTTGCAAACAAGAAGGCATACACAAGCATGTTAGATCAACATAGTGAAACATGTGAAACAACATGGAAAGAAAAAAGAATGAAGCACTTGGGCTGCCAATGCTTACCAAGAAGGTGGAGATGTCGGTTTTTGTAAGGACTTTGGTATATGCAGTGCGAACTGTAGCCCAGTCTGTTGCCGGTGCAAGTGCTGGTTCCGTTGCCGCTGCACGGGCCAGAGCAGATGGTAGTGCAACTTCAAGTGTTGGTGTAGGTGCCGGAGCCATTGCTGGTAGCCATTGCGGTGCGACTGGTAGTGCCTCTGGTGCTGCCGGAGATGGTGCTCCTTGTGGAGCTGGTGCCGGTGTCGGAGCAGGTGCCCGTGTCGGTGCCCGATCCTCCAGTAGATCAGCCTAATCCGCTGACGCGGTCGGTGCCCAATCCTCTGGTGGATCAGACTGAGCTGATGCCACTGTCAGTGCTAGAGCCAGTGCCGTCGGAGCAGGTGCCGGTGCTTGATCCGATGCTGAAGGAGGTACCGATATGTGAGACATCAGTGATCGTCTCTGGTCTGCTATGATTTCATACTTCAGCTTTCTAACTTCGCTAGGCTCCGTGACCTGCATCCAGTCTTTTTCTTCACTTCTTTTAAATGCGAGAAGGACTAATTGTAGCGTATTTGTTAAAACAAATTGCAGTTCATCATAGGGCTTCAGATTGTACTCAGACAACGGACTGATCCAATTGTGTCCAGTAATATATGTGATGGATAGTGCCTTCGTTACTGACAGGTCATAAGAAGTGAAACATGCTAAAATAACCATCCTAGAGCAAACCAAACGGTTTATTCTGTGACGAATGTGACATGGCAAAACCTGCAATGTAAAATTGCAGCAAAAGTAAGAAAACATGACTGTAAATCAATAAGATTTACTTGATGTGACACGAGTGAATCCTTACCAGGATTTCACTATGTTCAAGTTCTAAATAGAAGGTTGATCGTCGAATTACGGGTGGCATGCAGGGCCCCCACTTACTCCCACAAGTAGGACAGTCCAAAGGTCGTGACAAGTCGTTTGGAGGGAATATCCATTGGACTGGAAATCCTGGTGGGTGCGATAAACCCTGCAATGCATACAGATATTAGAGTGTAACCATAATTGATAAACCGTCCTCACAAAAAAGATGATCTGGATACTTCAAAATATACAGACTGCGTTGAGTGGACAAACATTAACATAGACTGTTCTCAGGACTCACCACACAACAAAAGCGGCAGTACTAAACAATACAGGGTTCAGACACACAAATCAAGTACTGAACAATTTTACTTATTACATACAAGCAAAGTTGCACTAATTAAACTCTGCAGACTATTTCTTGCCACCGACTGTGACGCCCCCGATTCAATCGTACACTAATCATACACGCAAACGCGTACGATCAAGATCAGGGACTCACGGGAAGATATCACAACACAACTCTAAGAAATAAATAAGTCATACAAACATCATAATACAAGCCAGGGGCCTCGAGGGCTCGAATACAAGTGCTCGATCATAGACGAGTCAGCGGAAGCAACAATATCTGAGTACAGACATAAGTTAAACAAGTTGCCATAAGATGGCTAGCACAAACTGGGATACATATCGAAAGAGGCGCAGGCCTCCTGCCTGGGATCCTCCTAAACTACTCCTGGTCGTCGTCGGCGGCCTGCACGTAGTAGTAGGCACCTCCAGAGTAGGGGTCGTCGTCGGCGGTGGCGTCTGGCTCCTGAACTCCAGCATCTGGTAGTGACAACCAGAAAGAAAAGAAAGGGGGAAAAGGGGGAAGCAAAGCAACCGTGAGTACTCATCCAAAGTACTCGCAAGCAAGGAGCTACACTACATATGCATGAGTATATGTGTAAAGGGCCATATCAGTGGACTAAACTGCAGAAAGCCAGAATAAGAGGGGGGATATCTAATCCTGTCGAAGACTACGCTTCTGGCAGCCTCCATCTTGCAGCATGTAGAAGAGAGTAGATGGTAAGTTCACCAAGTAGCATCGCATAGCATAATCCTACCCGACGATCCTCTCCTCGTCGCCCTGTGAGAGAGCGATCACCGGGTTGTATCTGGCACTTGAAAGGGTGTGTTTTATTAAGTATCCGGTTCTAGTTGTCATAAGGTCGAGGTACAACTCCGGGTCGTCCTTTTACCGAGGGACACGGCTATTCGAATAGATAAACTTCCATGCAGGGGTGCACCACATAACCCAACACGCTTGATTCCTCGAGTAGCACCAAACCGTCCTCGAAATCAACACGTCGCAGCCCCACCTAGGCTCAACAGAGAGGTCAGCACGCCGGACTAATCCTATGCAGGCTGCGGTCTGGGCCCATCGCCCAGTGCGCTCCTGCACTTTCCGTGGGCGGCCGAGAGGAGACCTAGCAACCCACATGATCACGGCGGTTGTGTCATCGCGGTCCAACTCGGCGCGCGCCGCTCAGTCGCTGACGTCTAGGAAGCTTCGGCTGATACCACGACGTCGAGTACTCATAACTGTTCCCGCGTAGTTGGTTAGTGCGTATAGGCCAGTGGCCAGACTCAGATCAAATACCAAGATCTCGTTAAGCGTGTTATTATGAAGTAAACGCGAACGCCGACCAGGGCCAGGCCCACCTGTCTCCTAGGTGGTCTCAACCTGCCCTGTCGCTCCGCCACAAAGATCCACACAAAGGGCCGTTGGGACAAAGGTCCTTTCAGCCCTTAATCCGTGAATCACTCGCGGGTACTCTTCGAGCCGACCCGACTTTAGTCACCATATGTATAGTATGTATATATGTATAGTATATACCCGTGATCACCTCCCGAGTGATCACGGCCCGATAGTATAGCAAGGCAGACTGACAAGAATGTAGGGCCAATGATGATAAACTAGCATCCTATACTAAGTATTTAGGATTGCAGGTAAGGTATCAACAGATGTAGCAACAATGTCAGGCTATGCATCAGAATAGGATTAACGGAAAGCAGTAACATGCTACACTACTCTAATGCAAGAAGTATAAAGGAGAATAGGCGATATCTGGTGATCAAGGGGGGGGGGCTTGCCTGGTTGCTCTGGCAAGAAGGAGGGGTCGTTAACTCCGTAGTCGAACGGGGCAGCAGCAGCGTCAGTCTCGTAGTCTACCGGAGAGAAGAGGGGGAAGAAACAATAAATAGAAAGCAAACAATGCTACACAAAGTATGACATGACAATATGCAGTGCCGGGGTGTTCTAACGCCTACTAAATGATTTAGTTAATTTAGGAATTTATTCAGATTTATTTAATTAAAGTTGGGCACTATTCATTTACTGAAACTGGTCTAAAAGTTCAATGTTCTTATAGCTGCGGGCGTCTGACGGGAATACGGAGGCCGTATCCGGGACCGTCTCGTCGTTCTGAGCAACTTTCACGTATAAAGTATTTTCATCGGAGTTACGGATTATTTAATATGATTTTCTAAAGTTTTTATTAATTTCTAGAATTTATTTAATTATTTTAATTCAACATTATCCAGAACAGTGTTTGCTGACGTCAGCATGACGTCAGCAGTCAACAGAGGCGTTGACTGGTCAACTGACGTGTGGGTCCCGTTTGTCACTGACTGAGATTAACTAAAACAGATTAATTAGTTTAATTAGTAATTAGGTTAGTCTAATCAGGATTAATTGAGTTAATTAACTTAGTTAACTCATTAATTAATTAATTTAATTAACATTTTTATTATTTTCTTTTAATCCTTTTTTTTTCTTTTCTTCTTTTTTAAACGTTCTAGGGGCTAGGCCCCACATGTCATTGGGTCAGCGGGGGCCATAGCGGGTTCAGGCGTTGCGGGTGCATCTCGGCGGGCGTATCCGCCGGAACGAGGGGACGCGGGTGCGGGCGGCCAGCGCGGTGAGGCCACCGCAGCTGCCGGGGCAAGGGGCCGGAGCGGGGGCGAACCCGGGTGGGGCCGCGAGGCCGCAGCGTGCGACGCCGGCAGCGGGCGCCACGACGCAGGCCGGTGCACGGCGCAGCGAGGCCGCGACGGAGTGGGGAGGCGCGGTCGGCGACCGTTGTCACCGGCCACGGTGGCAGCGGCTAGGTGCGCGCGGCGAGGGCGGTGCCAGCAGCAGCAGAACGGTAGTGAGCAGCGAGCGGGGCCTGCAGTCGCGCGTAGCCAGGGCACAGCGAGGCTCAGGCGAGGTCGGGCAGTGGCCGAGCGCGGGTGCGGGCGCGGGCACAGCGCGGTGAGCGCGCATCGGACGCGGCCGGAGCGCGTCAACCGCGGGCGAGATCGGCGGGGACCGTGGCGACCCCGGGGAAGAGAAGTGGAAGGCAGTCGGCGTGCGGGCGCGAGGGAGAGAGGAGCAGAAGGGGCGCTCACGGTGGCCGTAGGGGAAAGGGCAGTGGGGCACGGGGAGGAGGTCGGAGACGACGCGTTGGAGGCGGGGAGGCAGTCCGGCGATGGCCTCCGGCGAGGTGGCGATCCGATCGGCGGTGGCGCCGGTGCGGTTCGGTCCCCCCGATCCCGATCCAGAATCCGGAGGGGGAAGGAGAGAGACGTGGGGAGTGGGGGGGTGGGGGAAGTGTGCGGTTGGGGTTAGGGTTTGGTCGCCCGAGCGGATAAGGGGGGATGGGGTTGGGCCGGCCGGTTGGGCCAGGTGGGTCGGCCAGCTGGGCCGCCTGGCCCAGTTGGCTAGGGGGGCCTTTTCTTTTCTGTTGTTTTCCGTTTTGTTCTTTCTCCTTTTATCTATTCCTATTTCCCTGTTTAGTAAAAGTTAGGCCTCAAAATGATTTTTATAGAACATGGCAATTGTTCCAGTAATTACTAGGCATTCCCTAACACTACCAGAAATTAGTTTGGAGACAAATGGAGCTCCCACAAATTTTACAATAATTAATATGCATTAATCCTAGCTGTTTTAATCATGTTAGTGCCACCTAAACATTTTATCATTTGTTGGTTTCAATTTTAGACTAGCCTCTGCAATATCTGTTATTTACTGAGCATTTTAGTTTTTAGGTTGGACAACATTTATATTTCACTTTCATTTAAATTTGAATTTGAGTTAGGAGTTGAAATGCAATTTGATGCTAATGATGATTATGCACTATTAAGCTTGCTGACATGGCATTAACATAGGGTGATCACGGTAGTTAATGACAGGGGGTGTTACAATTCTCCTCATCTAACAAGAATTCTCATCCCGAGAATTAAGAGGAAGACTGAAAGAAGGTGGGGTATTCTTCATGAAGACGATCCTCGCGTTCCCAAGTGGTCTCATCTTCAGAATGATTTGACCACTGAACCTTGAGGAACTAGATTGCCTTCTGACGTGTGCGGCGTTCAGCTTGGTCGAGAATGCGGACCGGATGCTCTTTATAGGAGAGGTCCTGCTGCAATTCGAGCACTTCATGATCCACTGCTCGGATTGGGTCCTTGAAGCTGCGGCGGAGTTGTGACACGTGGAACACATCGTGAACCTGAGAAAGGTTCGGCGGAAGCTCCAGTTGATATGCCACTTTTGCACGCTTTTCGAGAATAGTGAACGGACCAATATAGCGAGGAGCTAGCTTGCCCTTGATCCCGAAGCGATGAGCACCCTTCATTGGTGTAACTCGAAGATAAGCCTTTTCGCCAGGTTGATAGACCATGTCTCTATGATGACGGTCATACTGACTCTTCTGACGTGACTGGGCAGTCTTGAGATTCTCACGAATGATGCGGACTTGTTCTTCGGCGTGTTGGATAATATCCGGACCGAAAAGTGGACGTTCCCCAGTTTCTGACCAGTTCAGAGGGGTTTGACACTTTCATCCATATAACACTTTGAAGGGGGCCATCTTCAGACTAGCTTGATAGCTATTATTATAAGAGAACTCCGCATACGGGAGAGATTCCTCCCATTTCTTGCCGAAAGAGATAACACAAGCTCGAAGCATGTCTTCGAGAACTTGGTTGACACGTTCCACTTGCCCTTGCGACTGAGGATGAAAGGCAGTACTGAATGACAGATGAGTACCCATAGCTTCTTGGAAACTTGCCCAGAATTTCGAAGTGAATAAACTGCCACGGTCCGAACTGATTACCAGTGGAATACCGTGAAGTGAAACAATTCTGGACATGTAGAGAGTTGCAAGCTGACTAGCAGTGATCGTTTCTTTGACCGCCAGAAAATGTGCAACTTTAGAGAGTCGATCAATGATGACAAGGATAGCATCATTACCTTTCTGCGATTTGGGAAAACCAGTGACGAAGTCCATTTCAACATGGTCCCATTTCCATTCAGGAATAGAGATAGGTTGCAGAGTTCCAGCCGGCCTCTGATGTTCTGCTTTGATTCGACAACAAACGTCACATTCAGCAACATAACGAGCAATGTCTTGCTTCATATTAGACCACCAGAATTTTCGACGGACATCTTGGTACATCTTGGTGCTACCGGGATGAATAGACAGAGGCGTTTCATGAGCTTCTTTCATAACCTTCTGAGTCATATCCAGGTTGTCTTCCGTAGGGACCACTATTCGACCTTTAAAGAATAAGGTGTCATCATCTTCAAGGGTGAAGCACGAGGGCCTTCCTGCCGCGAGGTAGCGCTTAATCTTGTGGGCTTGAGAGTCATACTTCTGCAGTGTCTTGATGCTGCCCAAGAGATCTGGTTCGACAGCCAGGGTATTAAGGGAACCCTGGGGAACAACACGGAGGTTCATCTTGCGAAACTCTGGAGGAGGGGGAGCGAGTGCTCCAGGAGGAACAATATGGAGGTTCAGCTTTCTAAATTCCTCAACAAGCGAGGTTTGAACTTTGTGAACCTGGAGGTGGTTGCAATATGACTTACGGCTCAAGGCATCAGCCATCACATTAGTCTTGCCTGGTGTATAGGAAATACCCAAGTCAAAGTCTGCAACAGTCTCCATCCATCTCTACTGACGGAGGTTCAGGTCTGGCTGAGTAAACAAATACTTTAGACTTTGGTGGTCGGTGAAGATCTCGCAACGATTACCGAGAAGGTAATGTCGCCACTGTTTCAGTGCATGTATGACAGCAGCAAGCTCGAGGTCGTGAACTGGGTAGTTCTCTTCGTGAGGGCGCAATTGACGGGATGCATAGGTAATCACTTTACGCTCTTGCATTAGGACACAGCCTAATCCTTGACAGGAAGCGCCGCAGTAAATGACGAAGTCCATCTTAGTATCAGGTGGAGCAAGCACTGGGGCAGAAGTCAACTTGTCCTTGAGTGCCTGGAAACTTTCCTGACATTTGTCTGTCCATTGATACTTGACGCCCTTATGCAATAGGTTAGTCAGAGGCCTGGCGATCTTGGAGAAATTCTTGACGAATCGACGGCAATAGCTGGCGAGACCAAGAAAACTCCTGACTTGCTTGACGTTCTTCGGAGGAGTCCAATCAAGAATAGCCTGAACTTGCTCGGGGTTGACGGCGATACCATCCTTGGAGATGACATGCCCAAGATAAGTTACTTCGGGAAGCCAGAATTCACACTTGGAATACTTAGCATAGAGTTGATGCTCTCGAAGCTTCTCCAGGACAAGACGAAGATGTTCAGCATGCTCTTCTTTATTCTTGGAGTACACAAGGATATCATCCAGATAAACCACGACGAACTTGTCGAGGTAATCCATGAAGATATAGTTCATCAAACTAGAGAAAGTGGCTGGAGCATTGGTTAAGCCGAATGACATGACAGTGTACTCATATGAACCATATCGAGTCACGAATGCGGTCTTTGGGATATCCTCTTCACGAACACGGATCTGGTGGTATCCCAACCTTAAGTCCAGTTTGGAGAACACTGATGAGCCAGCTAGTTGATCATACAGATCATTGATCCTAGGAAGAGGATATTTGTTCTGAATGGTAGCTTGGTTAATAGGTCGGTAGTCTTGGACCAATCGGTTTGTCCCATCCTTCTTCTTGACAAAGATGGAAGGTGCTCCCCAAGGAGAGCAACTGGGGCGAATGAAACCACTGCGAAGAGATGTGTCGATCTCCTCCTTAAGCGCAATGAGTTCATGCGACGGCATCTTGTAGGGTCGTTTGGCTATAGGAGTGGTGCCTGGTTTCAAGTCGATGATGAATTCGACAGCTCTAGCAGGGGGAATCCCTGGAAGTTCTTCAGGAAAGATGTCTTGGAATTCATGAACAACGGGAATGTTTTCAATGCCCTCGAGTGGTGCAGCGTTCAATGCGTTCAATGCATAAAGCCTTGCCTCGGCATTCTGAACCAGACGAGCGTTGTAGCTTATTATTTCATCGGAAGGGTGTAGCAGATGGACGGTCTTAGTGGCGCAAACTATAGAAGCAGTATGCGCTTTCAACCATTCCATTCCCAGAATGAGATCAATGCTACAGGACTTCAGTGCGATGGGAGAGACAAGGAATTCCAGTCCTTCGATTTCAACGGGGACGTCCTTGCAAAACATGGAGGTTCGACATTGGCCCGCAGTGGTGTGTACTAATAGCGAAGCGTTCATGTCCTCACATTTAATGTCATGCAAGCATGCAAAATCTTCCGACATGAATGAATGCGATGCACCTGTATCAAATAAAACGGATGCTGGTACTGAATTTACGAGGAGTGTACCCATCACAGTAGCAGGTTGGTCTCGAGCTTCATTGAGATCAACGTGGTTGGCATGAACACGACCATAAGACATGGCATTGTTGTTGCGGGACTGGTTGCTTCCACGGCCAGCTGCAGGAAGGGCCAGTTGATTCTAGTTCTGATAGCAGTTCCTGGCAAGGTGACCTGGTTGACCACACTTGTAGCACAGGCTATTATTGGGGGTGGGAGCAGGAGCTTGGGGTGGTGCAGCTGGAAGTCTTGGCAGCCTGGGCGGTGGAGGAGGCAGACGCGGTGCAGCATAAGACTGCCTTGGAGCAGGTGCATTTGGACGGTACAAGTTGTTCGGGATCCAGATTTTACGCTTCTGCGAGGGCGGGCCCGAAGATGAGCCCGTGTCACGGTTGCGTCTGTGAGAGCTCTGGTGTTCCTGCAGACCAGTTTCAACATTGATGGCCTTGTTCACCAAGGTGGCGAAATCATGAAAGTCATGGACTAGCAGTGCGAGCTTGATGTCAGCTTGAAGGCCATCACGGAACTTCTCCTGTCTGCGTGCATTAGTTGCTATGTCTTCTTCAGCATAGTGGGATAAGTCCAGAAACTCCCGCTGATAAGCTTCCACAGTTTTGTTGCCTTGGGTGAGGTTGCGGAATTCGCGCTTCTTCCGGTCCATGATTCCCTGTGGGATGAAGCGGGCACGGAAAGCAGCTTGAAAGTCTGGCCCGGTGATGATCGCTCCAACCGGCAGAGTACGCCTGTGGCTATCCCACCATTGAGCAGCAGGTCCCTTCAGAAAGAAGGAAGCAAAGGTGACATAGCTGGCAGGGGCTACATCAGCAGACTCCATCTCTTAGGTGATGTCACGGAGCCAGTCATCAGCATCCAGAGGCTGAGTTGAGCTGCGGTACATGGTTGGGTTGAGGCGTATGAAATCTTGCAGAGTTATTGGGGCTGGCTGCTGGTTCATATTGGGGCGCGAGAACTGAGCCATCATATTCTCCATGAACTGGCGGTTCAGCTCGAACTGTTGGATCATACCAGCCATATACTCAGGCGGTGGTGGGGCGTTGCCACCACGACCACGACCACCTGGTCTAACCATCCTGCTAATATATAACAGGGGTAGTTCAGCATTGAGAAATTTGCACAGACAAGAATCATTCTTGGCGAAACATGCGTTATGAAAGGAGCACGATAGATACTACATAGTAGTTGGCATATCTTACAAAAGGGATCATGCATACAGTTCAGTATATAAGACTAAAGACATCATAGGCGGCACGCAGGCTCGCGGCGAATGCATCTAATGCTAATAAGCAAGTCTACATCAGTTCCAGGAGGAACTGTGGAGGTAGGTGTAGCCTGACAGCTGGTAGTGACGCGACGGGAAGTCCTCCGCGTCAGTAGCCTGCGGTCCGTGAACACTCTGGGGTAGAACCCGACGTCCAGGTGGCAAAAGAGGACCAAGTGCGGGAGTGTAGCCTCCCACATCTGCCCAACCGACACCCTGGGGCATCACGGTCCTGACTGGGTAGATCGCTGATCGTGGCAGCTCACCAGATCGGACAAAGGGGTGCAACAGCGTCAATGCACTGTACAGGTGCTGACGGGTGGTGTACAACTCGTGGCGAAGAGCTCGGTTAGCTCGATCCAGCCCATCAGCATGCAGAACCAGGTTCTGATGGTGGAAGGGCTCTCGGGTGACGATGGAGTAGGCAGCAGTGTAATATCCCTCCGCACCAACGTCGGATGCGATAGCAACGTGCCTGAAAGGGGAAGTGTCCAACGCCCGATACTCTCCACGAAGACGTGTCAGAGCAGCATAAGCAGCATCGTGGACTGCCATATCGATGGTCACTCCAACTCCATGAGCGGTGTGCAGCACAGTAGTGGAGTCATACTCCCGAGAGTAGAGGTGGACGATGGCACGGTACTGCTCCTGGTTAAAGTCCTGGTACTGCTCGTACACGGTGTACTCAGGGTGCCAGCGATAACCCAGATAGGTCATCATCTCAGCTAACACAGCAGGTGAACCCTGGACACCAATGGCCGCCGTGTGGCGCACGACCTGCCTCGTGGGTTCCATCTGAAAACAAAGATGTTTCAAAGGAGTCATATGACAGTGTGGATATTGTCCAAAATACTATTCTAAGGGTTAACTATGGCTTATCCAACTTTGGGGTGAATGTGGTCACGGGATCCTATTATTAGTGTTAGTAAATTCGTTTAACCCGAGTAGAAGAGAGTTCAGAGTCCCAGAGTAAAGAACGAGGAGTAAAAGATCCTAATACCACCCAATTGGCGATGTGGGCCCGTAAGACACACAACCATGTTAGTAAAACAGTTTTCTTTGTCTAGACTCAACTTCGGCCAAGGAGTGTGGAAGGGGGGGTTCCTACAGGCAGTCGGCTCTGATACCAACTTGTGACACCCCCGATTCAATCGTACACTAATCATACACGCAAACGTGTACGATCAAGATCAGGGACTCACGGGAAGATATCACAACACAACTCTAAGAAATAAATAAGTCATACAAACATCATAATACAAGCCAGGGGCCTCGAGGGCTCGAATACAAGTGCTCGATCATAGAAGAGTCAGCGGAAGCAACAATATCTGAGTACAGACATAAGTTAAACAAGTTGCCATAAGATGGCTAGCACAAATTGGGATACATATCGAAAGAGGCGCAGGCCTCCTGCCTGGGATCCTCCTAAACTACTCCTGGTCGTCGTCGGCGGCCTGCACGTAGTAGTAGGCACCTCCAGAGTAGGGGTCGTCGTCGGCGGTGGCGTCTGGCTCCTGAACTCCAGCATCTGGTTGTGACAACCAGAAAGAAAAGAAAGGGGGAAAAGGGGGAAGCAAAGCAACCGTGACTACTCATCCAAAGTACTCGCAAGCAAGGAGCTACACTACATATGCATGGGTATATGTGTAAAGGGCCATATCAGTGGACTGAACTGCAGAAAGCCAGAATAAGAGGGGGGATATCTAATCCTGTCGAAGACTATGCTTCTGGCAGCCTCCATCTTGCAGCATGTAGAAGAGAGTAGATGGTAAGTTCACCAAGTAGCATCGCATAGCATAATCCTACCCGACGATCCTCTCCTCGTCACCCTGTGAGAGAGCGATCACCGGGTTGTATCTGGCACTTGAAAGGGTGTGTTTTATTAAGTATCCGGTTCTAGTTGTCATAAGGTCGAGGTACAACTCCGGGTCATCCTTTTACCGAGGGACACGGCTATTCGAATAGATAAACTTCCCTGCAGGGGTGCACCACATAACCCAACACGCTTGATTCCTCGAGTAGCACCAAACCGTCCTCGAAATCAACACGTCGCAGCCCCACCTAGGCTCAACAGAGAGGTCAGCACGCCGGACTAATCCTATGCACTCTGGGGTCTGGGCCCATCGCCCAGTGCGCTCCTGCATGTTGCGTGGGCGGCCGAGAGCAGACCTAGCAACCCACACGATCACGACGGTTGCGTCATCACGGTCCAACTCGGCGCGCGCCGCTCAGTCGCTGACGTCTAGGAAGCTTCGGCTGATACCACGACGTCGAGTACCCATAACTGTTCCCGCGTAGTTGGTTAGTGCGTATAGGCCAGTGGCCAGACTCAGATCAAATACCAAGATCTCGTTAAGCGTGTTATTATGAAGTAAACGCGAACGCCGACCAGGGCCAGGCCCACCTGTCTCCTAGGTGGTCTCAACCTGCCCTGTCGCTCCGCCACAAAGATCCACACAAAGGGCCGTTGGGACAAAGGTCCTTTCAGCCCCCAATCCGTGAATCACTCGCGGGTACTCTTCGAGCCGACCCGACTTTAGTCACCATATGTATAGTATGTATATATGTATAGTATATACCCGTGATCACCTCCCGAGTGATCACGGCCCGATAGTAAAGCAAGGCAGACTGACAAGAATGTAGGGCCAATGATGATAAACTAGCATCCTATACTAAGTATTTAGGATTGCAGGTAAGGTATCAACAGATGTAGCAACAATGTCAGGCTATGCATCAGAATAGGATTAACGGAAAGCAGTAACATGCTACACTACTCTAATGCAAGCAGTATAGAGGAGAATAGGCGATATCTGGTGATCAAGGGGGGGGCTTGCCTGGTTGCTCTGGCAAGAAGGAGGGGTCGTCAACTCCGTAGTCGAACGGGGCAGCAGCAGCGTCAGTCTCGTTGTCTACCGGAGAGAAGAGGGGGAAGAAACAATAAATAGAAAGCAAACAATGCTACACAAAGTATGACATGACAATATGCAGTGCCGGGGTGTTCTAACGCCTACTAAATGATTTAGTTAATTTAGGAATTTATTCGGATTTATTTAATTAAAGTTGGGCACTATTCATTTACTAAAACTGGTCTAAAAGTTCAATGTTCTTATAGCTGCGGGCGTCTGACGGGAATACGGAGGGCGTATCCGGGTCCATCTCGTCGTTCTGAGCTACTTTCATGTATAAAGTATTTTCATCGGAGTTACGGATTATTTAATATGATTTTCTAAAGTTTTTATTAATTTCTGGAATTTATTTAATTATTTTAATTCAACATTATCCAGAACAGTGTTTGCTGATGTCAGCATGACGTCAGCAGTCAACACAGGCGTTGACTGGTCAACTGACGTGTGGGTCCCGTTTGTCACTTACTGAGATTAACTAAAACAGATTAATTAGTTTAATTAGTAATTAGGTTAATCTAATCAGGATTAATTGAGTTAATTAATTTAGTTAACTAATTAATTAATTAATTTAATTAACATTTTTATTATTTTCTTTTAATCCTTTTTTTTCTTTTTTTCTTTTTTTAACGTTCCAGGGGCTAGGCCCCACATGTCATTGGGTCAGCGGGGGCCATAGCGGGTTCAGGCGTTGCGGGTGCATCTCGGCGGGCGTATCCGCCGGAACGAGGGGACGCGGGTGCGGGCGGCCAGCACGGTGAGGACACCGCAGCTGGCGGGGCAAGGGGCCGGAGCGGGGGCGAACCCGGGCGGGGCCACGAGGCCACAGCGTGCGACGCCGGCAGCGGGCGCCACGACGCAGGCCGGTGCACGGGGCAGCGAGGCCGCGACGGAGTGGGGAGGCGCGGTCGGCGACCGTTGTCGCCGGCCACGGTGGCAGCGGCTAGGTGCGCGCGGCGAGGGCGGTGCCAGCAGCAGCAGAACGGCAGTGAGCAGCGAGCGGGGCCTGCAGTCGCGCGTAGCGAGGGCACGGCGAGGCTCAGGCGAGGTCGGGCAGTGGCCGAGCGCGGGTGCGGGCGCGGGCACGGCTCGGTGAGCGCGCATCGGACGCGGCCGGAGCGCGTCAACCGCGGGCGAGATCGGCGGGGACCGTGGCGACCCCGGGGAAGAGAAGGGGAAGGCAGTCGGCGTGCGGGTGCGAGGGAGAGAGGAGCAGAAGGGGCGCTCACGGTGGCCATAGGGGAAAGGGCAGTGCGGCGCGGGGAGGAGGTTGAAGACGACGCGTTGGAGGCGGGGAGGCAGTCCGGCGATGGCGTCCGGTGAGGTGGCGATCCGATCGGCGGCGGCGCCGGCGCGGTTCGGTCCCCCCGATCCCGATCCAGAATCAGGAGGGGGAAGGAGAGAGACGTGGGGAGTGGGGGGGGGGGGAAGTATGCGTGCGGCTCGGGGTTCGGGTTTTTGGTCGCCCGAGGGGATAAGGGGGGATGGGGTTGGGCCGGCCGGTTGGGCCAGGTGGGTCGGCCAGCTGGGCCGCCTGGCCCAGTTGTCCAGGGGGCCTTTTCTTTTCTGTTGTTTTCCTGTTTTGTTCTTTCTCCTTTTATCTATTCCTATTTCCGTGTTTAGTAAAAGTTAGGCCTCAAAATGATTTTTATAGAACATGGCAATTGTTCCAGTAATTACTAGGCATTCCCTAACACTACCAGAAATTAGTTTGGAGACAAATGGAGCTCCCACAAATTTTACAATAATTAATATGCATTAATCCTAGCTGTTTTAATCATGTTAGTGCCACCTAAACATTTTATCATTTGTTGGTTTCAATTTTAGACTAGCCTCTGCAATATCTATTATTTACTGAGCATTTTAGTTTTTAGGTTGGACAACTTTTATATTTCACTTTCATTTAAATTTGAATTTGAGTTAGGAGTTGAAATGCAATTTGATGCTAATGATGATTATGCACTATTAAGCTTGCTGACATGGCATTAACATAGGGTGATCACTGTAGTTAATGACAGGGGGTGTTACACCGACCTACGGGATGTATCCCACATAACTGACTAGGCCATGGACTTCGTGAGAGATGTCTACCGGCACCATCGACATCTCGTCAACCTTGGAGAACCTAGAGAGTGGTCTTTCCACTCATAAACATGACGATGAAGACAGTCCGCATCAGATTTGTCGGGAAGCTTTACAAGAACCACACCCTTCGTAATCGAAGGCACAGCTAGGAAATTGTTGTGGTGAAGTACACCCTCGAGAACACGCCTTACAACAATGCTACAGGAAAACACTTGTTCACGACATGTGGTGACAAGTACACATCAGCTGGATAGTTTAGTTGTAGAAGACATCCTCAGGTCTTCTAGTTCACACGGCCTGACTTTGAGATCTTCATCTCCACCACGGACCTGGTTCTAATTTAAATAGAAACCAAATATTTTACTACTACCTCCGTTCAGAAATATAAGATGATTTTTGATATTTTACTCCATATAAGACTGCATATACGCACAGAAATGAGTGAACAAAGACACTACAACATGTCTACATGAGATGCACAAAAAAGTTAGAACATCTTATATTTGTGAACAGAGGGATTACTTGCAATATCCATAACACAAGTTACTGAGGCTACTATACTCTCTTCCAAAGCATGAGAGCTAAAATCTTGCATTTCCTACAGCTAGCATTGATGTTCAAAGTAATCTATAAGAAATCAGTGTTATGTGCAAAAATCATATGTATGTCAACCTCTCGCATGTTCTAGTGAAAAGAGCAATTCAGAACCGTCATTTGGCACACAAAAATCACATGCAAGATCACCTAGAAGTTGTGCTACTAGTACTAGTACTGCGTGTAGATGAAAAAACAAGATCAGATCGCCAAAAAGATCATCAAGAAGAGATATTACCTGGACTGGCTTAGTGAGGGATCCCGAAGAGGGGGCTTGGACAGGGCGATGGCCTTGAGCTTGTCTGCGATAGTCTCGGCGGGGTGCTTGCGCTTCTTCGTACCATGAGCCTCCATGGTTTTGGCCAGTGCCATAGATATCACTTCGGCCGGTGCTCCAGGGTCCATCAAGAAACTGTCAAATACAAATAAAAGAAAAGAAACCATAGTCACAAACCCAAAAGAAGAACAGAGAGGGAGTTAGTATCGGTCGAGGGGTTGCAAGACCGGGCCTTGGCCAGAAGCACACCATCGATGCGCTCTCCTTTCCTTCTTTGGGAGAGAAGAACAATGGCAGAAGCGCGTTGGGGTTTTCTTGAAGAAATGAGGAACAAGATGAGGGAGAAGCGAGTTGGGGTTTTCTTCAAGAGAGGAAGATGAGGGAGAAGAGTGAAATGATGGTTGCTTCGTCCGTCCAACTTACTGCTGGAAAGGTGGGGGTTTTGTGAATTGACGGCTCATTGGGCATTACTGTGGCGCTTCGATCGATGTAGTCTACCATGTAGTTGTGCACTCTAGTATGGAGTAATTTAGCGCATGGCAAGTGCACCCCGATGCTGGCTGTCCCACACGTCGGCAAAAGTGAGTAGCAAGGTTCCTAACGACTGTCGAGGAGGATCCGCACGGGAGAGCGTGGCCACTGTTTCTGAAGAAAAAAAATGATTACTGCAAGCGTTTCCACTTATGACGGAGGAGTGCGAAACACGGCAGCCACTTCTACTTACACAGTACTCCTACTACTAGGCATGTGCAGCGGTTCATACGTTAGTACTATATAATCATGTTGCAAGTGTAGTAAGATATTACGATAAAAAATGATGTTGTGTGCATGTCAACTATATGAACAGTAATGTAACATACCCCTTTTTTGACTCTCTGGTCGAGAATGAATGGTGATATCAATGTTAATAGAACTAGGTCTACAGCGCACGAAGAGTACAGTGCTACAGTACTTCACGGAACATGAACCATATGATGCACGAATCAGTGTTAGGTAGGGTGTATGAAGGGTGCATGAGAGCAAATGTTCCCTTCTCGACCCACTTTTGGGTGTTTGGTAGAGTGCATGAAGGGTGCATGAGTCCACACTAGTAGGTTAACACAAATACACTAGGAGCATGCATGAAGAGGGGTGCTGAGATGAGCATGCACGAAGAGGGAACAACTATATTGAGATGAGAATGCAACCAAACACACCCACACGCTTTGTGCTACAGTGACTGATCTGCACTGTCTGAGTTTGATCCAACGGTCATGTTGCGCCGTGACATGCCCATCCAAAGGACGCCTAAACACCACCGTAGTCCCTCTGCTTCTCGAGGCGCATGATGATAACCCACAAGTATAGGGGATCAGTTGTAGCCTTTCTCGATAAACAAGAGTGTCGAACCCAACGAGGAGCTAAAGGTAGAATTTATATTCCCTTCAAGTTCTATCAACCACCGATACAACTCTACGCACGCTTAACATTCGCTTTACCTAGAACAAGTATGAAACTAGAAGTACTTTGTAGGTGTTGTAGGATAGGTTTGCAAGATAATAAAGAACGTGAAAATAAAAGTTAGGTGCTATTTAGATAAAGAAACAATTAAGTTAGTTTAACGAGTGTGGAAAAGTGGTGGAAGGATTTACGAAATTTTCCCTAAGCAATTGACTACCTTACTAGACTGATAGCAAGTTTTATGTGGGAGAGGCCAGTGCTACCATGTCATCCCTTACTTCGAATTCTATGCACTTATGATTGGAACTATTAGCAAGGATCCACAACTACTAATTTTCATTAAGGTAAAACCCAACCATAACATTAAGATAAATTGGTCCCCCTTCAATCCCGTATGCATCAATTTCTATGCTAGGCTGAAGCTGATGTCACCCTTTGATGCGGCTTGAAGCTACGTCGGTATTTCCCCAAAGAGGAAGGGATGATGCAACACAGCGGCGGTAGGTATTTCCCTCAGTGATGAAACCAAGGTTATCGAACCAGTAGGAGAACCAAGTAACACTATGTAAACAGCACCTGCACACAAATAAGAAATACTCGCAACCCGACGTGTAAAAGGGGTTGTCAATCCCTTTCGGGCAACGGTGCCAAAAATTGGCAAACGGACGTGGGAGAGTAGTAAATATTGATAGATCGAACGCCAAATAAAAGAAAGTGCAGCAAGGTATTTTTGTATTTTTGGTTTAATAGATCTGAAAATAAAAGTTGCAAGTAAAGAAAAGAGCGAATAGCAAAACAGATCTTGAAAGCAAATATATTGGAAAAGAGACCCGGGGGCCGTAGGTTTCACTAGTGGCTTCTCTCGAGAAAAATAGCAAACGGTGGCTGAACAAATTACTATTGGGCAATTGATAAAACTTCAAATAATCATGATGATATCCAGGCAATGATCATTATATACGCATCATGTCCAAGATTAGTAGACCGACTCCTGCCTGCATCTACTACTATTACTCCACACATCGACCGCTATCCAGCATGCATCTAGTGTATTAAGTTCATGGAGAAACGGAGTAATGCAATAATAACGATGACATGATGTAGACAAGATCTATTTATGTAGAAATAGACCCCATCGTTTTATCCTTAGTAGCAACGATACATACGTGTCGGTTCCCCTTCTGTCACTGGGATTAAGCACCGTAAGATCGAACCCACTACAAAGCACCTCTTACCATTGCAAGATAAATAGATCAAGTTGGCCAATCAAAACCCAAATATCGGAGAAGAAATACGAGGCTATAAGCAATCATGCATATAAGAGATCAAAGAAGACCCAAATAACTTTCATGGATAAAAAGATAGATCTGATCATAAACTCAAAGTTCATCGGATCCCAACAAACACACCGCAAAAAGAGTTACATCATATGGATCTCCAAGAGACCATTGTATTGAGAATAAACGAGAGAGAGAAAGCCATCTAGCTACTAACTACGGACCCGTAGGTCTACAATGAACTACTCACGCATCATCGGAGAGGCACCAATGTAAGTGGTGAACCCCTCCATGATGGTGTCTAGATTGGATCTGGTGGTTCTAGACTCTGCGGTGGCTGGAATTGATTTTCGTCGACTCTCCTAGGGTTTCTGGAATATTGGGGTATTTATAGAGCAAAGAGGCGGTTCGGGGGCACCCGAGGTGGGTTGTGCTCCCCTTGGAGCACCCCCCAGGCGCTTCTCCGGCCTACTGGATGTCTTCTGGTCCAAAAAAACCCACAAAAAGTTTCACTGCGTTTGGACTCCGTGTGGTATTGATTTCCTGCGATGTAAAAAACATGCAAAAAACAGCAACTGGCACTTAGCACTATGTCAATAGGTTAGTACCAAAAAATGATATAAAATGACTATAAAATGATTGTAAAACATCCAAGAATGATAATATAACAGCATGGAACAATCAAAAATTATAAATACGTTGGAGAAGTATCAGCATCCCCAAGCTTAATTCCTGCTCGTCCTCGAGTAGGTAAATGATAAAAACAGAATTTTTGATGTAGAATGCTGCCTAACATGTCATCTCATATTCTTTCCTTTATAGCAGGGACATTTGGACTTTTATATGATTCAAAGCAATAGTCTAGTTTTGACATGATGACTTAAATACTCAAGCATATCAACAAGCAACTATGTCTTTCAAAATATCAACGCTAAAATAAGTTATCCCTAGCCCATCATGCTCAACCATTGATCCATTCATGAAACACACTCGCATATTAACTACACCCAATGCTCAAGTACGATCATAGTGCCTCCTAGTTGGTGCTTTATAAGAGAAGATGGAGACTCGAATTAAAAATTGCATAAAGTAAAGAAAGGCCCTTCGCAGAGGGAAGTAGGGATTTGTAGAGGTGCCAGAGCTCAAAGCGAAAAACATAGAGATAAAAACATTTTGGGTGGTGTGCTTTTCCCACCAACGAAAATGACTTAGAGTTCCCAACACTTTCCATGCTAGATATATCATAGGCGGTTCCCAAACAGAAAATAAAGTTTATTCCTTTTTCCACCATTTCTTTCACTTTCCATGGCTAGCCATATCCACGGGTGCCCTCCATACCAACACTATCCAAGGAATTTATTATTTGACAACATAAAGTAAATTCATTTTTCATTTCGGGACTGGGCATCCCTAACACCTTTGCCTTACTCTCGTGCAATGACAAGTGAATAAACACTCATCGTGAGAATAACACATCTAGCATGGAAAATATTAGCCACCCCTCACCACCTCGCGAGCGGTACGAACACACAAAAGAGAAGTTTATTTTGAAAATTAGAGATGGCACATACAAATTTGCTTAGAACGGCAAAAGAATACCGCATATAGGTAGATATAGTGGACTCATGTGGCAAAACTGGTTTAAAGGGTTTTGGATGCACAAGTAGTGATCATACTTAGTGCAAAATGAAGGCTAGCAAAAGATTGAGAAGCGACCAACAAAAATACGAATAATCTCATAAGCGAGCATTAAGCCTAATTAACACCGAATAATGCACCACAAGTAGGATATAATTTCATTGCATGACTATTGACTTTCATGCTTGCACAGGGAATCACAAACCTTAACACCATTATTCTGACTAAAGCAAAATTACTCATCAATATAACTCACATATCACATCATCATATCTCAAAACTATTACAAGGAATCAAGTTTATTTTGTCCAATGATATTCATGAAAGTTTTTATTATATCCTTCTTGGATATCTATCACTTTGGAACTAATTTTCATGTGTTGCTTTTGATAAGCTCAAACAAATATAAGTGAAGATCATGAGCATAATACTTCTTTCTGTCAAATTAATTTAAGTGAAGCAAGAGAGAATTTCTTAAAAAATTTACTAACTCCCAAATAAATCTAAGTGAAGCATGAGAGCATTTCTTCAAAAATACTAAAGCACGCCATGCTCAAAAAGATATAAGTGAAGCACTAGAGCAAATCCATAGCTCATAAAAATTTAAGTGAAGCATAGAGAGCAATTCTAACAAGTCATGGCATAATTTTGGCTCTCTCAAATAGGTGTGTCCAGCAACGATTTATAACTTAGAACATAAAGCAAAACAAGTAAAGACTCATATCATACAAGACGCTCCAAGCAAAACTCATAGTATGTGACGAATAAAAATATAGCTTCGAGTAAAATACCGATGGTCGTTAGAAGAAAGAGGGGATGCCACTCGGGACATCCCCAAGCTTAGTTGCTTGCTTCTCTTTGGATAATAGCTTTGGATGCCATGGGCATCCCCAAGCTTAGGCTCTTCTTACTCCTTATTCCTTCATCCATCATAAGATAACCCAAAACTTGAAAACATCAATCACACAAAACTCAACAAAACCTTCGTGAGATCCGTTAGTATAAGAAAGCAAATCACTACTATAAGTACTGTAGCAAACCAATTCACATTTTATTCTTGCATTATATCTACTTTATTCAAACTTTTCTATGGCAAAAACACATCAAAGAAAACCATAGAATCATCAAAACAAGCACACAACGCAAAGAAAACAGAATCTGTCCAAAACAGAATAGTCTGTAGAAATCTGGATATTTTTAATATTTATGAAACTCAATTTTTTTTGAAAAATTAGGACAACAGAGGAAATTTGTATATGAATCTTGTGTAAAAAATTCAGAATTTTTAGTATCTACTGTGAATTTTTAAAATTATTTTACTGGACGCAAAAGTTTTTGTTTTCCAACAAGATCAAATCAACTATCACCCAACATAATCCTAAAGGCTTTACTTGGCACAAACGCTAATTAAAACACAAAAAATACAATTATAACAGGAGCATAATTGTGCAAACACTCAAGAACAGAAAGCAAAAAGCAAAAATAAATTTTATTCAATGGGTTGCGTCCCAACAAGCGCTATTGTTTTACGCCCATAGCTATTCATAAAGCAAGGATCTAAGTTTTGTCATCTTTCTTTCGAGATCCATAAGATGCCCTCATGATTGATTCATATGGAGGCCTAATTATTGTTCTAGGGAAGTGTTCCATACCCTTCCTTAGTGGAAATTGAAATTTAATATTGCCTTCTTTCATATCAATCACGACACCAATAGTGCGTAAAAACGGTCTACCAAGAATAATTGGACAAGACGGATTACAATCAATATCGAGAAGAATAAAATCTATGGGCACATAATTCCTATTTGCAAGAATAAGAACATCATTAATCCTTCCCATAGGATTTTTAATTGTAGTATCCGCCAAGTGCAAATTTAAAGAGCATTCTTCAATATCGGTTAGACCATGCACATCACATAAAGATTTCGGAATTGTAGAAACACTAGCACCCAAGTCACATAAAGCAAAACACTCATAATTTTTAATCTTGACTTTGATAGTAGGTTCCCACTCATCATGTAATTTTCTAGGAATCGAAACTTCTAATTCCAACTTTTCTTCCAAAGCTTTCATCATAGCATCAACAATATGTTTAGTAAAAGCTTTATTTTGTTCATAAGCATGGGGTGAATTTATCATGGATTGCAACAAAGAAATACAATCAATCAAAGAGCAGCTATCATAATTAAAGTCTTTGTAATCCAAAATAGTGGGCACATCACTAGTTAAAGTCTTGACCTCTTGAAACCCACTTTTATCAAAATTTTCAACAAGATTTTCACACTCCAAATTATCGGGACGCCTTCTAACTAAAGTTGACTCTTCTCTAGTCCCTTTGTCATCAATCTTAATTTTACTAAAGAAGGAATCAATAGAAGAAACATCAATCATTTTAAGATCTTCATCACTTTTATGAAAGCAATCACTAGAAAACGCCTTTGCTAAAAATTCTCTTCTAGCTCTAAGCATAGAGGTTCTTTTCTTACTTTCATCCATAGAAACATAAAGAGCTTTAATTGATTCCTCAACTTTAGGCACAAAAATTTTCATCTTGAGATTTTCCACATCATGAAAAATTCTATCAACACTTCTAGACAAATCATCAATCTTATTCAACTTTTCTTCCATCGAAGCATTGAAAACTTTTTGAGTATTGATAAATTCTTTAATATTATTCTCATGATCAGAGGTGTTCCTATTATTATTATAAGAAGGATTACCATAGGAATTACCATAATTATTAGAGGAATTACTAGGAAAAGGCCTAGGATTAAAATTACCTCTATAAGCATTGTTATTGCAATTGTTTCGCGAGATAAAATTCACATCTACAACATCACTATTTTTCTCAATCAAAGTAGACAAAGGCACATCATTAAAATCAATAGGAGCACTTTTACTAGCAACCAATTTCATAAGAGCATCTACTTTTTCACTCAAAGAAGAAATTTCTTCAACCGAATTAACTTTTTTACTAGTAGGAACTCTTTCGGTATGCCATTGTGAATAATTTGCCATGATATTATCAAGAAATTTGGTGGCTTCACCCAAAGTTATTTCCTTAAAAGTACCACCCGTGGCGGAATCTAAAAGATTACGAGAAACAAAATTCAACCCCGCATAAAAAATTTGTATGATCATCCAAAGATTTAACCCATGAGTTGGGCAATTCCTTAGCATCATTTCATCCTTTCCCAAGATTGTGCAACATGCTCATGTTCAAGTTGCTTGAAATTCATGATCTAGGTTCTAAGGGAAATAATTTTTTCGGGCGGAAAATACTTAGTGATAAAAGCATCTTTGCACTTATTCCAAGAATCGATACTATTACAAGGCAAAGAAGAAAACCAAATTTTTGCATGATCTCGCAAAGAAAACGAAAATAATTTCAACTTCACAACATCATTGTCCACATCTTTTTTCTGTTGCATATCGCATAATTCCACGAATGTGTTAAGATGGGACGCGGCATCCTCATTAGGAGTACCGGAAAATTGATCTTTCATAACAAGATTCAGGAAAGCAGTATTAATATCACAAGCCTCCGCACTAGTGGTGGGAGGAGCAATTGGAGTGCTAAGAAAATCATTGTTGTGTGTATTTGAGAAATCACACAACATGGTGTTCTCTTGAGTCATTGTGACTACACAACAAGATTTTACTCAAAAACAGATCCGGCAAGAAAACGGCGAACGAAAAAGAGGGCGAATAAAACGGCAAATTTTTGTGAAGTGGGGGAGAGGAAAATGAGAGGCAAATGGAAAATAATGTAAATTGCGAGGAGATGAGATTTGTGATTAGGAACCTGGTATGTGTTGAAGATTCTCCCCGGCAACGGCACCAGAAATTCCTTTTGATGCGGCTTGAAGCTACGTCGGTATTTCCCCAAAGAGGAAGGGAAGATGCAGCACAGCGGCGGTAGGTATTTGCCTCTGTATTGAAACAAAGGTTATCGAACCAGTAGGAGAACCAAGCAACACTACGTTAACAACACCTACACACAAATAACAAATACTCGCAACCCGACATGTAAAAGGGGTTGTCAATCCCTTTCGGGCAACGGCGCCAAAAATTGGCAAACGGACATGAGAGAGTACTAAATATTGTTAGATCGAACGCCAAATAAAATAAAGTGCAGCAAGGTATTTTTGTATTTTTGGTTTAATAGATCTGAATATAAAAGTTGCAAATAAAGAAAAGAGCGAATAGCAAAACAGATCTTGAAAGCAAATATATTGGAAAAGAGACCCGGGGGCCGTAGGTTTCACTAGTGGCTTCTCTCGAGAAAAATAGCAAATGGTGGGTGAACAAATTACTGTTGGGCAATTGATAAAACTACAAATAGTCATGACGATATCCAGGCAATGATCATTATATAGGCATCATGTCCAAGATTAGTAGACCGACTCCTGCCTGCATCTACTACTATTACTCCACACATCGACCGCTATCCAGCATGCTTCTAGTGTATTAAGTTCATGGAGAAACAGAGTAATGCAATAAGAACGATGACATGATGTAGACAAGATCTATTTATGTAGAAATAGACCGCATCGTTTTATCCTTAGTAGCAACGATACATATGTGTCGGTTCCCCTTCTGTCACTGGGATCAAGCACCGTAAGATCGAACCCACTACAAAGCACCTCTTCCCATTGCAAGATAAATAGATCAAGTTGGCCAAACAAAACCCAAATATCGGAGAAGAAATACGAGGCTATAAGCAATCATGCATATAAGAGATCAAAGAAGACTCAAATAGCTTTCATGGATAAAAAGATAGATCTGATCATAAACTCAAAGTTCATCGGATCCCAACAAACGCACCGCAAAAAGAGTTACATCATATGGATCTCCAAGAGACCATTGTATTTAGAATCAAACGAGAGAGAGAAAGCCATCTAGCTACTAACTACGGACCCGTAGGTCTACAATGAACTACTCACGCATCATCGGAGAAGCACCAATGGAAGTGGTGAACCCCTCCATGATGGTGTCTAGATTGGATCTGGTATCTGGACTCTGCGGCGGCTGGAATTGATTTTCGTCGACTCTCCTAGGGTTTCTGGAATATTCGGGTATTTATAGAGCAAAGAGGCTATTCGGGGGGCACCCGAGGTGGGCAAACCCACCGGGGCGCGCCCTTGTGGGTTGTGCTCCCCTCGGAGCACCCCCCAGGCGCTTCTCCGGCCCACTGGATGTCTTCTGGTCCAAAAAAAATCCACAAAAAGTTTCGCTGCATTAGACTCCGTTTGGTATTGATTTCCAGCGATGTAAAAAACATGCAAAAAACAGCAACTGGCACTTGTCACTATGTCAATAGGTTAGTACCAAAAAATGATATAAATGACTATAAAATGATTGTAAAACATCCAAGAATGATAGTATAACAGCATGGAACAATCAAAAATTATAGATACATTGGAGACATATCAGCATTGCCCTCCAATACTTAGTCCTATCAACATACAACTAACCCTATGGTGTGATCCACAAACTTGCTCATATGATGGGCAACAAAGGACAACAACATAACCACAAGCAAATTAAACCAATCATAGCAATTCACCAATTACCCGATAGGACAACAAAAATCTACTCAGACATCATAGGATGGCAACACATCATTGGATAATAATATGAAGCATAAAGCACCATGTTCAAGTAGAGGGTACAGCGGGTTGTGGGAGAGTGTATTGCTGTAGATAGATGGGGGAAGGTGATGAAGATGTTGGGGAAGATGACGGAGGTGTTGGTGTAGATCGCCGTCACATGATGATTGCCCCCGGCGACGTTCCGGTGCCACCGGGAATGAGGGGGAGAGAGCCCCCCTCCTTCTTCTTCTTCCTTGACCTCCCCCCTAGATGGGAGGAGGGATTCCCCTCTGGTCCTTGGCCTCAATGGCGGCGGAGGGGCGGGAGCCCCTCCGAGATTGGATTGGATCTCTCTCTCTCTCTGTTTGCTTTTGTTTCTGCGTTCCCAGATTCTGTCCTTTCACCATTTCTTAAATTCCTGGAGATCCGTAACTCCGATTGGGCTGAAATTTTAACATGATTTTTATCTGGATATTAGCTTTCTTGCGGCGAAAGAAGGGCACCAACCGCCTTACGGGGTGGCCACAAGCCTCCTAGCCACTACTTACGGGGGGCGCCTCCAGGGTTTGTGGGCCCCTCGGGCATCGTCTCGCATTGATTCCAATTCCCAAAAATCACATATATTCCAAAAAAATATCCGTAAGTTTTTATCGCGTTTGGACTTCATTTGGTATGGATATTCTGTGAAACAAAAAACATGCAACAAACAGGAACTGGCACTAGGCAGTGGATCAATATGTTAGTCCCAAAAATAGTATAAAAAATTGCCAAAAGTATATGAAAGGTATGAAACAATAAAAAATTATAGATACGACGGAGACGTATCACACGACGTTGGTGATGCAGGGTGCCACCGCCCACAGAGCTCACTCCCGGTCGACGGGAGCCAGCTCGTCAAAGACGGCGTCCAATGGCATGAATGGATTCTGGTGACGAAGCCCTGAGAGGATTCGCCCGGCAACCGCGACGGCCACCCGCAACCCCTCCTTGTCCAGCTCCGTTCCCACCAGCGCGCGGAGATGACTCAACTCCTCAGAGATATAGGTGAAGAAGGAGACCAGGTCAGGAAGTCGCAGCTCATTGAAGTCGATGGGGTGGTCGAACGGGTGTTGACCGACGGCCGGCATGGTCGCGCTAACACGACGGTAGACATCGCGCAGCCGCAACACGTGCGTGGCAACATGGTCCACCAAGTGGTTGAGGCGATCCTGGAGCTCGTCATGATCGGCCCGCTCGCGCTCCAGTCGTTTCGCCTGACCGCCTATCGTATCTCCCACTTTCTGCAGCAACGCCGCTGACGCCTCGAGCATCTTTGTGGTGGATGCCTGCCGCTTTTGAAGCTCCGTGAACTCCCACACATAAAGGAGGAGCATGGAACTCCTCTCCTCCTTGAGCTCACGGAGCTCCACGTCCTTGGCCATGAGCTCCGTATCCTTGGCCTGGAGCTCCTGTGTCAGGCGCCTCACCTCAGACTCCGTGATCTGGTGCGCCGCCATGGAACCAGGTAGAAGCAATGGGTGGAGGAAGCAAAGGGGGCGAAATGGCTGAAAGGCAATGCAATCTACGGGAAGGCGGAGGGAGCCAGCCGAGGAGCGGGGTGAATCTTTTGGTTTTCACCATGGGAAAACACCAGTCGATGACTTTTCACATCTGTGAGCAGTGGATTTTACAGGCGGAGTCATCATGACTAATTGCTGCCGCGCCTGCTCCCGTCAATCAAAAAAATAAAAATCCTGCCACGCCTGCCACACCCAAAGACCAGAGCAAAGCCGCGGAGGATATTTAAATTTACCTGCCGGAAAATAGAGAAAAAAAGGGGTGAAAAAACAAATGTGGCGGCGGCGGCCTAGCTAATTGGTCGCACTAGCCCAACTAGCTAGCCACCGTGCTTCACTGGAGTACTCGGCGGGAAAGGTGGGCTTTTGTGATTTGACGACTCATTTACTTGCTTCGGCGCTACGATCGAGGAGGACCCAGAAAACATGTGGTAGGGCGTCCCACGTCTCAGCAAGGAAGAAAATACGCGTGCACCACCCGGGAGGACTCAGAAACTGTGCGGTAGGGTGTGCCACGTCTTGGCACGGAGGGAAAATGTGCGTGTAAAAATATAATGTATCAGACGTACTACCTATGGTTCGACCTCGGTGTCGGGGAACGTAGCATGTAATTTCAAAATTTTCTTACGCTCACGCAAGATCTATCTCGGAGATGCATAGCAATGAGAGGGGAAGAGTGTGTCCACGTACCCTCGTTGACCGAAAGCGGAAGCGTTAGCTTAACGCGGTTGATGTAGTCGAACGTCTTCACGATCCAACTGATCAAGCACCGAATGTATGGCACCTCCGAGTTCAGCACACATTCAGCTCGTTGACGTCCCTCGAACTCTTGATCCAGCAGAGGGTCGAGGGAGAGTTTCGTCAGCATGATGGCATGGTGACGGTGATGGTGATGTGATCCGCGCAGGGCTTCGCCTAAGCACTACGACAATATGACCTGAGGAATAAACTGTTGAGGGGGGCACCGCACACGGCTAAGAGAACAATTGTTGTGTCTCCAAGGGGTGCCCTGCCCACGTATATAAAGGAGGGAGAGGGAGGAGGCTGGCCCTAGGGGGTGCGCCAAGTGGGGGGGAGTCCTACTATGACTCCTAGTTCTAGTAGGATTTGGCCCCCCCTCTTATTCCTTCTCATGGAGGGGACAGGGGGAAGGAGAGGGAGAGGGAGAAGGAAAGGGGGGCCGCGCCCCCTCCCCTAGTGCAATTCGGACTCCCCATGGGGGGAGGGAGGGGGCGCCACCTCCTTGTGGCCTGCCTTGCCTCTCCCCTATGGCCCATGAGGCCCATTACTTCCCCCGGGGGTTTCCGGTAACCTCCCGGTACTCCGAAAAATACCCTTAACACTCCGGAACCATTCCGATGTCCGAATACTATCGTACAATGTATCAATCTTTACCTCTCGACCATTTTGAGACTCCTCATCATGTCCGTGATCTTATCCGGGACTCCAAACAATCTTTGGTCACCAAAACACATAACTCATAATACAAATCGTCATCGAACGTTAAGCGTGCGGACCCTACGGGTTCGAGAACTATGTAGACATGACGGAGACACTTCTCCGATCAATAACCAACAACGGAATCTGGATGCTCATATTGGTTCCTACATATTCTGCGAAGATCTTTATCGGTCAAACCGTAATGACAACATACGTCATTCCCTTTGTCATCGGTATGTTACTTGCCCGAGATTCGATCGTCGGTATCTCCATACCTAGTTCAATCTCATTACTGGCAAGTCTCTTTACTCGTTCCGTAATGCATCACCCCGTAACTAACTCATTAGTCACATTGCTTGCAAGGCTTGTCATGATGTGCATTACAGAGAGGGCCCAGAGATACCTCTCCGATAATCGGAGTGACAAATCCTAATCTCGATCTATGCCAACCCAACAAACACCTTCGAAGACACCTATAGAGTATCTTTATAATCACCCAGTTACGTTGTGACGTTTGATAGCACACAAGGTGTTCGTCCGGTATTCGGAAGTTGCATAATCTCATAGTCAAAGGAATATGTATAAGTCATTAAGAAAGCAATAGAAATAAAACTTAACGATCATTATGCTAAGCTAACGGATGGGTCTTTTCCATCACATCATTCTCCTTATGATGTGATCCCGTTCATCAAATGACAACACATGTCTATGGTTAGGAAACTTAACCATCTTTGATTAACGAGCTAGTCTAGTAGAGGCTTACTAGGGACTCGGTGTTTTGTCTATGTATTCACACATGTATCAAGTTTCTGGTTAATACAATTCTAGCATGAATAATAAACACTTATCATGATATGAGGAAATATAAATAACAACTTTATTATTGTGTCTAGGGCATATTTCCTTCAGTCTCCCACTTGCACTAGAGTCAATAATCTAGATTACATAGTAATGATTCTAACACCCATGGAGTCTTGGTGTTGATCATGTTTTGCTCGTGGAAGAGGCTTAGTCAACGGGTCTGCAACATTCAGATCCGTATGTATTTTGCAAATCTCTATGTGTCCCTCCTTGACTTGATCGCGGATGGAGTTGAAGCGTCTCTTGATGTGTTTGGTTCTCTTGTGAAATCTGGATTCCTTTGCTAAGGCAATTGCTCCAGTATTGTCACAAAAGATTTTCATTGAACCCGATGCACTAGGTATTACACCGAGATCGGATATGAACTCCTTCATCCAGACTCCTTCATTTGCTGCTTCCGAAGCAGCTATGTACTCTGCTTCACACGTAGATCCCACCACGACGCTTTGCTTGGAACTGCACCAACTGACAGCTCCACCATTCAATATAAATACGTATCCGGTTTGTGACTTAGAGTCATCCAGATCAGTGTCAAAGCTAGCATCAACGTAACCATTTACGATGAGCTCTTTGTTGCCTCCATAAACGAGAAACATATCCTTAGTCCTTTTCATGTATTTCATGATGTTCTTGACCGCTGTCCAGTGATCCACTCCTGGATTACTTTGGTACCTCCCTGCCAAACTTATGGCAAGGCACACATCAGGTCTGGTACACAGTATATCATACATGATAGAAACTATGGCTGAGGCATAGGGAATGACTTTCAGTTTCTCACTATCTTCTGCAGTGGTCGGGCATTGAGTCTTACTCAACTTCACACCTTCCAACACAGTCAAGAACCCTTTCTTTGACTGATCCATTTTGAACTTCTTCAAAACTTTATCAAGGTATGTGCTTTGTGAAAGTCCTATTAAGCGTCTTGATCTATCCCTATAGATCTTGATGCCCAATATATAAGCAGCTTCACCGAGGTCTTTCATTGAAAAATTCTTATTCAAGTATCCTTTTATGCTATCCAGAAATTCTATATCATTTCCAATCAACAATATGTCATCCACATATAATATTAGAAATGCTACAGAGCTCCCACTCACTTTCTTGTAAATACAGGCTTCTCCAAAAGTCTGTATAAAACCATATGCTGTGATCACACTATCAAAGCGTATATTCTAACTCCGAGAGGCTTGCACCAGTCCATAAATGGATCACTGGAGCTTGCACACTTTGTTAGTACCTTTAGGATCGACAAAACCTTCTGGTTGCATCATATACACCTCTTCTTTGAGAAATCCATTAAGGAATGCAGTTTTGACGTCCATTTGCCAGATTTCATAATCATAAAATGCGGCAATTGCTAACATGATTCGGACAGACTTAAGCATCGCTACGGGTGAGAAGGTCTCATCGTAGTCAACCCCTTGAACTTGTCAAAAACCTTTCACAACAAGTCAAGCTTTGTAGACAGTAACATTACCATCAGCGTCAGTCTTCTTCTTCAAGATCCATTTATTCTCTATGGCTTGCCGATCATCGGGCAAGTCAACCAAAGTCCACACTTTGTTCTCATACATGGATCCTATCTCAGATTTCAAGGCCTCAAGCCATTTCGCAGAATCTAGGCTCATCATCGCTTCCTTATAGTTCGTAGGTTCGTCATGGTCTAGTAACATGACTTCCAGAACAGGATTACTGTACCAGTCTGGTGCGGAACGTACTCTGGTTGACCTACGAAGTTCGGTAGTAACTTGATCTGAAGTTTCATGATCATCATCATTAGCTTCCTCACTAATTGGTGTAGGCATCACGGGAACTGTTTTCTGTGATGAGCTATTCTCCAATTCGAGAGAAGGTACAATTACCTCATCAAGTTCTACTTTCCTCCCACTCACTTCTTTCGAGAGAAACTCCTTCTCTAGAAAGGATCCATTCTTAGCAACAAAGATCTTGCCTTCGGATCTGTGATAGAAGGTGTACCCAACAGTTTCTTTTGGGTATCCTATGAAGACGCACTTCTTCGATTTGGGTTCGAGCTTATCAGGCTGAAGCTTTTTCACATAAGCATCGCAACCCCAAACTTTAAGAAATGACAGCTTTGGTTTCTTGCCAAACCACAGTTCATACGGTGTCATCTCAATGGATTTAGATGGTGCCCTATTTAACGTGAATGCAGCTGTCTCTAATGCATAACCCTAAACGATAGTGGTAAATCGGTAAGAGACATCATAGATCGCACCATATCTAATAAAGTACGGTTACGACGTTTGGACACACCACTACGCTGTGGTGTTCCAGGTGGCGTGAGTTGTGAAACTATTCCACATTGTTTTAAATGAAGGCCAAACTCGTAACTCAAATATTCGCCTCCGCGATCAGATCGTAGAAACTTTATTTTCTTGTTACGATGATTTTCCACTTCACTCTGAAATTCTTTGAACTTTTCAAATGTTTCAGACTTATGTTTCATTAAGTAGATATATCCATATCTGCTCAAATCATCTGTGAAGGTCAGAAAATAACGATACCCACCGTGAGCTTCAACACTCATCGGACCGCATACATCAGTATGTATTATTTCCAATAAGTCAGTAGCTCGCTCCATTGTTCCGGAGAACGGAGTCTTAGTCATCTTGCCCATGAGGCATGGTTCGCAAGCATCAAATGATTCATAATCAAGTGATTCCAAAAGTCCATCTGCATGGAGTTTCTTCACGCGCTTTACACCAATATGACCTAAACGGCAGTGCCACAAATATGTTGCACTATCATTATCAACTTTGCATCTTTTGGCATCAATATTATGAATATGTGTATCACCACGATCGAGATTCAACAAAAATAGACCACTCTTCAAGGGTGCATGACCACATAAAATATTACTCATATAAATAGAACAACCATTATTCTCTGATTTAAATGAATAACCGTCTCACATCAAACAAGATCCAGATATAATGTTCATGCTCAACTCAGGCACCAAATAACAATTATTCAGGTCTAAAACTAATCTCGAAGGTAGATGTAGAGGTAGCATGCCAACGGCGATCACATCGACCTTGGAACCATTCCCGACGCGCATCGTCACCTCGTCCTTAGCCAATCTTCGTTTAATCCTTAGCCCCTGTTTCGAGTTGCAAATATGAGCAACAGAACCAGTATCAAATACCCAGGTGCTACTACGAGCATTAGTAAGGTACACATCAATAACATGTATATCAAATATACCTTTGTTCACTTTGCCATCCTTCTTATCCGCCAAATACTTGGGGTAGTTCCGCTTCCAGTGTCCAGTCCCTTTGCAGTAGAAGCACTCAGTTTCAGGCTTAGGTCCAGACTTGGGCTTCTTCCCGGGAGTGGCAACTTGCTTGCCATTCTTCTTGAAGTTCCCCTTCTTTCCTTTGCCCTTTTTCTTGAAACTAGTGGTCTTGTTAACCATCAACACTTGATGCTCCTTCTTGATTTCTACCTCCGCTGCTTTGAGCATAGCGAAGAGCTCGGGAATAGTCTTCTCCATCCCTTGCATATTATAGTTCATCACGAAGCCTTTATAGCTTGGTGGCAGTAATTGAAGAACTCTGTCAATAACACTATCATCTGGAAGATTAAGTCCGAGCTGAGTCAAGTGGTTATGGTACCCAGACATTCTAAGTATGTGTTCACTAACAGAACTGTTCTCCTTCATCTTACAGCTATAGAACTTGTTGGACACTTCATATCTCTCAACTCGGGCATTTGCTTGAAATATGAACTTCAATTCCTGGAACATCTCATATGCTCCATGACGTTCAAAATGGCTTTGAAGTCCCGATTCTAAGCCGTAAAGCATGGCACACTGAACTATCGAGTAGTCATCAGATCGAGCTTGCCAGATGTTCATAACATCAGCATCTACTCCTGCAGCAGGCCTTTCACCTAGCGGTGCATCAAGGACCTAATTCTTCTGTTCAGCAATGAGGATAATCCTCAAGTTACGGACCCAGTCCGTGTAGTTGCTACCATCATCTTTCAACTTAGCTTTCTCTAGGAACGCATTAAAATTCAAAGGAATGGTAGCACGGGCCATTGATCTACAACATAGATATGCAAAAACTATCAGGACTAAGATCATGACAAATTAAGTTCAATTAATCATATTACTTAAGAACTCCCACTTAGAAAGACATCCCTCGAGTCATCTAAATGATCACGTGATCCATATCAACTAAACCATGTCCGATCATCACGTGAGATGTAGTAGTTTTCAATGGTGAACATCTCTATGTTGATCATATCTACTATATGATTCACGTTCGACCTTTCGGGCTCAGTGTTCTGAGGCCATGTCTGTACATGCTAGGCTCGTCAATTTTAACCCGAGTATTCCGCGCGTGCAAAACTGTCTTGCACCCGTTGTATGTGAATGTAGAGCTTATCACACCCGATCATCACGTGGTGTCTCAGCACGATGAACTATCGCAACGCTGCATACTCAGGGAGAACACTTATACCTTGAAATTTTAGTGAGGGATCATCTTATAATGCTACCACCGTACTAAGCAAAATAAGATGCATAAAAGATAAACATCACATGCAATCAAAATATGTGACATGATATGGCCATCATCATCTTGTGCCTTTGATATCCATCTCCAAAGCACCGTCATGATCTCCATCGTCACCGGCTTGACACCTTGATCTCCATCGTAGCGTTGTTGTCGTCTCGCCAACTATTGCTACAACTATCACTAACGCATAGTGATAAAGTAAAGCAATTACATGGCGATTGCATTTCATACAATAAAGCGACAACCAAAAGGCTCCTGCCAGTTGCCGATAACTTTTACAAAACATGATCATCTCATACAATAACCTATATCACATCATGTCTTGACCATATAACATCACAACATGCCTTGCAAAAACAAGTTAGACGTCCTCTACTTTGTTGTTGCAAGTTTTACGTGGCTGCTACGGGCTTCTAGTAAGAACCGTTCTTACCTACGCATCAAAAACCAAAACGACATTTTGTCAAGTTTGTTGTTTTAACCTTCAACAAGGACCGGCCATAGTCAAATTCGATTCAACTAAAGTTGGAGAAACAGACACCCGCCAGCCACCTTTATGCAAAACAAGTTTTATATCTGTCGGTGGAACTGGTCTCATGAATGTGGTCATGTAAGGTTGGTCTGGGCCGCTTCATCCAACAATACCGCCGAATCAAAATAAGACGTTGGTGGTAAGCAGTATGACTATCATCGCCCACAACTCTTTGTGTTCTACTGATGCATATCATCTACGCATAGACCTGGCTCAGAAGCCACTGTCGGGGAACGTAGCATGTAATTTCAAAATTTTCTTACGCTCACGCAAGATCTATCTAGGAGATGCATAGCAACGAGAGGTGGAGAGTGTGTCCACGTACCCTCGTACACCGAAAGCGGAAGCGTTAGCTTAACGCGGTTGATGTAGTCGAACGTCTTCGCGATCCAACAGATCAATCACCGAATGTACGGCACCTCCGAGTTCAGCACACGTTCAGCTCGATGATGTCCCTCAAACTCTTGATCCAGCAGAGGGTCGAGATAGAGTTTCGTCAGCACAACGGCGTGGTGACGGTGATGGTGATGTGATCCGCGCAGGGCTTCGCCTAAGCACTACGACAATATGACCGGAGGAATAAACTGTGGAGGGGGGCACCGCACACGGATAAGAGAACAATTGTTGTGTCTCCAAGGGGTGCCCTGCCCACGTATATAAAAGAGGGAGAGGGAGGAGGCCGGCCCTAGGGGGCGCGCCAAGTGGGGGGAGTCCTACTAGGACTCCTAGTCCTAGTAGGATTCGGCCCGCCCTCTTATTCCTTCTCATGGAGGGGAAAGGGGGAAGGAGAGAGAGAGGGAGAAGGAAAGGGGGCCCGCGCCCCCTCCCCTAGTCCAATTCGGACTCCCCATGGGGGGGCGCGCGCCACCTCCTTGTGGCCTGCCTTGCCTCTCCCCTATGGCCGATGAGGCCCATTACTTCCCCCGGGGGTTTCCGGTAACCTCCCGGTACTCCGAAAAATACCCGAAACACTCCGGAACCATTCCGATGTCCGAATACTATCGTCCAATATATCAATCTTTACCTCTCGACCAGTTTGAGACTCCTCGTCATGTCCGTGATCTTATCCGGGACTCCGAACAATCTTTGGTCACCAAAACACATAACACATAATAAAAATCGTCATCGAACGTTAAGCGTGCGGACCCTACGGGTTCGAGAACTATGTAGACATGACCGAGACATATCTCCGGTCAATAACAAATAGCGGAACCTGGCTGCTCATATTGGTTCCTACGTATTCTATGAAGATCTTTATCGGTCAAACCGTAATGACAACATACGTCATTCCCTTTATCATCGATATGTTACTTGCCCGAGATTTGATCGTCGGTATCTCCATACCTAGTTCAATCTCGTTACCGACAAGTCTCTTTACTCGTTTCGTAATGCATCATCCCGTAACTAACTCATTAGTCACATTGCTTGCAAGGCTTGTCATGATGTGCATTACCGAGAGGGCCCAGAGATACCTCTCCGATACTCGGAGTGACAAATCGTAATCTCGATCTATGCCAACCCAACAAACACCTTCGGAGACACCTGTAGAGCATCTTTATAATCACCCAGTTACGTTGTGACATTTGATAGCACACAAGGTGTTCCTCCGGTATCCGGGAGTTGCATAATCTCATAGTCAAAGGAATAGATATAAGTCATGAAGAAAGCAATAGCAATAAAAATTAATGATCATTATGCTAAGCTAACGGATGGGTCTTGTCCATCACATCATTCTCCTAATGATGTGATCCCATTCATCAAATCACAACACATGTCTATGGTTAGAAAACTTAACCATCTTTGATCAATGAGCTAGTCTAATAGAGGCTTACTAGGGACTCGGTGTTTTGTCTATGTATTCAGACATGTATCAAGTTTCCGATTAATACAATTCTAGCATGAATAATAAACATTTATCATGATATAAGGAAATATAAATAACAACTTTATTATTGCCTCTAGGGCATATTTCCTTCACTCGGGACCCAACCAGTCGGTCGAAAACACCCCACTAGCCACACAGCTTCATCATTCTGACGTGGCACGAAGGATAGGTGTGGTTAGCTCCGTCTCGACCAGCCACAACGTCTCTTGTTCTAGGTGATTCCTCTATTTTCCAAGCAATTTTTTAGTTATAATAATACCACGGCAAGCTCGCGCCGCTCTTCGTGTGTGCCGGTGCATCTAAATGTTGTACCAGATGGAGAGGAGAGAGAGAGATCGCAGACATGGGACGCACCAGTAAGTCAGTCAACGGTCATGCACGTGTTGATGAGCCACTCCCTCTACTCTACACAACGTAATATGGAGTGTACTGTATAAAATCAAGTTATGCAACAAAGGTAACAACCATTGCTGATTCAGGCTATCGACGTACGCTTTGTAGTCCAGGTTGCCAGTTCGAATCTCGTCTTTCTGATTTGTGTGTTTTAGGTCCAAATTTGATCAATGACAAGTGAGACCCCCGTGTGTTGTTCCGATATTTCAATGTAGGATGGTTTTTTTGCACAAACACTTTGCGCTGTTAGACAAGTTACGGCACCAGTTACACGTATTTTGCAGTTTTAGGAACAAAAATGACAGCAGCATAGAATATCACATGCACCCCGCAGCTTAGATGCTATGGTGATACAAATTTTTACGTTGTTGGATCTGAGATCCAATGGCTTGGGAGTAGTCTTTGTAATTATGCGCAATTTCCAAACTCTCCAAGGTTTTTTTGCAAATAAAACATTCAAGCCTCGTGTGTGTCGTTGCATCTTGGATCCAACGGCTCCCAGTAGCTCATATTAGGTGCTCCCCGCAGCTTACTTAGCCGTGACGGTGATACGAGCATCTAGGTCGTATGATCTGTGATCAGATGCCACATGCGTAGTACTTGTACTTTCTGCGCAATCCTCAAACTCTTTGAGACCTATATTGCGAAAACATTCAAACCTCTTACTGTGAGCCGTTAGATCTCCTAGGAACTCGTATCACCATAGAATCTACGGTGTGGTAGCACCTCATATTCTCCCTTTCGAGAAAACATCGGGATCTCTCGCAGCTTGGATGCTACAATGGTACGAGCTTCGAGGTTGTTTGATTTGAGATCCATTGGCATTTGAGCAATCTTTGTGCTTGTGAGCAATGTCCAAACTCTTTGGGGGCTTTTCTGAAGAAAAAAACATTCGAACCACCAAGGAGTTGTTGGATCGCAGATCCAACGGTTCCGAAGAGCTTGTATCACCAAAGCATCTAAGGTGTGGTAGCACATGATATCTCTACTCTTATAAAAAAAACGAGTTGGTGATGATGGTGTGCCTACCATCCTGCAATATAGACTGTCCGATCTATATCTGACGGATAGAAAGCAAAATATGGAAATTCCCTCGTTCATCTTTGTCTCCCATAAGATAAACAACTCGTATAAATGCATCTTGATGTTCCATGCAACGCATGGGCCTCTTTCTAGTTCTTACATACAAGAGAATATGAGGTCCTCCCTCATCTGAGATACTACGGTGATACGAGCTTCGAGGTCGTTGGATATGGGATCCAAGGGCATCTGAGTAGTTTTTGTACAAATTGTGTGCAATTCTCAAACTCATTAAGGTTTCCTGTAAAAATATTAAGACATCATGTGAGCTGCTATATCTCAGATCTACAAGCTCCAAGGAACTCGTATCAGCATATAGCATCTAAGGTGTGGGGGCACATGATATTCACCCGGGGAGGAGGGTTGCACAACCCATCGTTGTTTGGGAGGGTGGGGACAAATATAATGTTCAAAAAATATAATCTAAACAATCCTAAACAGAGCTTCACAATTTTATCTAAGGTCGAGGGGTTACCCCCCGATAATCTACATAGCTCTGGCTATGCAAGAGGTGTAGTGCGAGCATCTATGTGTGAGAGAGATGACGCGAAAGAGCGAGGTCAATTGAGTCATTTATAGAGGGAGAGATCGAGTGAGTGTGACCTAGCGTACACTCGAATGTTAAAGATGATACACCGAGATATCATGCGACGAAGCTGTAGTGAGGGATGGAGGGAGATAGTTCCCGAGAGAGTGGCCTAGATAGACTTTGTGTGTGTGCGCACGGTGAAGGTGTTTTACAAAGGCAACACATGTGTTTTGAGAGAGAGAGAGAGGGAGCGTTTGTCATGGAGGGCACGATGAGGTTGTGTGTGAGAAATACATTTGTTGAGAGTGTGAGGGCGGGAATGACATAAATGGAGATCGAAACATGAAGAGAAATAATGAGCGCGCGTGTGTCGGATACCAATAGCTCTATTAACAAAGATATGAACATCAATCGATACATGAAGTATGTGGTGGGGGGGGGGGGGGTCGATGGAGAGACCTAAACACAACATTTGCATGTATGTAGTACTAGACTTAATATTCATGTTTCAGTTTACAGTGCATTTTAAATATTGAATTGAGAACCATGCATGGCTTATATTTTACCCCCTTCGTTCCTAAATATTTGTCTTTTAGAGATTTCAAATGGACTGCCACAAACAGATGTATATAGACATATTTTAGAGTGTAGATTCACTCATTTTGCTCCGTATGTAGTTACTTATTGAAATCTCTAAAAGACGAATATTTAGGAACAAAGGGAGTATTTTTGAATTCGTGTCATACATGAATGGTCTGGAAAAATAGATGCACTATACTTACTGGATTGTTGTTGTATTCGCGCGCGTGTGTGTGTGGACATATGCTTGAATACATACAAAGTTATCTCACCACCATACCGTTCATCTTTTTAATTTGAATTTGCAATGAAAAACTTACTGGGGATACCATGAAATGTGAAATCAATGTTGAGATCACTATATCACAAACTCACTCTAATTCAAGAACTCGTCATAAATCAATTACCGTGCCTTTTGGAATGACCAATTATTTGCAAGGAAAATACGAGCATTGTAATACATATAGATTCGTTTGGCAATTTAAAAGATTCCTTTCGTATTCTCGATTGGTAGCACCCGACGGCATACTAGCCAAACCCGGGCTCGTGTTGATCCTCAAGAAAAAAATAGACCCAGGCTCGTGTCCTGCTGGTGGCGTGCGTGGTACGCACATTAGCCAACCCCAACCACTCGAGCCTCCTGTCCAAAATGACTACAGATGAACAATGGAGGGATGCTTTAGTAACTAGACCACGTTACCTACCATGCCGAGCACGGTTCAATTCCCTCGGTCGCCGCTACCCAAGGTCACCCGTCAACTCCATTGCCTAGTACTAATAGTAGAGTACTACACCAGGATGAGCACAGAATTGGGCTCCGTTTGTTCGTGCCTAGTACTAGAGTTACTATATCAGGCAATGCACTGGTACGGAGGGATTATCCTTTAACTCTGCATATATAACTTGTCAGAAGTCTAACTAAGCAAAATCCAGAAGATGCAGGTTATGATATTGTTCCGAATGCTGGATTTTAAATTTCAGAAAATCCAGAAGTGACCTGAAATTCATGGAACTGAGCATGCTCTCGTGATATGGCACAAATACGCTCTCGTAATTTTTTTTGTTCAATTTGAGACAAGCTACTTATCAAAAGTTGCACAAATGAAGAGCCAAGGTATTTTGGAACAAAGACCTATCACGTTAACGCGAACGGTTTCACTATTCAAACCATGGGTGTTGACCTGCCGCCACGAGTCCCACTTCTCATCGGCAGGTGCCGTCCGAGCAAGCGTGTGAGTCGACGGGAGGCGTGCGAGCAGACCGTTGTGCCGGCTGACCGGGAGGCGTGCGACCAGGCCGCTACGCAGGCTGATCGAGAGGCGTGCGAGCAGACCGCTGCGCAGGCTCACCGGGAGGCAAGCCCTTTGACCAGGCTCCGCCGCCCATATTTGTCCCAACTGCCCCCACTTTTAGTGGCGCCGGCACCGCAGTTTAAAATCACCCCCACACTACCTGGTATCGCTCCAATCTTCTCTCTTCCTCTCTGATTCTCCTGTCGTCTACCTCCAACCAGCCTGACCTAACCGTATGCCATGCCTCATCACGATGGGCTTCCCTTAGTCCTCCAGTTTCCTGAGGATGACACCCAGCCGGAGTCTCAAGAACATAAGGCGCTTTGGAACGAGCTTGGACTAGCCTTGCGGGAAGATGCCGCACCTGTCCCCGCTCCCGTTCCAGCTCCCGTCGCCCCGACTCCGCCAGGGCCCATCCCCGTGGCATTGATGGGCTGGGAGCCGCACATTGTCGCCGAGCTTGATGCCACGGGGTTCCACGAGGTCCCCGCCGACTTTCACATGCCTGTGCACCTGCTAGTGCATGCGCCTGCGTGTGCACTGATGCGCGCGCCCGTGCCGGTGCCCGTGCACACGAATGTGTCCGCCGGGCCGTTGCCAGCGCCTGTCCCCACGCCTGTGCGTGTGCCCCCTTCAGCGGCATGTATCACCGCCGTCGACCGCTTCCTTGCACCAACGCCAGTCGCCTCCTCCCGCCAGTTGACTGGCTCCTGGAGACCGAAGTACACAACATTGTGGTCTTCCTTAAAGCTAGGGCCAACGTCCAGGAGTCCGCCAACAACGGCGTAAGACACCGCCGTCGCCGTCGACGTCGATCTGTGGCCCGACGACACACAAAGCACGGCAGAGGAGCCGCTTCCTGCCGCAAGATGCCCCTGCCGCCGCCGCGTTATCTAAATTTTCCATGAAAAACATTCAGATTGCCTTGCTTAAAATCCGAATGTTTAGGATTTATTGATGTCTACTACACAACTTGTTCTTGTAGGCTCGTGTTGGGCCTCCAAGCGCAGAGTTTCGTAGGATAGTAGTAAATTTCCATCAAGTGGATGACCTAAGGTTTATGAATCTGTGGGAGGTGTAGGATGAAGATGGTCTCTCTCAAACAACCCTGCAACCAAATAATAAAAAGTCTCTTGTGTCCCCAACACACCAAATACAGTAGTAACTTGTATAGGTGCACTAGTTCGGCGAAGAGATGATGATACAAGTGTAGTTATGATAGTAGATATTGATTTTTGTAATAGGAGCAACAAAAAACAGCAAGGTAGCAAGTAACAAAACTGAGCACAAACAGTATTGCAATGCTTGAAAATGAGGGCTAGGGTCCGTACTTTCACTAGTGCAATCTCTCAACAATACTAACCATCCCTCAACGTGTGATGAAGAATCACTCCAAAGTTCTTATCTAGCGGAGAACATCAGAAGAAATTGTTTGTAGGGTAAGAAACCACCTTAAAGTTATTCTTTTCGTTCGATCTATTCGAGAGTTCATACTAAAATAATGCAAAGTTATTCTTTCCATTCGATCTATCCAAGAGTTCGTACTAAAATAACACCATATGATACGTGTCAACCAACTCTAATGTCACCTAGATACTCCAATGTCACCACAAGTATCCATGAGTTAATTATACGATACGCATCAAACAATTTCAGATTCATAATACTTGATCCAATACAAAGAACCTAAAAGAGTGCCCCAAGATTTCTACCGGAGAAACAAGGACGAAAACATGCATCAACCCCTATGCATAGATTACCCCAATGTCACCTCGGGAATCCGCGAGTTGAGTGCCAAAACATATATCAAGTGAATCAATATAATACCCCATTGTCACCACGGGTATTCATATGCAAGACATATATCAAGTGCTCTCAAATCCATAAAAGTATTCAATCCGATAAAAACGAAATCTCAAAGGGAAAACTCAATTCATCACAACAAGATAGAGAGGGGAAAACACCATATGATCCAACTATATTAACAAAGCCCGTGATACATCAAGATCTTCCCAAATCAAGAACACGAGAGAGAGAGACAGAGAGAGAGAGATTAAATACATAGCTACTGGTACAAACCCTCAGCCTCGAGGGTGGACTACTCCCTCCTCATCATGGAGACCATAGGGATGATGAAGATGGACTCCGGCGATGATTTACCCCTCTGGCAGGGTGCCGAAACGGGGTCTAGATTGGTTTTTCATGGCTACAGAGGCTTGCGGTGCCAGAACTTCTGATCTAGGGTTATTTCTGATGGTTTCTCTATTTATAGGATTTTTTATTGTTGGAATCACGCGAAGATGGGCCTCGAGGTGAGCACAACCCACCTGGCCGCACCTGGGCCTCCTGGCGCACCCAGGTGTCTTGTGCCCACCTCCTTCACCTTTAGCTCCTCCCACGAAGCTTCTAGTGCCTCTTTTGTTCCAAAAAAATTGTCAAAAAGTTTCGTTGCATTTGGAGAACTTTTATTTCTGCACAAAAAACAACACCACGGTAGTTCTGCTGAAAACAGCGTCAATCCGGGTTAGTTCCATCCAAATCATACAAAAACCATATAAAATTACTGTAAACATGGCATGAATTCTTCATAAATTATAGATACGTTGGAGACATATCAGCATCCCCAAGCTTAATTCCTACTCATCCTCAAGTAGGTAAATGATAAAAGAAATAATTTATGAAGTGTGAATGCTAGCAAAGTGCATAAGTTTGATCAATGGTAGTTTCAATCACTTTTCCTAGCATCATAACAGCAACTCTTTCTCATAAAAATTATCATGATAAAGTAGCAACCAATTCACATGTTATGGTTCAAACAATGAATTCTCTTGAAACTCAAGAACCTATATTCTTAGTTAACAAACAATTGCAATTCAACTTATTCAATAGAGTCTAAGTAAGAGCTCCACATACTCAATCGTCATATAGTCTTCTATGATTGCTAGTACTCAAAGCATATTTTTATAACAAATGGCATCCATCGAACACAGAGAAAGATAGGGGCTTAATGTTTCGCCTCCCAACTCAATTATCATAGAGATAATTGACAACAATAATAAATCATGATCAAATATATTTGACTGGCCATATGTGCCTAGATCTTTCCCCACCACATGATGCTTGCCAACTATAGAATAATTGAGGTTGAAATGAGAATGCATTCTATTGACTCTTGCATAAAAGTAAATACTGGAAAGTAAAAGATAGGCCCTTCGCAGAGGGAAGCAGAGGTTGTCATGCGCTTTTTATTTGGATGCCCAAACTCTTAATGCAAAAGAATGTAACGTTATATTGCCACTTATGATAGCAACCTTTATTATGCAGTCCGTCGCTTTTATTACTTTGCCATCACAAGTTCATACAACGCTCAATTTTCCCTTACAATAAAAGATCAAACATATTTAGGAGCAATTTCTATTGCTTTATGCACCAATGACAACTTACTTGAAGGATCTTATTCAATCCATAGGTAGGTATGGTGGACACTCATGGCAAGAAACTGGGTTTAAGTGTTTTTGGATGCACAAGTAGTATCTCTACTTGTACAAATTTTTGGCTAGCAAAAGATCCTAGGCAAACACCACTTGTTGGAGGATCCATGACAATATAACTTCTATGCAAATATACACAACCATAACTCATTACGTTGTCTTCCTTGTCCAACTTCAACTAATTTGCTCACGTTTGAAAGTAATTAATGGGTATTCACAATCATAGAAGATGTCCAAGATAATATATTTGTATTTGAAAGTTCTCTTCCTTATACTAATCATTCATGAATTGCTTGTATGACCAATATTGTGATTGTCAAGCTTCAAAAGATTTCACTTTCTAAATCCAATGTGAAGCTACTACTAGGCATGATATGAACATATAATTTCAACTTCATGATATTCAATTCATTCAACAATTTACTCATATTATATAAGTGAAGCACAAGAGTATATGACAAACTACTCCAAAAAGATATAAGTGAAGATCAAGCGAGTAGTTATGTAAATGGGTAGCTATTTGAGGACTTTCTTTTATTTAAAAACTTTCAGATCTAAGTATTTTATTAAAAAGCAAGCAAAACAAAATAAAATGAAATTTCAAGGATAGCATAGATCATGTGAAGAAGCAAAAACTTAGGCTCAACCGAGGCTAACCGATAATTGTTGATGAAGAAAGGTGGGATGCCTACCGGGCATCCCCAAGCTTAGATGCTTGAAACGTCTTGAAATATTATCTTGTGATGCCTTGGGCATCCCCAAGCTTGACCTTTTGTGTCTCCTTAATTCTTCTCATAACACGGTTTCCCTAATTCTTAAAAACTTTATCCACACAAAACTCAACACGAACTCGTGAGATAAGTTAGTATAAACCAAAGAAAAACCTTATCATTCTCTATGGTAGAAAATCACTAAAATTATAATTTAACATTGCATACTAAATTCATCTGCATATTTAATACTCCTATCCTTGAATAGAATCATTAAACAGGCAAACATAAGAAAACAATGCAACCATAACAGCAATCTGTGTAAACAGGACAGTTTGTAAAGAATGCAATAAGATTCATACTTCTCAAACTCTAAAAATTCTGAAAAATTAAAAAACTGTAGAAAATTCATCATAGCTTATTGTGCAAAAAAAAATCAATATTTTATCAAATTCTGACTTTTCTCGGGAATTTTTGCAATAGCGACAAACTTTCTGTTTTGAAACAGCAACTCATATACTTGCAAAATAAGCATGGTGAAGGCTATCCATGCCACTTTTATTGAAATAAAAGATGCAAAACATTATTCTAAATAAAATCAAGAAAATGCTAACAAAATAAAATGACGCTCGAAGCAAAACACATATCATGTGATGAATGAAAATATAGCTCCAAGTGAGGTTAGCGATAATGTTGAAGATGAAAGAGGGGATGCCTTCCGGGGCATTCCCAAACTTAGTTGCTTGGATCTTCCTTGAATATTACCTTAGGGTGCCTTGGGCATCCCCAGGCTTAGGGTCTTGTCACTCCTTATTCTCCTCATATCGACATCTCACCCAAAACTTGAAAACTTCAATCACACAAAACTTAACGGAACTTTCCGAGATCGGTTATTATGCTAAAGAGCAAATCATTCACTTTGGTACTGTCAATACAAGATCCATAATTGTTCTCACGCAATGCATACTGTACTCTATCATTTCCATAATTTATATTGACCAATATAAGCCATGGAAACAATAAAACAAGCAGACTATGCATTGAAAACAAAATCTGTCAAAAACAGAACAGTCTGTAATGATCTGAATTGTTCTCATACTTCTGAAACTCTAAAATTTCTGAAAAATTAAGAGAACATATACAATTTGTATATCAATCATCTGTCAAGAGTTCATATAAAAATCACGTTCCAGTGAATTTTCAAAATACATGGACTGAGCGCAAAAGTTTCTGTTTTTGCACAGAATCAAGTCAACTATCATCCACACTATCCCAAAGGCTTTACTTGGCACTTTATTGAAACAAAGGCTATAAAACATGATTACTACAGTAGCTTAATGATGTGAACACATAAAAATAGTAGGTAAAAGTGTTGGGTTGTCTCCCAACAAGCGCTTTTCTTTAAAGCCTTTTAGCTAGGCATGATGATTTCAATGATGCTCGCATAAAAGATAAGAATTGAAATATAAAGAGAGCATCATGAATCACATGGCAAGCACATTTAATTATAACCCACTTCCTATGCATAGGGATTTTGTGAGAAAACAATTTATGGGAACAAGAATGAACTAGCATAGTAAGGTATAACAAGAAAAGCTTCAACATTTTCAACACATAGAGAGAAAACTTGATATTATTGCGATATGTAAATGCATATGTTCCTCTCTCATAATAATTTTCAGTAGCATCATGAATTAACTCAACAATATAACTATCACATAAAGCATTCTTTTCATGATCCACAAGCATAGAATTTTTATTATTCTCCACATAAGCAAATTTCTTCTCATTCATGATAGTGGGAGGAGCAAACTCAACAAAATAACTATCATGAGATTGAAAATTAAAATCATGATGATAAGTTTCATGGTTATCATTATTCAATATAGCATACATGTCATCACCATAATCATCATAGATAGCAATTTTTTTTATCATAGTCAATTGAAACCTCATCCAAAATAGTGCAATCATCATTAAATAAAGCCATGACCTCTCCAATTCCACTTTTATCAATATAATCATCATAAATAGGAGGCATGCTTTCATCATAATAAATTTTCTCATCAAAACTTGGGGGACTAAAAATATCATCTTCATCAAACATAGCATCCCCAAGCTTATGGCTTTGCATATCATTAGCATTATGGATATTCAAAGAATTCATACTAACAACATTGCAGTCATGCACTACTGGAATCAGGATCTTTGCCATCAGCCAACTCTTTGTCGTCTGCTAGCTGATCGCAAAGAAGGTCTTTGCCATCATCTTACACAAAATTGATGGCAAAGAAAGAGCTGACGGCAAAGATCATGTTTGCCGTCAGCGAGCTCTTTGCCGTCTGCTAGCAGACGGCAAAGAGGGAGGGTGCCCACCAACGAGAACCACCTAACGGCCACTTTCTTTGCTGTCTGCTTCTTTGCCGTCTGCTAGCAGACGGCAATGAAAGTGCCAACCTAACGGTCGTTTCCCCCGGCCCCACCCCACTAGCTAGCCTCTTTGCCGTCTGTTAGCAGACGGCAAAGAGCTTTGACCTACCAAAAAACGGTCAGCACGCGCCCGCGCCCCACCCCTCTCTCTCTCCCCTCTGTATCTCTCCCCTCACCTCACCCGCACCATCCCCGTAACCGCTGTTCCCGTGCCCGCCACCCCCGCCGCCGACCCCCACCGTCCCCGCCGCCCCCAACCCCCACCGCCCTCGCCGCCCCCGACCCCCCACCCCCCGTCCCCATGGTCCCCCACCCCCGCGACCCCCCGAGCCTCTCCGCTCCCCCCGCCGCCCGGCGCCGCTCCGTCCAGCCACCCCCTGGTGAGCTTCTACCCTTTTTTCTTTCTTTTTTTCTGCTGTTTTTGATTTAGGTTAATTAGTTGATTATGTTGATTAGTTGAATTAGGTTAATTAGTTGATTTAGGTTAATTAGTTAGTTGATTTGGTTAATTAGTTGATTTAGATTTAGGTTATTTTTTATATTTAGTCATATTTTAGGTTAGTAGATTTTAGGTTAATAGATTTTAGTTATTTTAGGTTAGTAGATATTAGGTTAGTAGATTTTAGGTTAGTCGATATTAGTTAACCCCGACCTCACCCTCTTCCTCGCTTCTCCCTCCGCTTCCTCACTCCCCCCTCTCTGCTTCCCCTTCCCCTCCCTTCCTCTTCCTCCTCACCCCTCCTCCTCCTCCCTCCATCCTCCTCCTCCTCTCTTCCATTACGCTTCGCCTGCATCTAGCTGCCCTCACTCATCCGCCTCCTCCCTTGCCCTCCCCCCCCCCCCAAAGAAGTAGAAGTTGAGATGAAAAAAGAAGTAGGAAAAGTAGAAAAAGAGGGTCGCCGAGGAAAAGAGGGTCGCCGAGTGGTCGAGGATCGAGGGAAAAGTAGTCGAGGGTCTAGGGGTCGAGGATCGATGTGTCGAGGTCGAGGAAAAGGGGTCAGGGGTCGGGATCGAGGGGAAAAGGAGTCGAGGGTCTAGGGGTCGGGATCGAGGTGTCGAGGGGTCGAGGGTCGAGGGGAAAAGGGGTCAGGGTCGCCGAGGGTCGAAGGTCGAGGATTTGCCATCCCGACCCCGACACCCCCTGACTCAGACCGACACCACCCACCCCGCCTTGACACTCCCAGACCCGCAGGCGACCCCCCGACACAACCCCCTCCACCGACACGGCATCCCCCGACCCCCCGACCCCGACACGACACCCCCGACACCCCGACCCCTGACACCTCCCGAAAAAGGTGCTCTTCGGCCTTCCAGAGGCCGACGGGGTCATATATTTGTGAATTAAGAGTTAGGTCAGGTATTCAATTATTATTATGTACATATATATATTATTAATTAGTTCATGTTATTAGGTATTCAATTTTTTATTATGTTCATGATGATGATACACACTTAAATATTTTATTATGTTTATGTTGTACTAATTTCGTTTACTCTTTGTCATTGCAGGTGTTGACAGATGGTAGGCGCGGGTCGAGAGCGCTCCGAGCCTCCTTCCTCGGCGTGTGCTGGGAGGGGTGCTATTATTCCACCCCAGCACCTTCGGAGAGTGGTGGTAGACAGTATGGAGACACCGACGGGCGCTTCTTCTTCGACCAGGACAGGTCGAGGAAGACGAAGAGGGCTGCTAGAGGAGGACGTGGCGGCGGGAGAGGTAGGAAGGCTGCTGCGCCTTCCTCACCGCCACCCCCAGCTGATTCTCCCGACCACCGGAGTGCTCCATCTCAGGTGGACCCGTCTGACTTGGACCCGTCTCGGACTCCGGTCCACGAGCCTCGGGACGACTAGCCTCGGGTCACCGAGCCTTCGTCCGACGAGACTCGGGTCCTAGAGTCTTCGTCCAGGAGACTCGGGTCCCTTAGTCTTCATCCCACATGACTCCGGAGGCTAGTGGCCATGCTGATGGTGGCGAGGACACCTTTTCTGACGATAGCTATAGCGAGGGCGAGCTGGTTGAGGGGGGCAAGAAGGTCTACCAGCGTGGTGGTACAAAGCTCCTGTCCGTGCCGCCGACCCGCGATCAGAGGTGGTTGATTGAGCCTAACGAGGAGAAGTAAGTACATTTACTCTTTTTTAACCTTTTGCCTGCATGTTTCTTCAAATTAATATCTAATGTGTTGGCCTTGTCATACTGCAGGGGTTGGAAACACGACCCTAGTGTCCGCAGGCCCAACTAGGTCCTTGGTGTGCTTTGCCAGCACAACTTCCCGGGGTGGGTCACGTTGCCCGGTGAGGGTGAGGTTCCATAGCTAGCACTGAGCTGGGAGCTGTACGTGGCTGCCCCGGCCACGCCGGAGGAGAGGGACGACGGTGTCTTGTGCGAGACGGTGGCCGACATTGTGATCCGACGGTTTTGGGTAATTTGTCCTTTACAGAATTAAAAATCAACAATACCTAGTGATTGTACTAATCAGTGTTGTCTTGTTTGATTGCAGACCTTCTACAGGTGTCTTGAGGAACATGAGGCGGACGCGGCTATGGTTCTCAAAGCCGAGTGCAAGCACCTACTTCAGAACTTACGGCATGAGGCTTGGGTGCAGGCTGTTCGAGACTACTACGCCTCGACTAACATTAAGAGGGCCAAGAAGAAGTGCCGCGCCAAGTATCTGAGTATGGAGAAGTACATGAAGGTAATTACCTATTCTTAAGGCCTTGTACTTAGTTTCCTTGATTTGATTCGTAGGTGTAGCACTGAAATTTCTCTTTGTCTAACTTAGGTGCCCCCGAGATGGTGTGCGGATAGGATGGACTGTTGGGAGGCGTTGGTGGATGAGTGGTGCTCTCCCCAATGGCTAGCCGTCCACAAAAAGGCCAGGGATGAGCGTGCCAAAATGCAAGGTGTGCCACGCCATCAAGGGAGCTCCAACCTGTTAGAGTACGGGGATCACTGGGTATGTGGTTTGCTTTACGATTCATGCAATTTCATTCTTCATGCTAGCTTGAGCCCTTAACTAATATGTTGTTCCTCTCTTTTAGGCGCGACACAACAAGAAGGATGTGCCACCGTTGTACGACCTCTATGCCATGGCCCATATTGCCTCATACAAGAAGGCCAAGGCGTTCTCTGAGGATGACCTCGATCATCCAGAGAGCTTCACCAACATCTCCTCCCACAACAAGCTCGTGAGGTACAGAGATGTTGGGAAGACGAGGAAAGGGGAGGACTTCAACCCGAGCCAGAGTCCTTTTGATCCAGAGATTGTGATGCTATCTGGTGGCGGGAGGTACCATGGCTCGGTAGCCATTGGGGATGGACTCATACGTTGTCCTAGAACTCTCCCGGAGATCTAGAAGCGCCAGACGAGCTCCGATCCTGAGATAAGGCCTCGTCCACGGACAATGGAGCTCGCCATCGAGGCTAGGGCCTAGGAGCTTCTGGCGGAGGCAAACAGGCAGGCGGCGCAGAGGGAGAGGGACTTGGAGGAGAGGATGGCTAGTCTGTTGGAGGCGGAGAGGAACCGGAACGACGCGTCTCACCGGGCCCTATACGAGCTCCTCGTGGTAAGTTTCTCCTGCATATTAGCCAAATCATGCACGTAATGTTCGTTTCATTACTTACTAATATGACTGACTCGTGAAAACAAAATGTGCAGTCCGTGTACGAGAAAAACGGTCAGACTACTCCGCCGATGCGCCAGATTGGTATAGCGGACACGGTGAGTTTCATTTGAATGGTCATTAGTTACGAGTATACACATTTCACTTGCATCATGCTAATGAGACAATGCAAATGATCTTTGGGGCAGCATGCCTCCCGACAAGCATCGACCGATCCTTCTCCGTCTCCCACTGGCGCATCCCCGACCGGTCCTTCTCTGTCTGGCACTGGCGCAAACCCGATCGGTCCTTCACCTCCGTGATGATGGTAAGTTTTCCCAAGTGTTTTGCTTAACAAATGCATACTTAGCTTAAGAAATGACCTACTTAGTTCCAAAATGACCTATACTTAGCTTATTTTCCAAGAAAATGACATAATAACCTTACTTAGCTCCAAAATGACATATTTTACCTAGGATAGCTATAAAATGACCTATACTTAGCATTTTTTCCTCCAAAATGACTTGATATGCTTAGTTAGCTACAAAATGGCATAACTACCTAGGATAGCTCAATAATGATCTATACTTAGCTTAGCTAGTTCATTTATGACATAATTAGCTCACTTAGGTAAAAAATGGCATAGTAACCTTGGTTTAGCTCCAAAATGACCTATACTTAGCTTATTTTCCTCGAAAATGACATAATAACCTTACTTAGCTCCAAACTGACATACTTTACCTAGGATAGCTATAAAATGACCTATACTTAGCATTTTTCCTCGAAAATGACAAAATAACCGATTTTAACTAGGATAGCTCTAAAATGACCTACACTTGCCATTTTGTCCTCCAAAATGAATAAATATGCTTAGTTAGCTCAAAAATGGCATAACTACCTAGGTTAGCTAAAAATGACCTATACTTAGCTTCTTTAGTTCATTTATGACATACTTAGCATACTTAGGTAAAAAATGGCATGATAACCTTGGTTTAGCTCTAAAATGACATAGACTTAGCTTATTTTCCTCCAAAATGACAAAAGAACCTTACCTACCTCTAAAATGACTGATTTTAACTAGGATAACTCTAAAATGACCTACACTTGCCATTTTGTCCTCCAAAATGAATAAATATGCTTAGTTAGCTCAAAAATGGCATAACTACCTAGGTTAGCTAAAAAACGACCTATATTTAGCTTCTTAGTTCATTTATGACATAGTTGCATACTTAGGTAAAAAAATGCCATGATAACCTTGGTTTAGCTCCAAATGACATAGACTTAGCTAGTTTCCTCCAAAATGACAAATAACCTTACTAAGCTCCAAAATGACCTATTTACCTAGCTTAGCTCTAAAAGACCTACACTTCCATTTTTACCTACCTTAGTTAGAAGAAGAAGAAGATAAAGAAGAGGAGAGGAGAAAAGAAAGAGAAAGAAAAAATTTCTTCTTCTTCTTCTTTGTCTTCTTCTTCTTTTTCTTCTTATTCTTCTTCTTCTTCTTCGTCTTCTTCTTTTCTTCTTCTTCTTCTTCTTTTTCTTCTTCTTCTTCTAGCTAGTCTTCTTCTTCTTCTTCTTCTTCTAACTTTCTTCTTTCCCAATTTGCAGATTTGCTTTAGATGAGGAAGCTTGCGTTCATGGAGTCTACTCTTCTCCTTGTGCTTCCTTTGTGTTTCAATTTTGTACGATGAACTTTGTTGTTGGAAACTTGTTGTTGGATATGTCTTGGAAACTTGTTGTTGTCGGATATGTTGTTGGAAACTTGTTGTTGGATATGTATTGGTATGCTTGTGTATATATATCTTCAAATGTGTGTATATATATATATATCTGTGAAATTCTGTGAAATTGAATGAATTTTAGAAAAAACAGGGGCTATACAGGCTCTTTGCCGCCTGCCGGCAGACGGCAAAGCTGCCATGTGGCAGCTACCTATGCAACCTGGGGGGGCACTGGGCTGGCCTATATTGTTGCTTTGCCGTCTGCTGACATACAGCAAAGACCTTTGCATCTTTGCCGTCCGCCAGCAGACGGCAAAGCACGCCGTTAACCCCTTAACGGACCTAAGCTGCCACGTGTGCCGTCCAGGCAGACGGCAAAGGCCTTTGCATCTTTGCTGTCTGCCAGCAGACGGCAAAGTGCCCTTTGCCGTAGTTTGTTCAGCCGGATGTGTTGCTGTCTGCTGGCTGACGACAAAGGCCTTTGCCGTCCGCCAGACATGGCTTTGCCGTCAGCCATGGCAGACGGCAAAGTTCCTGATTCCTATAGTGATGCTCATCATTCAAATATTCTAGGCCAAACATTTTATTGAATACTTCTTCTATAAATTGGGCACAATTTTCCTTTCCATCATTTTCAGCAAAGACATGATAAAGATGAACAATATGAGACCACCTCAATTCCATTTTTTTGTATTTTTATTTTTACAAACCAAACTAGTGATAAAACAAGAAACTAAAAGATTCAATTGCAAGATCTAAAGATATACCTTCAAGCACTCACCTCCCCGGCAACGGCACCAGAAAAGAGCTTCGTTGATGGGATGTGAGTGCTGCTTACCTAACCTCCCCGGCAATGGCGCCAGAAAAGAGCTTGATGTCTAGTACACAACTTGTTCTTGTAGCCTCGTGTTGGGCCTCCAAGTGCAGAGTTTTGTAGGACATTAGTAAATTTCCCTCAAGTGAATGACCTAAGGTTTATCAATCTGTGGGAGGTGTAGGATGAAGATGGTCTCTCTCAAACAACCCTGCAACCAAATAATAAAATGTCTCTTGTGTCCCCAACACACCAAATACAATGGTAACTTGTATAGGTGCACTAGTTCGGCGAAGAGATGATGATACAAGTGTAGTAATGATAGTAGATATTGATTTTTGTAATAGGAGCAATAAAAAACAGCAAGGTAGCAAGTAACAAAAGTGAGCACAAACGGTATTGCAATGCTTGAAAATGAAGCCTAGGGTCTGTACTTTCGCTAGTGCAATCTCTCAACAATGCTAATCCAATTGGATCATATAACCATCCCTCAACGTGTGATGAAGAATCACTACAAAGTTCTTATCTAGCGAAGAACATAAGAAGAAATTGTTTGTAGGGTACAAAACCACCTTAAAGTTATTCTTTCCGTTTGATCTATTCAAGAGTTCATACTAAAATAACGCAAAGTTATTCTTTCCGTTCGATCTATCCAAGAGTTTGTACTAAAATAACACCATATGATACGTATCAACCAACTCTAATGTCACCTAGATTCTCCAATGTCACCACAAGTATCTATGAGTTAATTATATGATACGCATCAAACAATTTCAGATTCATAATACTCGATCCAACACAATGAACCCCAATGAGTGCCCCAAGATTTCTACCGGAGAAACAAGGACGAAAATGTGCATCAACCCCTATGCATAGATTACCCCAATGTCACCTCGGCAATCCGCGAGTTGAGTGCCAAAACATATATCAAGAGAATCAATATAATACCCCATTGTCACCATGGGTATTCATATGCGAGACATATATAAAGTGCTCTCAAATCCATAAAAGTATTCAATCCGATAAAAATGAAATCTCAAAGGGAAAACTCAATTCATCACAACAAGATAGAGAGGGGAATACACCGTATGATCCAACTATATTAACAAAGCCCGCGATACATCAAGATTGTGCCAAATCAAGAACACGATAGAGAGAGAGAGATTAAACACATAGCTACTAGTACAAACCCTCAACCCCGAGGGTGGACTACTCCCTCCTCATGATGTAGACCATAGGGATGATGAAAATGGCCTCCGGTGATGATTTCCCCCTCCGGCAGGGTGCCGGAACTGGCTCTAGATTGGTTTTTCGTGGCTACATAGGCTTGCGGCTGCGGAACTTCTGATCTAGGATTATTTCTGATGGTTTCTCTATTTATAGTATTTTTCAGCGTTGGAATCACGCAAAGATGGGCCTCGAGGTGAGCACAACCCACCTGGGCGCGCCTGGGCCTCCTGGCATGCCCAGGTGTCTTGTGCCCACCTCCTTCACCTTTTGGTCCTCCCATGAAGCTTCTAGTGCCTCTTTTGTTCCCAAAAAATTGTCAAAAAGTTTCGTTGCATTTAGAGAACTTTTATTTCTGCACAAGAAACAACACCATGGTAGTTCTGCTGAAAACAGCGTCAGTCCGGGTTAGTTCCATCCAAATCATACAAAAACCATATAAAATTATTGTAAACATGGCATGAATACTTCATAAATAATAGATACGTTGCGGACGTATCATTTATCATTTCCGTTTATTTTAGTTCAATCGTCGTATGAATGTAAAGTCGGAGTCAGACTGAATGAAATCTATGGTTTGATCGATTGAATGTTCTACTAGAGCCGTATCAAATTAAATGTAAAATGTCATCAAGCGACATGTATTCCTTCTCATCGCAAACATTTCATATTAAATACCACATCAATTCCAAATATTTTTTTAGGGAAGTCAATTCCAAATACCTGTAGGGCACTGCTACTTCTTGAGCTTGCATTGATTTTTCCCTTGAAGAGGAAATGGTGATGCAGCAAAGTAGACATAAATATTTCCCTCAGTTAGAGAACCAAGGTATCAATCCAGTAGGAGACAATGCACAAATCACCTAATACCTGCACAAACAATCAAACACTTGCACCCAACGCGATAAAGGGGTTGTCAATCCCTTCACGGTCACTTGCAAAACTGAGATCTAATAGAGATAGATGAAACTAAACAAAAGATAAAGTAAATCTTTTTGGGTTTTTTTAGTTTATAGATCGGAAAGTAAAAGATTGCAAAATAGTAGATCGGAAACTTATATGATGGAAAATAGTAGATCGGAAACTTATATGACGGAAAATAGACCCGGGGGCCATAGGTTTCCCTAGAGGCTTCTCTCAAGATAGCAAATAATACGGTGGGTGAACAAATTACTGTCGAGCAATTGATAGAAAAGCGCAAAGTTATGACGATATCTAAGGCAATGATTATGAAATATAGGCATCATGTCCGTGTCAAGTAGACCGAAATGATTATGCGTCTACTACTATTACTCCACACATCGACTGACTCCTGCCTGCATCTAGAGTATTAAGTTCATGAACAGAGTAACGCATTAAGTAAGATGACATGATGTAGAGGAATAAACTCATGCAATATGATGAAAACCCCATCTTTTTATCCTTGATGGCAACAATACAATACGTGCCTTGCTGCCCCTACTGTCACTGGGAAAGGACACCGCAATATTGAACCCAAAGCTAAGCACTTCTCCCATTGCAACAAAAACCAATCTAGTAGGCCAAACTAAAATGATAGTTCGAAGAGAATTACAAAGATATCAAATCATGCATATAAGAATTCAGAGAAGATTCAAATTTTATTCATAGATAAGCTGATCATAAATCCACAATTCATCGGATCTCGACAAACACACCGCAAAAGAAGAATCAAAGAGAGAGAAGAAGCCATCTAGCTACTAGCTATGGACCCGTAGGTCTGAGGTAAACTACTCACGCTTCATCGGAAGGGCAACAGGGTTGATGTAGAAGCCCTCCGTGATTGAATCCCCCTTCGGCAGGATGCCGGAAAAGGCCCCTATATGGGATCTCACGGGTACAGAAGGTTGTGGCGGTGGAAGTGTTTTCGTGGATGCTTCTGGTGGTTTGGGAATATATGTGAATATATAGGAGGAAGATCTAGGTCAGGGGGTCACCGAGGGGCCCACAAGGTAGGGGGCGCTCCCTACCCCCTGTGCGCGCCCTCCACCCTTGTGGCCGCCTTGTGGCTCTTCTGACTTGCACTCCAAGTCTCCTGGGTGTCTTCTGGTCAAAGAAAAATCATCGCGAAGGATTTATTCCGTTTGGACTCCGTTTGGTATTCCTTTTCTGCGAAACTCAAAAACAAGGAAAAAACAGAAACTGGCACTGGGCCCTAGGTTACTAGGTTAGTCCCAAAAATAATATAAAATAACGTATTAATGCATATAAAACATCCAAAACAGATAATATAATAGAATGGAACTATCAAAAATTATAGATACGTTGTAGACGTATCATGCATCCCCAAGCTTAATTCATGCTCGTCCTCGAGTAGGTAAATGATAAAAACAGAATTTTTGATGTGGAATGCTATGTAACATATTTATCCATGTAATTTTTCTTTATTGTGGCATGAATGTTCAGATCCATAAGATTCAAAAAAAAGTTTCATATTGACATAAAAACAATAATACTTCAACCATACTAATAAAGCAATTATGTCTTCTCAAAATCACATGGCCAAAGAAAGCTTATCGCTACGAAATCATATAGTCTGGCTATGCTCCATCTTCATCACACAAAATATTCAAATCATTCACAGCCCCGATGACAAGCCAAGCAATTGTTTCATACTTTTGATGTTCTCAAACTTTTTTAACTTTCACGCAATACATGAGCGTGAGCCATGGACATATCACTATAGGTGGAATAGAATATGGTGGTTGTGGAGAAGACAAAAGAAGGAGATAGTCTCACATCAACTAGGCGTATCAACGGGCTATGGAGATGCCCATCAATAGATATCAATGTGGGTGAGTAGGGATTGCCATGCAACGGATGCACTAGAGCTATAAGTTTATGAAAGCTCAAAAAGAAACTAAGTGGGTGTGCATCCAACTTCCTTGCTCACGAAGACCTAGGGCAATTTTGAGGAAGCCCATCATTGGAATATACAAGCCAAGTTCTATAATGAAAAATTCCCCCTAGTATATGAAAGTGACAACATAGGAGACTCTCTATCATGAAGATCATGGTGCTACTTTGAAGCACAAGTGTGGTAAAAAGATAGTAACATTGCCCCTTCTCTCTTTTCTCTCATTTTTATTAGGCCTTCTCTTTTTTTTGGCCTCTTTTTTTTCGTCCGGAGTCTCATCCCGACTTGTGGGGGAATCATAGTCTCCATCATCCTTTCCACACATGGGACAATGCTCTAATAATGAAGATCATCACACTTTTATTTACTTACAACTCAAGGATTACAACTCGATACTTAGAACAAAATATGACTCTATATGAATGCCTCCGGCGGTGTACCAGGATGTGCAATGAATCAAGAGTGACATGTATGAAAGAATTATGAACGGTGGCTTTGCCACAAATACGATGTCAACTACATGATCATGCAAAGCAATATGACAATGATGAAGCATGTCATAATAAACGGAACGGTGGAAAGTTGCATGGCAATATATCTCGGAATGGCTATGGAAATGCCATAATAGGTAGGTATGGTGGCTGTTTTTAGGAAGGTATATGGTACCGGCGAAAGTTGCGCGGTACTAGAGAGGCTAGCAATGGTGGAAGGGTGAGAGTTCGTATAATCCATGGACTCAACATTAGTCATAAAGAACTACGCGCATCTATACCTATACTAATTACAGACTCCCAAGAAATTACCACGTTAATTACAAAATAGGAGCCGTTAATCTGATGGGACCGAGTTATAACGGCAGGATTTAGTTAGATAATAGCCGCCGTTAATCTGATGGGACCGAGTTATAACGATCAGATTTAATTGGACAATAGCAGCCGTTAATCTGAACACAGAAAAAAAAATCTAGATGCAAAAGAAAAGGCAATCACTTTACCAAGGATTTCTGACAAATTCGTCTCCTGTTCCTTTTCTGATTATACGTACACATAGTTATATTGAGTCCTACTTCTGTACCTATGGCTGAAATCACATGATAAAATAGGAGTCCCTACTCCTTTTTTTTGTAGAAGAGTCCTACTTCTATACATGCTGGATAGTCTTCCAACAGCCGTACATGATCTAAAAAAAATAGACGCATCTAATCTCCACAAGCTGCTTGGCCTTTTGCCCGCAAAGTAAGCTGCTTGGCCTTTCAACTAAAAAGAGCTTCTCAGCGTTTCAACTAAAAATAAGTTGCTCGACCTTTAGGGTTCCAATTCCATGATAGCCCCATGGAGTCGCCTTTCTCTCCGATTAGGATCTTAGTGGCATGGGACTCTTCTCTCTGTTCTCCCTCTTTACCTCAAAGAAAAAAGTTGCAAATCATAGTCTCCATCCGATCCATGTTCTCCAGGAGATTATCCCTGCACAATGTCAGCTCCAACTCGATGGCCATTGTCGACCAATGGTGGCTCCTGCTACGCCGCCTATATCCACCTGCGAGGCTGCAAGGTCAAGATTACACCTTTTACTCATCCGCCCTTAGATTCAAAACTCCATCAATGCTTCTGATCTAAAAAGAGCCAACTATCATATCCATCGTCTACCTAATCTCTTTGACTTCCATGTTCTCACAAGGCTACTGTCTAACGATGGTGATGGTTCATGTAGGGTAGAGTAAGGTATAACCGATGGTGTTCCAAAGTAGATGCTGCTGGTGCCGTATGTGGTGTGTCGATAATTCCAGAACCTACTACAGGACTGCTGGAGAGAGAATTATCAGTCCGAAGTTGCCGAGTTCATCCTGGGTTATGCATCTCCATAGGCAAGTAACCTATCTGTAAATTCCTTGAATATCCTATTTGATTTTTCTCTAGAACCAAACAGACCTCGTCTCTTTTTATAAGTAGACGCGCAAAGCCAAGCCGTTGATTTCAAGGTCGCTAGATCACAAGTACCTAAATTGGTTTGATTTTTCCTTCTCAACGAGATATGTTTGCATGGTGAAATTTGTTTGTTTTCATGCTGTAGCTGATTCCCAGGTGGTGATTCGGACAACATGCTGCCACTGTAGAAGAACTAAGATATGTTGTTGTTCCCAAGTCCCAACCATGACCCAGGCCACTGCTGCCATACAAACTTGGTCACGTGTTTCCCAGGCCTTGGTGGATGCTAACCGGTTGTGTCCAGTGACACAAGAGAACGGCCATTAGAGGCAACACATGCAGATCGAAGGGGGAAACAGGAGTGCAGGAAAACAGAAATTGCAAGCATGTCGTGCATGCAGGAAAGAGGGACAACAGACAGATGAGAGCTGAGAAAGCGATAGATGCTTACGCCGGTATGTGATCTGGAGATGGGATCTTACCTAACCCTATGAAACTAACATGTTGCTTCAGGCTTAACTCCTTTTATGGCTGGGACAGAATCATGCCTTTTGTTGTGGTTCACCCGTACATTTATTTTTCTCAAAGGAACTAATGATTTTTCTTACCAAACATTTTGATTTTTCTTTCAGAAGAAATGAACAGTTTTTGAACCCAGTTTTGTTGCTGTTACATGGATTCTGATTATTGTTTGTTTCATCTTTAATATTATATAAGAAGAAGTGACAAGGGCAACCATCACTATGCTCTATGATTCTTATAATAGATGCAAATATACTAATATATTCTGCTGAAAAATCTGTGTTATGCCATATTCAGCTGTATACTATATTTTGTTTTGAAAATTTTCAGCACGTTTGTTGGGTCATATACTATATATAGTTTTCAAAAAAAAAATCCAGAAACATGCAGATATTCGGGGAACTGAAAACTATAGTTTCGAACACTTATTTTTTTTTGTAGGTTGAAATGATATTAAATGTAAAATAACAATCCATACAGTTTCAAATTGCAACCATTTAAAAAGTTATATTACGATATCTATGCCTATAATATAAGTTGGAGATTCAATCCAAGGCAACATAAGAATGATATGTATGGTTTATATACAATTCCCGTCATTTATTTTACATTAAATTAAAGAATATACTTCTATAATGAAAAGGGGAAGAGTAAATATATTTTGGTATTTTGTCTTAGAGGGCACAAGTTCAAGCAATTTAATGTCTAAAAGTATAATTGATTACAAGGAATTTTAATACAAAGATTTTGTGGTGCAGATGTTGAAATTAAAGGAAAACCACGTTATAGAGAAAAAAATGTCTCATTAGTTGACACAGTAGACAAATTATGCTCCTGTAGGTCTTACTCGAGTCCACTTCCGTATGCAAGAATTATTTTTTCTCAAAATTATTAATAGTCTATTTGAGTTTCACTTTCTATTGCCAAAAAATAAACTACACAAATAAGTTCACAAAAATATAGGCTCAAATCCATTGTGCTTCAGAACTGGAGAAAAAAATTATGTATATATCGAAAGGTTCTCGCAAAAAAAGAACTGGAGAGAAATTGTATACGAAATTCCTCTAATAACACCTTTAAATACATTGAGTATCATTAAAATATTTGGATCTCATCTATAATTTTGAACTGATTTCTTATGCTCAAAACTAACAATCAATCATAGGAGTACTATCAGGATACACATTATTTTTAGAGGAGCGCTTCTTGGTCTGCGAGTTGCCTAATTACTCCAGTATATATTTAACCCAAGGTTACAACAAACTAGGTTTGTTCATGAAAAGAAATGTTACAACTATATTTGGTTCGTTTCTAACTATACAATGCAAGACAATATCCCTATATGTAGCTTATTTAAATGTTATTTGCATTTTTTTTGTTGCTAAAGATTGCACCTTTATTATAGTGAATTAGTAATTGAGGAAATCCTGCAATGACATTGTTTCTTTCCCCCTTATGTATCACAAAGGACTACTTTCACATGTTGTCATACTCATGTTTTTGTAATTTTTTTATGCTAGCCCGTGCAGTTGCATGGGTTTACGACTAGTGCTCCTAGTGGGATAGATTGGTAGGAAAAGACCATCGCTCGTCCCCAACCACCACTCATAAGGAAGACAATCAATAAATAAATCATGCTCCGACTTCATCACATAACGGTTCACCAGACGTGCATGCTACGGGAATCACAAACTTTAACACAAGTATTTCTACAATCCACAATTACACACTAGCATGACTCGAATATCACCATCTTTATATCTCAAAACAATCATAAGGAATCAAACTTCTCTTAGTATTCAATGCACTTTATATGAAAGTTTTTATTACACCCCTCTTGGATGTCTATCATATTAGGACTAAATTTATAACAAAAGAAAATTACCATGCTGTTTTAGAGACTCTCAAAATAATATAAGTGAAACATGAGAGTTCAATAATTTCTATAAAATAAAACCACCGCCGTGCTCTAAAAAGATATAAGTGAAGCACTAGAGCAAAATTGCCTAGCTCAAAAGATATAAGTAAAGCACATAGAGTATTCTAATAAATCGCGATTCATGCGTGTCCCTCTCAAAAGGTGTGTACAACAAAGATGATTGTGGCAAACTAAAAAGCAAAGACTCAAATCATACAAGACGCTCCAAGCAAAACACATATCATGTGGTGAATAAAAATATAGCCTCAAGTAAAGTTACCGATAGACGAAGACGAAAGAGGGGATGCCTTCCGGGGCATCCCCAAGCTTAGGCTCTTGGTTGTCCTTGAATATTACATTGGGAAGCCTTGGGCATCCCCAAGCTTAGGCTCTTTCCACTCCTTATTCCATAGTCCATCAAATCCTTACCCAAAACTTGAAAACTTCACAACACAAAACTCAACAGAAAAACTTATGAGATCCGTTAGTATAAGAAAATAAATCACCACTTTTGGTACTATTATGAACTCATTCTTTATTTATATTGGTGTAATATCTACTTTATTCCAACTTATCCATGGTTTATACCCCCCGATACTACCCATAGATTCATCAAAATAAGCAAACAACACAAAGAAAACAGAATCTGTCAAAAACAGAACAGTCTGCGAAGATCTGAATGGTTCTAATACTTTTGTAACTCCAAAAATTCTTACAAATTAGGTCAACAGAGGCAATTTGTATATAAAAATTTTGTAGAAATTTCAGGGTTTTTCAATGCTCCAGTGAATTATTAAAATTCTGTGACTGGACGCAAAAGTTTCTATTTTTCTGCAAGATCAAATCAACTATCACTGTAAGCCATCCCAAAGGTCTTACTTGGCACGAACACTAATTAAAACACAAAAACACATCTAACCAGAGGCTAGATGAATTATTTATTCAAAAATAGCAATGAAAAATATTGGGTTGTCTCCCAACAAGCGCTTTTCTTTAAAGCCTTTTAGCTAGGCATTGATAATTTTAATGATGCTCACATGAAAGACAAGAACTGAAGCACAAAGAGAGCATCATAAAACATGCAACCAACACATCTAAGTCTAACATAGTTCCTATCCATAGGCATTTTATAAGCAAACAAATTATGAAGGCAAGCAAAAACTAGCATATGCAAGGAAGAAGAAAGAGACGATAGCAATCTCAACATGAAGAGAGGTAATTTAGTAACATGAAAATTTCTACAACCATATTTTCCTCTCATAATAATTACATGTAGGATCATAAGAAAATTCAACAATATAGCTATCACATAACATATTCTCAACACGATCCACATGGATGCGATGTTGACACTCTTCCAAAATAGTGGGATTAACAATAACTAAAGTCATGGCCTCTCCAAACCCACTTTATCAAAAATTTCATAAGATTGAACATTCTCCAAATATGTGGGATCTAAAGTTGACACTCTTCCAAACCCACTTACAATATTATTGCAAACATTATTATCAATCTCATATTCATCATGGGGCTTAAAATAATTCAAGATCATAAGAAGAATCACCCCAATCATGATCACTGCAACAAGTAGTAGACATAGCAAAATAAGCATCCCCAAGATTAGGGTTTTGAATATCATTAACACAATTGACATTAATGGAATTTATAATAACATCATTGCAATCATGCTTTTTATTCAAAGATCTATCGTGAATCACTTCATAAAGCAGTTCATCACAATTTTCAGATTCACGGATTTCAAGCAAAACATCATAAAGGTAATCTAGTGCACTCAACTCACTAGCAATTGGTTCATCATAGTTGGATCATTTAAAAAGATTAGCAAGTGGATGAGGATCCATCGACTCTTTGCTTCTGATTTTCAATAAACAATCAACTATACCAAGCAAACAAGCAAACAAACCAAGTAAGACATAAGGGTAAACGAAAAGACAAAGAAAACAAGGCAAATCTTTTCGAAAATTGTTTTAGAAGTGGGGGAGAAGAAAATGAGAGGCAAATGGCGAATAATGTAATGCAAGAGATGAGAGTTTTTGTTGGGTACTTGGTATGTCTTGACTTGGCGTAGATCTCCCCGGCAACGACGCCAGAAATTCTTCCTGCTACTTCTTGAGCTTGCGTTGGTTTTTCCCTTGAAGAGGAAAGCGTGATGCAGCAAACTATAGATAAGTATTTCCCTCACTTAGAGAACCAAGGTATCAATCCAGTAGGAGACAACGCACAAATCACCTAATACCTACACAAACAATCAAACACTTGCACCCAACGTGATAAAGGGGTTGTCAATCTCTTCACGATCACTTGCAAAATGAGATCTAATAGAGATAGATGTAACTAAACAAAAGATAAAGTAATTGTTTTGGGTTGTAGATCGGAAAGTAAAAGATTGTAAAATAGTAGATCGGAAACTTATATGATGGAAAATAGTAGATCGGAAACTTATATGATGGAAAATAGTAGATCAGAAACTTATATGATGGAAAATAGACCCGGGGGCCATAGGTTTCACTAGAGGCTTCTCTCAAGATAGCAAATAATACGGTGGGTGAACAAATTACTGTCGAGCAATTGATAGAAAAGCGCAAAGCTATGACGATATCTAAGGCAATGATTATGAAATATAGGCATCACGTCCGTATCAAGTAGACCGAAACGATTCTGCATCTACTACTATTACACCACACATCGACGGACTCCTGCCTGCATCTAGAGTATTAAGTTCATGAAGAATAGAGTAACGCATTAAGTAAGATGCAATGATGTAGAGGAATAAACTCAAGCAATATGATGAAAACCCCATCTTTTTATCCTCGATGCCAACAATACAATACGTGCCTTGCTGCCCCTACTATCACTGGGAAAGGACACCGCAAGATTGAACCCAAAGCTAAGCACTTCTCCCATTGCAACAAAAACCAATCTAGTTTGCCAAACTAAACCGATAGTTCGAAGAGAATTACAAAGATATCAAATCATGCATATAAGAATTCAGAGAAGATTCAAATAATATTAATAGATAAGCTGATCATAAATCCACAATTCATCGGATCTCGACAAACACACCGCAAAACAAGATTACATCGGATAGATCTCCAAGAACAACGAGAAGAACATGGTATTGAGAATCAAAGAGAGAGAAGAGGCCATCTACCTACTAGCTATGGACCCGTAGGTCTGAGGTCAACTACTCACGCTTCATCGGAAGGGCAATTGGGTTCATGTAGAAGCCCTCCGTGATTGAATCCCCCTCCGACAGGATGCCAGAAAAGGCCCCTAGATGGGATCTCACGGGTACAGAAGGTTGCGGCGGTGGAAAAATGTTTTTGTGGATTCTTCTGGTGGTTTCGGAATATATGTGAATATATAGGAGGATGATCTAGGTCAGGGGGTCACCGAGGGGTCCACAAGGTAGGGGGGCGCGCCCTACCCCCCTGGGCGCGCCCTCCACCCTTGTGGCCGCCTCGTGGCTCTTCTGACTTGCACTCCAAGTCTCCTGGGTGTCTTCTGGTCCAAGAAAAATTATCGCGAAGGTTTTATTCCGTTTGGACTCCGTTTGGTATTCCTTTTCTGCGGAATTCAAAAACAAGGAAAAACCAGAAACTGGCACTGGGCTCTAGGTTAATAGGTTAGTCCCAAAAATAATATAAAATAGCATATTAATGCATATAAAACATCCAAAACAGATAATATAATAGCATGGAACAATAAAAAATTATAGATGCGTTGGAGACGTATCAGGCGCGACCAGTCCCCTTGTTCGAGCACTAGGCGATACATCTATTTATCCACGTATTTAATTATTACGGAGTAGTAGATAAATTGTACTACAACTAGCCTAACTTGTCCGTCACGGTCACTTTTGTTCCTAAACTTGTTACATGTATAATACTACTAGTACATGAAACTAGTGCCGTAACTTGTGAACACGACCTGATATGGTCAACGGCAGCACCGCTCGCGCGTTCCTCGTGTTTGCTCATGCGTCTAAACGTAGAAGGGGAGAAGAGAGAAAGAGCAGACATGGAACCCACCAGTAAGTGAGTACGTGCTAACGAGCCGGTCCCACTAATGTACTAAAATTAATATTAAAACATGTTATCCATTAAATAGGTTGTGGTAATATAAAAACATTATATCAACAAATGGGAGTACAATAAACGTTGCTACTATGTTTCCTATTGACGTGCGGCTTGAAGGCCCTGGTCGCATGTTCGATCCTCGTCCATTTTCATTTTTCATTTATATGTGGGTACAAATTTGTTCCATGACAGGTGGGTCCCTCGGTGTGTAGTTTGTAGCAATTTAATTTTGGGTCGAAATTTGTTCCATCACAGGTGGACAGTCGGTGTGTAGTTTGTAGCTTATTTGTCTCTACTCTTATAAAAACCGAGTTGGTGATGATGGTGTGCCTGCCATCCTGCAATATAAATCGTTCGATTTATATCTGACGGATAGAAAGCAAACTATGGCTATTTTGCCAAAAGATACCCGCAACCATCTCCACATTTGCAGATAAGGCCTTCCCTCGTTCATCTTTGTCTCCCACAAGATAAACAACTCGTATAAATGCATCTTGATGTTTCATGCAACGCATGTGCCTCTTGCTAGTAATAATTAAAGAGAACAACAGAGTTTTTTGCAAAAGTACCATGGTGCGGCGTGGAAGGTTAGAAAGGGCGTGCGAGACAGCGGTGACCGAGCCAGAGGGAAATCAATTGGGGAAGGTGTGGTGCTTGCAACGGTCTTTGGAGTAGTTATGGGCCGAATGCTACGAAAATATAATCTAAACCCACCGGAATAAATGCCTTCACAAATTAATCCAAGGTTGGAGTCCCCCTCACAATGTAAGTAGCTCCGACTCTACGAGGGATGGAGAGGTAGCTTCAAGGTGTGGAAGATACGGCGTGAGAAAGCGCGGTTAATCGAGACATACATAGATAGAGAGACAAAGTGAGTGTGGTCTGGCATTTGTTGAAAAGATATATAAGCTGTGGAGAGATATTGTCCGGTTAAGCTTTTGGGAAGGGTGAGGGCTGTAAGAGAGCTTGAGAGATGATACAGTCAAAGTTAGGTAGATATATTTTGTGCGTGGGAAGAAGCAAGGTCAATCGATACATAGATAACGGGAGAGAGATTGAGCGAGTGTGGGTCGTCATGCGATCGAAAGAGTGAGATGGGTTGGAGAGAGTGACCTAGATAGACAATGTGCGTGAGAGAGTATACAATATGAATATGTCGAATTGGGCCCAAACATGGAGATATATCGTTTGTGTGTGAGAAAGAGCGAGGTCAATCAAGACATACATGAGAGAGAGAGAGAGAGGGGGAGAGAGAGAGAGATTGAGCGAGCGTGGGCCGCCATGAGGTCGAAAGAGTGGGGGCGGCTTGGATGGACTAACCTAGATAGACTATCTGCATGAGGGTATAGAGTGTGTCGATCGAGGCCCGAATAGGGAGATATATCAGTTGTGTGTGAGAGAAAGCGAGGTTAATCGAGACTTAGATAAAGAGAGAGAGATTGAGCGAGTGTGGGCCGCCGTGCGGAAGAAAGAGTGAGATAGTCTCGAGAGAGTGACATAGATATACAATGTGTGTGCGTGCGCACGAGAGGGGGGTTCTAGATAGGCAATGCATGTATTTAGCGAGAGAGGGTGGGAGGGAGAGAGAGATAGAGAGCTTGGCATGGAGTGCAATGGCGGGTGTGTGAGAGAGATACATTTGTTAAAAGAGTGGAAAAAGGGGGTTGTGTAGTTGAGAGAGTTAGAGATCGAAACATGGATAGAAAGAATGAACATGTGTTAGAAACCAATAGCTTTGTATGGTGGTTAGGAGAGGAAGATTGATCGATACATGAAGTATGTAGCTTGTGTGCTGAGGGGGTGTGTGGGGCTAAAAACAACATTTGAATGTAGATAGTACTAGACTTAATAAGCCATTTCAATTTAGTGTACATTGTAAGATTTGAATTGAGGACCATGCATATGGCTTCCGTAATTATTTCGAATTTGTTGCATACTAGGTTCGAAAAAGTTGACATTGACTCGATTGTTGTGGTATTTTGTATGTGTGTGGTCATATGCTTGAATCCATCCAATCCACCATGGTGTTCATCTTATACATATGAATTTGTATTAAAAAAGTAGCGTGGATACCGTGAAATGCGAAATCAACGTTAGAATTGGAGTTCGCTATGTGACACACAATCTAACTCAAAGAACTCCTCATTAATTAATTTATAGTATCTCATTTCGAAGGACTAATTATTTGCAAGGAAAACACGGGCATGATAATACATACAGGTTCATTTGCAAATAAAAGAAGATTCGTTTGCATTCTCAAATGTAGGCGCACCAGGTAGACCAGGGTCATGTCGTAGTGGTCGTGTGTGTCGTACGAACGCTAGCACCCAGCCACCCCCCTCCTCCCACTCCCCCCCCCCCCACGCCCCTTCGTCCCCCAAAAAAAAGAACGACGACAAAAAAAGTTTGCGCATCCACGTTTCGGATTGAAATATCTGGCGGCTCCAACTCCAGCCCTGCAAAATCTCCCTTCTCCACCGTCCCCTTCCACGCCCAGAGCGCTCAAATCCCTAATTCGCCGCAAACCCAAGCAAAGTTCGAATCGCCCCTCGTCACGTCTCTTTCCCCACCTCTATGCCGGACAACGACGAGGAAGATGATGGTCGCGCTTCGTCATCGCAACAGAACTACCTCATCTACGCCCTCGTCTACCGCACCGGGTGGTCCACCGACAACGTCGGCCGCCACAGCTGACGTGCCTCACAGACACCGACTTGCACCTCATTAGGTGCGCTTCACCGATGTCGTCTCCTACCTCACCGGGGCTACTTCACCAAGCACATCGTCGCACCTCCACCCCCCGAGGCCGTTGGTGCTTCACCAGTGGCCTCATCCACTGCATCTTAGCGCTCCGCTGCCGCTCAAGATCTGCATCCGTACGCGGCCAGCCAACGCCAGCACATCACCCTCAATGGCTCTGAAGTGACCCGCACTCTAGGCGAGCATGCCCAAACGCCGGTCCAAACTAGGTATCCACATATCACTCCCAGGTGCACTGTTCTGGCGATGTTTGGATATCCTTTTACTGCTCTCTTAGCTTACACGCCTATGCAACTCTGACTTCAACTCTTATTTCTTCTGGAGATATCATCTGAAACAAGCAAAACCATTTTTTAGCGAAGCATGACGGTGCTACGGGATTTGGTACACATCCTGCACACCGGTATAACCTTGTAAGTACCTGTCCTCCGATACAATAGCAAGGTCGATTCCCCTCATTTGTTCAACCATTCACCATGCCAAAATTGCAGAGGGGGTGCAAGGAGCACAATGCCTACACATCCAAACAAGTGGTAACATGGACTTGTACATGGAACATCCTGAGCGCAAGCAAAGCTGTACTGAGTCTGTACAATGAGCTAGCGTAAGTCCCTGCATTTCATTTAATTCGTACTAGCCCGCGTGTATGATTTGTGTGCAGTGGCGGATCCATGAATTCAAGTTACCAGGGGCAAAAATTTAACTTAAAAAATACGAAGGCACTTGTACTCCGGAAATCAACATAACTTGAGAAATGTGAAGCTACATGCACTTTGAAAACCAGCTAATGATCTAAAGTAGTTCTAGATTATAAAACACTAGATGTAAGCACCAAAAAACACAAAATAAAACATGGCGTACAAGGAATACTAACATGGACTGTACCTGCTTGATATTCGTTCTCTGGCTGAAAATATCCAAGTCTAGTTGCACCTATAACCAGTGCGTAAACTGCATATCAATATATCTACCTTACACAAGTATGCCAATAGTTTCAAACAACAGATTAGAAAAGTATTTATGCTATGTTGTCATGATACGGGGACTTGTATGTTTGCACCGGAAACTTCATTAGACAAATCAGGTTCAGTCAGTTCAGTACTGATTGGGGCAGTTATAAAATAAGCAGAAATTGGTTTTATTTTCTTAAAGATTTCGTACATACAAACAGTTTTACAACACCATCAGGTTTAACTATTGGCCAGAAATTGAACAGTTGAATTAGATATAATCAGGGATGTGATGTACCTGCTCGTTGCACATGCTGCTCTTGCAAGTTGCGAATGTTCGTTTGCGCAAGCTCGATGCCATGCCGGTGCTGCCGCCACTGCCTCCCACGCAGGCTACACCCAGGGTTGGATCTTCATCTTCTTGTCATTCCATTCACTTGAAGCCCAGCGACCGGCGTCCAACAAGGGCACGAGGAAGAGCTCTGTCGGTCTGTCCAGCGGTGGCTAGGTTAGGAGCGAACCAGACTAGAGGCTGGAGCGAACAAATTGGGGATTTTTCCTGCTGTCGATCGATATGGGAGGCGCTCATTTGGGCTGCGAGCCTCCTATAGGGCCTGCCTTGCACTTACGTTATTGGCCCAACCAAATTGAAACATTTTTCTTCATTTTTTTACATTGCCTGCTCGTGCGCTGGGATAAACAAAACTAGCCTGGACCAACCTGGACGACTCTAATTAGGTGTGCACTTTCCAGCCACCCGAGGCGGCCGCCCATACCAGCCCCTACGGTGGCGCCGCCCCTTTTGCGTGTATGATTGGGGTAGTGAAAACTATAACAGTGGCGCTTTTGATTTACCCACAGAATGGTTGAATTGCTTGTTTCTATGAACTGAGTTTGCCTATAATGTGAAGGATGCCAGTCTTTTCATCCTATTCTAGATTGCTTAGATCTCAATATGCCAAATGTAATTGTCGGTGTCAAAATCGGCCGATCTCGGGTACGGGGTCCCGAACTGTGCGTCTGAGGATCGAAGGTAACAAGGGACAAAGGGAACACGATGTTTACCCAGGTTCGGGCCCTCTTAATGGAGGTAAAACCCTACATCCTACTTGATTGTATTTGATGAGTATGGGGGTTACAAGAGTTGATCTACCTCAAGATCGTAATGGCTAAACCCTAGATGTCTAGCCTATGATTGTTATGATGGCCTCCACGGACCAAACCCTCTGGTTTATATAGGCACCAGATGGGGCTAGGGTTGTACAGAGTCGGTTTACAGAGGAAGGAAACTACACATCTGGACGCAAACTTGCTATCCAAGGAAAGGAGAGTCCGACCCTGACACGAGGAAAGGTCTTCTGCCTTGTATCCTTACGACGCATCAGTCCGGCCCATGTCACATAGCCCGGCCACCCGAGGACCCCGTAATCTAGGACTCCCTTGCTAACCCCTAGTGCGTATGCGGCTATCCGAACTGGGATGCCTTAATCACATGACCGGTCATAGGCCAGTCCTTCGCATAATACGGAAGAAATCGCGAAAAGATTTATGGCAAGTCGCCGAATAGCTGACCAGCTCTCACCACACCATGATGGTCAGTTTTCAGCTTTGTCTACTGAGGTGCTTGATCGGATGAACCAGAAACACAATCGCAGTAGTTCTCCCTTTACTACCCTACCCGAACGAGCGGAACGTAAGGTAGTAACCACAGGAGCCGGGCAACCCAACTATTGACCAAAGACATGATTTGGAGCTGATGCATATAATGCAATATTCAGGACGCCGAAGTGCACTATAAAAGTGTTCGAACTTTTTTTTTTGAAAATATAGGTGGCCGAATAGAGCCCCTGGCATTCTAAGCTATGCCGAAGTATATATGCCAATCGGACATGAAGAGGGAATACAGATTATGAAATAAACCAATACCGAATAGGGGTTGGTGAAAACTGTTTCCATTATAGTCTGATTAATACGTCAAAATGTGCTTTAACAGATAATGCTATAAGCATCAGGTCTATTTTTCATGCTGAGGATTTGAGAACAAGGGAAAGCTGTATAGAGGTCCTAAAAAAAGAAAAGGTATCATGAAGATCCTTTGGACACCCTGTCGCACATCTGCGCCGCTTTTCGCCTTGGTGGAGGATCCTTTCAAAGGATCGATGATCATGTATGTAGAAGGGGCCTGTGAAAGGGCCCTGCGCCACCATAAAGTGACTTTAGGTTTTAAGGAACCTGTAATGTATGAGAAAAGAGAAAAAAGAAGGAGAGTAATGTCCGAATAGGGTCGAGCTAGATTATGGACCTCATCCGTGGAGTGCCTCCGTCATCGCCCAAGGTATTTTGAGTGCGTAGTTATGCACACGCGATACATATGCCACGATTAGATGGGGCGGTGGACGATGGCAAAACTGCTAGTCCAGCACCGGATTAACCGAGTTGTCGTTCTGCAGAGTAGGTCGGGCTCGTTTAATAGTGTCCGGAGGCTTCATGGCCGATGGAGTGTTTGGCTTGATAAGGCCGCTGTGTACCTCGGCTGCGAGGGCCGTGGTGTGCTCCTAGGTACGGAGGGAGCGTTCCATGTTTCCATTGATTGTGATAACGCCGCGGGGTCCAGGCATCTTGAGCTTTAAGTAAGCATAATGCGGGACTGCATTGAAGCGGGCGAAGGCAGTACGTCCAAGCAGTGCGTGATTACCACTGCGGAAGAGGACAATGTCGAAGATCAAGTCTTCGCTTCAGAAATTGTCCGGCGAACCGAAGACTACTTCCAATGTTAACGAGCCCGTACAGCGGGCCTCGACGCCGGGTATCACTCCTTTAAAGGTGGTGCTACTAGGCTTGATTCTTGATGGGTCAAAACCCATTTTGCGGACAGTGTCTTGATAGATCAAGTTGAGACTGCTGCCGCCATCCATAAGGACTCGAGTCAGATGGTATCCATCAATAATTGGATCGAGGACCAGGGCCGCTGAACCTCCATGATGGATACTGGTCGGGTGGTCTCTGCGATCGAAGGTGATCGGACAAGCCGACCATGGGATGAATTTGGGGGCGACGGGCTGTACGGTGTAGACGTCCCTTAGTGCGCGCTTGCGCTCCCTTTTGGGGATATGCGTGACATATATCATGTTCATTGTTTTCACCTCAGGGGGGAATTTATTTTGTCCCCCTGTGTTCGGTGGGCGGGGCTCGTCATCGTCCTCGCTTGGCGGCCCTTTCCCCTTATGTTCGGTATTTAACTTACCGGCCTGTTTGAAGACCCAATAATTTCTGTTGGAGTGATTGGCAGGCTTGTCGGATTTGCCATGAATCAGGCAAGGCTGATCACGTATTTTGTCCAAGTTAGATGGACCATCCTTGTTTCCTTTGAATGGCTTCTTCCGCTGACCGGATTTAGAGCCACTGAATCAGGCGTTAACCGCTGTGTCTTCAGTTTCTTCGTTGTTGTTTCGACGCTTGTGTTTGTTGCGTCGTGGCCTACCATTGCCGTCCCTGACTTCGGAGGTGCCAGGGTCACTGGTACTATTGCTTCGATGAGCCAACCACCTGTCTTCTCCCATGCAGAAGCGGGTCATGAGTGCAGTAAGAGCTGCCATAGACTTCGGCTTTTCCTGACCAAGGTGTCGGGCGAGCCATTCGTCGCGGAAGCTATGTTTAAAGGCCTCGAGGGCTTCGGCGTCCGGACAGTCGACGATTTGGTTCTTTTTAATTAAGAACCTAGTCCAGAGTTTGCGGGCTGACTCACCAGGTTGCTGGACTATATGACTACGGTCATCGGCATCTGTAGGCCGAACATAGGTTCCTTGCAAGTTGTCTCTAAAGGCATCCTCCAAGTCTTCCCAGCTACCAATAGAGTTTTCTGGTAGGCTATTTAACCAGTGCTGCGCTGGTCCTTTCAGCTTTAGGGGGAGGTATTTGATGGTGTGGAGATCGTCGCCGCGGGCCATGTGAATATGGAGAAGAAAATCCTCATTCCATACCGCGGGATCTGTCGTTCCATCGTATGATTCGATGTTTATGGGTTTCAACCCTTCTGGAAATTGGTGCTGCATTACCTCATCGGTAAAGCACAAGGGGTGTGCAACACCTCTGTATCGGGCAACGTCACGATGGAGTTCGGATGACATCCGTGTTCGGTTTTCGGCCCGAGTCCGGTTATGCTGCTCGCGCCAAGCTTGAAGGCCGTCGTCTCTCATCGGAGCACGCCCCCTTGATCCGTATATTGATCTAGTCTTGCTGGATCTATTGTACAGGTCCTGACATAAGTCGTAGGTGTAGCCCTGAGTTGTTACCTCCTTGCCTTGACGGCGAGGTGGCGCGGGTTGGTCTTCGGTGTGAGTAGCCGCCTTGTCTCGCCCACGTGGTGGTCGGTCTGGTTGATCAGCATTATTATGTCTTGGCGGTATTGGCTCTATGGCCTCGTCATCGAATTGTGGCAGTAGCCGATGCTTCAGATAGCTCATTGTTGGGCGTGCGAGGCCGTACTCCTCGGCAGCTAGGACCTAGGTCCATCTGTCGTTTAGCATATCCGGTTCGGCTTGAAGCTGTTGCTGTTTCTTTTTTAGGCTCCTCGCCGTTGCGATGAGCTATCCCTTGAAGCGCTCTTGCTCGAGGGGTTCCTCTGGCATGATGAAGTCTTTGTTGCTGAGGCTGACATCCTCCTCGGAGATCGGTAGATAGTTACTATCTTCTGAATCATCGTTCCCGACTTGCTCGTCGGGGTTAACTTGTCCCTCTTCCCAATTATCCTGCTCTACGGCAGGCTCAATGGGTTGGTCAGAGTCTTCGGCATTCTCCGGAGTGTCAATGTCTCCGGTGCCGGTATTACTTTCTTTTTCCCGCCGTGATAGTGAACGGCGCCGCTGACGTCGATGCTTCGGTGGTACCTTGACGGGCTTGTCCTTGATGGGATCTTTCTTGTTATCGTCGTCCTCTTTCGGTGCATCCACCATATACACATCGTAGGTAGAGGTGGCAGTCCACCGTCCGGTGGCAGGCGGGTTTGGGCCTGGTTCGGCTCCGGCATCGTCGTCCATACTGTCGATGTCTTCGGAGGGGTAGTCGAGCATCTCGGTTAAGTCTTCGATAGTGGCTACCAAGTGGATGGCGGGTGGGACGCAAAATTCCCCGCACTCAGCCCCTAGTTCGGGCTGGGCGTAATTCGGAGCTGATACCTCCGTGATGACGAGAGACCGCATTAAGTCCAAGGCCTCGCTTAAGAGCGAAGGCCGGACGGGGAACCGAGGACCTGCGGAGCTAGGCATGGCTGAATCTGCCGGGTTGTGCTCACCAGCTGCAGACCTTGAGAGTTCGGAATTGGCTTCCAGAGGCGAGTTCGGCTCTCCGATGACTAGGAGAGACCTGCTTGATTCCAGGATCGCCGAACATACAGTTGCTTCTGGGTCTTCGGCAAAGGGCTCCATGGGAGGAGAGGGTCCGATGGGTTTTAAGATCCCATCTTCGGATGAGGTGGCTTGCCCTGGATCTATGGCCAGGGCAGGGATAGTAGTTGGTCCTTTGAGCGGCGCCTGATGACAGATCCTGTGGGTTGCCTTCTTGAAGATGAGGAATAGTGGTCGAGGCCGTGAACCCTTCGAAGATCAAGTCTCCTCGGATATCAGCGACGTAATTCAGGCTCGCGAATCTGATCTGATGACCAGGGGCATAGCTGTCGATCTGCTCAAGGTGACCAACTGAATTGGCACGGAGAGCGAAGCCGCCGAATACAAAAAGTTGACCGGGAAGGAAAGTCTCCCCAGAAACAGCATCGTTGTTGATGATCAAATGAGCCATCGACCCTTCCGTCGACGACACAGGGGAGTTCTCAATGAAAGCACCAATGTCGGTGTCAAAACTGGCCGACCTCGGGTAGGGGGTCCAGTACTATGCATCTGAGGATCGAAGGTAACAAGGGACAAAGGGAACACGATGTTTACCCAGGTTCGGGCCCTCTTAATGGAGGTAAAACCCTACGTCCTGCTTGATTGTATTTGATGAGTATGGGGGTTACAAGAGTTGATCTAACTCAAGATCGTAATGGCTAAACCCTAGATGTCTAGCCTATGATTGTTATGATGGCCTCCACGGACCAAACCCTCCGGTTTATATAGGCATCGGAGGGGGCTAGGGTTGTACAGAGTCGGTTTACAGAGGAAGGAAACTACACATCCGGCCGCCAAACTTGCTATCCACGCAAAGGAGAGTCCCACCCGGACACGAGGAAAGGTCTTCTGCCTTGTATCCTTACGGCCCATCAGTCCAGCCCATGTCACATAGCCCGGCCACCCGAGGACCCTGTAATCCAAGACTCCCTCAGTAATCGCATGAAATATACAGTAAAAGCCAGTTTGATGTGTGTTGCTACAACTAGTCTGACAACCCGTCCTCATATAACATATCAAGTACGCACCATCTTATGAGATTAACCATTCGACTTACCAATGCAGTGTGGGAAGAAAGAAGTATAGGGACTGCGTATCCAAGCAACTAATGCCATGGACTCCTTCGTAGAACCTTGTAAGCGAAAAAGAAGTTGCAGTGGGCCTGTACAAAGAGCTAGCGTAAGTTCAGTTACCTGCTTCTTGGAATTTTAGTTTGCCACTAATTGCAAAATTGTTCAATTACCTTGCTTGGCTTAATTTAGTTTGCTACTGATTTAGTCATAACAGCAAACCACTTACTATTTATAGAATTACCTGTTTGCCTGAACTTAAATAGCTACTTAAGCACGTAGATAGCTGGTCATATGTACCTCTAGGGTGCAGCAAAATTCGTGTGTAATTTACATTCTGATACCTTCTTTGATTAAATGGTTTGTTGTCACTAGTAGAAAACAGGGCTTTGGTCCAGGCCTGAAAAGGGCAATAATCCCGGTTCACTCATGAACCGGGACCAAAGGGGGCATCAGTCCCGGTTCGTGAGGCCAGGGCGCCAGCCGGGCCTCGGGGGCCATTGGTCCCGGTTCGTCTGACACCTTTGGTCCCGGTTCCAGACACGAGCCGGGACCAATGGACCTAGCTCCTGGCCCACAACCATTAGTCCTGGTTGTTGGCTGGAACCGGGACCAAAAGATAGTCCGGGTTGGTGGCTTGAACCGGGACCAAAAGTGGTCCTTTAGTCCCGGTTTTAGCCACCAACCGGGACTAAAGAGAGGCCTATATAAACCCCCTGCCCGCGAGCAGAGCAGTGCACACTGCTCTGTTTTTTTGGCTGGCTGTGGGAGAGCTTTGTGTTGCTCTAGCTCACCTCCTATGCACATGAGGTGTTCGATGAAATGCCCAAGCCACACTTAAGCTTTCTCCTCTCGAAACTCCTTGTCCAAACTCCATTTTCCTCACGATTTGTCTAGGTTTGGCGGTCCATCCTGTCCCATCCCCGTCCTCACCGCCGTCGATCGCCCGCGCCGATCTCATCGCCGGTACCACCGTGGTGAGCCTCTTGTTCTTATCTTCTTTCTAAAAGAAAAAAAATTCTTACTTGTATGATTTAGATTGATACTTGTATAATTTTCTTACTTTTATTATTGTTTGTTATTATATAGTGCGATGGTTTTGGTATCCGGCCCCGTCGGCCCTCGTCCTGTCTATGATTCGGATGTGGTATATATTATCTTTTATAACTATTTGTTTCATTTAGTGTTTATGACAATTATGCCGACCAACATGACATAGATGTTTTATCTAGGAGATATGTGAACCGGAAATTCCAACTGACCCTCTTGTAGAGAGGTTAAATTTAGTTGAAAAAAAAACGATTACTTGAAGAAAAATTTGAAAAGAATTGAGGAGGAGAAGATGGCATTGGAGTTGCATAATGCGGATATCGTCGATGATCACAAGATCAAGATGGATAAAATGCGCTTCAAGATTAGAAAGATTAAAAAATATGACATTCATACTGAGGCTTGGTATCATTATGCCGTTGGATCAATTGTTACCATAGTTGCGATTATGATCGCATTTGTTGTTGCATTGAAATGGTTTAATTAGATGCTCTAGAGAGCTATATGTTGTTCAATGAGAACTATGTATGAACTTTATGTATTTATTTTTTCAGTAATAACATTTGATCACTACTATACTTTGGTTTTAATGTGATGATGAACTTCTATTAATTTGGTCACTTCTGTATTCATGATGTTCTGTAATGATTTTTGACACACTTAATTATAAATAATGCACGCAGATGAACCGGCAATGGATGTACGGTAACAGACGCACCTCCGAGTACATTAAGGCCGTGCATAATTTTCTCGAAGTGGCTGAGGCAAACAAGCAGAATGGTTTTATGTGCTGTCCATGCCCTATCTGTGGGAATACAAAGTCTTACTCTGACTCGAAAATCCTTCACATCCACCTGCTTGAGAAGGGTTTCATGCCACACTATAATGTTTGGACCAAGCACGGAGAAAGAGGGGTTATGATAGAAGACAGCAAAGAAGAAGAGGATGATGACAACTATGTGCCCCCTGAATATGGTGATGCTTCAATGGGGAAAGCTGAAGATCAAGAGGAACCAGACGATGTGCCCGATGATGATCTTCGCCGGGTCATTGTTGATGCAAAGAGACAATGCGAAAGTGAAAAGGACAAGTTGAAGTTCGATCGCATGTTAGAGGATCACAAAAAAGGGTTGTACCCAAATTGCGAAGATGGCATCACAAAGCTCGGTACCACACTGGAATTGCTGTAGTGGAAGGCAGACAATGGTGTATCTGGCAACGGATCTGAGAAGCTACTGAAAATATTGAAGAAGAAGCTTCCAAAGGATAACGAATTGCCCGACAGTACGTACGGAGCAAAGAAGGTTCTAGGATTGGAGGTGCAGAAGATACATGCATGCCCTAATGACTGCATCCTCTACTGCAGTGCGTACGAGGATTTGAATGCATGCCCGGTATGCAGTGCATTGCGGTATAAGAACAGACGAGATGACCCTGATGATGTTGACGGCGAGCGCCCCAGGAAGAGGGATCCTGCGAAGGCGATGTGGTGTGCTCCTATAATACCACAGTTGAAACATCTGTTCAGAAACAAAGAGCATGACAAGTTGATGCGATGGCACAAAGAGGACCGTAAGAAAGACGGGAAGTTGAGAGCACCCGCCGACGGGTCGCAGTGGAGAAAAATCGAGAGAAAGTGTGGGGACTTTGCAGGTGACGCAAGGAATGTATGGTTTGGTTTAAGCGCGGATGGCATTAATCCTTTTGGGGAGAAGAGCAGCAATCATAGCACCTGGCCCGTGACTCTATGTATCTATAACCTTCCTCCTTGGCTGTGCATGAAGCGGAAGTTCATTATGATGCCAGTTCTCATCCAAGGCCCTAAGCAACCCGGCAATGACATTAATGTGTACCTAAGGCCATTAGTTGAAGAACTTTTACAGCTGTGGAATCGAAAAGGTGTACGTGTATGGGATGAGCAATACCAGTAGGAATTTGACCAACATGCGTTGTTGTTTGTAACCATCAATGATTGGCCTGCTCTCAGTAATCTTTCTGGACAGACAAACAAGGGATACCACGCATGCTTGCACTGTTTAGATGACACCGAAAGTATATATTTGGACAAATGCAGGAAGAATGTGTACCTGGGGCATCGTCGATTTCTTCCGAACAACCATCAATGTCGAAAGACAGGCGAGGCAGATCACCGGAGGAAGCCCGCCGTCCGTACTGGTGATCACATACTTGCTATGGTCAATGATTTACAAGTAATCTTTGGAAAGGGTCCTGGTGGACTATCTATTCCGAATGACGCTGAGGGACGCGCACCCATGTGGAAGAAGAAATCTATATTTTGGGACCTACCCTATTGGAAAGACCTAGAGGTCCGCTCTGCAATTGACGTGATGCACGTGACGAACAATCTTTGCATGAACCTGCTTGGCTTCTTGGGCATGTATGGGATGACAAAAGATACACCGGAGGCACGGGAGGACCAACAACATGTGCACGAAAAAGACGGCATGCCTCCAAAGCAGTATGAAGGTCCTGCCAGCTACGCTCTTACCAAAGAAGAGAAGGAAATCTTCTTTGAATGCCTGCTCAGTATGAAGGTCCCGTCTGGCTTCTCGTCCAATATAAATGGAATAATAAATATCCCAGAGAAAAAGTTCCAGAACCTAAAGTCTCATGACTGCCACGTGATTCTGACGCAACTGCTTGCGGTTGCATTGAGGGGGCTTCTACCGGAAAACGTTCGACTAGCCATTGTGAAGCTATGTGCATTCCTCAATGCAATCTCTCAGAAGGTGATCGATCCAAAAATCCTACCAAGTTTAAGGAGTGATTTGGCGCATTGTCTTGTCAGTTTCGAGCTGGTGTTCCCGCCATCCTTCTTCAATATCATGACGCACGTCATAGTTCATCTAGTCGACGAGATTGCCATTCTGGGCCCTGTATTTCTACACAATATGTTCCCCTTTGAGAGGTTCATGGGAGTCTTAAAGAAATATGTCCGTAACCCTGCTAGGCCAGAAGGAAGCATCTCCACGGGCCATCAAATAGAGGAGGTCATTGGGTTTTCTGTTGACTTCATTCCTGACCTTAAGAAGATTGGTCTCCCTCAATCACGGTATGAGGGGAGACTGACTGGAAAAGGCACGCTAGGAGCGGACTCAATAATATGTAGGGACGGGCATTCTTGGTCTCAAGCACACTACACAGTTCTACAGAATTCTACCTTGGTGACCCCGTATGTCAATGAACACAAGAATATTCTGCGCTCCAAACACCCGGAGCAGTATGACGACTGGATTACATGTGAACACATGAGGACTTTCGGCAGTTGGTTGCAAACATGTCTCATGGGTGACAACACTGTTTCTAATGAGCTGTACTCGTTGGCTAGGGGACCATCTTCGACTGTATTGACTTACAAAGGGTACGAGATAAATGGGAATACATTTTACACGATCGCGCAAGATCAAAAGAGCACCAACCAAAACAGCGGTGTCCGCTTTGATGCCGCAACCAAGAGGGGAAAGGACACATATTATGGTTACATAGTGGACATATGGGAACTTGACTATGGACATGATTTTAAGGTCCCTTTGTTTTAGTGCAAATGGGTCAATCTGTCAGGAGGCAGGGTATAGGTAGACCCACAGTACGGAATTACAACAGTGGATCTGAACAATCTTGGGTACACAGACGAACCATTCGTCCTAGCCAATGATGTGGCGCAGGTTTTCTATGTGAAGGACATGTCTACCAAACCGAGAAAAAGAAAAGATAAGGAAGCGAATACATCACACGATGAGCCAAAGCGCCACATAGTTCTTTCAGGAAAAAGAGACATCATGGGATTGGAGGGCAAGACAGACATGTCTAAAGATTATGAAAAGTTTCATGAAATTCCTCCCTTCAAAGTCAAGGCTGACCCAAGCACCCTGTTAAACGATGAAGATTATCCATGGTTACGGCGCAATAAACAAAGGACACCAGCGAAGAAAAAGTGAAGACTTTTTCTCGACAACTATTATGATGATGCCTTTGATCTAGAATATCATTGCAGTTACATGTGAAGAAATGAAATGCCTTTTGTACACGAAGTGCATCCATTTTTTTCTGTAACCCTCTCAACTTTTTAGCACATGCTATGTGGGTGAAATGATGATACCATGCCAACTTTCAACCTTTTCAGAGTTCATTTGAAGTGCTTTTCAATTTCAGGGTCATTTAGCTCAAAAAAAATCAATAAATGCATGAAAAAATGCCAAATGAAGTCAGAAAGGATTGAAATTTGATGATGTGGCTTTGAATGGTGCATTTTGAACACACAAAAAGTCTGGAGTTCAAATAAGTTCAAAAAAATGAAATCCCTTTGTAACAGATGAGTTTTCGTCCGAAAACCTGATACTTCGAAATAGATTGTCCATTTTGTACACGAAGTGCATCCAGTTTTTGCCATAACCCTCTCAACTTTTTAGCACATGCTATGTGGGTGAAATGACGATACCATGCCAACTTTCAACCTTTTCACAGTTCATTTGAAGTGCTTTTCAATTTCAGGTTCATTTAGCTCAAAAAATCAGTAAATGCATGAAAAATACCAAATGAAGTCAGAAAGGGTTGAAAATTGATGATGTGGCTTTGAATGGTGCATTTTGAACACACAAAAAGTCCGGAGTTCAAATAAGTTCAAAAAAATGAAATCCCTTTGTAACAGATGACTTTTCGTCCGAAACCCTGATACCTCGAAAGGGATTGTCCATTTTGTACACGAAGTGCATCTAGGTTTTTTCATAACCCTCTCAACTTTTTAGCACATGATATGTGGTGATATGATGATACCATGCCAACTTTCAACCTTTTCACAGTTCATTTGAAGTGCTTTTCAATTTCAGGATCATTTAGCTCAAAGAATGAACTAATAGCAACAGGAATGAACTAGAAAACTTTTATGAAACTCTAATATCAAAAGGAATCAACTAAAAAAATCAATTAAAATATTATGTTATGATCAACTAAAACAAAAATATAATATTCTTCAATAGCAAAAAGAATCAACTAAAAAGCTTTTATAAAACTCTAATAGCAAAAGGAATCAACTAAAAACATTTTATAAACTTCTAGTATTTTTGAAACTAAAATAATAAAAAATGTATGCAACTAAAATTATCAAAGTGTTTTTTGTTCAAAACATTAATAGCAGAAAGAATTATCATACAGAATTTTTTGTTAGAAACTAAAATAACAAAATCTGTTTTTGAATATAATGAAAAAACACAGTAATATTAAATAGTAGGAAAAAGAATCACTCAAAAATCTATTTTTATAGTAAAGTTATTCACAAACTACTGATTCACACAAATTTCAAAGAATTCAAATTTAAACAATTCAAATTTGAAAACTGATGGCACTAACAGAAAGTCTATAATTTTTTTGACATAACAGCAAAAAGAATTAAAAAAATAAAGCAAAAAACAAAAGAAAATAAATAATGCAAAAAACAAAACAAAAATACTGGAAAAAATAAAAAATACCGCCTACTGGGCCACCACGGCCGACTAGAAACCGAACCAGCCAGGTGGGCCAGGATTCAGGCCCGCAGAAGGCCCAGTAGGCCCACAGGCATATACAGAGAGGTTAGGCCTGCAGAAGGACCAGTAGGCCCACAGGCATATACAGAGAGGTTAGGCCCAAAAGCCTGCTTTAGAGAGGAGCTCAAAGGCTCAGGCGCACCGCGCCTTTTAAACAGGTGCGGCTCTCTCTCAGCTAGCGAGGTGGGACTAAACTCCCACCACCACGCCGCTGTGCAAGCCCATTGGTCCCGGTTGGTGGCACGAACCGGGACCAATGCCCCCCTTTGGTCCCGGTTCGTGCCACCAACCAGGACCAAAGGGTTGTGCTTCTCGCCCTTTCGCCTGGCCAAAATAGACCTTTGGTCCCGGTTGGTGGCACGAACCGGGACCAAACGGTGGCATTGGTCCCCGTTTGTCCCACAAACCGGGACCAAAGGCATTGCTATATAAGAAACACTTAGCAAAAATTCCCAATTTCATCGCCAGTTCCCCCCCGACGCCGCCGAGCTCATAGACGCCGCCAGGCTGCCCCGACGCCGTCCGCCGCGCCTGCCGTCACCGTCGCCGTCGCCTGTGCCCCGTCGTCGCCATCGCCGTCGCCGTCGTCTTCCCCGAGCCCGCGCCCCTGCTGCCCCGCCCCCGAGAGCGCCCGGCCGCACGCGCCCCTGCCCCGGCACACCCCCATCATCGTCGTCGCCCTGTGCCAATGCCGCCCCCACCGTCGCGTCGCCGTGCCATCGCCGCCCCCACCGTCGCCGTCGCCATGCCATTGCCGCCCCCGCTGTGAGCCGCCGCCGCCCCGGCTCTGTGCATATTTTTTTATATATGTTGATTTTTTTATATGATAAATTTTTTTGTTCATATATAATGTATATATGTATGTGGCTATATGTATGTATGGATGTTCATATATGTATTAATTTTTTTTTTCATAGCATTTTTTTGTTCACATATGTATTTTTTCTGTTCATATGTGTATTAATTTTTTTGTTCATATATGTATTTTTTTTTCATAGCATTTTTTCCATGTATATATGTATGTGGCTATGTATGTATAGATGGATACCATTTTTTCCATGTATGTATGTCGTTGTCGATATACCCCCTCCCCGATAACTTCGACATGAGGGGGGGGTCGATATACCCACTCCACGATAACTTTTTTTTTCTAAGTTACTAAGGTAAAATGTTTACCCCCCTCTCGAGGCCACCCAAACCCTAGAAAAAAGGGGTTGTCGATCCCCTACCCCCTCCCGCCCCTACCCGACAAACTCTCGAGGCCACCCAAACCACTAGAAGAAAACTCTGGTAACTTCAACATGAGGGTGGACGTTGATCAACCCCCTCTCGCCCGAACAAGTCTATGTATCATTTTATATCGCGGTGGACATATATCAAAGTTTGATCATATGTCAAAGTTTGAATTTTGACATATGCAACATTTGATCATATATCAAAGTTTCATCATATGTCAAAGTTTGAATTTTGACATATATGCAACATTTGACATAGATTTATCAAGAATGCCCCCATTATGGATGTGCACAAGTTGATCCAATTTTCTTCTGATCTCATCTCTATATATATTCTTCTATATGTCATGTTGTCTGTCAAAGTATTGAAGAAATCCATGGCTTCATCATTAGCCGGAAGTAACAGGCGTATGATGCTACGAAGCTCTTCAAAGTTGTTTTGGAACGGAGTTCCGGATAGAATATTTCACTTTTTGGTACGAATATCAGCAAAGGCCTTGCAAATAGCGATATTCGGAAGGCTCTTGCTGAACTTCGTACCAAAAAACTAGTTATCCTATCCGGGACTCCGTTCCAAAACAAATTTGGAGAGCTTCATACCATTATGCGCTTGTTACTTCCGGCTAATGATGAAGCCATGGTTTTCATGAATCCTTTGACACTAGACAACGTGACATATAGAAGGGTAGATGAGATCAGGAAAAATATGGACCATTTTCTGCACATCCAGAATGGTGCCATTTTGTTAAATCCCTTAAAGGTTAAGAGAATCCATTGTTTGACATTCATGAGAGAGGCGGTCTAGATGTCGGACATTCATGAGAGAGGCGGTCCGGTCCGGTCGCTGGACATGTCATGTGATAGGTAGTATTTTTTTTTGTTCATAGAAAACTCCGGTAACTCTTCAACAAGAGGGGGGACGTCTATCAACCCCCTCTCGCCCGACCAAACCCTAGAAGCGTCGAGGCCACCCCAAACCCTAGAAGCATTGTCGAGGCCACCCCAAACCCTAGAAGCGTCGAGGCCACCCAAATTTACCAAGTTAAAAGAGCGTTGTCGAGGCCACCCCAAACCCTAGAAGCGTTGTCGAGGCCACCCCTAACCCTAGAAGCGTTGTCGAGGCCACCCCAAACCCTACAAGCATTGTCGAGGCCACCCCAAACCGTAGAAGTGTCGAGGCCACTAATATGATCCCTTGTTGTGATATTAGCTAGGTCTATGTTTGCCACTAATATATCCATCTCTCATGTTTGTATATTGCCATGTTGTAATATATATTTGCAGAAACTATGGATCAAAGAGACTTGGAACAAGAATAGTTGTTGGGGGATATAATCCTCGGCGGAGGTGATGTCTTGTCGTTTCTCAACGACACCGATGGTTAGGAAGGAGAGGATGACGGCTCCAGTGATCGAACAATGGAGGAAGAAGGACATGATCATGACGTCTCCGGTGACAGAATGGCAGAGGAAGAAGGAGACCATGATGATGGCTCCGATGACCGAACGGAGGAGGGAGCTGTTGCAAAGTCCGGCGAGGTATATATATTAATTAAGCCATTGCTGACTAATTGATGCATTAATTGTTTTGGTATGTACATATATTAACGCTTCTTTCTTCTTTTATAGCCCTCTGGATCGAGCCAAACTTTTGTAACGAGACGAGGCCCGAAGAAAAGGTTGCACCAGGATGAAAGGTTCATGATCACAGAACTCGCAGACGATGGCCAACCGATTGAACCCAAGCGGACCAAGGACACATTTTTTGCTCAGTGCGGAGCTATTGTTAGGGACATCATCCCGATCAGCATCCAGAAATGGAATAAGCCGGCTAAGGACGACCCTGAAGTTTCTTATGTCACCGATAGACAAAAAGACGATCTTTGGACCTCATTGAAGGCAAATTTCACCCTACCGCTAGAGGAGGACACGAATATGCAAGTTATAGAGCCAAAGGTCAAGGCGTGTGCTTTTGAGAAGATGGCAGATCTATTCAGGAGGTGGAAGAAAGACTTGAACACAAAGTTTGTCGACAAAGGGAAGACTCCAGATTTCACCGGCCGATATGAGAAGATAAGATATCACTGGCCCACATTTGTGGCCTACAAGACATCGGACAAGGGTAAGAAAATGTCAGAGACAAACAAGATAAATGCTGCAAAGAAGAAGTATCACCATCACACGGGGTCAGTTGGCTACCACAAAGCCCGGCCGTTGTGGGACAAAGCTGAGCAAGACCTGCTTGCTAAAGGGGTCCAACCAGCGACATTGAACTGGGCAGACCGTTGAAGGACTTGGTTCTTCGGGGTTGGGGGAACTTTGGACCCAGAAACAGGGGAGTGCCATTGGACGGACGAGCAACTTGCAATACCCATCAAGAAGCTTCAGGCTTATCACCGCAGCGCAGCAAGGGACGTTCATTCCCGACAGAGAGAAGGACGAGCTGACTGAGGCCCTCGGGAATCCTGAGCACCCTGGACGAGCACGAGGCACACCAGGCTCCGTTCCGTGGGTGGTTGGGTTTGCCGGCGCAGCCGGTTATAGAAGCCGGGAGAGAAAGAGGAAAGCGGGGCTAAGCGAAATGCAGAAGCTCAATGCAAGACTGGTAAAGCTAGAGGAACTTGCAGCTGCCGGCCAACCATCTCAGCGGCATGAAGCTACCCCAGAAGCTACCGCGCCATCTCAGCGGAGAAGCAGCGTGGCTTCCATGGAGCTCATTCAGCCTGATTCCACGGCTCCTCGCTACCCCATGGATACTATCACGGAGGCTCAACTTTGCCAGCTTATGACGAAATGGCAGAACCTCACTTTGAAGGCGGCTGTCGGCTCTGTTGCACCTCCTCAACCCGACGGAACTTTTCACTGCCGTCCGATTCCATATGGCTATGTTGTTGTGATGGTGGATGAAATAATGGAGGGATTTGAGGAGCTCGAGCTTGACCACCCTACAGGTGAAGGGGAGAATCAGCTGCTTTATGCTTTGAGGAGTACATGTCTATGGAGGAAGGAGTACATCAAGCTTCCAAACTGGACGCCTCCTCCTCCTCCTCCTCCTCCTCCTCCTCCGGCGAGTTAGGGCACTCCGCCTCCTCCGGCGCGTGAGGGCACTCCGCCTCCTCCGGCGCGTGAGGGCACTCCGCCTCCTCCGGCGCGTCGAAGCACTCCGCCTCCTCCTCCGCCTCGTCAGCATAGGCGGAAGAGAGCCGCCGCCGCTCCAGCAGCTAGCAGTACAAGCAGAGGCGGGAAGCAATTCAGATACGGTCCATCTCTCAAGCCTCTGGAAAAGTTACCGTATGATAGGACCAACAAGGAAACCGCAAAAATCAGTGCTGCCGAAGTGCATGAACATTTTGCACGGAAACCTCCACCTCCAAAGGAGACGATAGATCCGGTGAAACTGAAGCGCAGTATCGATGCCCTGAAGCGACCACCACCATCTCCGCCGCAATCCAACTATGAGCGCATTATTGAAAGGACATATAAGGAAGCGAAGCGGTCGGGAAGTACTTGAATGCATGCAAGGTTAGCAGGATGAAAAAGTGGGAAAAAAATTCGCAGCTCGGCGAACAGGCAAACCAATCGTGCCCCCCTCTCAAGTTGTCTAGCGATATCATCACTAATCAGCTGGGGATGGTGCCCGGTACCAATCCTGCTGATTACTTGAGCGATAATGTAGAGTTTGAAATAATGGAGGTGGACGAATTCAGATACCAGTACGGGCAGCCTCTCATCAAACCTGATCATCCTCCTCTAACAACGATGATGCAAAGATTCCATGAATGGTACATGAAAACCTGCAGCGAGTCTGGGAAGGATACTTTGATGCTGAGAATTAAAGAGGAGCACGACCTCGTTGGAATGGATCAGTTGTCTATTTTATTTGCCGAGTTATTCCAATTATACAATCAAAAGGCCCTCGACAAAACACTCGTGACTTGCTATTGTCTGTAAGTACTACTTCTGTAATTAAGTCTCTATATATAGCTCAGCTATTTCATTGCATGTATATATAATTATCCTCACTATATTATGTAGATTGAAGACCGTCGAATGCAGAAAAGCACAAATCTATGACATTGGGTTCATTAACCCAAATATCATACATGAATGGACGGTTCAAAAGAATGTCACAGAAACCGAGGACAACTTGCTACAATCGTTGCTTAAAAATCAAAACAAAGAGAAAATACTCTTTCCTTACACCTTCTAGTGAGTGTTACTGCCTCGTGCATATTTGGTTTCCCTTATTACACGAGGTTATAGTAATGTAATTGATGAGTTCTGCATGCGTGCGCATGTTCCACTTTATTCTGCTAGAGATTAAGCTTGAGCGGGGAGTAGTAACCGTCTTAGACTCAAGACAAAAAGATCCCCAGGAGTATGCGGACATGACTGAAATGCTCTAGAAGTAAGTTCAATCGATCATTATCACACCATATCGGCAACTTTGTTCATTTCCTGATATCAAGTAAATATTTTCTTTGTCTAGCAGGGTTTAGAAAGAGTTCACCGGAATTGTTGCGGCACTGCCGAGGGAGCTGCGATTTACACACCCAAAAGTAAGTACCACTAGCTAGTTCCGCGCATCTCCCATTGATTCTAGTTTCATCAATACCATTTATAATGCTTGATTATCAGTTTGATTGAACTCTATTTCTCGTAAAGTGCTTGTGGCAGGAAGCCGGGAATGACTTTTGTGGATACTACGTTTGCGAGTTCATCTACAACGCGACGACCTCTAAGCGGGGTTACTCTGAAAAACAATATGAAGTGCGTAAGAAATAATATTCACAATTTTATTTTATTACCATCATTTGTATTGAGTTTCAATCATATATATGTATTGACCCCCTTCTTCAAATTAGTTGTGGCAGATGCGGGATGAACACCTACCACATGATCGCATACGAGCAATTCAAGAGGAATTGGCGGGATTCTTTCTTGACCACGTCATAAATAAAGCCGGAGAATACAATGTGGAATTTGACATTAGATGTTAGGGATTGTACGTAAGAGATCTTATATTGTATATATGTAGCTAGTAGCGTCGGATAGATATACGAAAACTTGTTGTTCGACCAATCTCTCGAAGAAAGAGAGGTCGATCACTTCTCTCTGTATATGTTCATGACGATCTTGTGTACTTAATGGTTCCTTCATTTGCTTACTAGCTAGCATGTCGAGTTCTCTCTATACGTATAGTAGCTAGCGTCGACCAAGCACGGAGAAAGAGAGGAAACTTCTCTCTATTAGCTAGCTAACACAATATGAAACCCCTAAATTAACCCTCCAAAACCCCCTAAATCCGCCCCCCCTTTCAAAAAAAAATCCCCAGCTCCTGGCAAATGCTGACGCGTGGATGCCTTTTGGTCCCGGTTGGTGTTAGCAACCGGGACTAATGGTCCTCCTGCCTGGGCTCCCCGCAGCGGCCACGTGGAGCCCCTTCTGTCCCGGTTCGTAAGCGAACCGGGACTAAAGATTTTCGGCGTTAGGTCCGACCCTTTAGTCCCTGTTCCAGAACCAGAGCTAATGGGCCTCGAGAACCGGGACAAATGGGCCATTTTCTACTAGTGTGTTATGACTTGTAGCACTAGTAATGTTTGCATGTTCATAGACAAACAACAGTCAGGTTTATATGAGGGACAACATCTTTTTGGTAAGACTTGTTTGTTTAACTACTTTGCTGCTGCAACCGGTTGCTCTAATCAAGTTACTATCTACTAAACTTTTCAGGATCCAAGAGAAACTCCAATGCCACAACAGGTACCTTTTACAAAACTTGTTTGTTTAACTGCTTTGCTGCTGAAACCGGTTGCAATGATGTTAATAACTTCTTTTCAGCATCCAATAGAAACTCTTTAATTCCTTGTTTGGTTAACTGGGTTGATGTTCTAACTCCCAGTTGAGATGTTTTGCTAACTTCAACTTTTCCGAATCCAATCAGAACTTTGATGGCAAAACAGGTTAGGCCAAGATCAAAGAGCGAGGTCCCCATGGACGTTGTATCATCCCACAGCAGTGGCACCGGCCCAATCGTGCATCATGAATTGCCAACTGCTGATGCTCTAGAGGCTAAACTATTGGTGGAAAGAGATTCTACTTCTGCACTTAGAGATGAAGTTGACATGTTGAGGAAGCAAACAGCACAATCACAAGCAGTACTCAAGACAACCATTAAATATTTGGTGGATTTCAAAATGAAGCAAGCTGAGACTGACTGCATTGTTAAGGTCCTAAAGGAAAAAAGGAAATTAAATTCCCACTTTGTAAATCATAGGTGAAATGTTTTTTCCATCGTTGAATAACCTTTGTGTTGTTTGTTCATGTAATTGATCAAACCATTTGTTTTAAAGATCATGTAATAATTGTTTTTTTGCCTATATTTTTTTTAGCATGAGTCTGTATTAATTGACAAGACTGAGACATTTCATTTTGTTTGCTATGCCAGACCTACAAATATGCCAATAGACTGAATGTGCATTCAATAATAATAGTAGTATAGATGGTCCTTAAGTGGCACGCATCTGAAAGGGCCAAGATGTTGTACTAGCTTTGATTAAAAAATGATGCTCTTCTAGCAAAAAAAGTACAACGGCCTGGCTTATGTATGTTAGTTGAGATTATTGATCCATATACTCTATAAGTGTTTATATGTCTATTAGTTCTGTACATTATTGGTTGATTGACTTAGTGTTTTCAATCTTGAGACGTCGCTTGTGTACATATCTAAATGGGAGTACACTATATGCTATGTGGGTCATACATGTTACTTGAGTTGGACATAAAGTGGTTTCAAATATTTGAATTCACCTTAAGCTGGATTCTACCTTCTGAATTCAAGTATTGTCATTTGTAAATCATATTCATATATGATAGTGGAATACATCTTTATTGTGCTTTTGAAAATATATAAAAAATATAGAATGATTTATAAAGATTCGTATAAGAATACAAAATGGATTTGAATTTAGTTGCCAGAGTAAACATGTCCCAAAATTTGAAAGAAGCGGCAAAACATCCACTTCCTCGTTGGCTGCCCGAAGCCAGTGTTTGCGAGATGGAAATTACTGTCTACCCCTTACACGGACAATCCATCGGCTCGATTTCCACTGCTCTCAATAGGGGTAGGTTAGTAACTTCAATCAGACGTGACATGACCGCCTCTGAGCCCATTCAGACGTGGGCGGCAAACATGGGCGGCAAAACACAGTTGATTCAAGCTCGTCCGAATGACCTCTGTCTCTCCCTCCATTTCCCCATTCATACACGGTGGGTGGCAAAACAAACTCGACTCGGCCATTTGATAGGGGCAGGTTTGTAACTTCACTCAAACATGACACAACCGCACTACCTGTCAGCCCATTCATACACCGTCGGTGCCAACCGTGGGCGCCAAAACACACTCTGCTCGCCTGAAATCGCTCTGGGAAAATATTGGGGAGATGCGAGATTACCGTCCTATCCCCAACCGATGAGACGTCCAAATTTTAAATGGGGGCGCTACTAGGAAAAAGGCTACTAGTAGCGTGGGTTTTTTGGCTATCAGTAGCGCTGGTGCCCGTGCTACTGCTACGACGCTACAGCTAAACTTTACCAGTAGCGCGGTTCTTACCCAGCGCTACTGCTACCTATATCTTGCAGTAGCGCGCATCTGTCCATCGCTACTGCTAATACTAGTAGCGCGCCCCTACGTCCAACGCTACTGGTAAGGCAGCGCTGCTGCTACTCCAAAACCCATCGCTACTGCTAGTATTTTTTTTGGTGCATTCGTATTTTTACAGGTTTTATACAATTACAATATACACATACACTGAAAACTATATGAAAAAGGAATGTCTCATCATCATCATCATCGAAGTGGTACAACATAGTCTCATCATATCATCATTATTGGACACAAATGATGTCGATCTCATCATCATCTAGAAATAGCAATACAAGTTAATGATCACATGTCTCTTACATTGTCACTGCAGACACACATTTCATCATCTACCTAAACTATGACATATGAGATAAGAGCGATCACGATGAGCAAAAGCGGGATTATGTAGTAGTTTTTACGGCGCAGGTCCTGTATCCTCTGTTGCGCTATGAATCTCAAGTAACTAGCTTCGGCTTCCACTCTGCTATCAAACCCTTTCTAGCTTCCGCTCGGGAAGCGGTACACTTGGGCCTGACACTCTGGCCACTCATCGTGCACACCCGGAACATGCCCTACATACACGGCATACCACTTCCTCGCCGTCGCTGATCTATATACCTGTTAGAGATGCATATATATATATATCATGAAGCGAATTCAATGATAATATGCAGCATAAGATACGTCGGCCTGTAGGGAGAAACAGTTATAAAATAGAAGCAACATATATAGTAAACATAGTTAACAAATTTCATCGTACCGAAACTAATTAATTAGAGCGCGGCACCATTTACATCTAATAGTTCCGTCATACTGAGACATTCTAAGTTTCGTCGTACAGAAAGTAACAAGTAACTAAACAGACACATTGTTTTTAAGCAGTGCACTCTTTCCATCTGTCCATATCCGGGAGGGTGGACCCAAGCTTAGTGAAAGGCGTCATGTCCTGACACTGTAGGGCTATGCGGGTTCGGACGTCAGCTTGCGATATTGGGCCGCCGTAGAACATCCCGTTATCTTCGAGGACATCTTTCATGACGATGGACGCAATTTCCTGCTGGATCCGGTAGAAATCATTTCAAAGTTGATTATCCGGCACGGCTCCAAAGGCTTCGGCCCATATTTGGATATGGTTATCGGATGAAGATTTCATGCAAAGTGATTGCACATCTCTTCTGTACTCCATCATTAGATGGATGACGTAGAATCCATCATTCTCACTTCTTGCTAGTTGCTGGATGCAACAGAAGTCAGTCTTGTGGCCGAAACACAGCCTGGCCTTATTTTTTTTTTGCATTGGATGTAGCCACCCCGCATGCTGAAGCCTAGGAGAGCTCTGTCCAGAACATACTTTATGTGTGTGTAATCTTTCTTCTGTATGTTCTTCACCGGGTCCAAATATAGAGCGCGGGAGTAACGCGGGTAAAGAACGATGAGAACGGCATGACACCCCCCGCTGCGCAAAATACATGATCAATTTAGCCTCCATGCGTGCAAAGTAATTATTGAAATGCACGAAAGGATGTATGTGTTATAGTGGCTATCCGAGGATGACTTACATGGGATGATAAGGTAGGAGAATCATTTCTTTGTCCTTATTGCTGACCAAGAATTCTTCGATGTACTGACTCGCATATTGACGGTTGGCTTCGTTGATTTACAAGAAGCCCTCATGCATGTAGTATGGGTCCGCGACCGCAAGAGCGGTGACTTGCTCTCTCCTGACAATGTAGTTCATGTGCAGCGCATACATGCAGATGAACGTAAAATCGAGTGTCCTCATTTGAAACATCTGGAAGATGTAATCAAATCGCAGGAAGAAGAGGTCCGCGGGGCATGTGTGGACGTACATCTCACAACTGCTCGGCACATGAACCGTATAAAGTGGGTATCCTGGATCATCCGAGGCGAGGATGCTTCTCTCTGTCGAAAGCACATGGTCGTGGAGTCTCCTGAGATCCCCTGTTATGGCAGCTAGCGCATTCGCCGGTACCATTGGCTTTCCTGCGACATAGATTAATGGCGCATGTTTCATCGGTACACTGTCAACCTTGGTCGAAGGCGGCTGGCTGCTAGAACCAACATTGGCAGCTTTATTGGTTTTCTTGCCGGTCTCTTCCTCTGCTTCTTCTTGGTGGGCTCAGGTGCTGGTGGGTCTGTCAGACCCTCCCTGAGCACCACCCCTAGTGTTGTCGGGCTCAACATTGGACGACTCTGGCTAATTAGTTGAGCTTGGGTGGAACCATCATCTGGAGGCGTGTCCTGTGAGGATTGCATGAACAAAGACTTCTTGCACTCCCGAGCACATTCCGGCTCTGGTACATGCATCTCATATTCATATGGTTGACTCATTGTTACTTCGTTGTCAAAGGCGGTATTGAGATACTGGAGAGGGTCATCCTCCTCCATGTCATGATCCATATCCTCTTCCATGGGGCGGATGGCATCATCCGCCGGAACGGTTGGCCCTCTTTCCTCGTGTCTCTTGATCTCACCAAGCAACACCGACGATGGTTGTAGTTGTGTAGGTGGGGTTGTGGTCATACCTTCCTGAGGTCCCGTTGGTGTGGTCCCGGCCACCTCGACACGAAGAAGATTTTTCGGCCATAGGATCCGCCAATTTTTGCATTGGACAAGCTGTGTGAGGGTCTCGTCACCCTCTCCATTGGTTTGTATCGGATGTGGGAAACCCTCGTAGCCTGCTTTCACACTCACCACGGAGACCCTTAAGGCATTATCAGGCATCTGCCAACGGTGGAACAATCGATCCTTGGGCTTCACTATAGTACCCTTCCCCACATCCACCAACCCGCCCTTCATGTGGTAAAGGAGGGTGCACGGAGTGGAGTCTGCCTGCGAAGACATGTACGTGCGGCGTCAGAGATCCAAAAAGAACGGCAACTGAAGACTAATTAATTAGTTGTGTTGATGAGGGTGCGACGCGTATTTACCATGAGGGCATCGAGCTCAGCCAATGTCGATGACCCGACATTCAAGCCAGAGACGGAGCTAGGGCTGCTGTGAGAGCTGGGTGCGGGAGCAGGTGCTGGAGTAGGTGCGGGTGCGGTTGCCATAGTAGGTATGGGTGTGGGTGCAGTGTTCATTGAGTTGCTCCCGATGAAGCTGGGCATCGAAAATCAGTTGGTGCCGCGTTTGGATTTTGTTGCACCCAGCTGACCACAGTTGGAATCAAGCTTGTAAAGGCAGCTGCCATGTCATTTCTACAGGCAGCTACCACTTCCCAGATTGCCTCAGCTTTGGTATCAGCTTATGTTTTCTCGATCGCCCGCGCCACCTTCTCGTTGATAGTCACTTGACTGAACTTCTTTCTCTGTCTTTTGGCCTCGGGGTCCTCGTTATAATAGTACTTCAACATGGCGCCGTCCCCGGTGCCGTGCACACCTCCATATTGTGGCCACTGGCCCGGCGGGTGTCCCATCATTATGTTCATGGCCCGGTTGAAAGGAGTGTCCCACTTGTACTTCGCCGACGACTGAGTCGAAGAGTCGCTTTTGGCCGCAAGCTTCTGTTGCTCTCTCTGCAAAATGGAGCGTGAATCGTTTACGAATGTGACTAGAATGTAGTAGACTTCATTGATCAGAAGCTAATATATAAGGTGGTAAAAGGATAATTACCAGTAATCTCATGAATTGCCTAGTCGGCCCGTCGGTGAAAAAATCTTTTTTTGGGGGTCCCACGAGAATCGGGCCCTCATGAAGTCGTGCTCCTACTGGTCGGTAAACTCAGCCAATGGGTCTCGGATCCCCTGACGTTCATGTTCTGCGTCCTCCTTAGCCCACACGGGCCTCTTTCCTATGTAAACATGACTTCCAAGGTGGTGGTTCCCCATGTTCTTTGCCTGCAGCTGCTTGCCTCTCTCCGACCTGGCCTTGGCAGCTTCTTCATTGCAAGTCTCCTTGAACTTTTGAAAGTCCTCTATCATAATTTTCGGATTGTCTGCAACAATCTCGGCGTAGGTTTCATGGTCTACTTCAATCACCGGATGCAGAGTTCCTCAACTCCCCTATCCAGAACTAACACCAGATGCAGCAGATCTTCTCCTTTGGGCTGGCAACCAGCAAGCATGCCATGGGCTCTGGTCAGCCGCTGAGCTCGCCGATGCCGGAGTATCCAGACACCCAGGAGTCAGACACCATCAACGTCGATCCTCCCGAGAAGGATGGTGAGCACGTTCCTGTGCTCGATAGCCAAATTAGTCCCGGTTTGTAAACGGACCAGTACTAATGTCACCATTAGTGCCGGTTCCAATGGCTAGGGGGGCGGGAATCATTAGTCCCGGTTCATGTTGAACCTCTAGTACCAGTTCGTGACACGAACCGGGACTAAAGGGGTGGTGGCAGCCTGGTGTCAGGCTGGGGCCCCACTAGCAGCTTTAGTCCCGGTCTGTGTCATGAACCGGTACTAAAGATGCTCCTATATAAACCGTTCGTCCAGCCCGCGAGCTCTCTGTTCTTCCGCTTTCCTCTCCTCTGTTCTTCCCCTCTTGCTCGAGCTCATCCTCCATTTTTGCCAAAATTTGTCAAGATTTGAAGGCACCCATCCATCCAAGTCTTCACAAAGGTTAGAAACTTTGTCCTTTCATCTCTCATTGCTAGATTAGCTCTTGCAATGCCCTATAAGTATAGTGAGTTGTGGGTTTTAGTTTGGGAGTATTTATATGTGGTAGTTTATTTGATTTATATGCAATTTGAGCTCAAATTAACTTCTTAGTTTGCATATGTAGGTGTGGTTTACTTAGTGCCTTCCCGTTCCCGTCCTAACCACCGTCGATTGCCCGCACCGTCCCGTCGCCGGCACCACCTTGGTGAGCCTCTTGTTCTTATCCTTTTTATAGAAAAAAATCATGTTTGTGTGATTTAGATAGTTACTTGTATAATTTTCTTACCCGTACGTTGTTTGTAATACATAGTGGCATGGTTTTGATATCCGTCCCCGTCGGCCCTCATCCGGTTTATGATTCGGATGTGGTATATTCTCTTTTATAACTATTTGTTGTATTTCGTGTTTATGACAAATTATGCCCATCAAATTGACATAGATATTTTTATCTAGGAGGTATGTGAACCGGAAATTCCAACTGACCCTCTTGTCGAAAGGTTAAATTAAGTTGAAAAAGAAAACAATAACTTGAAGAAAAAATTAAAAAGAATTGAGGAGGAGAAGATGGAATTGGAGTTGCATGTTGCCGATGTCTTCGATGATCACAAGATCAAGATGGATAAAATGCGCTTGAAGATTAGAAACATTAGAAAGTATGCCATTGATAGTGAGGCTTGGTATCATTATGCTGTTGGATCAATTGTTACCTTAGTTGCGATCTTGACCGCATTTCTTGTTGCATTTAAATGCTTTACTTAGAGAGTTTGTATGTTGTTTTATGAGAATAAGTGTGTATGAACTTTATGTATGAACTTGTATTAATTTGGTCTTTACGGTGTTGTGTAATGAAGATGAGCCGGCAATGGATGTACGATGACCGATGCTCTCCCCAGTTCATTAATGGCGAGCATACTTTTCTGCTTGCGGCTGAGGCAAACAAGCGGACGAATGATTTTATGTGTTGTCCATGTGCTAACTGTAAGAATGATCAAAATTACTCTAACGCAAGAACCATTCACGTCTACATGTTTGAGTCCGGTTTCATGTCCGGCTATAACTGTTGGACTAAGCATGGAGAAAGAGGGGTCCTAATGGCAGAGAATGAAGAAGAAGAGGATGACGACAGCTATCCCGGCCATGGGTTCCTTGAATACGATGGTACAACAACAATGGGGGAAGAAGCTGAGCCGGCAATGCAGAAAGAAGCTAAAGAAGAGGCATCAGATGAGCCCACTGATGATCTTGGTCGGGCCATTACCGATGCAAAGAGAAACTGCACAAGTGAAAAGGAGAGGCTATGTTGCAGCGCATGTTAGAGGATCACAAGAAATTGTTGTACCCAAATTGCGAAGATGACAAGAAAAAGCTGGGCACCACACTAGAATTGCTGCAATGGAAGGCAGAGAATGGTGTATCTGACATGGGATTTGAAAAGTTGCTGATAATTTTAAAGAAAATGCTTCCAAAGGACAATGAATTGTCCGATAGTACGTACGAAGCAAACAAGGCTGTCTGCACTCTAGGATTGGAGGTGCAGAAGATACATGCATGTAATAATGACTGCATCCTCTACCGTGGTGAGTATGAGGATTTGGATGCATGCCTGGTATGAGGTGCATTGCGCTATAAGATCAGCCAAGATGACCCTGGTGATGTTGAGGGTGAGCGCCCCAGGAAGAAGATTCCTTCCAAGGTGATGTGGTATGCTCCTATAATACCATGGTTGAAACATTTGTTCTAAAACGAAGAGCATGCCAAGTTGATGTGATGGCACAGAGAAGACCGTAAGAAAGATGGGAAGTTGAGAGTACCCGCTGACGGGTCGCAGTGGAGAAAAATCGAGAGAAAGTGGGGGGACTTTGCAGATGATGCAAGAAACGTATGGTTTGGTCTAAGTGCAGATGGCATTAATCCTTTTGGGGAGCAGAGCAGCAATCATAGCACCTGGCCTATGACACTATGTATGTATAACCTTCCTCCTTGGTTCTGCATGAAGCGGAAGTACATTATGATGCCAGTGCTCATCCAAGGTCCTACGCAACCCGGCAACGACATTGATGTGTACCTAAGGCCATTAGTTGAAGAACTCTTACAGCTGTGGAATGAAAAAGGTGTACGTGCCTGGGATGAGCACACACATGAGGAATTTGACCTACATGCGTTGTTGTTTGTGACCATCAATGATTGGACTACTCTCAGTAACCTTTTAGGATAGACGAACAAGGGATACCATGCATGCATGCACTGTTTAGATGATACCGACAGTATATATTTGGATAAATGTAAGAAGAATGTGTACCTGGGACATCGTCGATTTCTTCTGATCAGGCATCCCGTAAGAAAGAAAGGCACGCATTTCAAAGTTGAGGCAGATCACCGGAAGAAGCCTCGCCACCGTACTGGTGATGATGTACTTGATATGGTCAAGGATTTAAAAGTAATCTTTGGAAATGGTCCTGGCGGACAATCTTTTCCGAATGACGCTGACAGACGCGCAACCATGTGGAAGAAGAAATCTATATTTTGGGACCTACCCTATTGGAAAGACCTAGAGGTCCACTCTACAATCGACATGATGCACGTGACGAAGAATCTTTGCATGAACCTGCTAGGCTTCTTGGGCGTGTATGGGAAGACAAAAGATACACCGGAGGCACGGGAGGACCAGCAACGTATGCACGGAAAAGACGGCATACATCCGGGTCATGCCAGCTATGCTCTTACCAAATAAGAGAAGGAAATCTTCTTTGAATGCCTGCTCAGTATGAAGGTCCCATCTGGCTTCTCGTCGAATATAAAGGGAATAATAAATATGGCAGAGAAAAAGTTCCAGAGCCTAAAGTCTCATGACTGCCACGTGATTATGACGCAACTCACTTAAAAAAAATACACTTCCGTGATGATACGTGTTTGTCACAGTAGGTCACGTTTTCTGTCATACATGTACATCCATGACGATTTTATGACAGAATCAAGATAGTCATACCTGTGCTGTCGTAGAAGTGTTCCATGACGTTACCAAAATTATCATCACGGAAGTGTCCACTTCCATGACGATAAATGGCGTGTCATGGATGTGCTTTCGTCAAGGGTAACCGACATGTGGCATCCACCGTAACGGGTCGCCATTAAGCTATCAGGTTCCGGTTTGAATTCGATAACCCGTTAACAGCCCGGACCAATGGGGATTTTCCACGTGTAAAATTCTCAATGGCCAGAGGAACCACATGTCGGCACACTGTTGGGACAGATGTCATCCACTCATTGGACCAGAGGCGCCTATGATACATCGACACATGGCATGGCCCAATAGAGGCCCATTCCAGTGAAAAGGCCGGCCCGTTTGACTTGGTCAAAAGGTAGAGGGCTGGCCTAGGGAAAGCCTGTTAACGACCTGTTCGCATATAGCCCATTTACAGCCCGCTAACTTACGGCCCATTACGGCCTATCCGAATTAGGCCTAGTAGCGTCATCTGGGCCGTCCAATATGATTCCAGCCCGTTCTAACTTCCGGCCCATGTATGGCCCATGAGGTCTTTCGGCCCATATGAGGCCCTTTGTAACTCTTGGCCCATTAACGGCCCGTGGTGAAACTGGCCCGTAATGAACAGTCTATCGCTTTATACCAATTAACGGCCCATTATTCCATTGGGCCGTTTTCAGCCCATGTTATCTTTCAGCCTTCTCAGGGCCCATTTATTCTTGGGCTGATTTGCAGCATTTGATTACTTACGGTCCATTATTGGCCTGTTCCAGTTGTGGGCCAAATTCAGCCCGTGGTTAAAGTCGGCCCGTTCGTGGCCCATTAATCCGTTGGGCCATTTTCATAGTGTCATCAAATACGGCCAATTAACGATGGCCCGTTATGGTCGGCCCATGAACGGACGATTCCAACTCTAGCCTGTTTACGGCCCATAATGCGGTTCGTTATTGGCCCATGTTTGGCCAATCGATCATACGGCCCGTAGAAGGCCCATTGATGCTACGACCCGTAGAAGGCCCATTGTTTCTACGGCGCGTAGAAGGCCAATTGTTTCTATGGCCCATAGGAGGCCCATGGTCACTACAGTAAATATGTAGCCCATGGTTATTGTGGCCTAATGTTTAAAAATAGGTTTTTGCAGCCACTAGCAAACGGCAGAAAAAGAACTGCACTGACTACAAGCAAATAAATAAACAAGACAACAAGGAAATAAATAAGCAAGCAACTTACGCTAGGCTATCTCGGCTATTACACATATTACATCCACTAGGCATCAAAGTTCGCCACCATTGCAAATATGGGGAACAAAGTAGCATATTACATACACTGGTTGTCAAAGTTGGAGACCAGCACTGAAACCACTTCACAAGAGCTCAAGAAACAATATCCTGGGTATCCACCATGCTGGCAAGACGCTTAGCAAGCTTATTAGCTTTCTCTTGTTTGGCACTTAAATCCTCTAGCGATTGCTGTTGCACTAGAAATTATGCATCTGAATTCTACAGGGACTTCCTCAGTCCTTCGGCTTCCTGTCGCAGCACATCTGATCGATGTCTTTCAACTTGAAGTTTAGACTCAAGAAGCCGAACTGATTCAGGCAGTGAGTTCGAAGAGCTGGTGCCAGCAGCAGTGGCCAGTAACTCAAAAACTACATCAAGACAGGACTTTGGGGTTGTCTCAGTGTCTTCAATATAGTTTTTATCAGCTTTCTAGGAGACCAACGGGGATGTCTCACTATCTTGAACCTTATCTGCATTACTTCATTTACCATTGCATAACGGGGTACTCTTCTCCAATATTTTGTCCGCATTCTAAAAGAGAAACAAGTAGACAGATCACAGGTTTACCATGTTGTATATGAAACTCATTTTGGTAAACCAGTTCAGTAGTAAGGTGGACAGGATAAAAGCATGAAACATACATATATTTATGTAGTATGGTCACTGTATGGTCTATATCATTCTAGTTTATGTTGCCAAATGAAGATAGAGACAGTTAAAATCATATCTGTTTAAGACAAAGCAGCATAGACAGAATATAATTGTGGGAAACTACACAGCAATAACAATACTTGTAATGTGCATGGCTTGAGAACATAACTGTTTATTCAATTGAAACTGAAATCAACATAGAGCAAGTTACAACAGTAAACACGTTAAACAAACAGGTTTAAAACATACCTGTTGCGCCATTGGAGTTTCAATTGCATCCTTCAAAATTGAAATTAGTTGGTATCAGTAAATACAGTGATGCAAGAGCAAAGGAGTATGAACCATAGCTACGGAACCTGACCTAAGAACAATTCTTCTTCTGCTTTAAGCGTTGACTTGGGGTTTGGAGTGGTGGTCCTCGTGATTTGGGCATTGCAGTTGCCTTACTAACTGCTCGTGTTTGGGTGCTCTGTGGTGGAGACGGTGCTGTGTCAACTGGAACTGGGTTACTATCCGCTGGGGTTGGGGTTAGAAGGGGTGTAGCTGGTCCTCTGTCCAACTGGGTAGGGGTACAATCTGCATGAGTCTGGGTTATGTGTGTTGGGGCTGGTTCTTGGGCAAGTACAACCGTGGTTCTATCTGCATCGACGGGTAGCACGATATTTTCTGAAGACCGTTTTTTTACTCCCATAGATACTGCCATCACTACCTCCAATTCAAATGGCTGATAAATAAGAAAAGTAATTGAATGTACAGACATTGTAAGATAGACAGGTGCGATGGATAGTAGGGAAGAAAACAGGGCATGAAATAATTCACATTTATGTTGTCTAACCAAACAGGATAGCATGACATAATTTCACATATATGATGGCTAATTAAAAATGATAGCATGACACAATTTCACATATATGATGGCTAACTAAATAGGATAGAATGACATACTTCAAAATATGATGACTATATAAACAGGATGACATGATATAACTATACGATGTGTCTATTAAAGTGGTTGGCATGCCATAATTCACAAACATGCCGTCGATGGAAACATGATGGCATGATATAATTCACGGATAGAATGACATAATTCAAAATATGATGACTATGTAAACAGGATGAGATGATATAACTATATTATGTCTTTAGAAAATGGGTTGGCATGCCATAATTCAGATACATGTTGTCTATGTAAACATCATGGCATGATATAATTCAAATATATGATTTATATACTAAGCAAGTGAGCAGAGGGCAATCGCATATATGATGTGTCAACTAAGGAGATGGCATTCAATATTGTTTATATGATGTAAAAACTAAGCATTGCAAGATAACATATGCATGATATGAGTAATATAACCCTGCCAAGTTTGAGCATACACCTCAGGGGGAAAATAGGACTGGTCATCTGCCTTTGAATCATCCTCTGAGGAGCTATCTGTAACCAGCAAGATATCTGCTTCAGTAGGTAGCATTGTCTGCTCCGAAGACCTTGTTTTCACTCCAGATTTCTCCATCAGCAATTCAAATGGCTGATGCACAGGAAGAGCAGTTGAATATACAAACATTGTAGACAAATGGAATGAGTAATACAAAAAAAGGATGGCATGATATAATTCACATCTATGACGCTTGGCTAAACAGCATGGCATTGCATAATTCACATACATAATGCCTTGCAACAAGATAGCATTGCATAATTCACATATATAATGTCTTGCAACAAGATGGCATTGCAAAATTCACATATATGGTAATTAGACAATAAACAGGTGGCATTCACACAAAGCATGTCTAAACTAAGCAAATGACATGCCAATGCAAGACACCATATGCACGATATGAGCAATATAACCCTCCCAAGTTAGAGCATGCACCTTGGGGGGGGGGGGAATACGACTGGTCATCTATCTCTGAATCCTCCTATGAGGAGCTATCCGTAACCAGCAAGACATGCGCTTCGTCAAATAGCATTGTCTGCTCTGAAGACCTTGTTTTCACTCCAGATTTTTCCATGACCATGTTGAATGGCTGATGCACAGGAAGAGTAATTGAATGTACTAAAATTGTTGACAAATTTAATACATAATAAAAAAAGGATGGCATGATATAGTTCACATATAAGATGACTGGCTAATCAGGATGGCATTGCAAAGTTCACATATATGATGCCTCACTAAACAAGATGGCATGTCATGATTCACATATATGATATAGAAACTAAACTGATGGCATTCACACAATGCATGTCTAAACTAAGCAGATGACATATTTTATGTATACAGTAAGCAATGCACGGCACCATATGCATGCTATGACCAACATCAGCATGTCAAGTTAGAGCAAAAGACCTCAGCGGGTAAATAGGAGTGGTCTGCTCCCTCTGAATCCCCCTCTGAGAAGTTATCTTCCTCTTGATTACAATCTAGAATGGGGGGAGGCGGGTTGCTTTTGCGCCTACCATGGAGCGAAGTCTGCATGAAATTTTATTGGCACGCAAGGCTCCTCTCTTTTGCTCTACATGTTCAGTACCATTGTGTACAATAATTGAAATGCATAGGAATAAAACATAGTGATATTATGTAAGGAGTGCAAGCACAAATCCATAGTGATGGTAGCAAACTGTGGATAGACCCAAAACCAATGATAGCAGGCAGATAATAGCTTCAGTTAAAAAATACAAATAATGTCTCCTTTAATGTTTGTTTCCACCCAACATGAAACTCATAGTAGTCACCCAAGATTAACAAGATAGTAGATAGATAGTATTGATTGCTGCCCCAATATGTACCCCACAACCATTTAAAAACTCAAGTTTGAGCATTAGTTTGGACCTGACTCGGAGTCTAATCGGTGAACAGGACGATAAAGTAGCATGTCATCATATTAAGCGATGCATAATGAAAGCAGACACAAAAGAGTGCGACCTCTCTTGCGGACCTGTGTAGTCCTCAAGGTCATCTGCTCAGTTGATGATGGTAATGCAGTTGTCGTGGCTGCCGGCGGCAGGGAAGAAGATCTGAGGCGGCAAAAGACAGTCTGGAGGGAGGATCCCTGCTGTGGTGAACCCGTCCGTCGTTGGAGCAGCTAAGCTGGGGTGGACCACAGCGCAGCAGAAGCGGGACAAACCACACAAGGTTTTCTTTGACACATATCTGTAACAGAACTAATTCTGTAATGGCTTATTTGAATTGGAGGATTCTAACAATGCAGGGATAGGAAATACACAGGAATAGGATAGGAATGCACGTGCAAAATAGAGAATTTAAAAACACGGGATTTCTGCCAATCTGGGTGTTTGGTTCACAAGAATTGGAAGATCACAGGATGCAAAGAAGCATGGTGAGATTAAGTCAAACCACAAGAAAATGTACGGTTATAATGCTATTATGTTACTATCTCTTAGTCTTGCGCTTCATGAATAGGAATTTGAAAAGGAGGACAAGTGGATATCAAAATTCCTACTGTTTTCCTTTTAAGGAGACACTAAAGGAACAAATCCTATAGTTTTCCTTTCCTCCATTCCTTTGTACCAAATGCATGAATAGTAGTACCATAGGAAACTTTCCAATTCCTATGTTTTTCCTTCACTTTTCCTTTCAAGCACTGGCAATTCTAGTAGGCAGGCTTGAACAGGGAAAAGCCTACACTCAAAAAATGTTTTTCTGCTACTTCTACTACTTTGGACCCAGGCCACTGCCCAACTAGCTAAACTCCCAGGCCCATCTACAAATGCACAGCTCAAACGCGCAGAAATAAATAATGGTGGCATTCAAGAGAGTCCATCACGGATAGCTAAGTTGCCTGGTACCTCACTGCTTGTCATATAGTAGGAGAAACTAATCGTATTTCATGTTACTACATGTGCTTAGTGGACAATATATATAACATGTAGAGTAAAAAAGCGATGCAACAAGTGTACAACCTCTTTGGCGAAGCCATGTCGATCTCAGCATGATTGGGTTGGTCGGTGAGGATGCTCCGGCTGATTTGGCTGTCAGAGGAGGGGAAGAAGATCTTACGCGTCTGCAGATGGAGCCGGGGGTACTGCTCCGCTGTGATGGAGGGTTTCATCGTTGGAGCAGCTCCGGTGAGTTGTACGACGGCGAGGCTGAAGTAGGACAAGAGAGACAACGTTAACCTGAGTGGAATTCTAATAGCATCTCCAATAGATGATTTAAAATACAAAACCACAAAGTGCTAGATGTAAAATACATCAGCCGCTCATCTCTGAACTTAACTGTCGAAACTGAATTTAACTGTTGAAACTGAATTTTACTCTCGAAACTGAATTTTACTGTCGAAACTGAACACACTAGTAGCAGAAAAGTAGTAGCAGCAGCAGCAGCGCCCAGAGCAGCAGCGCGTGCGAGAGCCGGCGCAGCTGGTCATGTAGCAGCATCTCGGGTAGAAGCTGCAGGGGCTCGAGCAAGAGCAGGACCTGCTGCTCATGCAGCAGCAGTGCGAGCAAGAGTAGAGCAGCAGCGTAAGCAAGAGCAATAGGGAGAGCAGCAGCGCAAGCAAGAGCAAGAGCAGACCAGGCAGGGGACCGAGATCAAGAGCAGAGCAGCTGCGCAAGCGAGAGCCAATGCAGCAGCAGCTCCTACTGATGTAGACGTCACCGCCGAGGTAGCAACGGCGTGGAGGAAGTGGCCGGCGACGCCGCCGTAGATGGAGCCACGCCATGTCCGCTCGGGACCGAGCACCGGCAGCACCGTGAGATCGAATCAAGAAGAAATTGCAGCGATTAGTGTAGAACCTCTTTGGTGGTGACGATTAGGCCTCAGCTTCATTCGAGGAATCGGTGATGATGCTGCTCTTCCGGTGACGCAGGTGAAGACGGTGGTGTGGGAATGGAGGTGGTGCGAAAGACAAGTGGAACGTCGGGGCAGCTCCTTGGAGGTGGAGGACGGGGTGGCTGAACCGGCAGGACGACGAGATCGACGACGGATCCTCATCCGGTGTGGTGGATGAGGGACGTCGAGGTGTTGCTGTGGACAACGTCGTCGGGGAAGAGGCTCCGGCTCGGTGGGCGGACGGAGGAGGGTGTGGGGCTTTGCGGGTTTTCGAGGCCTTCGTGTACGAATGGGGGCGGAGGGGATGGGAGGGGGAAACCTTGGGTTAGGTACGCGCTTGTCCGAAATGTGGGGTAAGTTATGAAAGTACCCCCACCGATTTTAGCTAGGCGGTTCTTTCGGTTCAGGGCTATCACGGGCATTTCGCGTGTCGTGATTTCGCAGGAGGTGGGAGTGTTCGCGCGCGTTGTAATTTTGGGATAGTAAGGCGCGAATTGAGATGGAGGGAGTTTTCGGAGCACAACGAGACAAAGAGATATCTTAAAATTTCGGGGTAACAATGCGTGGGTTGAAGAGGCGGGAGTTTCACAGCACGATAGACAGAGATGCTACCTTGAAATTTCGGCATAACAAGGCACGACTTGAAATTTCGGGAGAACAAGCTTAACGTGTACCAAAAAAAAGACAATTCGCACCTCACTAGAGAGAGTCATGTCCCTTTTTACTATATTACTAGAAATGCATTCAAATACAACAACAAAAAACTAAAAAAATCGGGTCAACAAACTTAACGTGTACAGTACCAAATCAATTTGCACTTCCCTCAACAATAAAGAAAAACAATTCTTGTTGTCTAGCATATGGACTAAATTTGAGTACATTTTCCCTATTTGAATTGGATTTTACTCGGGTTAGTTATACAACCATGTAAATATTATCTTCACAACACACGACATGAATATAGGAGTAGTAAATTCCCATATAAATATGAACTACATATACATACGATCTCGAATTCAAATATATGTATCCATTTTATGTTGAATTCAAATCATATATAGTACATGTACGCTCTAGTTAGATGTTCGGAATCTAAACCATGTATGATACTACGTACACCATTTAGACTAGTAAGGTACACGTGCATTGCACGCATGAGATTTGGCAACCAAATTATGAATAAATATCACATTATAGCATGTAAGCTTTGAGTCATATATGCATGATGTAGATGTTCGTTTAATTCCTATAGTCCATCTCACTCAAAATCAATTAGTTTTTATAAAAAACCTAATGTATTTTAAGATTCATGGAATTGTGAGTTGTAAAGCATAAAGTAAAACAAATAATGGCAATTCATCTAGAAAAAAAATTGGGCAATTATGATACGGAAGATTCTAGAACAAAGGAGAAGTGCTTGTGTTTTGAGTTTTGTGCATTATGCTTAAGTTCAACCATGGAGTCTTCTAGATTGTACATGTGGCAAAATCTGGTGGAATGTAGATGATATCCAACGGCCAGTAGTGCTCGGATTTGCCATCTCTACACCGTCGGATTGGCTTCATCCAACGACCATTTTTCCAAACCACACCACGCATATACAAGGGTGTAGATATGTGATGTGAAAGCCACCCATCATCTCCAATTTGAATAGTGTGTCCATGCACGGAGGCAATGTGGCCAAATGATGCCTGCCATCGGTATCTCAAATTCAAATCAGTCTAACCTTGTTCAATGTGTATATATTATAGCATGCTTGTTTCCAAACCACACCACGCATATCTCAGTTATATTCATGCGTGCATGGGTTTCAAACATCATGATCTCTTATTCAAATATTTGAATTCAACTTTACATTGATTATGACCTCACCTAGTCTTTTACACCCACACAGTTGTCTTCTCTTTATATTTGTACCACTAACTTTCTCTCGTGCATGCATGCACACACACTACCACTCGGCATTATCCATCGCACACATGCAATCTTTTTCTTCAGGTCGATCTCCCACGCATTCACACACACACACCTCCCCCTCTTCATCACTTCGGGCATTCATTATCTCTCACATGCATGCGCAACGATCGATGTTCCTCTATGTGTGTATATATATAGCTAGGTCTTTCCCAGTTTACCACACAAACCAATCGATCTATATATTAGTCAGGTCTCACCCTCTTTCCCACGTACACATCGATCAATCTATACCTCTCTATATAGGATTACATAGCTGATACACCGACATTATCGATCCATCGTCCCCCTCTCATTATCCATGCCTTCCGCTTCATCTCTCAGACGCGCGCACAGTGGCGAAGACAGGGGCAACAAGGGCCCTGGCCCCCCTAACATCACTATATACTAAGGCTAATATGAATGTGCTTAGTAGATCAATTGCTGGTAAAATGGTTTAAGTTGATGAATTGGCCCTCCCCGTAAAGGATTAGCAATGCTTGGCCCCCTAGCTCATTTATTTTTCATGTCTCCGCCACTGCGCGCAACGGCGCACGTTCTCGCCCCCTCTCTTTAAATATCGATCTCGCACTTGTGCACTCCTTCATAGTCTCCCTCCACTTGGCCCCTCGCACGATCTTCCAGCACCCCACCACCCATATCCCAGTGCTTGTACGCTCATAGAGCTCTTCCATGTATCTATCTCTATCAATATCTCGCGCAGTCGACCCCTCCCCTCCCTTCTCGTATATCACCCCGGCCCCATGCACATACATGTATGTATATAGGCCTCTCCTTCACACAAATTGCATTGACATGTATGTATATAGGCCTCTCCCTTTTTAGTTAATATATTATGATTAAAATGATGTGGGGGCATCCACGAAGCCATGTGGCACATGTGGAGGCGTTGTCGCGACCTCCTTGTGTGGATTGATCACAGTGACGTGCTGCTGGTTCCAGAAGAATGTACTCGTCCTCTCTCACGCACACTGGCAGTACATGCACGAAGCGAAGATGTGCACGCACAGAGTCAATCCCTCGCACACACACGCGGGTACACGGTGGGACGCATTTTTGTACGAAGATCCACCGCATGTGATAATTTGACGCGTGTAAAGTCGTTCACTTCATTGATGGTCAATTAATACAGTGCATGCAAATTGAGTGGACGTGAGGGAGGAAGTAGTTGAGAAAGACATTACTACTCCACTGCGTGCCTGCGAGTAGTTAAATCATGGGTTGCTACTTCCATTGGTCTCCTTCGTATTTTGTGCCAATTTTTGACCATAATTTTAAGTAACACAATATTTATGCATGTCATAAAAATTAATGTCATCGAAAACTATGTTCAAATGTGATTCCAATGATATAATTTTTGGTGACATGCATTAACATTTTCTTAGTTAAATTTTTGGTCAAAAATAGGCACAAAATAAAAAGGGGGCCAATAAACCAGGACACAGGCAGGATGATCAATTTTTGCCTGGGTTACTATTGCTGGCCTTTGTATTTAAATATGGACGGAGTGGAGTAGTACTATCTTTATCTTAGCCTCGTAGGGCTCTCCCAGCGCCTACGCTCGCCTCCCCACCTCACCCACCGGATCCCGCCATGGAGGATCCGCCATGGATAATCCTTTAGATCCCTGGATCCCGCTGGCTGCCCTCTCGCTGCGGCCCACAGTACTGCCGCCTTTGAGCGAAACCCACATGTGTTTCAGAGGGGATCCATTGCTCTGGAATCACATATCGATGGCACCGGAGGACATGCCAGGGCTGCGTTTTAGGTTGTGACGCCCCCGTTTCAATCGTACACTAATCATACACGCAAATGTGGACGATCAAGATCAGGGACTCACGGGAAGATATCACAACACAACTCTAGACACAAATTAAAATAATACAAGCTTTATATTACAAGCCAGGGGCCTCGAGGGCTCGAATACATAAGCTCGAATACAAATGAGTCAGCGGAAGCAACATTACCTGAGTACAGACATGAGTTAAACAAATTTTCCTTAAGAAGGCTAGCACAAAAGTAACATGATCGAAAGGCAAGGCCTCCTGCCTGGGAGCCTCCTAACTACTCCTGGTCATCAGCGGTCTCCACGTAGTGGTAGGCACCCTCGGGGTAGTAGTAGTCATCGTCAAAGGTGGCGCCTAGCTCCTGGGCTCCACCATCTGGTTGCGACATCCGAGAAGAAAGGAAAAGGGGAAAAAGAGGAAGCAAAGCAACTGTGAGTACTCATCCTAAGTACTCGCAGGCAAGGATCTACCCTACATATGCACCGGTATCAATGAAATGGGTAGTATCTGTGGACTGAACTGCAGAATGCCAGAAGAGAAGGGGAAGGCCTAGCCTATCGAAGACTAGCATCTTCAAGCATCTTGCAGCATCAGAAGAGATAGCAGTGGCATATTATAATATTAGTAAGTATGTTGCAACATCGCCCATAGATCACTTCCTCGACTCCCTGCGAGAAAGCAATCCCGGAGCCATCATTTCCATTACATGCCTCAGCGTCAAGTTCTAGTTGTATCAATCGGGATACAACTCCGAGCGTCCGTTACCGTGGACACGGCTATTCGAATAGATAGAATACTTCCCAGCAGGGGTGCAACAACTTACCCAACACGCTCGATCAACTCCGGCCGGACACACCATCAGGTCATGGTCGGCCTCAGCCGATCAACACACCGTAGTCCTACCTAGGCTCAACAGAGAGGCCAGCACGCCGGTCTACATCCTAAGCACGCAGGGGTCTTGGGCCCATCGCCCTTTGCACTCCTGCACGTTGCGTACGCGGTCAGTGAGCAGACCTAGCCCCCCTTATACAAGCGAGGCGTTCCAGTACAACCCGCCGCGCGCCGCTCCATCGCTGACGTCCGTTGAGCTTTTGGCTGATACATACGACGCAGAGTGCCCATACTTATTCCCACATGGTGGTCAGTGCGAAAAGGCCAGAGGCCTACTCGGATCAAATATCCAAACCGTTAGTGTCTTGGTAGTGCGCGGTAACGAGCAGAGACTCACGATCATGTGACCCCGTCGCCCCGTCTCGTGGACTTACGGCAAGGGCTAAGAATGCCCGGCCATGGCACCCAGTTATCTCTCGGGTACCCTCCAGGTCAACCCGACTTCACATCACTCGCGTGTACCCCTCAGGGCTGACCCGATGTCATCATGGTTCTGTGGTAAGTCAAAGTAACCGTGTGTCAAAAACAGCAAGGGGGTAACCCGAGGTATCACCCTCAATAGATTCCCACTTGATGTAACCATCAAGGTGGACTTGGAGGAATCACCCTCGATGGTCCACACTTGAGAGGTTGCACGACAGAGTCGTTATCGGGAGTGCTGAAGGAGGAATCACCCTCGATGACCATGACTGAATAGCTACACTACAGGTTAACATCAGAAGTGCTGACGAGGTATCACCCACGGCACTCGATAGTAACTCTGCAGAGTCGTACAACTAAGGGGTGGGGTGATGTGCGACGTCGGGGCTTGGCTGTCGATCACGTTGATCGAGTCATTGAACATAAAGCGGGACAGCTAGAACCAGGTGAGGGGTCACACATGGATCACTAACCAACCGATACTAAGCAGTTTAGGATAAACAGGTAAGGTATGAAAGCAGGTAACAAAAACAGGCTATGCATCAGAATAGGGTCATACAAAAGGCAGTAGCAGTTCTAATGCAAGCATAATAGAGAAGGGAATGGGTGATATCGAAATGATCAATTGGGGGTTTGCTTGCCTGGAAGCTCTGTTGAGAAGGAAGGGTCATCGTCGACGTAGTCGATCACAGTGGCATCGGCAGTGGTCTCGGGGTCTACCGGAAAAGAAGTAACGGAGGGGGAAAACAATAAATAACAGAGCAAACAGATGCATCACAAAGCAGGACATGGCAAATCGCAGTGCTACGGGTGACCTAACGCAGTTCTACGCATTACAGACGAAGAGGGAAAATATCTGAAGGGGTTTTCCCGGCGTTTGGCATTTTCCGGACAGATGGCAAGAGGGGGACGGTTCCATCTTCAGCATGCTAGGGGCATGTGACAGATGAACGGGTTGCATATTCGGATTCGTTGGATTTTTCTAAGCAACTTTCATATATAAATTATTTTCATTCGAGTTACGGATTATATTATATGATTTTCCAAAGTTTTAAACATATTCTAAAATTACTAGGTTATTATTAATTCGAAAATAAATAGGAAAACGCTATGTGTACCCATCTATGGGCTAGCCACAGCGGCTTACAGGTGGGACCAGAGGGCTGGATTGACCAAGTCAACATTTGACTAGTCAGAAGTGAGTACTGTTCAGTGGGGCCCAAATGTCATTGACTATAGTTGAATTGATTGATTTTGACTATTTAGTTTAATCACCAGGGGACCCACATGTCATAGGGTAGAAACTAATTAACCTAACTACTAATTAGTTCCTCAGCTAATTGGCAAAGGGCCAGCCACACACACAGAACACACACGCAGGCACACGCGGCCATGGCCTTGGCCATGACCAGCCGCAAGCAGCAGCAGCTATGGTTAAGCAGCGGCAACCGCAAGAAAAAGAGTAGCGCATCGGCCTAAGCAGCAGTAGCAGCAGCTAGCAGCAAATATGCAGGGGCATCAGCAGAACGGAGCACGGCATCGAGCGGGAGCAGCAGAAGAAGCAGCAGCGGCAGCACAACAGCAGTACGGGCGGCAGCGGCAACGCGCAGCGGAGCAGCAAGCAGCAGCGGCGCAAGCAGTAGGCAGGGCCGCGGGCGTGGCCAGGCTGCGGCCAGAGGCGAGGCAGGGCGCGCAGGAGGCCGTGGGCGTGCGGAGCCGAGCTCCCTGTCATGGCAGCCAACGCGTGGGGCGGCCAAACGACGACGAATTTGAGGGGAAAGAAAAGGGGAACGGGGAGATGATCTCACATCGTGCATGTAGGTGAGCAAAGCGGGCTCGGGGAGGCTCCGGTGAGGCCGAATCGAAGACGGCGAGCAGCGGGGAGGAGGTTGAAGATGACCTCGATCCAGTCGATGTAGGGGCTCCCGGCTTGATCTGGTGGTTGTGGTCGAGGCAGTGGTCGACGATGGAGCGGATGGACGCGCACCGTAGGCGAGGGGACGATAGTGGCCGCGAGCTTCACAGCGGCGCAGCCATGGGCTTCTCGGGCGACTGTTAAACCGAAGGGGGCAAGACGAGGGGGGCGAATGAGAGGGCTAGGGTTTCGAGGGGGGTCAGGATGACCTTGTAGGACACCGGTGGTTCGCTCAATGGCCGACACGTGGCCGATCCAGCCATGGACATCGTGGGCACGTCCAGCACATCTCCTGTGAACAGGAGGTAGGAGGAAACCTCTTGGTGGGCTGGGTCGAACACTATTGACTTGAAGCCCATCAGTACAGTGTATCCTTGCCCGCTTTCATTTCCTTTTACTGCTTATTACCTAGCTATTGTTTTGCATTTAATTAAGCTTTCAAACCATTTTTGTTACACATGGAATTTGTCACACAATTACCAGAAAATAAGTTGAGCTAGGAGAAAAAGTTTGGGCTCAAATGGAGTAAAATAAATAATTGTTTATTTTGAAAAGGCCAATTTATTTGCTGCTGGACCACTTATAATATTTCTAGGGGCATTTTAGTAATCCAACCAGGGTTGATTTCTCCATGACAAATACTTGGGGATTATTTGCAACATCACTAACATTTTTGTTTGCATGACGGAAGAAGTAAATATTTGACTTGTATTTCAAATGGAATTTGGCTTTGATTTTCATCAACTGGCAATTTAGTTTGAGAAACATGACGACATGGCATCATTAAGGGGGGAGATCACTGTAGCATGATTCTCGGGGTGTTACATAGGTGGTGGGCAGCAAGGGAAAATCGAATCGAGGAAGCGTCGCATCGATTGGAGACATGTTTGAAGGAGCTGCGCCTGGCGAAGCACAAGGCAGAGGCGCAAGTCTATCTCAGGGGAGAGATGCTGAGGGTTGTCAGCATCTGGTAGCCTCGCGTTGATTTCGAGTTGGGGCTAATGGCAGAGATCATATTCACGGAGTCGACTGCGGAGGAAAGAACGCGCATGCCTGCGGAATGGCATGAGCAGCCGGTGCAACTGTTTAAATGGGCGGTAGGAGAAGCCAAACCACGGGACCAACTGCGGCGGCGCCGCTGGGCATGCATCGTAGGCGAGGAGAGCTGCCCTCCTTGCCCGCCAGCGATGAAGTGACCTACTCGGTTGCTGCTGTAGTGAACTTGCGGCGCCATGGCGGTTTGCAACCGTGACAATCACTCCATCTATATGTGTTGTATTCCTGTGAAAATACTTGGTCATTTGGAAAAAGATGGTAGTAATTGATTTATCACTAGTTTTTGAATGCTTGGTCGTGACAATCACCCGAAGCCACAACCAGAAGTCTCCATCGCGTAATACTTATGGTCGGTCGCACCAACAGACGGTCGGTTGGACCCGCGTCTCACCGAAGGGACACGCATCGGCTTGGTCTGACATGTACGACTAGTTACATTACTGACTTGTGCGACCGCATTTGAGAAGTAGTACTGGTGTTCCAAGAAACTCATCGGGAGCCGTTTCGGGCCTCGAAACCAAAACCATCAATTAATCTTTAGCTTGTTCCCATCACATTCCAAAGTAGTAGTACCGTACTATATATAAGTGCAAACCTGCTCACACGTAGTACGTATCAAACCTGAACGTGTTCCCACTATGCAGATTTTATAGTACTAGTGCTAGTACTAGGTTATAAAAAGGGGAACTACCTAGCCGAAAATCACTCTACCTTCCTCCTCATAAACTTTCTTGTTTGTCCGTCCTTGCCATGGCCAGTGTGCGGAGCTCTAGGTCGAGAACTACTCGTAACAAGGGACAGGCGACCAACGCCGCAAAAAAAAAAGAGAGGGTTCGCCGCCTCGCAGAGACCTCGAAAGATCTCTCACGGCCAGGCGAGGGCTCCCAGGAGTGCCCTAGCCACGGAGGTGAACATGCCGAGCTGGCGGCGCTGGAGTCGTTATCCCTCGACGACATGCCCAATCAGCTCAATAAGCAGAAGGAGTTCGTCGACGGCTTGGTGGAGCTGCTGAAGGAGAGCCTCGACGACATGCCCGCTGAGCTCAATGAGCAGGGGGAGTTGACCGCCAGCTTGGTGATGTTGCTGAAGGAGAGCATTGCCTCGGGTAAGAAGGCAACCGGTGAAATCCTGCAACTTTAGGAGGACAAGGCGAAGCTCTGCCACGAGCTCGGCCTGCTGAAGGAGGAGAACGCCGGCTGGAAGAAGCTGCATGAGAAGAGTAGTTCCACGGTGAAGATGATGCACGCCCTCGTCATGGAACTGAAGGAGGAGTTGGCGAAGCTCCGCATCGAGCACCCGGCTGCTGTCAAGGTACGTAATGCGGCCGTGGAACAGATGATGAAGGCTCGCGTCGAGAAATCCCGTGTCATGGACAGAATGAAGAAGATGGCGGAGGAGATGCGCGAGGAGATGGAGGTCGTGGAGGCGATGAAGAAGCAATTACGACTCTATGGCCAGCAACCCTTCATGTAGTAGAGAGCAGCGCCCCAGACTTGTGTGTGCGTCTTCCTTCTTTTTTTGGGGGGATAATCTTCCTTCTTCTTCTACTCCTGTGTTTCTTCTTTTGCTTCGGGTGTTTCGCCACACGTGTCACGTTCTCTGCGATGCATGAATAGAACAATGCTAACGATGAGCGGCGCCGTGGGATCGATGACTAGCAAATTAGATCATTTTTTATCGCCATATCGCACTGGGTTGCGGTGTTTCGTGCTCCTCCGTCATACTAGTACTCCAGTGAAAAACTTGAGTATACCGCACGGTTCTTTGCTCCTCCTCAGGTCATCAGCAACATTTATATGAGCAGTAAAATCACATGGCCTCGCCTTTCAGCAGTAATGAGCCGTCAAATCACAAAGGCCCTCGCCTCTCGTGAAACTGACCAAGCGAGACTGCCCCGCCCTCTAGCCTTTTAAATGTATACTTTTGTACAGTAGTAGTATCGATGGATTGCGCCATGGAGCAAAACTAACAAGATGAAATAAAAGAAAAAGGTGGTACATATAGAGAGTGCTCGTCGCCAAATTATGCATACAGTACTATTAAAAAAGCTAGTATGTGCTTAGATGGGGTGCTAAAGTCTATTAGAGAAATTAGCATACCTATTTAATTCTTTGACAACTAAACTCCTTCATGCTTTGGGTAAACTTCTCTCATTTAACTTTTTTTTAGAATTACATATCTCATTTAAGTGTTTTGCGTATGTGGCATGCTTAGAGCGTGGTTAATAGTATAGCCAACTGCTAGCTATATGATGTTGGCCATATATATTGTACTTATATAATGTGAAGAAATGAGTGATAGTACTACCAACGACTAGATGAACTGTAAGAAATACTAGTATGTACGTACTGAAGAGTTAAAGTAACGAGACGGAACATAACATAGTTCTGCTGGGGGCTCAGCACAACACACCCCTCAAATAAAACTAAGCACACTGAAATTAAACTAAGCAACTAATCCGGTAGACACTGCATTAGAACCACCATGAGCAACGACACTGCCACCTTACTCGGACTCCTCGTCCACGTGCTCGACTTCGTCCTTGTCCCTCTTCCTCTTGGCCGATACTTCTTTGCTTGAACCACACACTTGGCTCTTGCTCTTCATCCAACCCTTGTAGATATTGAAACAAAGGTAGGCATCCATTGCAGCGTACTGGATGTGGTCTCTATCTAGTACATTCCATTACCATGTAAGATGAAACTCGGGCAGAGATTTCGTCAGTTTACCATACGAAGGATCAACCATGGCTCCTGCCAGGGTCTGCATTGAAGGCTGACGGGAGGGCACCAGCCCATTCTTCTGGAGGTCGAAGGGCTGGCCAACAACAAGGCCTATCCGACTCAGGACTCTTTTGTCATTCATAAAGTCTACAGTAACGAATTTGACTTTGCCGCCCGCGAGAAAGTTCTTAAAATCCTCGCACTCAACGTCGGCATGGCATATGTGGTAGACCAAGCAAAAGTTATGCACGCAAACCTGGATCACGGCAGGCTTCTTCCTCTCTTTCTCCATTAGATTCTTCTCTTTTCCCAGGACTGTGGTGTACTCAACATCTAGCCCAGCGACCCACTCATCACCATTTGACTTTTCGAACATGCGTCTGAAGCAAGCAAGGCATCCTTTCACCGTCGCGGAAGAACGGGTGTAGATGACGTCGAACTCATCGCCGGTGATGGTTCTAACCTTGTACTCACCGCCGATCATGGAGATTTAGGACGCCATGGATTTGGGAGGAGGGTTAGGATTAGTGGAACTGCTGTAATGTGAAAGGATGGGACGACTAGGAGCAAACTGCCGTAATGTTAAAGGACGGCCGGGGACGAGTAGGAGCGAACTGCTAGCGGTTTTCCGATTGTAAAAATACTTGAGTGGGTCGTGCGAACGGCATGGTAGTGGCTTGCCCGATGGATAAATGGATTCATGCACAGTACTATGTGGGGCCCAATTAGATGTCATGTCTACTAGATGCCCAATTAAATGGCTTCATGCATCTGCATGTTCGCACGTCAAGTGTCGGGAAAATTACAGGTGATACGAAGCTTTCCATGCTCGCATGATACGGGCTTCCGAGATCCCTTGGATCTGAGATCGAACGGTTGCATGGCGTGATTCTAGACCTAAGGGTGAATATCCTATCCTGGAGGGTGATTCGGCAAATTATCAGCAACTTAGCATGCGACCGTTCGATCTCAGATCCAAGGGCTGTCAGCAGCCCGCATCATGGTCGCGCCTACCACGACCATCGCCTCGCTCGCGCGGTCGCGCCCTTGGAGATTTCAGACGGCTATAAATGAGCATTTTTTTGCCTACTTCGCATACATGAAACTACTTCCTCCATCCAGGTGCGTCAGGCTATCTGATGTTGGCATGTCATACATAGTCATCACTTAGTCACTCATACTACAAGGTTAGCTATAAGGATGGCTATAAGAGTTTTTTTTACTTCTATCTATCTCTTTATTCGTAGTATTTACTGCATTTGCCAAGGAGTAAGTAGTACTAGTACTTGGCACCTGTATACCATGGAGGTGGTCAGGAATCGGGAGACTCATGCCGGTCATAGCGCCGCAGTTATAATGATAACGGCAAGTCAAATTGTAGGGCCCCACATGTCCAGCAGTAACGAGCCGTCAAATCACACAGCCCTACGTTTGCAATAGCCTACTCCCTCATCTTCTCGCCTCTCTGTCGAACCAAATAGGCGGAACTGCCCTGCATACCACGTGGGAAAAGCCCCGCCCTCGACTTTTAAATATAATTTTGTATCCATGGATTGCGCCATGGATCAAAGTCTCATGAAAACGGCAGTGCACATGTATACAGCACGCCCGTCGTGTTCGCGTCGCAGCCCAGATGGTCGGTCGGTCTGGCACGCCGCTCTCCGAATGGAATGCGCGTCATATTGCGTTTGCACACACATGTGGGACCGCAATTGAGAACCGACCATAGGCACACTCCCCCGTCCCCGCAAGTCAGCTGAGTTAATAGAAGAGAGAGATGAGCGATAGTAGTACTGGAGCAGTGCTGTAAACATGTCGGTGCCTGGACGATCGCTACACGACACGGGAGATCAGTTCGTCCATGCATGTGACCAGACTCCAGCAGACGGCTAGATTGGCTATCGTCTACATATCGTGCAGGCTGTATTGTATAGGGCTGTAGTTCTGATGAGAAATCTAAATAAGGGTTTCTTGTCATTTAGCAATATTAGGTGTCATGTGCTTCGGATCACTGCGAGGGTTACACAGCGACAACTGCGTTCCTCCAAGGCGCTGGTCATTGGGGGCACATGCATGAAGACTACTCGGCTGCCATCTAGGTCAAGCCGGCTATGTTAATTAGGACATCTATCGATTGATCCCTTTTCTGCGAGTTTGTCTTTAATTTGAGCTTTGATCCTCGTCTAGTTTGTCCGTCGAGATTCATGTTGTCTCCTTGGGGCAGTGAGGTTATGATTTCTTGTCATGTGGCATTTTTTCGTGTTATGTATATGTTAATCCGGTCCTTCAGATCAAAATGACGACAACTGCGCCTCCAGGGCACGTGCATGAAGACTTCTTGACAGTCATTGACGAGGTCAAGCCGGCTCCGGTAGATAAAAGAAAACTACTCCACTATATAGGGAGGAGCCTCCGCGCTTGCTTGCTAGTGTTGCTCTCTTCACACTCTCTCGTCCTCTCCAGATCTAAACACGACAGCGGTGGCCACACACTCTCTCTGCTCACCGCTGGTCACATATCCGGCCAGAACCCCTCTGCCGGTGAAGGTGAGAAGGTGCAATGTTCACGCGGTCGTCCTTGGCGACGGCTCTTACCCACTGCCGGCGCATCCCGATCACAGTGCCTTGCCGTTCTCTCCCACGCAGCGCTGGCTAGGGAGGGCCTCTGACCCCTTCTTCCTCGCTGCCATAGTGTGGGCAGCTCTGGCCTCCCGTCGCCCACCAAGCGACATCCCGGCGACCCTCAGGTATAACTTCCTTCGAAACCGGCCTTGCTCTACTACCCCAGCTCCTGATGTCGCTGCATTTGTATCTTTTACTATTTCTCAGGCCCCCTCGTAGATAGGATCGATCGGCTGTTCGAAAGCCACCTATATTTTTACTGTTAAAAGGTAAAACTACTTCATGCAGTCAAATCTAGTACTACTTGGTTCAAACAGGGAAGAAAGGGGGTGGGGGTGGGGGAAGATTTGTTACCTGAATCTAGGACTTGGTCAAAAGAGGAAATAATGGGGGCGAAAAGTAGCAGAGACTAGCTATCTAACTGGTCTCTTGGTCTAATAGGGAAATAAAGGGAAACACAGTACAAACTCAATATGAACCGATCTATTGGTTGAAAAAGGAAAGAAAGTGGGGACTGGGGGACAAATCACCAGAGTATGTCCAGCACTAGATTTGCTAGCCTCACACAGTATAAGTTGGCTATACCGAACAAAAATGGGACCAACCCAATTACCTAGATATCCTGTTATGATGTTTGTTGCCCCGAGCCCCTCTTATGTAATGCCACTGGTAAAATGTAGCCGTCCCACTGTTAAAAGTAAGGACACGTTGAACAAATGTTGTTTTCAATGTAATGCCTCCAGTAATATGAATCAATAGCACTATTTTTCATCTCCTGCTAAATTTCCCATTAAGATAAGTTGCTTCTTTTCGTTAGAAATGCAACTGTCCTGGTCCGCCTATTCTCCCGTGCCCAAAGACCAACTCTTTAGCAGTTGTTAATGGAATGTTGCTGGTAAAATGAAGCAATGGCACCATTAAAGTAATGTTGTATTTAACTGTTGTCATAGTTAATCCTAATGCCCAAACTAATATCTAGCAATGCTGCTACTTTAGAAATTGCTACTGTCCTTGTAGGATCGCCATTCATATAAGGACCATGCTTCTTTTCATTTGATGTATGTTTCATTACTTGTTAGTCACCCTCCTTCCCACCTTTTTGTGCAAACAGAGATATACATTTCACGGTTGATCTTAGTTGAACTGCACAAATGATATCCAAATTATAGTTGAACATTCCATGAGCTTCACGACCAACCTTGATGTTGCTCAATTTTATTGCAACTAATGAAGAAGAAGCTGCTAGCTCATGAGACATTGCTTCATTTTAGGTGACCTGCACAAAAAGGTCCCATGAATTGAATCATCCATGTTGGTGACTGCTGTCATCCCTTCTACGATGGCATTGACTGCAGATATGGTTCCCATCACGAGGTATGTTCCTTTTTGGTCCGACCATTTGGCAAAGATCCTGCAAGTTGACTCTGCTCTTGTGCTACTGTTTTGGCACTGCCATGATAAAGCAGTAATGTTATTATTTTGCACCTTAATCTAGTGACACTATTAATTTGAGGCAATGTTTTGGCACCGCTAGTGCCACTGATTTTTTTTATATATCAAAATAGGGGGTTTCCTCTGATTTCATTAAATAAACCCAACCATAGAGAACCATTATCCGACAACATCTCAGTGTAAACGGGCAGTTGTGCAACTACTACTAGAACGGACTGAGTACTAGCAGGAGACAAGTTCGCCACATAAGCTAGGTAGGTAGGGAGACGCAGCACCAGCTTGACCAAGTTTGGATTACAACCCAAATGCTACCACAGAAACATTAGGGGGGGAAGATAGGGACTGAAAGAGCCAGCTTCAGCATCCCAGTCTAAGCACCCCCGGCCTCCATCCTTGCGACGCACGGTACACCTCGCTTGCCACCTGCTCGACCCTAGTGCCACTGATAAAATAAAGTAATAATACAGTTAAAATAGACCGAGTGTACTCTCTATCATTTCATTTCCAATGTAGATAAAGAAAGTGCTTCTCTTTGTTAGTATATGTTTCATCAACTAGTCCCATTGTTAATGTTTAAGTGTTTCTACAAACTGGGGTACTTAATTTTAGTTGATCTGCAAAAAAATAGAGATTGGAATGTCTCAAGACCCCTCCTTGTACTACCGCTGTAAACTGATGTTCATCTCTGGAAGAAGGTGTATCGGGAAGAATTGGGTCGATTTCCAGTATGAGGCCTACTGTATGAGGCGTCGCAGGGCCCATCTCGCCCTCACAGCATGGCATACTGTGATACTATCGGAATATTTTCCCATTAAGAAAATGAAGTTTCTTCTATTTATTAGTGTATGTTTCATCAACTAGTGCCACTACAAAGTAATCACGCTTTTTCATTATCTGTGCAAATAGGGTTATTCAGCTGCATTTTGGTGGAACTACACAAATGTACGGATGGAACCGGCATATATGCAGAGTGCGAGGTGCCAAGTAAAAATTACCGACACCAACCATGCTCCATCTAAGCATTGGCATCCACCACTAGTGGGATGGGTGGCGCTCTCTGTGGATGGATCTTTCTCGGCAGCAAATCCTCTAATCAAATACTAGTAGCTTATATTGGCAATTTTCTAGGGAGTACTCTTTTCTGAAAGAAGCACCAATCTATTTTTCTTTATTTGTACACAGTGTCACAACTTTGTTTTTGGTCCAGAGCTATTTTTAGGGTGATTGGCGTAGTACTCGGAGACTAATTGTAAGCATGATTTTCATTATCCGTCACACTGATTGTAAGCATGAGCAGATGGAAGATTAGGTTAGTGCAAAGCTTACCTTAAGCCCTACCGCCGCCGTTGAAACGAGGCGAGCGGTGAGGGAACCGTGGAGAACGGCGTGGAAGCGACGTCGTGCCATCCGTCATCCTCTTGCGGTGGGAGAACGAATACTCCTGTGGCTCCGGCTGGCACTGCACCCTCACGAACGGCACATCATACTCGATTGATTCGTTATCCTTTGGATGCTCAACCTTCGACCTGTACGCTCACCACCTCCGCCTGACTTTTGCGTCAGGCGAATCTGTCTACTCCATCACCCAGAGGAGATACTCGATGAACTCGAAGGACTACGGCGTGACTGCCGCCGGGGAGTACATCGCCGCCCTCATCGCTGTCGTCTCGCTCTTTCGCATACATTGCCACATAGCCCTCACCGTCCTTGAAATCTCCCACTTGTTGTCAAACCAAGTAAGGACCTCCTTCAACCTGGCTAACTTCGCCTGGTCACCGCCGGTGATCTGCCCGATTCGCTGCTACATTCTCTCCATAGATGTCCTTCTGAGAGGTCCGGTGCTAGCTTTGGAAGACAGGAGGAGAGACGGTGGTCTTGCAATGGAGAAGAGGGAGAGGCGAGACGGTGGTTTTGCAATGGAAAAGATGGAGAGGCGAGACGGTGGTTTTGGAACGGGGAAGAGGGAGAGGCGAGAAGGTGGTTTTGGAATGGAGATGATCGAGAGGAGAGGGGTGGTTTTGCAATGTTGAAGAGGGAGAGGAGCAGGCGGCAGCGATTTAGGATTGGACGAGAGGGCCGGCGCGCTGTGACTGGATCAAAATCAAAATCAATTTACCCTTCAATTAAGAAAGCAACCCCACATTAACTAGTCTCCCTTGTATTCTGGGTCATATTTGACCAGGATTTTCACAAATAAAATATATGTTATATGTTGCAAAAATAATATAATTTGAAAGTACATTCAGATGCGAACCAAATGATACAATTTTTTATGACATGTATTCACATTTTGCTTGTCAAATACAGGACGTGGTCAAACTTTGACCCAAAATACGCAAAACAAAAAAATACTTCCAAGACCAGCGTCGCTCTTCTCCTCTTAAACCACCATAGCTCCTCTCCTATTCCAATCCAAATCCAGCGCCGCTCCTCTCCTCTTCCATTTCAAAACCACCACCGCTCCTTTCCCGTTCTAATCCAAAACCAGCGCCGCACCTCTCCTCTTCCATTCAAAAACCACCGCAGGCGAGTGAACGTGCTGCGGAGAAGTAGATTGATGGAGGAGTACAACCGATATGTGTGTCTCGCAGGCGGCGACCCTGTGAAGCTAGCTAGGATGTTGGAGATACAGTCTTGGTTTGACAACCCGGAGCAATTAGCCGCGAATGCGAAAGCGAAGGCCAAATATCTGGAAAACAGCGAAAAGGAGGCGATACACCGGGAGGGAGTCACGCGGGAGTACATAGAGCTGCTCCTCTGGGCCATGGAGCAAACAGATTCACCGGATCCGATCGTGAGGTTGCGATGATGGGAGTATCGATCCAAGATGGAGCATCCACCCGAGATTGAAGGATCGAGCATCTACACGGTGCCGTTTGTGAGGGTGTCGTGGCAGAGCGAGCCGGTGGTGTCTTCGTCGACCGAACCCAACTGCAAGAGGAGAAAAACAGTTGGCACGACGATGCTTCCCCGCCATCCTCTCCCTTGCCGTTCACCTCGTCCCCGGGGCGGCTGTCTACCGTCGAGGAATAGGAGAGGACTCTCCCCCCCCCCCCCAAATAGTCTGAGGAGGAGCTTAGGGTTGTCAGTATTTGCAGGTTGTGTTTTGTGTTTCAGATTTGAGAGTACTTTCAGATATGAATGTATTTTGAATTTCAGATTTGCAGTATTGAGCATATGAAGTATTTTATGAATTCTAGAGATCTATTTTTAGCACTTTAAAAAATGTAGTTTCATATAAAAGTGCAGACAATGTGATTCTCAAAGAAGAAACTACAAGTTTCAGTTTCAGATAAGAAACTGCAAGTTTCTGAGGCAGAGCATTTATATTAACACGCCCTTTTCAAACAGGGATAACATCATGTTGGAAGTTTTATTCATAGTCAAAAATGGAACTACCAGCTAGTTAACATCATGCTGATCAACATTCATGCATAGCACATCTTCATATGATGCACAGTCAATAAGATATGCTATTTTCAAAGTGCCACACAATGTTGAGTGTGTTGGAGGTGGTATGCGTAGATGACAATGGGCACCCACATGTTAGAGGCAGAGGCAAAAATTTGTGGATATTTTCACTGCATCAGGTGGAATAGAACCCGGGCCAAGCAGTGGTTGGGGAGTGTAACTTGACCACTGGGCTACTCCAGTACTTTCACTAGAAATTAGGCACAACATCTACCACTACTGTAGCACGTCTATGGCTCTACCAGGTCCATGGCCGTACGCAAGCAAGTGCCTCATTGAAAAAATACTTCCTCCTAATACTATACTGATGTTGGGGGCCACGGGTTTGTCAACGTAGTTATTAAAGTAGATAAATTTACAACAAAGCTAGTCATCGGGGAGCTGGCATGTATCATTTATTATCAGTGGGCCAACAAGTATCAGCTGGGTTGTGGGCTACCTAGTCTAGGCTTTCTTTTTTAACATGTGCAGCCCACGATATGTCGGTTTGTATTTGTTTGAGGGGCGTCATGTATCGACCGGCCTATGGCCCTCCCATCCTAGGTTTTATTTGTTCTTAAACATTCGGAGCCTAACTTATGTATTTTTTTGAAGAAAACGCAGAGGTCTGTTCTATTTTTCTATATAAGAATAGGAACGCCAGGTCCAACTTATGTTTCCCTTCTAACTATATTATATATATTTATATTATTTTATATGTTATTATATATTATTGTTATTATCATCATATATTTAACAGATACTTACATATATAAGAAAAATTATCCCATGTATCATGAACTTATAAAAATAAATGTTTAACAATAAAATCCTGGTTTTTTTTACTTAAGGTCAACGAAAATACAGGTGATTGTGTACAAAAGCTTGGTAAGATTTAAGGACCAATGTAAATAAAGCACTTATTATTTAAATATATTTATGACAAAATGCTCAGCCCCTGTTTATTTTTTGATAACCTTGCTGCGCCCAACCCAACATTATAATTAGAACCAGCCCAGCAAAATCTCATGTATTTCGAGAAAGTGCAAATGGGCTGTAATTTTTTAGGAAAAACTAAATGGGCCGCATGGACGCTACATTATTTGTTCACCTAGGCCAGCTAATTCGTGTATTTCTAGAATGTGCAAATGGGCTTTAGTTTTTTTTTTAAATAAATGGGCCGCATGGATGCTACATTATTTGTTCACCCAGCACATCGAATGGACTGTAAATTCTAAAAAAATGGGTTGAATATGTGTGACATTTTTTGAGACTGAAATGTGGGCCAATAGGTCGAAGCCAACGCAAGAAGTTGTCAACTTAGTCAACAAACGATTCTGACATCGATAGTCGTTGGATTTACATCCAACGGCCGGCATTCATCTTCAATCTCTCGTCTTCTTCCTCCAGCGCCGCCGGGACCACCTGCTCCCGACTCTGGCTGCTAGCAGCTCTGCTTATCACGCTTCGCTGCGAAGCGCTACCCCACCACCGGCCAAGCCATCCCTCCACCCCTCCACACCTCCTGTTATTCTCCGCCGACTGCAGATCCACGCCGCACCAGAACCAGTTAACCCTCGTACACCTCTCCGTCTGCGACTCCACTGCCATGTCTTCCCATCACCGGCTCGTTGCCGTCCGGGGCCTCGCCGTCGTCCAACGCCTTGGTGCGCTCGGCCCGGCGTGGTCAACGTGGTCAACAAACGAGAGTCATCAGAAGAGGATTGTACGTGGAGAGGCTGACAGTGGGGACACACCAAGTCTATGGACGCACGCATGCAACCGCCTCCTTATTACGCAAAAATAAAATTATTCCTCCCTCTGAAAGCTGGGACCCACCACGTATATCTTTGTAAGGAAGGAAGTGCCTCCTTATGCCTGCCCCTGACAGCTGGGACCCACCAACAACATCTTTGCACGCAAGGAAGTGCCTCCTTCTTACGGGCAAAAAATATATGTTTCCGCCCCTGACCGCTGGGACCCGCCAGCTATATATTCGCACGCAAGGAAGTACCTCCTTGCCCTCCCTGACAGCTGGGACCCACCCGGTCGAAGCGTACATAGCGTTGTCTGTGTAGAGACCGGTCGATCGGTCTGTTTGCCATGATGAACCGTGGCCGAATAAGGAGCGGTAGCAGTTCAGGCAGTCCAGTCAAAACCGTGTAAACGTACATACAGCCAGATGCCAAAAAATACGGCCACGTACGTACATACGGGTGCGGTCTCGAATGTGTACTCGCGCATATGTTCGGTCAGGGCTCGTGTACATGCAGAGGCAACGGACGGCAGCAACAGCGTCATGTTCATCCCAGCCAACCGGCTAGGTCGGAACAGAGAAACTGCGTCATGTTCATCAGGAGGCAGTGGAATGCGTCGTGTTCATCGGGAGGCAACGGAATATGTCGTGTTCATTGAGAGCCAACCGGCTTGGACGGAACAGATGAAACGAGGTCTGGCGTACCGCAGAACGGAGGAAACGGGCCTTTTGTTCGATCACGTACTGTCAAAACAGGGTCCTGTTCATCGAGAAGGGTCTAGCGTACCGCAAAACGGAGGAAACGGACTTGTGTTGGAGTGCCTACGGTCGAAACGAGGTCCTGTTGATCGGGAGGGGTGTGGCGTACCGCAAAACGGAGGAAACGGACTTGTGTTGGAGCGCCTATGGTCGAAACGGGGTCCTGTTCATCCACCGTCTACTCCCTCGCTCCAGCCTCCACAGGCTACTGTTCATCCACCGTCGACCTCCTCCAGCCTCCATGGGCTACTTTTCATCCACGGCTACTGTTCATCCAGCCTTCACCGGCTGCTGTTCATAGAGCCTCCACGGGGTCCTGTTCATCCACCCCCAACCGGCTGGGGTGCGGCGGCCTCCTCGAGGTCCTGTTTATCCAGCGGCAATGGCCTACTACCACGGGGTCCTGTTCATCCAACCCCCACCGGGAACTGTTCATTCACAGCCAACCAATCGGCTCGACTCACCACGTCTCGACTCGTTCTACGTACCGCGCACACGGTAGCAATGCTCGCTATTCATCGAGAGGCAAGCAACACCGGCTGGCTAGCTACGTCTCGCACGGGGGCTCAATCGACTTCAGTGTAAGCAGCAGTAGTGATCGATCGCTCGGTTCAGTTAGCAGCAGCAGCGAAGGAATCGCTCACGTTCAGTCAGCAGCGAATGAATCGCTCGGGTTCAGTTTACAGCCAAGGATCGATCGCTCGGGTTCGGTAACATGCGATCGCTCGGGTTCAGTTAGCCAACGCCTCGCACACACGCGGGTTCACGAGAGAAATGCGCAAACCTCCGTGCATCGCTCAGCCCCGACCACCCACCGTAACCGGGAACTCCCCGATATTTTCCTCGCCCTCGCTTCTACCATGATTTTTTTCGTCATGGACGGCCCAAAGAATGTCATGCAGCTGCGTCTCCGGCCCGCCCAGGACGAAAAGCCCATTTTCTATCATGATTTTTTGTCGTAGAAGTAGGAGCCCACCACATCTATGATGATACTGGGTTTTGTCACAATTATCGTAATAGAAGTGTCATAAGCATGACAGAAAAAAAAATTCATTCGGCCCAAAATGTCACGGATGTGTCTTTTTTTTGTAGTGACTGCTTCCGGTTGCATTGAGGGGGCTTCTACCGGAAAACGTTCGATTAGCCATTGTGAAGCTATGTGCATTCCTCAATGCAATCTCTCAGAAGGTAATCGATCCAGAAATCATACCAAGGTTAGAGAATGATTTGGTGCAATGTCTTGTCAGTTTCGAGTTGGTGTTGCCACCATCCTTCTTCAATATCATGACACACGTCCTAGTTCACCTAGTCGAAGAGATTGCCATTCTGGGTCCTGTATTTCTACACAATATCTTCCCCTTTGAGAGGTTCATGGGAGTCTTAAAGAAATATGTTCATAACCATGCTAGGCCAGAAGGAAGCATCTCCATGGGCCATGAAAATGAGGAGGTCATTGAGTTTTGTGTTGACTTTATTCCTGACCTTAAGCCGATTGGTGTTCCTGAATCGCAGCATGAGGGCAGACTGGGTGGAAAAGGCATGCTAGGACCGAAAGCAATAATATGTATGGACGGGCATTCTTGGGTGCAAGCACACTACATAGTTATACAAAATTCCTCCTTGGTGGCTCCGTATATTGAGGAATACAAGAATATTCTACGCTCCAAACACCCGGAGCAGTCTGACGACTGGATTACACGTGAACAAATGGGGACATTCGCTGGTTGGTTGCAGACACGTCTCATGCATGACGACGCTATTGAAGATGATCTATACTTGCTGTCCCAGTTACCATATTCGAATATATTGACTTTCAAAGGGTACGAGATAAATGGGAATACATTTTACATGATCGCCCACGATAAAAAGAGCACCAACCAAAACAGCGGTGTCCGCTTTGATGCAGCAAACACCAATGGGCCAAAGGACACATATTATGGTTACATAGAGGAGATATGGGAACTTGACTATGAACGTGGTTTGAAGGTCCCTTTGTTTCGGTGCAAATGGGTCAATCTGACAGGAGGCGGGGTAAAGGAAGACCCGCAGTACGGAATGACAACAGTGGATCTCAACAATCTTGCGTACACAGACGAACCATTCGTCCTAGCCAATGATGTGGCGCTGGTTTTCTATGTGAAGGACATGTCGAACAAGCCGAGCAAAAGAAAAGGTAAGGAAGTGAATACATCATACGATGAGCCAAAGCGCCACATAGTTCTTTCAGGGAAAAGAAACATCGTGGGAGTGGAGGACAAGACAGGCATGTCAGAAGATTTTGAAAAGTTTCATGAAATGCTCCCTTCACAGTGAATATTGACCTGAGCATCCAGTTAAATGATGAAGATTGTCCATGGTTACGGCGCAAATGGACACACGCGAAGAAAAAGTTTTATACCCAAAGATCCCACTCTCGGATGTGACCGGGCTTCCCTGTCATCACTTTCTTCTCTAGTGAGTTTCCGGACTTATATATCTGGAAAGTCCCACTTCGGACAAACCGGAGGGAATCTTTGTAATAGTTAGGGTACTTATGTGTATTGGCATTTCAAACGCGAAGAAATATTGTGTAGAAACAAATTATTTCTCACTTCATTTGCTATTTTTCATGCATTTACTGATTTTTTTTTAGCTAAACGATCCAGAAATTGAAAAGCACTACAAAATGAACTCTGAAAAGGTTGAAAGTTCTCATGGTATCATCATTTCACCCACATAGCATGTGCTCAAAAGTTGAGAGGGTTACAGCAAAAACTGGAGGCACTTCGTGTACAAAATGGAGAATCTCTTTCGAAGTATCAGGGTTCCGGACGAAAACTCATCTGTTACAAAGGCATTTCATTTTTTCAAACTTATTTCAACTCCAAACTTTTTGTGCATTCAGTATGCACCATTCAAAGCCACATCATCAATTTTCAACCCTTTCTGACTTCATTTGCTATTTTTCGTGCCTTCACTGATTTTTTTTAGCTAAATGACCATGAAATTGAAAAGCACTACAAAATGAACTCTGAAAAGGTTGAAAGTTGGCATGGTATCATCATTTCACCCACATAGCATGTGCTAAAAAGTTGAGAGGGTTCTGGCAAAAACTGGATGCACTTCATGTACAAAATGCACAATCTCTTTCGAAGTATGAGGGTTTCGGATGAAAACTCATTTGTTACAAAGGCATTTCATTTTTTTAAACTAATTTCAACACCAGACTTTTTGTGCGTTCAGTATGCACCATTCAAAGCCATGTCATCAATTTTTAACCCTTTCTGACTTCATTTGGTATTTTTCATGCATTTACTGATTTTTTTGAGCTAAATGACCCTGAAATTGAAAAGCACTACAAAATGAACTCTCAAAAGGTTGAAAGCTGGCATGGTATCATCATTTCACCCACATAGCATGTGCTAAAAAGTTGAAAGGGTAATGGCAAAAACTGGATGCACTTCGTGTACAAAATGGACAATCTCTTTCGAAGTATCAGGGTTTCGGACAAAAACTCACCTGTTACAAAGGCATTTCATTTTTTTTAACTTATTACAACTCCAAACTTTTTGTGCATTTAGTATGCACCATTCAAAGCCACGTCATCAATTTTCAACCCTTTCTGACATCATTTGCTTTTTTTCATGCATTTACTGCCTATTTTTTGAGCTAAACAACCCTGAAATTGAAAAGCACTACAAAATGAACTCTGAAAACATACCTGAAAGTTGGCATGGTATCATCATTTCACCCACATAGCATGTGCTAAACAGTTGAGAGGGTTACGACAAAAACTAGATGCACTTCGTGTACAAAATGGAGAATCTCTTTCGAAGTATCAGGGTTTCAGACGAAAAATCATCTGTTAGAAAGGACTTTTTTAAATAACCTAAGAATTACCAAATTGAATATAATGATAAAACACACAAATATTAAATGGCATAAAAAAGAATCACTGAAAAATCTTTTTTTAAACTAAAGCTATGCACAAACTAGTGATTCACACAAATTTCAAATAATTCAAATTTGAAAACTACTGGCACTAACAGAAAGTTTATAATTTTGTTTACCTAAAGCAAAAAGATTCACAAAGAAACTATAAATAAAGCAAAAAACAAAAGAAAATAAATAAAGTAGAAAAATAAATAGAAAAATAAATTAATTATAAAAAGCCCGCCTACTGGGCCGCCACGGCCTGCATACAACTAGAAATCCAACCTCTAGTTAGGCCAGGATGCAGGCCCGCACAGCCCAATGGGCCCCACATGGCAGATACAGATTCATTAGGCCCACACAGGCCTACTTTAGTGAGGAGTTCGAAAGAGCTGCCGCAGCGGGGCTTATAAACCAGTGCGAGTGCCCTTCGTTGGGCGAGGTGGGTCTAAACTTCCACCGCACCTCGCCGTGCCAGAAACAAGCTTTTAGTCCTGGTTGGTGGCTCCAACCGCGACTAAAGACCCCCCTTTAGTCCCGGTTGGAGCCACCAGCCGTTACTAAAGTCCTACGCTTCCCGCCGCTTCGGCTGGTGAAATTCACCTTTAGTCCCGGTTGGTGGCTCCAACCGGGACTAAAGGCCTCCGCATATATATACAACACTTGAAATTTTTTCAGTTTCTCTGCTTCTTCGACCACTACAGAGGACATCACCGCGCCACCAGGCTGCCCCGACGCCGTCTCGCCTCCCCCGATGCCGGAGCTCGTCGCCGCCCCCGACGCCGGCCGCCCGCGCCTCCTCGTGCCGATCCCCGACGCCGGACGCGCCCTCCTCCCTGAGCCCCGACGCCGCCCGCGCCCGCTCCTCCCCGAGCTCCTCGCCGCACCGCCTGCCCCGACGCCGTCGCCGCCCCCGACTCGCCTCGCCATCGCCGTCGCCCCGCTGTGAGCTCTCCCCCTCTCCCTCGCCCCCTGCCGCCATGGCCGCCCCTCCCCGAGCCCACACACACACACACAAATGCATGAACACACACACACACACATTTTCTTAAGTTAGATGATTTATATGTATTTTTGTATGTTTTAGTATATATGTATAGTAATTTTGACATTTTTTAGAAGAATTTTGACATTTTTTTTCACTAGCTGATTAGATGTATAGAAAAAAGTTGAGAAATTTTGATATTTGAGGAATTAATTAGTATACAATGTATGTATATAAATTTTGAGGAATTTTGACATTTTGATCCAATATGTATAGAAATTAGTATATATATATATATATATATATATGTATGAACACAATGTATAGAAAAAAGTTGAGGAATTTTGACATTTTGACCAAGCATAGAAAAATTTGCATAGAAAAAAGTTGCATTTTTTAATGTTGTATTTGCAAAAGTTTGTTATGTATTTGCAAAATCAAGTGAAAAAGAATTACAAAAATAACAATCAAGCATTTAAAAAATGTTAAATTTGAATAGAATTTGTTCTCGACATCAACGATGCCCGGCCCGCATCCTCGTCGTCGACTCATTCGTGACGACGTCCTGCTTCAGAGGCGCCATGTCCGGGACGAGACGATGTATTCGAGATTATATTATTCGATAATATTCGAGACGATGTATTCGAGATTATATTCGATGATGCATATTATCTGGATTATTCGAGATGTATATATATTATCTACTATGATTCAGTTTTTCCTTATTGATTGCATGCATGCATTCTAATTTGAATACTAAATTGTTTTATCTTTCTTCTGGATTAGTTAAGTAAAAGCTATGGACAATACCGGCTGAGAAGGAGAAGAGACTATGTTCGACAACATACGCTCCCCGAGCCCAGATGAGAATGAAGAAGACGGCTGGCAATATCTGAACAATACCGGTGAGGGTATATTTGATGAAGACGAATGAATAGATGAAGTCCAAAACAATGACGGCGAAGGAAATGTTGCTCTTCAAATAACAAAGACCGGAGAGGTATATTTATATAAGGCATCTGGTGATCATCACATGTTTTAATTGATTTGTATATATATATTAACGAATCGATCTTTCTTCTTTTAGCCCTCCGGATCGAGCAAATCTTCTACAAGCAGCAGGACAGTTCAAGGCCCGGCCAAAAAGTTGCAGGCTGGCATAAAGTACAACATCAATGCCATCAAACCTAATGGCGAACTGCTTGAACCTAAGAAGAATGCGAACAAGTTCATTCGTCAATGCGGAGTTATTGTCAGGGACCAAATCCTGATCTCCGTTCAAGAATGGCAAAAGCCAGCAAAGGGAGATCCAGATGTTACTTTTGTCGACCAAAGAGCAAAAGATCTGCTTTAGGAATCGCTCATGTCACATTTCACCCTACCAGATCATTTGACAGATGCAAATCTGGAGAAAGTCAAGAACAATGCTCTTAAGAAGAAGGCGATAGCATTCAACAACCACAAGAAAAATACTCGGGCCGCGTACGTCAGAGTAGGAAAGCAGACTCCAGAATTCAAGGGAACACTAGAGAAGGCAAGAGATCACTGGGACGCTTTCATGAAGTTCAAGGAATCGGAAGTAGCTCAAGAACGGTCGAGAATAAACAAGATTAATGCTGCGAAAAAGCAGTGGCACCATAATCTGGGGCCAGGTGGCTACGAGGTGGCCCGGCCTAAGTGGGATATCGCTGAGCAAGAGATGATTGCTGCAGGGGTCACTCCAGTTACATTGAGCTGGCCCCCCAGGTGCAGGACTTGGTTTTATGTGCGTGGGGGGAAGTTGGAGCCAAAGACAGGGTTGGTTTTGGAGTGGGCGTGTCTTAAAGGAGCCACCGACAGTTTACTTGTTGCAATAGAAGAGGCTCAAACGGGGGTGTTCACGCCCAACAGAGAGAACGATGAGCTTACGCGCGCCCTGAAGAATCCTGAACACCCAGGAAGAACACGAGGCAAAGGTGTTGTTCTGTGGATTGAGGGGTTTGTGGATTGGAACGACACTTACAGAAGCCATGCGAGAAAGAGGCAATAGGAGGAGAAGAGGAAGCTAGAGGAGGAGCAGAGGAAGCAGGAAGCAAACTGCCTTCGCATCGTAGAATCAAAGCACGCGGAGTTGGAATGCGCTTTCATCCAGCAGCAGGAGCAGATCGACTCACTTAGCCAGGAAAGGGCGTCTCAGCGGCAGCAGCAAGCAGATCCAGCATTGGATAGCACCGTCCCATCCATGCCGAGAAGCAGCGTGGGTTCCGCCCCGCGCGATGATGCACTGCTGGACAGATACCCTGTGGATGATATCAAAGATAGGACTGCTTGTGAGCTGCACATGAAAGTGAAGAACATATCCATGAAGGTGGCGGACGACTATGCTTTAAAAAATCCCCTTGAAGCAACCTTCCATTGCAATCCGATTCCAGCTGGCTATGCTCGTGTCGGGGTTGATGAAGTGATGTCAGGATATCACGAGTTAGAGCTTGACATTCATGGAGGTGAAGAGGAGCGCACACTGGGAGAGGCCATACATCGTATCATTCTATGGAAAAAGGATTGCATCGTCTTTCCAAGGCCACCGACTACTGCTCCAACAAGTCTGCCACCGCATCAGCCGACTCCTCCTCCTCCAAGTCCGGAACCGCGTCAGTCAACTCCTGCTCCTCCAAGTACGGCGCCGCATTAGTCGACTCCTCCTCCTCCAATTCCGGCACCGCGTCAGCCGACTGCTCCTCCTCCAAGTCCGGCACTGCGTCAGCCGTCTCCACCGCCTCAGCAACAGCGGAAGAGATGCACCGCAGCTACGGTGGCTAGCGGTACAGCAGGCAAGAAATACAAATATGGTCCAAGTCCCAAGCCTCTTCCGAAGTTGCCTTACAACTATACTGAGGAGGAAAACGCGGCCATAGTGGAGGCCCAAGTGAGGGCCCATTTTGCACCGAACCCCCCCCCCCCCACCGCCAAAGGAGAAAGTACCTGAGCATGTCATACAACACTTTATTGATAATGCTCAACCGGCTGTGAAGCATAGGGACTCAGACTATGTGCGCTCTATGAAGAAGTTATATCGTACACAAATAGAGAAGGTGTCGATCTCGAGCTCGAGCCAAGCAGTTGGCAAAAAAAGCGGGAAAACTGTTCCCCAGCTGGGAGAACAGGCAGTGCAATCGATCCCCTCGCTCATTGTACAACCACATGGGAGTACCGGCGATCAACTGGTAATAACCGACGATCATATTAGGCAGGCTAAGAGGCCGGTGTCACTGTTGAACAACTCCTAGGCATCGAGGAATTCCAAATGTTTATAGAGGAGGAATTAAAATGGAAATTTGTCCGCGGGCAACCACTTGTCAAGCCTGAGGAGATCCCGCTTCTATCAACGAGAATGTATGAATTGCATGAATGGTACCTGAGAGAAGTAAAGACCAATCGAGAGTCCCTCATGGTGAAAGTCAAGGAAGAGCATTACTTCCATGCAAAAGATTTGTGGGTTGAGTTTGAAGAAATGTTTCAGTTATTCAATCAAGACGCACTCGACAAATCTATCGTCCGTTGCTATTGTCTGTAAGTGATTTCTTTCTGTAATTTAAGTCTCTAGCTAGCTGTAGTGCTCGTTCATTACCTGTAATTATCCTACTATATTCTTTTCAGTGGTATTATGCAGAATGAAGATGTATGAAATGAAAAGAGCTGGACGCTATGGAATTGGGTTCATTGACCCAAATACCATTAATCAAGAGACATGGTCACGTGAATGGGATCGAAAAGACACAGAGAGAAGCTTGCTAGAGTTCTTGAAGCGACTAAATACCCAACCAGAAATACTACTTCCTTACAACTTGTAACACCCCAAAAATTCAACCATGATTTTTATTAAGTAAAAATTGGCCTGAAATAAAAATTTAAATTATATTGGGTGTTTTATTAATATTAGAGTATTTTCTGCCCTCTATTTTTTTTTCAAAATTCTTCCCTCCATTTAGAAATTTTGAAAATAATGTTGTGTCTTTGGGAGTTTTCTTAAACCATTTCATTTATATTTTAATAATAGTAGGAACTATTTTCATAATTAAAAATTCCCCAAAACAATTCTTTTAATAGCTATTTCAATATATCAAATGCCTCGATTTCACTACAACCATTTTAAATCTTTCTTTTTAAATTCCACAAAAATTATGGCAGGTCATGTGATGCCTACATATCACTTTTATGCAAAAACCCAACTTTGTGTTTTTTAAAATTTTAGCAAACCATCCTCATCTTCATTCTGGTCCAGTTTGGTAGTTTGTACTGCAACCCCATTTTTTTTGCCCTAATTTCCATGATATTTTTCATGCTTATATTAATCCCTACCAAACCCTTAAGTATAGGAGATGAGACTCATTAGGATGATTTAACCACATGAAATAAAGCCTTCCAGTTTCTGTCTAGAAATGGTTTTCTCAAAAACTTGCACTATCAAGTTTTTCTTTTTACTGAAACAACCACACCACCACCTCCATCATCTAATGAAGCATCATTCTACCAAGTTTCAAATTCAACAAACTCCTGTAGATAGTCCTAGCATTTTATCAAGCACCTGGCGTGCATGGCTGAAACCATCCAACCTTCTGCACTCCACAGGACACTTGATCTTTTCACCAAACCACCTGCACTAGGGTGTTATCCCAGCATCAATGCATCATTAGGACATGGTCCCACCCTTGGACGTGCAGCAGACACGCCCTGGGCCTGGTGACCACCAAGTTGTCATGCATCGGCCACGGCCACAGCTCGTGCCAGTGCCGCGAGCTCCTGTTGCTCTCCCAGCTGCTCTCCCCGCTCGTTCTTATCTTCAAGAGGGCTCTCCAGATCACCCCGCAGAGCGCCACCCCTGGCCTTGGCTCCTAGTGCCGACCAGCACCGCCTTGCGCCGCCGCCACGACTGCCTTCTCGGCCACGCCACCGTCCAGGGGCATTAGAACCAATCCTTAAGCGCCAGCACGTCTCCCCCCATTAACTCCGGACCAGCACCGTCCTCACCGACCCCAACGGCCTCACCATAGCCTCTCCTCGCCATTAATGGCCGCCCCGCCGTCGTGACCCCTTCGGTAAGCCACGGGAACCGACAAGCCGCGCTATAAAGCCCCCTTCACAAGCTTACCAGGATCAAGCAGCCACGGGAACCCCAAGCTCGAGCCCTAGCTGCTCTGTCCGAATGGAGCTCCACATCGCTGCCATGGCCGCAGCCCACCTCGGCTAAATTCACCTCCAGCCTGACCCCTCCTCTCCACCTAGCACCACAGCCAACTCTAAGCAACACCATGAGGCCCTCCTGAACCCCAGATAGCCTCGGGGATGGCCATGTCCTCGCCCCGATCCAACTCCGGCCGCCTACTGCCTTTGGTCGCTCCACTCCATTCCGGCTGTCCCCGGCGCCACCAAGACCACCCCTGGGCACGGGATGGAACGGCGGATCCATCCCCGCCTCCGCCCTAGGCCGCCGTATCCCCAGTCGCCGGCGGCAGCAAGGCCGGGCCTCCTCTGTTGCCTGTCGAAAGAAAGAAGAAGACAGTGCAAGGAGGAGAGAGAGAGCCAGGTGGGACCCGCTCCTTAGCGAGCCAGCTAAGAGGTATGAGTGGCTGACCCGCGGGCCCGGTACGTTAAGTGGAGACGGGTTCTGCTCGCAGTCAATTTCGCATGGGGAAAGCGTATTTCCGAAAATACGTCTTCGACGTTAGTGGACCTTCCGCGCGGCTGATCGGCTGGGTCGGCCCAGTGGCCTCAGGCAGCTATGTCGCGCTCAGGGCGCAGCTCTGCTTTATTCTTTTTCTTTTCCAGCATATTCCCAAAAATTCCACAGCAGCCATTTCAAACTCAAACTTGATGATTCAAATTTCTACAAATCCCTAAAATTATGTTATTATATACCAGCCTAGGTGAACATTTTTATTACACACTGTTTCTACTAGATATTTTTAAATAGTACTTTTAATCATTTTTTCAATCTTAGAATTGCCCTTGGAAAATCTTATGAACCCTAAATAAAGTGATTCTTTTTCTGTAAATCCTTATATTTCATCTAGTTAATTTTAGTATTTATTTCAAAAATATTTGAAACAATTTTTGGCACTGTTCTTGTTCTATGTAGTAATTTAAATGCTTTTGAAAATAGGAAATGGAGGGAAGATAAAGTTTTCAAACTTTTGAAGTCCACCCAATATTTCTACATGCTCAAGGCAAGCATCTTGAACACATGATATGGTGATTGCATGGTTAATTGTTTACATAAATAAATAAATTATGCATGGGTTGAATTCAAATAGAATTTGCATGCATGTAGTGTTGGCATGTTTCATCGTACCGTGCATCATGTGTTTGCCATAACTAACTTGCAGGAGCAGGCCTAATAGAAATACTATTACCGGCAGAAGGGTGATCACGTTGGAGCATGATCTTGCCTTGGTTGTTATGCATGTTGGAGCATGCAAGGGTTGTGGCCCTGTTTGGTATTGCTGTTGAAAGAATACTTTGTTGAGCTAACCACTGCAGGAAAAATTAAACCTCCTGAGTCGACCGTAGATCGAGTCTTGTTCCGGTAACCCCCATACTTGATTCGTGCCGCCACTTGTCCCTGCTACAGGTGGGGTATGGTTTAGTAAGTTGTTAACCCCTTTCCGTGCACACACCACATAGAGGGCTACGATGAGGGTTTCCTGGTTGGTGGACTAAATCATGTCATCGGGTCAGGGGGCATGGGTGTTTCCAGTTGTGACTGAGAGGGGGGCACCCCTTGTAATCCGCGCATATGAATAGTGATCCCATGTAGGACGTTGGTCTCTCCGTCTTAAAGTTTTTCTTGAAAGATGCTTTGGGTGTTTCCTGGCATCCGGAAAGTTAATCTGGTGTGTGCTGGTCAGGTGAGTTTTCAACCCAAAGACCGTAATGGGAATTAGTCAGTGTCACGGTACTGACTAAAGAAATCCTTTACTTGTGGGTAAAGAGTACACCCTCTGCAGAGTTTTAAACCTATTCGAATAGTCGTGTTCGCGGTTAAGGGCTACTGTCTAGGTTGGTCAACTGTCCGTCTTAGTGTTGGTCTTCAGAGGAAAATAATTAAATTGAGCCTGAATTATTTTGCAGGATAATTGTTGTCTCCCTGTTGCTAGCATGAATATTTTATGCATGTTAATATCATTATGGTTATGCATATTATTTAAGACTAACCCGTTTCACTTATTTTTGTATTTCCTAGGTGTCTCAGGGGCTGGCTAGACTACCCCGGGCACTCAATTTTATTTTCAAGACCTCTCATGGCGTCTCTCGAGTTAACAGGCGGTTTATCCCGCCACTACTCTTGTGGACACCCGATTGGCATTTCTCTTCAAGTCCGACCGTGGCATCACTTGACACCCGACTGACATTTCTCTTCAAGTCCAACCGTGGCGTCACTTGACACCCGACTGGCATTTCTCTTCAAGACGTCTTCGTGACGTCCCTCGAGTTTACAGGCGGTCCCGCCACTACTCTTGTGGACACACGATTGGCATTTCTTTTATTTTTCTGAATGACACTTGGGCTGGCTAGACTACCCGTGGCATTCATTTGCTTTATCTCTAATAAGTTTGATTAAGACTAACAAGCTATGTTCACGTTCATATCATTTTATTGTCATGATTTAAATTTCAGTCAGCATGAGCATATGCATATAGTTTGGCTCATCATGATCATATATTTTTCTCTGCTGCATTCGGTATATCTTTTGTTCATGATGTTTGCGAGTACATTCAAACATACTCACAGGCTTGTCCCTGGCTATTTCCTTGGCCAGGTCAGGAATTCAGCGAGGAGTACCTTAGCAATGTCCGTGCGGAGCCTAGGATAGCAGCCACGCGGATAGGAATTATCCGGGTCAGCTATTCCTGTGGGAATGGAGCCCCATCGACGTTGGAGAACCCCAAGCCGCTTCCGTCACCCGTCACCAGATATCACTGTTGTATCATTAGACCTTTATGGTCATGTATCCAATTCTTGTAATAGCTTGGTAATTCTGTAACAAGGACGTGTCCACCAGTAACAGTAATCCTGGGCTGGTGATGACACGAGGGGTTAATTTCTGGGATATCGTGTCCCGACCCCGGCACAACTTCGAGTGAGTGACACTGTCTTGTACTACAAATTCTATTTTTGCTTACTAGATGTTAATAAGTGTAGTTGATGAGTTATGAACATGCCCGCTTAATTAGACAAACGTGTGCGCATGCAGTTTCCACTGGATCTTGTTAATCATCGAAACTGATGAGGGAAAAGTTCAAGCACTGGACTCACTATATAAAGATACTAATGAATACTCAATCGTGAAGGGGATGGTTGACAGGTAATTTTAATCATTATCGCACTATGTTGGCCTCTTTAGTTCATTTCCTGATATCAACTAATTAATAACTCCTTTATTCATTTTCTTTGCCGGCGGGCAGGGCTTGGGAAAAGTTCATCAAATAGGTTCAAGGCCCATGGAAACAAAAGCTGAAATGGGCGCGACCCAAGGTAATTAATTAAGTAGTACTACCCAGCTACCATATCTTTAATTCTAGTTTCAATACCATTATCATGCTTGATTAATTATTATCTGATTGAATTCTATTCTCGTAAAGACCTTGAGGCAGGCGCCGGGGAATAATTTATGTGCATACTACGTTTGCGAGAACATTTGCTTTATGACCGAAAGGGGCAAAGATGCAAGACATCTTTGGGCACGTAAACACAATTCACAATTCTTTTTATCATGATCTAATATGTATACACACAACTAATATATTCATATTGATCTCCTTTTTAATAAAGATGGTGGAGATGCGGGATAAGCTCCTACCAGAGGACCGCATACGAGCACTTCAAGAGGAGATTGCGGGATTTTTGCTTCACCAGGTCATAGATCCCAAAGGAGAATACCATTACAAGCTGTAATGCCTCCATGTAATGATCTGCAAATTGTAGGAGAAATTGTATATACCAAATTGTATATATATATATGTGTGTATGTCAATGGTCGTACGAGAAATTCGATGATATATATATGATCAGTTCTACGAGAAATTATATATATATATATATATATATATATATATATATATATATATATTATATATATATATATATATATATATGCATAATGTGTACATTATGTAGTAGCGTAAAATATGTTTGAAATAAAAAAGAATTAAATGGAAAACATAAAATTAAAAGGAAAAATTAACAATAAACCCATAAACCCCTAAACCTTTTAGTCCCCGTTGGTGTAACCAACCGGGACTAAAGGCCCCCAGCCCCCCGGCGCGGGCTCGTGCCACATGGTGGGCCTTTGGTCCTGGTTCGTGATGAACCGGCACTAAAGGGGGGGGGGGGCTTTAGAACCGGCACTAAAGGTCCTTACGAACCGGGACTAAAGCCCGATTCTGCACTAGTAGGGCTTCATGGAGGAGGAGCTGAGCATCTTCAGCAGCATGACTGGGGCAGTGAAGGAGGTGGCCACCGCAATCAGGGAGAGCAAGAGTGTGGACGTCCACCCTGATCTCTATGGCACTGTCATGGAGCAGAAAGGCGTCAGCGCAGAGGCTCTCGTGGTGGCTCTCGGCCACCTGCTGGACAAGAAAGCCCAGGGTGTTGGGTTTGTTGACATGGGAGTAGCCCACATGTTGCTCTGGCTGAGGACCTGGCTGGGCAAGCACTACTACTAGTGCTGCTTCCACTGGTGGCGACGGCGTGCATGATCCTCGACGGCAATGGCGACAAGGACGACGATGACTATGTATATTTTGTGTAGTTAGGGCTTGAAAACAATCTTATGGTGTCTATATTTTGGTGAGGTGGTATATACTAACCCCTCACGGTCATCCTCGCCGTGATCACGAACTTGCGGTGGTAGGATGACACCCTCTTTTGGATATGGTGGTAGGATGACACCAATGTAGTGCTAGGTTGAACTTGCTATGATCATGCATGCTTACTAATGCTCTTCTGTTCCATTGCTTGCTCCTAGAGTTCTTCATTGCTTGTTGTTTGTGTGTTCCAATGCTTGTTGCTTGAACTTATTGCTCGTTTGCACTGCCAGGCAAGTGGTATGTGGTGTTCGAAGGTAGGGTTGGGGTTTACAGTTCATGGGAACCTTGCAACAAACAAGTTTCACGGTACAACGATAGCAACCACAGAGGAGGGTTTAAGACTAGGCAGGTGGCAGAAGATGCTTACTCCAAGTATGTGCGAGAGCATTCATGCAGCAAGGTTGAGGTTGGCAAGAAGGTGGATCGACCGTAAGGGCTGAAGAACTTCATCATCTTCGTCCAGTTCATCGTCATAACAGTGCTGTGGCATTGGTGTGCTTGGTGTAAGGTGTTGTAGTATTGGTAAGCTCACCAAGTAGGGTACAAGGTGAGCACAACTCTATGCTCATATGTAACCAAACAATGTGCACCCGTGTGAGCACACACAATGCGAGCAACCAAACGCGGTGCGTAGAGGAATTGTTACGATGCAGGGAGAGGACATGCAGGCAACCAACTAAGTGCAGATGCTGGTTTTTGGCCTGCATTTGCTCAGCCAGGCCCAACTCGGACAAGTTTGCAAATGGGCAAAAAATGATGTAGGTAACCAAACACGCCCAATGTGTACGGGAACCTACAGGCAATAGAAACTAACGGTGGGACAGAAAAAAAAAAGAATTTCTTACAGGAAAAAATGATGAAAAACCCCAAAACCTAATGAGGTGGCAAGGCTGATGATGTGGATAGGCTGCATGTCGAGAGAAATAGGATAGTGGGGATGAACTATTTAGGTATTACAGATGGGCAAGCTCAATCGATCGCTAGCTTTGGTGTGTCTATGTGAAGACGCTTAATGCCTCAAAGAGGATAAACATCATTCATACAACTGGCATGAACTTTTAGGGCTCAATCGTTGTCGCACATGATCAAGGCCGACTTTGCGGGGAAAAATCCATCCCTAACCTCTGATCCATTCCAGGCCATAATAAAAATCTCCAGCAAGGTTGACCAGACGCCCATAGGGAGCTCCTATACAGTGCGTGGGTCTGGGAATAACCATCAAATGCACACAAATTTGAAAAAATTCTTGAATTTTAATGTCCACAAATTTGAAAAATTATTCAGATATCAAAAAAGATGTTGATGAATTTGAAATTGACTTCAATTATAAAAAGGTAAAAAAAATTGTTCCGGGATTTTGAAAAAAATCTTCAGAAATTCATAAATGTTCTCGAATTTCAAAAATTACTCAGAAATTTAAATTTTTATTTCCGAATGGCAAAACAATTGAAAATTTTGAAAAATAATGTTCCCAAAATTAAAAAAAAATGTTCATAAAGTTGAAAGTGTTCCTAAATTTTGGAAAATGTTCATGAATTTGAAATTTTATTCCTGAATGTAAAAACATGTTCATTAATTTGAAATTTATTCTCGTATATGTAAACATGTTCAGGACTTTTAAAAATGATCCCGGGTTTCAAAAATATGATAGTGAATTTGAGAAAAGGACATGAAATTAATTTTTTTTTAAATTTCAACAATCTTTCACATATTTGAAAAATGTTCGCCATTGCAAAAATATTTCAATTTTTTTAAGAAATGTTCATGAAATGAAAATCAACTATAAAAAGTAGATGAGAGAACAACAAAAACCAGATAGAAATAGAAAAGAAGAACCGAAAAAATAAAAAAAATACCAAATAGGAAACAACATGTGAAAGGGAAAAAACATGTTCAGAGGAAGAAGAAGAAACTGGTTTGGGAAAGGTTCTAGAAACCAAAACCGGTGGGGGTGAAACTACAACGAGTCAGCCTATATAGCAGGCACTCACATAGGGGTGGGCGTTTGCGAGCTACTTTCCGATCCACGCGGGGAATAGGAGCAACATGGCCCATTGTGGTCATACCACTCCACCAACGGTGACAATGACAGGTGACACCTTCTCTTCTCACATGTCAAAATTTGGCTCATCACTATAGTTGTCCATCTCAAGTAATGGATGCTTAAACTTTGCATATCCAAGGGTCGGTTTGTCTATGCTGACTAGAAAGGATAGACGACAATGTCGGGCAGCTAAACTTCACTTGTTCGCAGTTCATCCGCCCGTCTAAATGAACGGTCAAAACACGTAAATCAGTGAAATTAAAAAAAAGATACAACAATAAAATATCCATGAATTTCCATGTAAAATTATATGACACATGGGTTCAAAAAAATTATGTGAGAAAAACACATGAGGTAGATGAGAATCAACAAAACAAATGTAAACATTTGTACTTGTAACAAGTTGGGCCAATGTAATGGAAGCCTTTATTCTGCCCGAGACCTCCTCTGGTACTTGTAATCAGTTAGGCCAACAGTTAATTTACTCATTTCTTTTAGCTCATCTATATCGTTCAAGAAATATCTTTCATCTGCACTCTCATAGGGGTGGGCGTATTAAGGAAGGAGTTTTTTGTACTGCTTGTGGTCAGGAGGAAACCATTATTCACGAATTTTGGGAATGCCCGCACTTGGTATATTTCTGGAGGAAGCTTCGCTCGGAAATGGGAATTTCGGTGGCGATCCCACCGTGCAACACTGATTCCCAGAGCAAGCTCATGAGCTGGCTCCTTGGCTAGTTCGTTGAGTGTGAATTGCAGAAAACATCGACATTGAAGGCTAGGGTTGTAGAAATGACACTTCTACAGTTTTGTGCCAAAAACCACTAATTCTGATGCTATTTTTTTTTCAAAAAACACAAGTCACCCGGTTCCCCCATTTTAAGCCCAGTTATGATAGGTGGGTCACACCGAACAGGGTGATGTGGCACGACATAACGAATCGCAAATAGATAGAATAGCATAGACTAAATTGTAAAAAAGCCTAAGAGGATAAGATCTTCTAAAAAAGATGAAGAGAGGATAAGGTCGAGCTGCACTGTGCGGTTGAGCTCCATAGCAGCACGGGCCAGGAGCTGCAGCCAGGGGACTCAAGCACCACCGCGCCAGAGGGCCAGGTGCAGCATCCGGCGGGCTCGAGCTCCACCGCGTCCGAGGGCCAGGAGCACCATCCGGCGGGCTAGAGCTCCACTTTGCCGGAGGGCCAGGAGCAGCAGTCGGCGGGCTCGAGCTCCACCGCGCCGACGGGCCAGGAGCAGCATCTGGCAGGCTCAAGCTCCACCGCACCGGAGGGCTAGTAGCAGCAGCCGCCGGGCTTGAACTCCACCGGGCTAGGAACAGTAGCTACGCCGGGCGCGAGTAGCAGCGACGCCGGCCGCACACTGATACGTCTCCAACGTATCTATAATTTTTGATTGTTCCATGCTGTTATATTATCACTCTTGGATGTTTTACAATCATTTTATAGCAGCTTTATATCATTTTTTGGAACTAACCTATTGACATAGTGCCCAGTGCGAGTTGCTATTTTTTGCTTGTTTTTTACTTCACAGGAAATCAATATCAAACAGAGTCCAAACACAGCGAAACTTTTTGTTGATTTTTTCTGGACCAGAAGACACACGATGGGCCAAGAAAGTACTTGAGGGGAGCTCCGAGGGGAGCACAACCCACCAGGGTGCGCCTGGGGGCCCAGGCACGCCCAGGTGGGTTGTGCCCACCTCGTCCGCCTCCCGCACTGCCTCTTTGCTCTATAAATACCCTGGACGTCCAAAAACCCTAGGGGAGTCGACGAAAAATTATTCCAGCTGCCGCAAGTTCCGGAAACCACAGATCCAATCTGGACACCATCACGGAGGGGTTCATCATCCTCATTGGTGCCTCTCCGATTATGCATGAGTAGTTCATTGTAGACCTTTGGGTCCGTAGTTAGTATCTAGATGGCTTCGTCTCTCTCTTTTGATTCTCAATACAATGGTCTCTTGGAGATCTATTTGATGTAACTCTTTTTTGCGATGTGTTTGTTGGGATCCGATGAACTTTGAGTTTATGATCAGATTTATGTTTTTATCCATGAAAGTTATTTGAGTCTTTTGATCTCTTATATGCATGATTACTTATAGCCTCTTATTTCTTCTTCGAATCTTTGGTTTAGTTAGGCCGACTAGATCGATTTTTCTTGCCATGGGAAGAGGTGCTTTGTGATGGGTTCGATCTTACGGTGCTCAATCCCAGTGACAGAAGGGGAAATGACACGTATGTATCATTGCTATTAAGGATAACAAGAAGAGGCCTATTCCTACATGAATAGATCTTGTCTACATCATGTCATTGTTCTTATTCTATTACTCCGTTTCTCCATGAACTTAATACACTAGATGCATGCTGGACAGCGGTCGATGTGTGGAGTAATAGTAGTAGATGCAGGCAGGAGTCGGTCTACTAATCTTGGATGTGATGCCTATATAATGATCATTGCCTGGATATCGTCATGATTATTTGAAGTTCTATCAATTGCCCAACAGTAATTTGTTTACCCACCGTATGCTATTTTTCTCGAGAGAAGCCACTAGTGAAATCTACGGCCCCCGGGTCTATTTTCTCATCATATATTTTTAGATCTATATTGCTATTTGCCTTCTTATTTATTTGCATCTTTTATTTTCAGATCTATATTATCAAAAACCCAAAAATACCTCGCTAGATTTTATTTGCTTTTATTTGCATCTATCAATCTATTACAACTTTCTCACGTCCGTTTGCCAATTTCTGGCGTCGTTACCGGAAAGGTATTGACAACCCCTTTTACACGTCAGGTTGCAAGTATTTGTTCTTTGTGTGCAGGTGCCATTCACGTAGTGTTGCGTGGTTCTCCTACTGGTTCGATAACCTTGGTCTCATCACTAAGGGAAATACCTACCGTAGCTGTGATGCATCATCCCTTCCTCTTTGGGGAAATACCGACGTAGTTCTAGCCGCAATCAAATGGAATTTCTGGCGCCGTTGCCAGGGAGACATCATCAACATCTACCAGGTTCCTAATAACAAATCTCACCTCCTTGCAATTTACATTATTTGCCATTTGCCTCTCGTTTTCATCTCCCCCACTTCACCAAAATTTGTTGTTTTATTCGCCCTTTTTTTCCTTCTCCCTTTTTTTTCGTCAGATCTGTTTTTGAGTGCAATCTTGTTGCGTAGTCACGATGACTCAAGAGAACACCAAGTTGTGTGATTTCTCCAATACAAACAACAATGGTTTTATTAGCACTCCGATTGCTCCTCCTACCACTAGTGCGGAGTCTTGTGATATTAATGCTGCTTTGTTGAATCTTGTCATGAAAGATCAATTTTCCGGTACTCCTAATGAGGATGTCGCGTCCCATCTTAACACATTCATGGAATTGTGTGATATGCAAAAGAAAAAGGATGTGGACAATGATATTGTGAAGTTGAAATTATTCCCGTTTTCTTTGCGAGATCGTGCAAAAATTTGGTTTTCTTCTTTGCTTCGCAATAGTATCGATTCTTGGGATAAGTGCAAAGATGCTTTTATTACTAAGTATTTTCCTCCCATGAAAATTATTTCCCTTAGGACACAAATCATGAATTTTAAGCAACTTGAGCATGAACATGTCGCGCAATCTTGGGAAAGAATGAAATTGATGCTAAGAAATTGTCCTACCCATGGTTTAAATCTTTGGATGATCATACAAAAATTTTATGCGGGATTGAATTTTGTTTCTAGAAATCTTTTAGATTCTGCCGCGGGTGGTACTTTAATGGAAATTACTTTGGGTGAAGCTACTAAATTGATTGATAATATTATGGCAAATTATTCACAATGGCATACCGAAAGAGCTCCTACTAGTAAAAAAGTTAATTCGGTTGAAGAAATTTCTACTTTGAGTGAAAAAGTTGATGCTCTTATGAAATTGGTTGCTAATAAAAGTGCCCCTATTGATCTTAATTATGTGCCTTTGTCTACTTTGATTGAGCAAAATAGTGATGCCATATATGTGAATTTTGTTTCGCGCAATAATTTTAATAACAAGGCTTATAGAGGTAATTTTAATCCTAGGCCTTTTCTTAGTAATTCCTCTAATAATTATGGTAATTCCTATGGTAATCCTTCTTATAATAATAACAGGAACAGCTCTGATCTTGAGAATAATATTAAAGAATCTATCAATGCTCAAAATAATTTTAATATTACGATGGAAGAAAAATTGGGTAAGATTGATGATTTGTCTAGAAGCATTGATAGAATTTCTCATGATGTAGAAAATCTCAAGATGAAATTTTTTGTGCCTAAGGTTGAGGAAGCAATTAAAGCTTTATATGTTTCTATGGATGAAAGTAAGAAAAGAACCGCTATGCTTAGAGCTAGAAGAGAATTCTTAGAAAAAGCGTTTTCTAGTGATTGCTTTCATAAAAATGATGAAGATCTTAAAATGATTGGTGTTTCTTCTATTGATTCCTTGTTTAGTAAAATTAAAATTGATGATAAAGAGACTGGAGAAGAGTCAACTTTAGTTAGAAGGTGTCCCAATAATTCGGAGGGTGAAAATCTTGTTGAGAAAATTGATAAAAGTGGGTTTGGAGAGGTCAAAACTTTAACTAGTGATGTGCCCACTCTTTTGGATTACAAAGACTTTAATTATGATAATTGCTCTTTGATTGATTGTATATCTTTGTTGCAATCCATGATAAATTCACCCCATGCTTATGAACAAAATAAAGCTTTTACTAAACATATTGTTGATGCTATGATGAAAGCTTTGGAAGAAAAGTTGGAATTAGAGATTTCAATTCCTAGAAAATTACATGATGAATGGGAACCTACTATAAAAGTCAAGATTAAAAATTATGAGTGTTTTGCTTTATGTGATTTGGGTGCTAGTGCTTCTACAATTCTGAAATCTTTATGTGATGTGCTTGGTCTTACCGATATTGAAGAATGTTCTTTAAATTTGCACTTGGCGGATTCTACTATTAAAAAGCCTATGGGAAGAATTAATGATGTTATTATTCTTGCAAATAGGAATTATGTGCCCATAGATTTTATTGTTCTTGATATTGATTGCAATCCATCTTGTCCAATTATTCTTGGTAGACCGTTTTTACGCACTATAGGTGCCGTGATTGATATGAAAGAAGGGAACATCAAATTCCAATTTCCTTTGAGAAAGGGTATGGAACACTTCCCTAGAACAAGAATTAATACACCATATGAATCAATCATGAGGGCATCTTACAGATCTAGAAACAAAGATGACAACACTTAGATCTATGCATTATGACTAGCTAAGGGCATAAAACAATAGCGCTTGTTGGGAGGCAACCCAATGAATAAAATTTGTTTTTTGTCTTTTTCTTTCTATTCTTGAGTGTTTGCACAATTATGCTACTGTTATGATTGTGTTTTTTATGTTTTAATTAGTGTTTGTGCCAAGCGAAGCCTTTGGGATCATGTTGGGTGATAGTTGATTTGACCTTGTTGAAAAACAGAAACCTTTGCGTCCAGTAAAATAAATTTAGAAATTCACAGAAGCGACGAAAAATTCTGATTTTTTTTTACAAAAGATTGATATAGAAATTTTCTACGTTGTCATAATGTTCAGAATTTTTGGAGTTACAGAAGTATTCGAAGTATGCAGATTGCTACAGACTGTTCTGTTTTTGACAGATTCTATTTTCTTTGCGTTGTGTGCTTATTTCGATGAGTCTATGGTTTGTATTGGAGGGTATAAGCTATAGTAAAGTTGGAATATAGTAGATATAATGGAAAAATAAAATATTAATGGGTTTGCAACAGTACTTATAGTAGTGATTTGCTTTGTTATACTAACGGATCTCATGAAGGTTTTGTTGAGTTTTGTGTGATTGAGGTTTTCATGTTTTGGGTGAGATCACGATGGATGAAGGAATAAGGAGTAAGAAAAGCCTAAGCTTGGGGATGCCCCATGGCACCCCAAGTTATTATCCAAAAGAGGAACAAGCAACTAAGCTTGGGGATGCACCGAGTGGCATCCCCTCTTTCTTCTAACGACCATCAGTATTTTACTTGGAGCTATATTTTTATTCGTCACATATCATGAGTTTTGCTTGGAGCGACTTGTATGATATGAGTCTTTGCTTGTTTTACTTTTTATTTTAAGTCAAGTATCCTTGCTGGACACACCTATTTGAGAGAGCCAAAATTATGCCATGATTTGTTAGAATTGCTCTCTATGCTTCACTTAAATCTTTATGAGCTTGGAATTGCTCTAGTGCTTCACTTATATCTTTTTGAGCATGATGTGCTCTAGTATTTTTGAAGAAATGCTCTCATGCTTAACTTAGATTTAATTGAGAGTAGTAATTTTGAAGAAATTCTCTCATGCTTCACTGGGAGAAAAAAAATTATGCTCATGTTTTTCACTTAGATTTGTTTGAGCTATCAAGAGCAACATATAAAATTAGTCCCAAAGTGATAGATATCCAAGAGGGATATAATAAAAACTTTCATGAAGATCATTGGACAAAATAAACTTGATTCCTTGTAATAGTTTTGCGATAGGATGATATAATATGTGAGTCATGTAAATGAGTAATTATGGCTTAGTAAGAATATTGATGTTAAGGTTTGTGATTCCCTATGCAAGCACGAAAGTCAATAGTTATGCAATGAAATTATATCCTACTTGTGGTGCATTATTCGGCGTTAGTTATGCTTAATGCTCGCTTATGAGATTTTTCGTTTCTTGGTTGGATGCTTCTCAATCTTTTGCTAGCCTTCATTTGCACCAAGTATTATCACTACTTGTGCATCCAAAACTCTTAAACCCAATTTTGCCATATGAGTCCAGTATACCTACCTATATGCGGTATTCTTTTGTCGTTCTAAGAAATGTATGTGCCATCTCTAATTTTCAAAATAAATTTCTCTCGTACCGCTCATGAAGCGGCAGGGGGTGGCCAATATTTTCCATGCTAGATGTGTTATTCTCAAGATGAGTTTGTATTCACTTGTCATTGCACGAGAGTACGGCAAAGGTATTAGGGATGCCCAGTCCCGAATTGAAAAATGAATTTACTTTATGTTGTCAAATAATAAATTCCTTGGAAAGTGTTGGTATGGACGGCGCCCGTGGATTCGGTTTGCCGTGGAATGTGAAAGTATGGTGGAAAAAGGTATAAACTTTATTTTCTGTTTGGGAACCGCCTATGATATATCTAGCATCGAAAGTGTTGGGAATTACTCGGTCGTTTTCGTTGACAAGAAAAGCATGCCACCCAAAATGTTTTTATCTCTATCTTTTTCGTTTTGAGCTCTGGCACCTCTACAAATCCCTACTTCCTCTACGAAGGGCCTTTCTATTTACTTTATGCAATTTTTATTTTGAGTCTCCATCTTCTCTTATAAAGCACCAACTAAGGGGCACTATGATCATACTTGAGCATTGGGTGTAGCTAATATGCGAGTGTGTTTCATGAATGGATCAATGATTGAGCATAATGGGCTAGGGATAACTTGCTTTAGTACTGGTATTTTGAAAGACATGGTTGCTTGTTATATGCTTGAGTATTGAAATCTTCATGTCAAAACTAGACTATTGCTTTGAATCACATAAAAGTCCAAATGTCCATGATATAAAGAAAAGAATATGTGATGAACAAGTTAGGCAGCATTCCACATCAAAAATTCTGTTATTATCATTTACCTACTCGAGGACGAGCAGGAATTAAGCTTGGGGATGCTGATACATCTCCAATGTATCTATAATTTTTTATTGTTCCATGCTGTTATATTATCATTCTTGGATGTTTTATAATCATTTTATAGCAACTTTATATCATTTTTTGGGACTAACCTATTGACATAGTACCCAGTGCTAGTTGCTGTTTTTTGCTTGTTTTTTACTTCACAGGAAATCAATACCAAACGAAGTCCAAACGCAGACAAACTTTTTGGTGATTTTTTCTGGACCAGAAGACACACGATGGGCCAAGAAAGTACCTGAGGGGAGCTCCAAGGGGAGCACAACCCACCAGGGCGCCCAGGTGGGTTGTGCCCACCTCGACCACCTCCAGCACCGCCTCTTCGCTCTATAAATACCCTGGACGTCCAAAAACCCTAGGGGAGTCGACGAAAAACTATTCCAGCCGCCGCAAGTTCCAGAAACCACAGATCCAATCTAGACACCATCACGGAGGGGTTCATCATCCTCATTGGTGCCTCTCCGATGATGTGTGAGTAGTTCATTGTACACCTTCGGGTCCGTAGTTAGTAGCTACATGGCTTCCTATCTCTCTTTTGATTCTCAATACAATGGTCTCTTGGAGATCTATTTGATGTAACTCTTTTTTGCGGTGTGTTTGTTGGGATGCGATGAACTTTGAGTTTATGATCAGATCTATGTTTTTATCCATGAAAGTTATTTGAGTCTTTTGATTTCTTATATGCATGATTACTTATAGCCTCGTATTTCTTCTTCGAATCTTTGGTTTAGTTAGGCTGACTAGATCGATTTTTCTTGCCATGGGAAGAGGTGCTTTGTGATGGGTTCGATCTTACGGTGCTCAATCCCAGTGACAGAAGGGGAAATGACACGTATGTATCATTGCTATTAAGGATAACAAGAAGGGGCCTATTCCTACATGAATAGATCTTGTCTACATCATGTCATCGTTCTTATTGTATTACTCCATTTCTCCATGAACTTAATACACTAGATGCATGCTGGACACCGGTCGATGTGTGGAGTAATAGTAGTAGATGCAGGCAGGAGTCGGTTTACTAATCTTGGACATGATGGCTATATAATGATCATTGCCTGGATATCATCATGATTATTTGAAGTTCTATCAATTGCCCAACAGTAATTTGTTTACCCACCGTATGCTATTTTTCTCGAGAGAAGCCACTTGTGAAATCTACGGCCCCCGGGTCTATTTTCTCATTATATATTTTCAGATCTATATTGTTATTTTCCTTCTTATTTATTTGCATCTTTTATTTTCAGATCAATATTATCAAACACCCAAAAATACCTCACTGAATTTTATTTGCTTTTATTTGCGTCTATCAATCTATTACAACTTTCTCACGTCCGTTTGCCAATTTCTGGCGCCGTTACCCGAAAGGGATTGACAACCCCATTTACATGTCGGGTTGCAAGTATTTGTTCTTTGTGTGCAGGTGCCAGTCACGTAGTGTTGCGTGGTTCTCCTACTGGTTCGATAATCTTGTTCTCATCACTGAGGGAAATACCTACCGTAGCTGGGCTACATCATCCCTTCCTCTTTGGGGAAATACCGACGTAGTTCTAGCTGCAACCACACACCTGATGGAGCAGCCCTGCGCCGGCCGCGTACGGGTGCGAACAGCGGCGGCACCGACCGGGCACTGGAGCGAGTAGCAGCGACGCCGGCCGGACACCAACTGGGGCAGCCACTAGGCCGGCCACATAGGGGCGCGTGCAGCGGCATCGCTGGCCACACACCCGAGTAAGCAGTAGTTGCACCCGCCGCATGGGCGCGAGTAGCTGTGGTGCCTGTCGTGCTCACGGTCCTCCCCGGCCTCACGCCCCATTTCCCCTGGCTCTCAGCGGTGGTGGCCCGGAGAGGGGAGTGGCCACCGGCATGCACCACCGGACTAGTGGGAGATGAAGGTCATGGAGAACCCGATTGCTTTTTTTGAGGTGATAGAGGCAAAGGTGTCCCGTCTTTCGATGAGATAGTGGCTATCATTTTTTATGGAGTCGACTTTGACGATCCGACTACGAACATGCGAGGACGTCGCGCCTTAGCAATCGCCAAACCAACTCCGAGAGGTTATTGACCACGCCGGAGCATGATCAACCTGACCACGAGGGTCTATTTCCTGCAAGCAAACAAAGAACAAGCAAGAAACTAAGATTGCAATCTGGATATTGCGAATATAAGAGGAAAGCTTTATTGATCATGGTGGGGTTCTGTGACGTCTTGGTCTGGTCGTTGAACACAAACGAAGTACGCGAAGTTGCAGCTATGGCGAACTTTTAATCTAAACAAAACCCAAAGTCTAAACGATGCCCTAAGGGCTGTATATATGGAGGAAGAGGGGGGAATTTCGTGACCCTTGAAGGAGGGGTCCGAAACCAACCCTAACTCTTGTTTCCCCACACATACGGACTCTAAAAACAGCCTATACTTAAGTTTTTCAAAATTACATGGGTCTGGCCCAAAAATAAGGTGGCGCATCACCTAAAATAAGCTATGGACAAAATTTATGAAAGGGCATCTTGTATATTTCATCCATGTCCTTGTAGGTCATCACGGAGGCTTCAAAGTGCTCAAATATGCACTAGAAATGCCATTCTGGATCCCTTCGCGCGCGCCTTCATCTCCATGCTTGATCATGCTCCAGTGTTCATCCCTCTTGTCCATGCTAGGCCCTTCATTAGTAATCAACACAAATGTATCCAATTTAGGCAGCATCATATTCTCATGAACATTAGAATTGTCACCAAGAAACGAAAGTACCAGGTAATTCAATTGGCGTGCGCGAGCTCTAGTAATTGGTCTAGTATGTATAGTAGCAGGGGCTGTGGGTGTAACAATGGTATTGATGTCCTCATCATCAGGGCTCTTTTTTGCAAATCACAAATGTATCAGGGTGTAATTGGCTTTTTTCTTTGCCACATCACCCTGTCTAGCGGGACCCACCTGTCATACTCATGCTCAAAACATCCTAAGTCGACTCGAAATTAGTGGTTTTTGGCACAATATTGTAGAACTGTGGTTTCTGCAACCTAGCCTTCAATGTCGATGTTTTCTGCAATTCACTCGTTTGCGGACGCTCCGGAAAATGAGAGCTCAATGATACAAGCAGTTTATGGCCTCTGGTTAGCACGTAATGATGAGAGAGATGGACGCAAGATAGCTGAACCATATGAAATAATGCAGACTATTGTGTCTTATATATGTGAATGAGTGGAATGATATACACAGAAAGGGGGGTTAAGACCAGCAAACCAAAGATTAGGTAGGCGTGCGAGGGTCCAGACGAGGGATGGATCAAAGCCAACTCCGACGGTGCGGTGTCCAAGCATCAAGACAAAGGAGGAGGAGGTGTTGTGCTCCATGATCATGTCGACGCTTTCAAGGCTGTAGCATGCCAATACGACAGTAGGTCGGCAGACCCGGAGAAGGTGGAGATACTGGCTTGCAAGAGAGCCATCCAGCTTGCAACAGAGGTAATGTTGGGGAATGTTGCATGAAAACAAAAAAAATACCTACGCCCACGCAAGGTCTATCAAGGAGATGCATAGCAACGAGAGGGGAGAGTGTGTCTACGTACCCTCGTAGACCGTAAGCGGAAGCGTTTCACAACGCGGTTGATGTAGTCGAACTTTCTTTGCGATCCAACCGATCAATTACCGAACGTACGGCACCTCCGCGTTCAGCACATGTTCAGCTCAGTGACGTCCGCGCCTTCTTGATCCAGCAAGACGGTGAGGTAGTGGATGAGTTCCGGTAGCACGATGGCATGGTGATGGTGAAGTGAGGTCTGTAGGGCTTCACCTAAGCACTATGAAAATATGACCGGGGGTGTAAACGGTGGAAGGGGGCGCCGCACACGGCTAGGCAATTGTATGTTGTGTGCTAGGTGCCCCCCTCCCACATAATATATAGGTGGGAGGGAGGGAGGAGCAGCCAAAGGAGGCGCCCAAGTAGGATGAATCCGACTTGGGGTCCCTCCCAAGCCGCGACCCCCCTGCCATATATAAACAAGGGGGAAGGAAAGAGGGGGGGAAGGGGGAGTCCTACTCCACACTTTCCTTTCCCTCCCCTCTTTCCTTCGCCTCCTCATAGGGCCAGCCTCTATAGGGGCGCGCCAGCCCCTTGTGGGCTGGTGTGTTCCCTCACTTGGCCCATAAGGCCCATATCTTTGCCGGGGGTGCCCGAAAGTTCTTTCCGGTGACCCGATAAGTACCCGGTACCCTCTGAAACACTTCCGTTATCCGAATACCATCATACTATATATCAATCTTTACCTCTCGACCATTTCGACACTCTTCGTCATGTCCGTGATCTCATCCGGGACTCCGAACAGTATTCGGTCACCAAATCATACAACTCATATAACACTATATCGTCAACGAACGTTAAGCGTGCGGACCCTACGGGTTCGAGAACTATGTAGACATGACCGAGACACCTCTCTGGTCAATAACCAATAGCGGAACCTGGATGCCCATATTGGCTCCTACATATTCTACGAAGATCTTTATCGGTCGCACCGTTATGACAACATACGTAATTCCCTTTGTCCATCGGTATGTTACTTGCCCGAGATTCGATCATCGTTATCTTCATACCTAGTTCAATATCATTACCGGCAAGTCTCTTTACTCGTTCCATAATACATCACCTCGTTACTAACTCTTTAGTGTTTTGCTTGCAAGCTTATGATGTGTATTACCGAGAGGGCCCAGAGATACCTCTCCAAAACTCGGAGTGACAAATCCTAATCTTGATCTATGCCAACTCAACAAACACCTTCGGAGATACTTGTAGAGCATCTTTATGATCACCCATTTACGTTGTGACGTTTGATAGCACACAAGGTATTCCTCCGGTATTCAGGAGTTGCATAATCTCATAGTTGAAGGAATATGTATTTGACATGAAGAAAGCAATAAACTACTGGAATCCACTTCTTTGCCGTCTGCCACTTCTTTGCCGTCTGCTTGCTGACGGCAAAGAAGGTCTTTGCCGTCCGCTTACGAAAAACGGATGGCAAAGAACTGGCTGATGGCAAAGAAGGTCTTTGCCATCAGCCAGTTCTTTGCTGTCGGCTAGCGGACGGCAAAGAATCTTTGCCGTCAGTTGGCGGACGGCAAAGAGAGAGGTGGGCCCCACTAACGAGCTGCTTACAAAAAAAACTAACGGCCCCCTCTTTGCCGTCTGCTAGCGGACGGCAAAGAGAAAAAAAGCGGACGACAAAGGGGGGCGGACAGCAAAGAGATAACCTAACTAACGGATCCCCACCCCTCCTTCCCCCTCTCCTCTTTCGTCCCTCTCATCCCCTACCGACCACCGCAGCCCCCCCTACCCCACCGCCCCCTCCCCCCCTCCCCGGCGCCCCGACCACCCGCCGCCGGCCCCTTGCCTGTCCACCGTCGCCCCCACCCCGCCCTCTCTGCCTCCACCAAAGAAACGCCGACACCTGTAGCAACAAGAAGCGTGTGCGTACGCCTGGGTCAGGGAACCCGGGCTAACTCCGAGTCTTCCCCACCCACCCTCACTCGCAAACAGCCCCTGTCCGTGATGTCCGGCCCAGCCTCAACCTCGCCTTCATCCCGCCCCTGTCCGCCCCTCCCCTTCGTTGACTTCCCCGTTGCCCCCTCTGCCGACGCGCCGGAGGGCATCCCCCCCGATCCAGTCCGGGCCGCTGCCTTCCCCACCCGCCGCTAGCCACCCCCCATCCACCGCCGTCCCCCCCCCACCCCCGCTCTGCCTCCCCCTCCACCGGGCCGCCGCCGCCCCCCACCCGCCTCGGCCTCCCCCACCCTCCACCGGGCCGCCGCCATCCCCACCCCCGCGCCGCGGCCTCCCCCTCCCCGCCTCCCCCCGTCTCCCCCTCCACCGGCGATCCCCTGCCTGCAGTGAGTGATCTCCCCCCCTTTTTTAGTTTAGTTTCTTTAGTTATTTATTTTCTGTTTTAGTTATAGTTTTACTTTAGTTTTAGTTTCATAGTTTTAGTTTGTAGTTTTATTTTTAGTTTAGTTTATTTTAGATTAGTTTTAGTTTTAGTTTAGAAGAAGAAGAGTAGAAGGAGGAGGAGGAGGGAGGAAGAGGAGGGAGAAGAAGAAAGAAAAGAAGAAGAAGAAAGAAGAAGAAGAAGAAGAAGAAGAAGAAGAAGAAGAAGAAGAAGAAGAAGAAGAAGAAGAAGAAGAAGAAGAAGAAGAAGAAGAAGAAGAGGAAGAAGAAGATATTTAATCTGCAAATATTGCTGCACTGGTTGAATGTTGTGAAAGTTTTGTGAAACTTCCAGATAGCATTGTCAGGCTTCAAGGGCACCATAGAACATGTCACCATAGTAAGAACATATCACCATAAAACCTCCCCCCGCCAATTCTTTAGATATAGTTTTAGATAATAAATAGTTTTAGATAGTTTACATATTAGAAAAGAAGAAGGAAAAAAAGGAAAAAAGAAAAAAGGAAAAGAAGAAGAGGGAAAGGGAAAGGAAGAAGAGGAAGAGGAGGAGAAAAAGAATAAGAAAAAGAAGAAGAAGAAGAAGAAGAAGAAGAAGAAGAAGAAGAAGAAGAAGAAGAGGAAGAAGAAGAAGAAAAGGAAAAAGAGGAAAAAAGAAGAAGAGGGGAAGAAGAAGAAAAAGACACGTTTTTATACTTTCTTATATAGGGTTCCGCCACGTTTTGCAGTTTCTTTCTTTTCTTTAGTTGAATGTTTTTATACTGCTAGCTAGTTGCCTAGTTTGCTGACCCAAAGAAGTTAAAATAGTTATTATATGAAATTCAACTAAAGTCAACATTTTTGACGACTAGTGCTACTAATAAATTCAACTAGAGCCATCATATGTCCACAAGTGCATTATTTTTTGAATGAGAAATGATAACTTGGTGTAGTTGATTATCTTCTGCTGCTTATCAGAGATGGGGGGAAGCCGCCACCGCAGACTCCGCTCTGCCACACCGGAGTACGAGTTGGATGCTTTCGAGTTCTTCAGTATCATACTTGGGACTTCAGTATCATCCACGAGGCAGGTATATAAAAGGAGAGATCTCCCCTTCACCCATCTCATTATGATAACTCTGTTGTTTGCTACATCACTCATTGTCCCAAACTGCAGAGGCTGCCTGACACTTTTATGAACATGCTGGGTGAAGATCCGCCAAATAATGTGAAGCTGCGACAGGCCGGCAGCGGGTTTTGCAGGCTATGGGACGTGGAGTTGGTGATCAAGGAGGGCCACATGTACCTGTGTCGTGGCTGGGAGAAGTTCTACCGTGCCTACGACCTGCGGCAGGGGTACTTCCTTCTCTTCAGGTACGACGACGACGCCACCATGCTCATCGTGAAGGTGTTCAACGCGACTATGTGTCGCATGCGCTACGCTGACGACGATGATGCCAGTACGTTCTGCCTCTTCTTATTCCTCTACATTTGGCTTTGTCTCGCATCGATTGTTAACGGTCATTGTTGCATTTGGGCAGGCAATGGGAGCAGCAGCAGCGACACTGGCTACAGCCAAAGCAGCAGCGATTCTGGCTGTAGCAAAAGCAACAGCAAGGAGGATGATCCGGACTGGAGTGGGGAAGAAGAGGAGCAGAGTGGGCATCAGGCTGAGGATGACCTAGCGATGGTGGTGGCTGAGGATGACCTAGCGATGGTCGTGCCTGTCCTGCCTAAAGATGGCCTCGCGATGGTGGTGGTGCCTGACAATGACCTTGTGCCGGTGGTGGCACCGGCGATCCCACAGCTGGGCGACATGACCACGCCAATTGTGGTAGAAGACTACATCCCACTGCCTCCACCGCCTCGCCGCTCTTGGCGCATCGGGCTGAGGAAGGAGAAGGAGAAGAACAATGAGAACTGAACTATGTCAGGTATGTTTGATCTCCAAAATGATCTATATATACATAGCTTTGTTTCCTCCGAAATGACATAAGTTAGCTCTAAGTTAGCTCTAATATGCTTAGTTACCTATGTTAGCTCTAATATGCTAAGTTATCTCTACTATGCTTACTTTCCTATAGGTTAACTCCAAAATTACTTATGTTAGCACAAAATGACCAAGTTTACATAATAAGCTTATAGTCTTCTTCTTCTTCTTCTTCTTCTTCTTCCTCTTATTCTTCTAGTCTTCTTCTAGTATTCTTATAGTCTTCTTCTTCTTCCTCTTCTTCTTCTTCTTCTTCATTTTCTTCTAGGTTAGCTCCATATTACTTAAGTATGCTTACTTCTTATAGTCTTGTTCTTCTTCTTCATTTTATTCTTCTTCTTCTAACATCTTGTTTATCATTTCGCAGATTTGATTTAATTCACGGAAGCTTGCATGGATGGAGTGCTTCTTTTCCATTTGTGCTTTTATTTTGTATCAATGAACTTGCATGGTTGGAACTTGTTATATGGATGGATGGATAACGGTGTTGGATGAACAATGTGAAACTTTTGTAATATGTAAGGATGGAACTATATATGTGTTGGTTATGTATGTATATATGATGAAACTAGTGTGTTGGATATGCTTGTTGTGTATATATGTATATCTGCGAATTGCTGTCAAATTGAATGAATTAAATTAAAAACAGGGCTGTACAGGCTCTTTGCCGTCAGCTAGCTGACGGCAAACATGCCACGTGGCAGCTACCTGTTATTCCTGGGACTGGCATGTTTGAGCACTTTGCCGTCTGCCAGCGGACGGCAAAGACGTTAGCCTCTTTGCTGTCCGCTGGCTGACGGCAAAGCACGCCGTTAACCCCTAACGGCCCTCACCCCACCTCACTACCGTCCACGATCTTTGCCGTCTGCTGGCCACCAGAGGCGGACGGCACAATCCTTTGCGGTCCGTTTCCAGGAAGCGGATGGCAAAGAAGGCCTTTGCTGGCACGTGTTCATCCGGACATTTTGTCGTCTGCTGGCGGACGGCAAAGACGTTTGCCGTCCGTGATCTATGCCTTTGCCGTCCGCCGTGGCGGACGGCAAAGAAGCTGATTCCAGTAGTGATAGCAATAAACTACACAATCATTATGCTAAGCTAACGGGTGGGTCTTGTCCATCACATCATTCTCCTAATGATGTGATCCCGTTATCAAATGACAACACATGTCTATGGTTAGGAAACCTTAACCATCTTTGATCAACGAGCTAGTCTAGTAGAGGCATACCAGGGACACAGTATTTATTTATGTATTCACAAATGTATTTAAGTTTTCGATCAATACAATTCAAGCATGAATAATAAACCATTATCATGAATAAGGAAATATAAAATAACAACTTTATTATTGCCTCTAGGGCATATTTCCTTCAGTCTCCCACTTGCACTAGAGTGAAAAATCTAGTTCACATCGCTATGTGATTAACACCAATAGTTCACATCGTCATGTGATTAACACCCATAGTTCACATCGCCATGTGACCAACACCCAAAGGGTTTACTAGAGTCAATAATCTAGTTCACATCGCCATGTGATTAACATCCAAAGAGTACCAAGGTGTGATCATGTTTTGCTTGCGAGAGAAGTTTAGTCAACAAGTCTGCCACATTCAGATCCGTATGTATTTTGCAAATTTCAATGTCTAAAATGCTCTGCATGGAGCTACTCTAGCTAATTGTTCCCACTTTCAATATGTATCCAGATCGGGACTCAGAGTCATCCGGATTGGTTTCAAAGCTTGCATCGACGTAACCCTTTACGACGAACTCTTTATCACCTCCATAACCGAGAAATATCTCCTTAGTCCTAACTAAGGATAATTTTGACCGCTGTCCAGTGATCTTACTCCTGGATCACTATTGCACCTCCTTTCCAAACTCATGGCAAGGTACACAACAGGTCTGCTACACAGCATGGCATACTTTATATAACCTATGGCTGAGGCATAGGGAATGACTTTCATTCTCTCTCTATTTTCTGCCGCGGTCGGGTTTTGAGTCTTACTCAACTTCACACCTTGCAACACAGGCAAGAACCCTTTCTTTAACTAATCTATTTTGAACTTCTTCAAAACTTTGCCAAGGTATTTGCTTTGTGAAAGTCCCATTAAGCGTCTCGATCTATCCCTATAGATCTTGATGCTCAATATGTAAGCAGCTTTACCGGGGTCATTCATTGAAAAATTCTTATTCAAGTATCCTTTTATGCTATCCAGAAATTCTATATCATTTCCAATCAATAATATGTCATCCACATATAATATCAGAAATGCTACAGAGCTCCCACTCACTTTCTTGTAAATACAGGCTTCCCCACAAGTCTGTATAAAACCATATGCTTTGATCACCTCATCAAAGTGTATATTCCAACTCCGAGATGCTTGCACCAGTCCATAGATGGATTGCTGGAGCTTGCACACTTTGTTAGTACCTTTAGGATCGACAAAACCTTTCTGATTGCATCATATACAACTCTTCTTTAAGAAATCCATTAAGGAATGTAGTTTTGACGTCCATTTGCCAGATTTCATAAAATACGGCAATTGCTAACATGATTCAGACAGACTTAAGCATCACTACGGGTGAGGAAGTCTCATCGTAGTCAACCTTTTGAACTTGTCGAAAACCTTTTGCGACAAGTCGAGCTTTGTAGATAGTAACATTACCATGAGCGTCAGTATTCTTCTTGGAGATCCATTTATTTTTTATGTCTTGCTGATCATCGGGCAAATCCACCACAGTCCATACTTTGTTCTCATACATGGATCCTATCTCAGATTTCATGGCCTCAAGCCATCTGTCGAAATCTGGGCTCATCATAGCTTTTTCATAGTTCATAGGTTCGCCTTGGTCCAATAACATGACTTCCAAAACAGGATTACCGTACCACTCTAGTGCGGATCGTGCTCTGGTCGACCTACGAGGTTCTGTAGTAACTTGATCTGAAGTTTCATGATCATTATCATTTGCTTCCTCTCTGGTTGGTGTAGGCATCACGGGAATGGTTTTCTTTGATATGCTACTCTCCAATTCGAGAGAATGTACAATTAACTCATCAATTTCTACTTTCCTCCCACTCACTTCTTTCGAGAGAAACTCCTTCTCTAGAAAAGACCCAAACTTAGCAACAAAGATCTTGCCTTCGGATCTGTGGTAGAAGGTGTACCCAATAGTGTTTTTAGGGTATCCTATGAAGACGCACTTCTCCGATTTGGGTTCGAGCTTATCTAGCTGAAGCCTTTTGACATAAGCATCGCATCCCCAAACTTTAAGAAACGACAGCTTAGGTTTCTAGCCAAACCATAGTTCATACGGTGTCGTCTCAATGGATTTAGATGGTGCCCTATTTAACGTGAATGCGGCTGTCTCTAATGCATAACCCCGAAACGATAGTGTAAATCGGTAAGAACATCATAGAACACACCATATCCAAAAAAGTACTATTACGACATTCGAACACACCATTACGCTGTGGTGTTCCAGGTGGCGTGAGTTGTGAAACAATTCCACATTGTTTTGAATGAAGGTTAAACTCATAACTCAAATATTCGCCTCCACGATCAGATCACAGAAACTTTATTTTCTTGTTACGATGATTCTCCACTTCATTCTGAAATTCTTTGAACTTTTCAAATGTTTCAGACTTGTGTTTCATCAAGTAGATATACCCATACCTACTCAAATCATCTATGAAGGTCAGAAAATAACGATACCCGCCGTGTCCTTCAACACTCATCGGACCGCATACATCGGTATGTATTATTCCCAATAAGTCATTAGCTTGCTCCATTGTTCCGGAGAATGGAGTTTTAGTAGTGTTACCCATGAGGCATGGTTCGCAAGTATCAAATGATTCATAATCAAGTGATTCCAAAAATCCATCCGCATGGAGTTTCTTCATGCGGTTTATACCAATATGACCTAAACGGCAGTGCCACAAGTATGTTGCACTATCATTATCAACTTTGCATCTTTTGGCATCAATATTATGAATATGTGTATCACTATGATCGAGATTCAATGAACCATTCACATTAGGTGTATGACCATAGAAGGTTTTATTCATGTAAACAGAACAACAATTATTCTTTGACTTAAATGATTAATCGTGTTGCAATAAACATGATCCAATCATATTCATGCTCAACGCAAACACCAAATAACTTTTATTTAAGTTCAACACTAATCCCGAAGGTAGAGGGAGTGTGCGATGGTGATCGTATCAACCTTGGAATCACTTCCAACACCCATCGTCACTTCGGCCTTAACTAGTCACTATTCATTCTGCAACTCCTGTTTCGAGTTACTAATCTTAGCAACTGAATCGGTATCAAATAACCAGGGGCGACTACGAACACTAGTAAAGTACACATCAATAACTTGTATATCAAATATACCTTTGTTCACTTTGCCATCCTTCTTATCCGCCAAGTATTTGGGGCAGTTTCGCTTCCAGTGACCATTTCCTTTGCAGTAGAACTATATCTTCCTTTGCATTTATATCTTGAAATTTAGTGAAGGGATGATATTATAATGCTACCATCATTCTAAGAAAAATAAGATGCATAAAAGATAAACATCACATGCAACCAAAATATGTGACATGATATGGCCATCATCATCTTGTGCTTTTGATCTCCATCTCCAAAGCATCGTCATGATCTCCATCGTCACCGGCTCGACACCTTGATCTCCATCGTTGTGTCATGGTCGTCTCGCCAACTATTGCTAACGCATAGTGATAAAGTAAAGCAATTACATGGCGTTTGCATTTCATACAATAAAGAGACAACCATAAGGCTCCTGCCGGTTGCCGATAAATTACAAAACATGATCATCTCATACAATAACGTATATCACATCATGTCTTGACCATATCACATCACAACATACCCTGCAAAAACAAGTTAGACGTCATCTATTAGTTGTTGCAAATTTTATGTGGCTACTACGGGTTTCTAGCAAGAACCGTTCTTACCTATGGCAAAAACCACAGCGGTGAATTATCAAGTTTGCTGTTTTAGCCTTCTTCAAGGACCGGCCATAGTCAAATTAGATTCAACTAAAGTAGGAGACACAGACACCCGCCAGCCACCTTTATGCAAAACTAGTTGCATGTCAGTCGGTGGAACCGGTCTCATGTACGTGCACATGTAAGGTTAGTCCGGGCCGCTTCATCCCACATTACCGCCGAATCAAAATAAGACGTTGGTGGTAAGCAGTATGAACATCACCGCCCACAACTTCTTTGTGTTCTACTCGTGCATATCATCTACGCATAGACCTGTCTCTGATACCACTTTTGGGGAACGTTGCATGAAAACAAACAAAAAATTCCTACGCCCACGCAAGATCTATCAAGGAGATACATAGCAATAAGAGGGGAGAGTGTTTCTACGTACCCTCGTGGACCATAAGGAGAAGCGTTTCACAATGCGGTTGATCATGATGTAGTCAAACTTTCTTCGTGATTCAACCGATCAAGTACCGAACGTATGACACATTCGCGTTCAGCACATGTTCAGCTCGGTGACGTCCGCGCCTTCTTGATCCAGCAAGACGGCGAGGTAGTGGATGACTTCCGGTAGCACGACGGCGTGGTGACGGTGATGGTGAAGTGATCTCCGCAGGGCTTCGCCTAAGCACTACGAAAATATGACCGGGGGTGTAAACGGTAGAAGGGGGTGCTGTACACGGCTAGGCAATTGTTTGTTTTGTGCTAGGCGCCCCCCTCCCACATATATATATAGGTGGGAGGGAGGGAGGGGTCATAACCCACAAGTATAGGGGATCGCAACAGTTTTCGAGGGTAGAGTATTCAGCCCAAATTTATTGATTCGACACAAGGGGAGCCAAAGAATATTTGCAAGTATTAGCAGCTGAGTTGTCAATTCAACCACACCTGGAGATTAATTATCTGCAGCAAAGTGAACAGTAGCACAGTAGTATCATAGTTTCGATAGTTGTAGCAACAGCAATACTAACGGTAACAGTGATAACAGTAATTTTGTAACAAGTGCAATAGTGACAGTAGCAGTAGTAACTTGGCAAGAACAATATGTAGGAAAATCGTAGGCATTGGATCGGTAATTTGTTGGACGATATTCATCATGAGACAGTTATAACCTAGGGCGATACGGCATTAGCTCTAGTTCATAAATATAATGTAGGCATGTATTCCGTAAATAGTCATACGTGCTTATGGAAAGAACTTGCATGACATCTTTTGTCCTACCCTCCCGTGGCAGCGGGGTCCATATAGGAAACTAAGGGATATTAAGGCCTCCTTCTAATAGAGAACCGAAACAAAGCATTAACACAAGGTGAATACATGGACTCCTCAAACTACGGTCATCACCGGGAGTGGTCCCGACTATTGTCAATCCGGGGTTGCCCGATCATAACACGCAGTAGGTGACTATAACTTGCAAGATCGGATCTAGAACATGGATATAATGATGATAACATAAACGGTTCAGATCTGAAATCATGGCACGCGGGCCCAAAGTGACAAGCATTAAGCATGGCAAAGTCATAGCAACATCAATCTCAGAACATAATGGATACTAGGGATCAAGCCCTAACAAAAACTAACTTGATTACATGATGAATCTCATCCAACTCCTCACCGACCAGCGAGCCTACGAGGGAATTACTCACTCCCGGTGGGGAGTATCATGGAATTGGCGATGGAGAAGGGTTGGTGATGATGAAGATCGAAGATCCCCCTCTCCGGAGCTCCAAACAGACTCCAGATCTGGCCTCCCGATGAAGAACAGGAGGTGGCGGCGGCTCCGTCTTGCAAAACGCGATAATTCTTTCTCCCTGATTTTTTTCTGGAAAAATAGGATTTTATAGAGTCAGTTTCAGGGTCTGCGGGGCCACCAGGTGGGGACAACCCACCTAGGTGTGCCTGGAAGGGGTGGCACGCCCTGGTAGGTTGTGCCCACCTAGGTGCACCCCTCCGGTGGTTCTTGGCTCCGGAAATTATCTTTTATGGTATAAAAAATCCTCACAAAGTTTCGTTCCATTCCGAGAACATTTATTTCTGCACAAAAACAACACCATGGTAGTTCTACTGAAAACAGCGTCAGTCTGGGTTAGTTTCATTCAAATCATGCAAATTAGAGTCCAAAACAAGAGGAAAAGCATTACGAAAAGTAGATACGACGAAGACGTATCAACTCCCCCAAGCTTAAACCTTTGCTTGTCCTCAAGCAATTCAGTTGATAAACTGAAAATGAAAAAGAAAAACTTTTACGAACTCTTTTGCTCTTGTTTGCATAAATAAGCTTAAGTAGCACCCAGGTTTTCAGCAAAGATTATAACTAACCATGTTGACAATAACTCTTTAAAATTATATTAACTCATAACATTGACATAATCAGCTAGCGAGCCATAATAAGATATCTCGAACAACAACACGTTATTAAAACAACCATGATATATTAAGACAATAGTGGTATCTCGCTAGCCCTTTCTGAGACCGCAAAACATAAATGCAGAGCACCTCCAAAGTCCGAGCAGTGACTAAACATTGTAATTCAAGGTAGAAAAGATCCAGTCATGATGCACCCAACATTAGTTACACACAATGCATAAGCATGACAGCAGTGCTCTCAGGTTCTGGCACTTATTTGAGAAGATGATGACACAACATAAAAGTAAATAGATAGTCCCTTCACAGAGGGAAGCAGTGATTTGCAGAGGTGCCAGAGCTCAAGTTTTAAAAACAGAGGTAAATGAAATTTTGAGAGATGCACCCTTCTTGTTTACTTCGCAATCATCAGTTATCAATATCTTCCATGCTAAACACATTAGTGGCGATTCCCAAGAGATAAAAGTAAAGGTTTACTCCCCCTCCACCAACATTCACACTCCACGGCTTGTCCGAAACAACGTGTGCCGTCCATACCAACAACATTTCTGGGGGAGTCTTGTTTAATTATTTGTAATTTGAATTCGGGACTAGGAATCCCTATTACCGCCCCTCTCGTGCAAGGACGAGTGAATAAACACTCATCATGAGAATAACCCGCTTAGCATGGAAGATACCGACTACCTCATGTCGCCCTATGAACAATCCAGGCACACAAAAAGAATATTTATTTGAAGTTTTTTGAGGTGGCACACGCAAATTTACATAGGACGGCAGGGTAATACCGCATATAGGTAGGTATGGTGGAGTCATCTGGAATAACTTGGGTTTCAGGTTTTTGATGAACAAGCAGAATTCCCACTTAGTACAGGTGAAGGCTAGCAAATAGGTTGAGAAGCGGCTAGCTAGAGAGCAACAACGGTCATGAACATGCATTATGCATAAGTAACATTGGATACTAGCATGAGTAGGATATGAACACCATGAACATAAATATCATAGAGGCTATGTTGGTTTTGATTCAACTACATGCATGAACATGTGCCAAGTCAAGCCACTCGAACATTCAGAGCAGGATACCATATCATCATACTACATCACATTTTAACGCAATGTTGACATCCAAGATAAATCATTATCCACTCTTAGCTACTTATGCATGGCATGAGAAACTATAATCTCTAATTGTCATTGCAAACATGTTTAATCATAATGGGCTGAATCATGGATACTAGGTTAAACATATTTACAAAAATAGAACAAGTCGAGTTCATACCCGTTTCTCTCTGCCACGGCCAGTTCATCTAATATCGTCATTATTGCCTTTCACTTGCACGACCGAATGGTTTGAAAATAATAATAGTGCAAGAGTGCCGTGGACTAAGATGGAATCTGCAAACATTTTATTCAAAAGGAGAAGACAAGGTAAATTGGGCTCTTTGTTGGATTAACAATAATGCATATGAGAGCCACTCAACATTTTCATCGTGGTCTTCTCCTTGGCACACTAGTGCAGAACCGGGCTTTAGCACCGGTTCATTAGGCCCTTTAGTGCCGGTTCTGTAACCGGCACTAAAGGGTGGGGACTAAATCCCCCCCCCCTTAGTACAGGTTCAACACGAACCGCCACTAAAGGGCCACCAAGTGGCACGAGCCAGCGCCGGGGGCTGGGAGACCTTTAGTACCGGTTGGTAACACCAACCGGTACTAAAAGGTTGGGGGGGTTTTGGGTTTATGATTTATTTTTCCTTTAGTTTTGTGTTTTCCATTTAATTCTTTTTCATTTGTTGGTATTTTACGATACTACATATTGTACATGTTATGCATATATATAAATAGAATTTCTTGTAGAACCGATCATATATATATATATATATATATATATATATATCATCAAATGTATCGCACGACCATTCACACATACACATGTATATATGCAATTTGGTATATACATATTCTCCTACATGGAGGCATTACTGCGGTAGCGGGTAATGGAATTCACCTTTGGGATCTATGACCTAGTCGAGCAAAAATCCCGCTATTTCCTCTTGAATTGCTCGTACGCGATCCGTTGGTAGGAGCTTATCCCGCATCTCGTTGAACTTTAAAGAAGGAGATCAAATATGCATGTATTAGTTGTGTGTATATATATTAGATATCGATAATGATGTAAAAATTGTGAATAGTGTTCTGGCAAACGTACCCATATCTGTCTATCAGATCTGCTCCTTTCAGACGCCATCATGCGAATGTTCTCGCAAACGTAGTATGCACATAAATCAGTCCCCCGCGCCTGCTTCATGGCCTTTACGAGAATAGAATTCAATCAGATAATAATTAATCAAGCATGATAATTAATGGTATTGAAACTATAATTAAAGAGATTGTAGCTAGCTGGTACTCTACTTAATTAATTACCTTGGGTCGATACCATTTCAGCTTTTCTTTCCAAGTGCCTGGAACCTATTTTATGAACTTTTCCCAAGCCCTGCCCGCCGGCAAAGAAAATGAATAAAGGAGTTATTAATTAGTTGATATCAGGAAATGACGAACTAAAGAGGCCGACATATATAGTTCGATAATGATTGAAATTACCTGTTGACTATCCCCTTCACGATTTCGTACTCAGTAACTGGTTTAAGTAGTGAGTCCAGTACTTCAACTTTTCCATTTTCAACTTGAATGATTAACAAGATCCAGTGGAAACTGCATGCGCACACGTTTGCATGTATAAATTAGGAGGGCATGTGACTAACACTCATCAACTACCCTAAACCCTATACACTTATTAACATCTAGCTAGTAAGAAAAAATAGATTTTGTAGTACAAGACAGTGTGAGACTCACCAGAAGTTGTAAGGAAGTAGTATATCTCGATTGGTATTTAGGAGCTTCAAGAACTCTAGCAAGCTTTTCTCTGTGTCTTTTCGTTCCCATGGACGTGTCCATGTCTCTTGATTAATGGTATTTGGGTCAATGAACCCAATGCCATAGCGTCTAGCTATTTTCATTTCATAGATCTTCATCCTACATAATACCACAGAAAAGAATATAGTGAGGATAATTACAAGTAATGATCAACGAGCACTACAGCTAGCAGCTTGAGACTAAAATTAAAGAAAGAAATCACTTACAGACAATAGCAACTGACGATAGATTTGTCCAGTGCGTCTTGATTGAATAACTGAAACAGTTTTGTAAACTCAACATACAGATCATTCCCATGGTAGTAATACTCTGGCTTGACTTTCACCATGAGGGACTCTTGATTGCTAGTCTTGGCAATTTTCATGTACCATTCATGCAATTCATATATTCTCATTGAGAGCTTCTTGACCTCCTCAAGCTTGACCATAGGTTCGCCACGGGTATATTTCTGTTTTATGTCCTCCTCTCTAATCATATCCATGGGCTCGATCTCTAGGAGTTGATAAACAGTGATACCGGCCTCTTCAGCCTGCCTTCTATGATCGTCGGTTATTACTAGCTAATCGGCGCCGGTACTCGCATGTGTTGGTACAATGAGCGGGGGGTCGATTGCACCGCCTGTTCTCCCAGCTGGGGAATAGTTTTCCCGCTTTTTTGGCAGCTGCTTGGCTGGAGCTCGAGCTCGAGCTCGACTCCTTCTTTTTTGTGCTTGATATGCCTTCCTGATTTGGCGCTCATAGTTTGAGTCAATAGGCTTGGGAGCTGGTGGTTCAGCCATATGAATAAATTGGTCAATGACATGCTCATGTACTGTCTCCTTTGGCGGCGATGGCGGTTTCGGTCCAAAATGGGCCCTCAAGTGGGCTTGCACTTTGGCTTCGTTTTCCTCCTCAGTCAGGTTGTAAGGCCTCTTCGGAAGAGGCGTGAGGCTTGGACCAAATTGGAATCTCTTGCCTCCTGTACTTGTACTTGTACCACTAGCCACCATAGATGCGACGGCTCTCTTCTGCTGTTGCTTAGACGGCGTAGCCCACTGAGGCGGCGGAGACGGCTGACGCGGTGCCTGACTTGGAGGAGGAGGAGTGGGCTGACGCGTTGCTGGACTTGGAGGAGGAGGAGTGGGCTGACGCGGTGCCGGACTTGGAGGAGGAGGAGTGGGCTGACGCGGTGCCGGACTTGGAGGAGGAGGAGTGGCCTGACGCGTTGGCGGACTTGAAGGAGCAGGACTCTGCTGAGGCGGTGGCTGATGACTTGGAGGAGCGGGAGTCTACTGATGCGGTGGCGGACATGGAGGAGTCGGCTGATGCGGTGTCGGTGGCCTTGGAAAGATGATGCAATCCTTTCTCCATAGAATGATATGATGTATGGCCTCTCCCAGTTTGTGCTCGTCGTCACCTATAGGAATGTCAAGCTCTAGCCCTGAATATTGTGCCACCACTTCATCAACCACAACACGAGCATGGCCAGCTGGAATCGGGTTGCAATGGAACGTTGCTTCAGGGGGATTTGTATAAGCAACGGCGTCCACCACCTTCATGGATATGTTCTTCATTTTGAAGTGTAGCTCACAATTAGTGTTTTCCATGATGTCATCCACAGGGTATCTATCCAGAAGTGCCTCGCCCGGGGCGGAACCCATGCTGCTTCTCGGCATGGATGGGACGGTGCTATCCAATGCTGGATCCGCTAGCTGCTGCCGCTGCTGAGACCCCCTTTCCTGGCTAAGTGAGTCGATCTGCTGCTGCTGCCGCTGGAATTGGAGTGCCAACTCTGCGTGTGCTGATTCTAGGCCTTGAAGGCGTTCTGCTTCCTGCTTCCTCTGCTCCTCCTCCAGCTTCCTCTTCTTCTCCTCCTCCATCTTCTTTCTCGCACAGCTTCTGTAGTCGGCGTTCCAGTCCTCAAACCCCTCATACCACGGAACAACGCCTTTGCCTCGTGTTCTTCCTGGGTGTTCAGGATTTCCCAGGGCGCGTGTAAGCTCATTGTTCTCTCTGTTGGGCGTGAACACCCTCGTTCGAGCCTCTTCTATTGCAACAAGTAGTTTTAGGTCCGCTCCTTTAAGACTTGCCTTCTCCAAAACCTTGCCTGTCTTTGGGTCCAACATCCCCCCATGTGCATAGAACAAAGTCCAGCACCTGGGGGGCCAGCTCAATGTAACTGGAATGACCCCTGCATCCACCATCTGTTGCTCAGCCTTATCCCACTTAGGCCGGGCCACCGCGTAGCCACTTGGCCCCAGCCTATGGTAATGCTCCTTTTTCGCGGCATTGAGCTTGTTTATTCTGGACCGTTCCTTAGCTAATTCTGATTCCTTGAATTTCACGAAAGCGGGCCAGTGATCTCTTTGCTTCTCCAGTGTTCCCGTGAATTCTGGAGTCTTCTTTCCTCCTTCCACGTACTTGGTCCATATACTTTTCTTATGGTTGTTGAATGCAAGCGCCATCTTCCTAAGAGCAGCGTCCTTGACTTTCTACACATCTGCATCTATGAAATGATCTGGTAGGGCGAAATGTGACATGAGAGATTCCCAAAGCAGATCTTTTGCTCTTTGGTCAACAAAAGTAAGATCTGGATGTTCCTTTGCTGGCTTTTTCCATTCTTGAATGGAGATCAGGATTTGGTCCTTCACAAGAACTCCGCACTGACGAATGAACTTGCCCGCATTCTTCTTAGGCTCGCTTGGTTCGCCATTAGGTTTGATGGCATCGATGTTGTACTTTACGCCACCCTTCAACTTTTTGGCCGGGCCTCGCACTGTCCTGCTGCCTGTAGAAGATTTGCTCGATCCGGAGGGCTGAAAGAAGAAAGATCGATTCGTTAATATATATACAAATCATTTAAAACATGTGATGATCACCAGATGCCTGCTTATATAAACATACCTCGCCGGTCATTGTTATTTCAAGATCAAAATTTTCTTCGTTATCATAATCATAGTTCTGGACTTCATCTATTCGTTCGTCTTCATCAAATATCATACCCTCACTGGTAGGGTTCAGATATTGCGAGCCGTCATCTTCTTCAAACTCATCTGGGCGAGGGGATGAGCGTATGATGTTGAACAGGGCCTCCTCTCCTTCTCTGCCGGTATTGTCCATAGCTTTTATTTAACTAATCCAGAAGAAATATAAAACAATTTAGTATTCAAATTACAATGCATGCATGCAATCAATAAGGAAAAACTGAATCATAGTACATAATATGTATCATCGAATATAATCTCGAATACATCGTCTCGAATATTATCGAATAATATATATAATCTCGAATACATCGTCTCGAATATTATCGAATAATATATATAATCTCGAATACATCATCTCGAATATTATCGAATACATCACTAGCTAGCTAATACATATCGAATACTATCGAATAATCTAGTTCACTCGCGGTTCCTGAGGCGCGGGCGGTGGACACCCAAAGAGAAGGTACCATCACAGGATCATAGCTCGGGTGAGATCCCCGAAGAACCTGCCAGGTATTGGAGAACCTGACGTCCAACGCAGCCATGTAGCGACGAACGTGCTCGTCCTCCTCCCTGACACGGCGACGTACCACCTCCGGCGGGGCCGGCTCCCTCCGCATCGAAAGTGGCCCACGCGAACGCCACCAAGCGGCGCGCCCCTGAAGGTAGCACCTCCAAGTGCTAGCCCGGCGGAGCCCAGTCCCGGACATGGCTCCTCTGAAGCAGGACGTCGTCATGAACGGGTCGACGGCGAGGATGCGGGCCGGGCATCGTTGACGTCGATAACAAATTCTATATGCAAATGTAACATTTTTTAAATGATTGGATTGTGATTTCTTATATACGACGAAAACCTTTAGTCTCTGGCTATAGGAACAGGATTCAGAATCATAACGGATTCTCTAACCTTTAAGGGATTTAACAAAATGGCGCTATTCTATGATCAAACTTTGACATATGATCAAATGTTGCATATGTCAAAATTCAAACTGTCACATATGATCAAACTTTGACATATGATCAAATGTTGCATATGTCAAAATTCAAACTTTGACATATCATCAAACTTTGATATATGATCAAATGTTGCATATGTCAAAATTGAAACTTTGACATATGTCAAAATTCATCTAATTAACATTTATATATCCAAAATTCATCAAACATTCCTATAACTAAAAGTATAAAAAACTAAAAAAACATTCATCTAAAAAACTCATCTAACATTTATATATATCTAAAAAATTCATCTAACACATTCATCTAAAAAATTCATCTAACACATTCATCTAAAAAATTCATCTAAAAAATTAAAAAACATTCATCTAAAAAACTCATCTAACATATATATATATCTAAAAAATTCATCTAACATATTCCTCTAAAAAATTCATCTAACATTCATCTAAAAAATTCATCTAACATTTATATAAAACAGAAAATAACTTGTGTGTGTGTGTGTGCGCGCGTGTGTGTGTGTCTGTGTGCGGCCATGGCACGGCAGGGGCTCACAGTGGCGAGGCGAGGCGAAGGGGGCGGCGACAGGTGGGCGGCGACGGGCCGGGGTGGCGACGGGGGCGGCGACGGGGACGGCGACGGCGACGGGCGGCGACGGCGACGGGCGGCGACGGGGGCGGCGATGGGGATGGGGGCGGGGATGGCGCGTGACGGGGGCGGCGACGGCGTCGATCAGGGCAGGCGGCGTCGACGGAGAGGAAGAAACAGAGGGAAACTAAATTTTTTTCAAGTGTTGTATATATAGGAGGGACCTTTAGTACCGGTTGGAGCCACCAACCGGTACTAAAGGTCTGTTTTGGCCAGGCTAAGCGGCGGGAAGCGCAGGCCTTTAGTACCGGTTGGTGGCTCCAACCGTTACTAAAGATCCCCCCTTTAGTCGCGGTTGGAGCCACCAACCGGTACTAAAGGTGGTGCGCCGCCACCCGCGGTGCACAAAAGTTTAGTCCCACCTCGCCGAGCGAAGGGCAGCCGCACTGGTTTATAAACCCAGCCGCGGCTGCTCCTTCGAGCTCCTCTCCAAAGCAGGCTTCTGGGCCTAAAATTGTGTGCTGCCTTGTGGGCCTACTGGGCCTAGCGGGCCTGCATCCTGGCCCAACTATAGGTTGGGTTTCTAGTCGTATGCAGACCGTTGTGGTCCAGTAGGCGGGCATTTTTTTGTTTTCTTCGTTATTTATTTTCTTTTATTTCTGAGTTGTTTTTTGCTTTATTTAGAGTTTCTTTGTGAATATTTTTGCTTTAGGTTAAAAAAATTATAAACTTTCTGTTAGTGCCAGTTATTTTCAAATTTGAATAGTTTAAATTTAAATTATTTGAAATTTGTGTGAATCACTAGTTTGTGAATAACTTTACTTTAAAAATAGATTTTTCAGTGATTCTTTTTTCTTATGTTTAATATTAGTGTGTTTTATCATTATATTCAATTTGGTAATACTTAGGTTATTTAAAAAAATAAAATGCCTTTGTAACAGATGAGTTTTCATCCGAAACCCTGATACTTCGAAAGAGATTGTCCATTTTGTACACGAAGTGCATCCAGTTTTTGCCGTAACCCTCTCAACTTTTTAGCACAGGCTATGTGGGTGAAATGATGATACCATGCCAACTTTTAACCTTTTCAGAGTTCATTTTGTAGTGTTTTTCAATTTTAGGGTCATATAGCTCAAAAAAAATCAGTAAATGCCTGAAAAATAGCAAATGAAGTCAGAAAGGGTTGGAAATTGATGAAGTGGCTTTGAATGGTGCATACTAAACGCACAAAAAGTCTGGAGTTGAAATAAGTTTAGAAAAATGAAATGCCTTTGTAAGAGATGAGTTTTCGTTCGAAACCCTGATACTTCGAAAGAGATTGTCCACTTTGTACACGAAGTGCATCCAGTTTTTGCCGTGACACTCTCTACTTTTTTGGACATGCTATGTGTGTGAAATGATGATACCATGCCAACTTTCAACCTTTTCAGAGTTCATTTGTAGTGCTTTTCAATTTCAGGGTCATTTAGCTCAAAAAAATCAGTAAATGCATGAAAAATAGCAAATGATGTCAGAAAGGGTTGGAAATTGATGACGTGGCTTTGAATGGTGCATACTGAATGCACAAAAAGGCTGGAGTTGAAATAAGTTTAAAAAAATGAAATGCCTTTGTAACAGATGAGTTTTCGTTCGAAACACTGATACTTCGAAAGAGATTGTCCATTTTGTACACGAAGTGCATCCAGTTTTTGCCGTAACCCTCTCTACTTTTTTGCACATGCTATGTGGGTGAAATGATGATACCATGCCAACTTTCAACCTTTTCAGAGTTCATTTGTAGTGCTTTTCAATTTCAGGGTCATTTAGCTAAAAAAAATCAGTAAATGAGCTGAAAAATAGCAAATGAAGTCAGAAAGGTACACGTTTGTCCGAAGCACAAAAGTACACGTTTCAAATGCCAAAACACATAAGCACCCTAACTATTACAAAAATTCCCTACGGTTTGTCCAAAGTGGGACTTTCTAGATATATAAGTCTAGAAATTCACTAGAGAAGAAAGTGATGACAGTGAAGCTGGTCACATCCCAGAGTGGGATCTTTGGGTGTGAAACTTTTTCTTCGCGTGTGTCCCTTTGCGCCGTACCCATGGACAATCTTCATCATTTAACTAGATGCACGGGTCAATATTCACTGTGAAGGGAGCAATTTCATCAAACTTTTCATAATCTTCTGACATGTTTTTCTTGTCATCCACTCCCACGATGTTTCTTTTCCCTGAAAGAACTATGTGGCGCTTTGGCTCATCGTATGATGTATTCGCTTCCTTATCTTTTCTTTTTCTCGGCCTGGTAGACATGTCCTTCACATAGAAAACCTACGCCACATCATTGGCTAGGACTAATGGTTCATCTACGTACGCAAGATTGTTGAGATCCACTGTTGTCATTCCGTACTGCGGTTCTTCCGTTACCCCGCCTCGTTTCATATTGACCCATTTGCACCGAAACAAAGGGACCTTCAAACCACGTCCATAGTCAAGTTCCCATATCTCCTCTATGTAACCATAATATGTGTCCTTTCCCCTCTTGGTTGCTGCATCAAAGCGGACACCCTTGTTTTGGTTGGTGCTCTTCTTGTCTTGGGCGATCATGTAAAATGTATTCCCATTTATCTCGTACCCTTTGAAAGTCATTATATTCGAAGATGGTAACTGGGACAGCAAGTACAGGTCATCTTCAACAGCGGCGTCATGCATGGCACGTGTCTGCAACCAACCGGCGAAAGTCCCCATTTGTTCACGTGTAATCCAGTCGTCAGACTGCTCCGGGTGTTTGGAGCATAGAATATTCTTGTGTTCCTCCATATACGGAGCCACCAAGGCGGAATTTTGTAGAACTGTGTAGTGTGCTTGAGTGAGAGAATGCCCGTCCATACATATTATTTGTTTCGGTCCTAGCGTGCCATTTCCACCCAGTCTGCCCTTATGCCGCGATTCAGGAACACCAATCGGCTTAAGGTCAGGAATAAAGTCAATAAAAAACTCAATGACCTCCTCATTTTCATGGCCCTTGGAGATGCTTCCTTCTGGCCTAGCACGGTTATGAACATATTTCTTTAAGACTCCCATGAACCTCTCAAAGGGGAACATATTGTGTAGAAATACAGGACCCAGAACGTTAATCTCTTCGCATAGGTGAACTAGGACGTGCGTCATGATGTTGAAGAACGATGGTGGGAACACCAACTCAAAACTGACAAGACATTGCACCAAATCATTCTCTAACCTTGGTATGATTTCTGGATCGATTACCTTCTGAGAGATTGCATTGAGGAATGCACATAGCTTCACAATGGCTAATCGAACTTTCTCCGGTAGAAGCCCCCTCAATGCAACCGAAAGCAATTGCATCATAATCATGTGGCAGTCATGAGACTTTAGGTTCTGGAACTTTTTCTCTGCCATATTTATTATTCCCTTTATATTCGACGAGAAGCTAGATGGGACCTTCATACTAAGCAGGCATTCAAAGAAGATTTCCTTCTCTTCTTTGGTAAGAGCGTAGCTGGCATGACCCTGATGTATGCCGTCTTTTCCGTGCATACGTTGCTGGTCCTCCTATGCCTCCGGTGTATCTTTCGTCTTCCCATACACGCCCAAGAAGCCAAGCAGGGTCACGCAAAGATTCTTCGTCATGTGCATCACGTCGATTGCAGAGCGGACCTCTAGGTCTTTCCAATAGGGCAGGTCCCAAAATATAGATTTCTTCTTCAACATGGGTGCGCGTCTGTCAGCGTCATTCGGAACAGATTGTCCGCCAGGACCCTTTCCAAAGATTACCTTCAAATCCTTGATCATATCATGTACATCATCACCAGTACGGTGTCGAGGCTTCGTCCGGTGATCCGCCTCAACTTTGAAATGCTTGCCTTTCTTTCTTACGGGATGCCTGCTCGGAAGAAATCGACGATGTCCGAGGTACACATTCTTCTTACAATTATCCAAATATATATTGTCGGTATAATCCAAACAGTGCGTGCATGTGCGGTATCCCTTGTTTGTCTGTCCTGAAAGGTTACTGAGAGCAGGCCAATCATTGATGGTCACAAACAGCAACGCATGTAGGTCAAATTCTTCCTGTTTGTGCTCATCCCACGCACGTACACCTTTTCCATTCCATAGCTATAAGAGTTCTTCAACTAATGGCCTTAGGTACACATCAATGTCGTTGCCGGGTTGCTTAGGGCCTTGGATGAGCACTGGCATCATAATGAACTTCCGCTTCATGCACACCCAAGGAGGAAGGTTATACATACATAGAGTCATAGGCCAGGTGCTATGATTGCTGCTCTGCTCCCCAAAAGGATTAATGCCATCTACGCTTAGACCAAACCATATGTTCCTTGCGTCACCTGCAAAGTCCTCCCAGTACTTTCTCTCGATTTTTCTCCACTGCGACCCGTCAGCGGGTACTCTCAACTTCCCGTCTTTCTTACGGTCTTCTCTGTGCCATCGCATCACCTTGGCATGCTCTTTGTTTTGGAACAAACGTTTCAACCGTGGTATTATAGGAGCATACCACATCACCTTGGCAGGAATCTTCTTCCTGGGGCGCTCGCCCTCGACATCACCAGGGTCATCGCGGCTGATCTTATAGCGCAATGCACCGCATACCGGGCACGCATTCAAATCCTTGTACTCACCGCGGTAGAGGATGTAGTCATTAGGGCATGCATGTATCTTCTGCACCTCTAATCCTAGAGGGCAGACAACCTTCTTTGCTTCGTATGTACTCTCGGGCAATTCGTTGTCCTTTGGAAGCATCTTCTTTAACATTATCAGCAACTTTCCAAATCCCTTGTCAGATACACCATTCTCTGCCTTCCATTGCAGCAATTCCAGTGTGGTGCCCAGCTTTTTCTTCTCAGCTTCGCAATTCGGGTACAACAATTTCTTGTGATCCTCTAACATGCGCTGCAACTTCTTCTTCTCCTTTTCACTTGCGCAGTTTCTCTTTGCATCGGCAATGGCCCGACCTAGATAATCAGCGGGCTCATCTGATGCCTCTTCTTCAGCTTCTTCCCGCATTGCCGGCTCAGCTTCTTCCCCCATTGTTGTACATCGTATTCAGGGAACCCATGGCCAGGATAGCTGTCGTCGTCCTCTTCTTCTTCATTGTCTTCCATCATAACCCCTCTTTCTCCGTGCTTGGTCCAAACATTATAGTGGGGCATGAAACCGGACTCAAACAGGTGGACGTGAATGGTTTTTTACTTAGAGTAACTCCGATCATTCTTACAGCCAGCACACGGACAAGACATAAAACCATCCGCCCGCTTGTTTGCCTCAGCCGCAATCAGAAAAGTTTGCACGCCATTAACGAACTGGGGAGAGCATCGGTCATCGTACATCCATTGCCGGCTCATCTTCATTACACAGCACCGAATAGACCAAATTAATACAAGTTCATACATAAAGTTCATACAACACTTATTCTCATAAAACAAACATACAAATAACTCTCTAGCTAAAGCATTTAAATGCAACAACAAATGTGATCAAGATCGCAACTAAGGTAACAATTGATCCAACAGCATAATGATACCAAGCCTCACTATCAATGGCATATTTTCTAATCTTTCTAATCTTCAAGCGCATTTTCTCCATCTTGATCTTGTGATCATCGACGACATCGGCAACATGCAACTCCAATTCCATCTTCTCCCCCTCAATTCTTTTCAATTTTTCTGTCAAATACTCGTTTTCTCTTTCAACTAAATTTAACCTCTCGACAATAGGGTCGGTTGGAATTTCTGGTTCACATACCTTCTAGATAAAAATATCTATGTCAACTTGATGGGCATAATTTGTCATAAACAAGAAATGCAACAAATAGTTATAAAAGAGAATATACCACATCCGAATCATAACCCAGACGAGGGCCGACGGGGACGGATATCAAAATCATGGCACTATGTATAACAAACAACGTATGGGTAAGATAATTCTACAAGTAACTATATATCTAAATCACACAAACATGATGTTTTTTATATAAAAAAGATAAGAACAAGAGGCTCACCACAAGGTGGTGCCGGCGACGGGACGGTGCGGGTGATCGACGGTGGTTAGGACGGAGACGGGAAGGCACTAAGTAAACCACACCTACATATGCAAACTAAGAGTTATTTTGACCTCAAATTGCATATAAATCAAATACTACCACATATAATTCCTCCCAAAATAAATCCCACAAATCACTATACTTATAGAGCATTGCAGGAGCTAATCTTGCAATGAGAGATGAAAGGACAAAGTTGCCAACCTTTGTGATCACTTGGATGGATGGGGTGCCTTCAAATCTTCACAAATATTGGCAAAAATGGAGTGTGAGCTCGAGAGGAAGAGGAAGAAAACAGGTGAGAGCAAAGTGGAAGAACAAAGCGCTCGGGCTCGACGAAGGGGTTTATATAGGATGACCTTTAGTACCGGTTCGTCTAACCAACCGGTACTAAAGGTGCATCTCTAGTCCCGGTTCGTGGCATGAACCGGTACTAAAGGTGCTGGTGGGGCCCCAGCCTGACAATAGCCTGCCACCACCTCTTTAGTACCGGTTCGTGGCACCAACCGGTACTAAAGGTTCACCACGAACCGGTACTAATGAGCGCCGCCCACCTAGCCGTTGGAACCGGCACTAATGGTCACATTAGTGCCGGTTCAGTTACAAACCGGGACTAATGTGCTTCACATTAGGCCCCTTTTCTACTAGTGGCATAACTCAATAAAAGAAAAGAAGTTCAGAGAAACACAATGAAATATTTTTGGAGTTTTTGGTTTTCTGAAGGAAAGCAAATAAAAGGGAAAAGCAAAAACAAGAAAAAAATTGTTTACACGGGAATGCTCCCAACAAGTAAAAGAAGAACAAAGAAATCTTTTTGGGTTTTCTTTTTAGTGCTACAAGAATTTAAACTAGGAAGAAAAATCAAAAAGAAGCGAGAAATATTTTTGGATTTTCTCAAAGTTTTTCAAACACACAAGAAGAAAGAAAGAAAATAAATCTAACATGGATAATACAATGAAAAAGTGTGGACACCGACGAATGAAATGAAATGTGTGAACATGAATGTAATGTCGGTGGAAATACATACTCCCCCAAGCTTAGGCTTTTGGCCTAACTTGGTAATCAATCAGTAGCCTGCGTAGTGGTCGGAGTCATAGCTCACGGAGGCTCTCAGTGCGGACGCCTCAGCCTGCCATGCGGCCACAACCGCTGCGTTATGGGCTCGGGCCTCACTCTCAAGAACAAAATATCTTCCCCTGTTGTGAACATTAAAGAGAGCAGGTGCAGGCAAATATGTGTCCACCACGGAGTCCTTATTAAACAACAATTTATAAGTGAAATTATGGGGTTCACCTCTAAGGATCTTATGATGTTTCATAGCATCAAAGTCTAGGTACTGCGTGGGTAAAATAGGATCATAGGGCAAAGGTGAAACACCCAGCTCTCTTGCTAAGCGTGTGGCACAAATTCCACCATAAAAATATCCACTACCAGCGTTATGTTGCAACCTACGTGCAACAATCGCTCCAAGGTTATAACTTCTGTCTCTGGTGAGAGCGGTGCATATGAGGCTCAAGTCTGGAGCACAAAGTGTACTACAATCTTGTTTGCCTATAATGCATTTTCCATTAAATAATGTGAAGTATTGGATTGCGGGTAAATGAATGCTCTTTATTGTACCTTGCGTCACTCCCCTAGTCTCACCATAGCAAAGACTAGTCAAGAATACCTCAAACTCAGACCTCGGCGGTTCGTCGAGCGAACCCCAGAATGGGATTTTGCAGTGGTGAGCAAATCTCTCCAAAGATATGGTAAATGGATTTTTCATACAATTTAAATGACACCCTAGCCTCACGGGGATGGAATTTAAATCGTTTGACAAATGATTCAGTGAGAGTGAGGTGTTGGTTGCACTTATCTGAAATGTAGGAACCAAGCTCGGCATTGTGAACATACTGCTCAAATTCTTCCTTAATACCTACACTCACCATATAATCGTCACATGGCCATAAGCATGTTTTGGTGGCGGCATCTCGTATGGAACTTTCACTTGGTTCAACATAAGACAGACGAGCTGAGCTGCTACTAGAAGATGCCTCCGAGGATCTCCTCCTCGAAGAACTCCTTCCAAAGAGGTTCATCATATTCACGTACAATTTTCTGAAGAAAAAAAATTGGGTCACAAAATTTGTTAACAAAACTTCACAAGATTGTAAGCAACTATTCATAGTGATGCATAGAGGTCATAGCAAGCATTCAAACTACTTAGAACTCTAAGAATTCAACATGCAAGCTTATCTACAGTAGCACCAAGAGTAGCTAATTATTCAAAGTATAAACTACAAAAGCAAAAACTAATCGGACAAACGGAGGAGTCACATACCAAGCAACAATTCCCCTGAAACAGTTTCGGAAACGGAGCTTCGAGCAAAGAGATCAAAATCCGCGGGTTTGAGAGCAAGAACACGAGAGCAAGAGCAATGGTGAATTTTTTTTTCTGGAGGTAGGTGATGATGTGGGATGAAAAGGTAAGTGAGGGGGGCCACGTGGGGACCACAACCCACCAGGGCGCGCCTGGGGGTCCTGGCGCGCCCAGGTAGGTTGTGTCCACCTGGTGCACCTACCTCTGAAATTATTTGCACCAAAAATTCTTAAATATTCAGAAAAAAATCGTATTAAATTTTCAGAGCATTCTGAGAACTTTTATTTTTGGGTCATTTTTTATTGCATGGAAAACTCAGAAAACAGACAAAACATGGCATTTTATTTTATTTAACTAATAAAAACAGAAAACTAAAGGTAGGGATAGAACGTAGTGCTCACTAAATTCATCAACTTCATACCTTTCAAAAATGATCCATTAATAAGGTTGATCAAGTCTTGTTAACAACCACTTTCGATTAGCATGAAATCGAAGAACTTTCGTAAATCACTAATTTACCTCAACGGGGATATGAATTTCCCCAACAATAAGCATTTCATATTTCTTTTTAACAGTAGATAGAGGTAGTTGAAAACTTCCAATAGTGATTGTCGAAGATTTTTCAATAACATTAATACCATTCACTTGAAATTGTTCCTTCGGAAAGTGCACCGTATGCTCATTACCATTGATATGAAAAGTAACCTTGCTTTTATTGCAATCAATAACAGCCCCCGCAGTATTCAAAAAGGGTCTACCAAGGATAATTGACATGTTGTCGTCCTCGGGCATCTCAAGTATAACAAAGTCAGTCAAAATAGTAACATTAGCAACAACAACAACGGGCACATCCTCACAAATACCGATAGGTATGGCAGTTGATTTGTCAGCCATTTGCAAAGATATTTCACTAGGTGTGAGTTTATTCAAGTCAAGTCTTTTATATAAAGAGAAGGGCATAACACTAACACCAGCTCCTAAATCACACAAAGCAGTTTTCACATAATTTCTTTTGATAGAGCAAGGTATAGTTGGTATTCCCAGATCTCCGAGTTTTTTAGGTACTCCATCTTTAAAGGTATAATTAGCAAGCATAGTGGAGATTTCAGCTTCCGGTATTTTTCTCTTATTGGTGATGATGTCTTTCATATACTTTGCATAAGGAGACATTTTTAAGATATCAGTCAAGCGAGTACGCAGAAAGACTGGCCTCAGCATTTTAGCAAAGCATTCAAATTCTTCATCATCTTTCTTTTTAGTTGACTTGGGTGGAAAGGCATAGGTTTTTGAACCCATGGTTCTCTTTCCTTTCCATGTTTTCTAGCAACAAAGTCTCTTTTATCATACCTTTTATTCTTAGGTTGTGGGTTATCAAGATCAACTGATGGTTCTATCTCAACATCATTGTCTGGTTCTTTATTATTTGTTTGAGTTTCTTCATGAACCTCATCATTATCTTTTTCATTATCAGAAGGTGAGTGTTCACTACCAGATTGAGTTTCAGCATCAGAGATAGAAACTTCATTATCATTATCAGGAGGTTTTTCTACTTCAGGTTCACTAGAGGCATGCAAAGTCCTATCATTTTTCTTCTTCTTTTTCTTTTTAGAAGGACTACGTGCATCGGTATCAACTCTTTGAGAGTCTTGTTCAATTCTTTTTGGGTGTCCCTCAGGATAAAGTGGTTCCTGAGTCATTCTACCTCCTATAGTCATTACTCTAACAGCATGATCATTGATATTATTGTTCATTTCATCTAACAATTCTCTTTGAGATTTAGCAACTTGTTCTAACTGTGTTTGAACCATAGAAGCATGCTTCCCTACACCTCTAATATCATTTGAGATTCAAAATAACAAGTCACTCAAGCGAGCAATCATAATAGAATTATATTTCAACTGTTTCATAACATTTGCATTGAAGTGATCTTGCTTTCTAATGTAGTTTTCAAACTCATAAAGGCATTGGCTAGGGTGCATATTGTGAGGATTATCATTATCATTGAATTTCATTAGAAAATTTACCTCTACCACCTTAGGTGGTGGTGGTGTATCAAGCCCATGTATTTCTTCAATAGGAGGTAAATTTTTTACATCCTCGGCTTTAATACCTTTTTACTTCATAGATTTCTTTGCCTCTTGCATATCTTCAGGACTGAGATATAAAATACCCCTCTTCTTCGGAGTGGGTTTAGATGTTGTTTCAGGAAGAGTCCAATCATCATAATTTTTCAATATGTTATTCAATAATTCTTTAGCTTGCCTAATAGTTCATTCCCTGAAAACACAACTAGCACAACTATCTAGGAAATCCCTAGAAGCATCGGTTAGTCCATTATAGAAGATATCAAGTATTTCATTTTTCTTAAGAGGATGATCAGGCAAAGCATTAAGCAAACGGAGAAGCCTCCCCCAAGCTTGTGGGAGACTCTCTTCTTCAATTTGCACAAAGTTAAATATTTCCTGCAAGGCGGCTTGTTTCTTATGAGCAGGGAAATATTTTTCAGAGAAGTAATAAATCATGTCCTGGGGACTACACACACAACCAGGAGCAAGAGTATTGTACCTAGCTTTAGCATCACCCTTTAATGAGAACGGAAATAATTTGAGAATATAATAATAGCGAATTTTCTCATCATGAGCAAAAAGGGTGGCTATGTCAATCAACTTTGTAAGATGTGCCACAACAGTTTCAGTTTTAGAAACATGGAAAGGATCAGATTCAACCAGAGTAATTAACTCTGGGTCGACAGAGAATTCATAATCCTTATCATCAACAAAGATAGGTGAAGTAGCAAACTTAGGATAACATTTCATTCTAGCATTCAAAGATCTTTCTTTATACTTGCTTAATAATTTTTCTAGATCATCTCTATCTTTGCAAGCAAGAATATCTCTAGTTGCCTCCTCTCCCATAACATAACCTTTCGGTACCTTAGGCAATTCATATCTAGGATGGCTAGTTCTAATAGGTGTTTCAAGGTTTTCAGTTTCAAGCTCATCATCAGTTTCAACAGTATCATGATGTCTTACTCTAGCAATTTGTTCATCAAGAAATTCACCTAGTGGCACATGATCATCAAGCAAGGTACTAGCATCATCATGAGTAGCATTCATAGCAGAAGTAGCATCATCAATAACTTGCGACATATCAGGATTAATAGCATGTGGTGGTGTTGCAAGTTTACTTATAACAGAAGGTAAATCTAAAGCGGAGCTGGATGGCAGTTCCTTACCTCCCCTCGTCTTAGAGGAAAAAATCTTAGTCTTAGCATCCTTCAGATTCTTCATAGTGATAATTTGATAATAATCCCAAGTGACTCAACAAATATAGCTATGCTCCCTGGCAACGGCGCCAGAAAAAGGTCTTGATAACCCACAAGTATAGGGGATCGCAACAGTTTTTGAGGGTAGAGTATTCAGCCCAAATTTATTGATTCGACACAAGGGGAGCCAAAGAATATTTGCAAGTATTAGCAGCTGAGTTGTCAATTCAACCACACCTGGAGATTAATTATCTGCAGCAAAGTGATCAGTAGCACAGTAGTATGATAGTTTCGATAGTAGTAGCAACAACAATAGTAACGGTAACAGTGATAACAGTAATTTTGTAACAAGTGCAATAGTGAGAGCAGCAGTAGTAACTTGGCAAGAACAATATGTAGGAAAATCGTAGGCATTGGATCGGTAATTTGTTCGATAATATTCATCATGAGACAGTTATAACCTAGGGCGATACGGCACTAGCTCCAGTTCATAAATATAATGTAGGCATGTATTCCGTAAATAGTCATACGTGCTTATGGAAAGAACTTGCATGACATCTTTTGTCCTACCCTCCCGTGGCAGCGGGGTCCATATTGGAAACTAAGGGATATTAAGGCCTCCTTTTAATAGAGAACCGGAACAAAGCATTAACACACGGTGAATACATGAACTCCTCAAACTATGGTCATCACCGGGAGTGGTCCCGACTATTGTCACTCCGGGGTTGCCGGATCATAACACGCAGTAGGTGACTATAACTTGCAAGATCGGATCTAGAACATGGATATAATGATGATAACATAAACGGTTCAGATCTAAAATCATGGCACGCGGGCCCAAAGTGACAAGCATTAAGCATGGCAAAGTCATAGCAACATCAATCACAGAACATAATGGATACTAGGGATTAAGCCCTAACAAAACTAACTCGATTACATGATGAATCTCATCCAACTCCTCACCGACCAGTGAGCCTACGAAGGAATTACTCACTCCCGGTGGGGAGCATCATGGAATTGACGATGGAGAAGGGTTGGTGATGACGAAGATCGAAGATCCCCCTCTCCGGAGCCCCAAACGGACTCCAGATCTGGCCTCTCGATGAAGAACAGGAGGTGGTGGTGGCTCCGTCTCGCAAAACGTGATAATTCTTTCTCCCTGATTTTTTCTAGAAAAATAGGATTTTATAGAGTCGGTTTCAGGATCTGCAGGGCCACCAGGTGGGGACAACCCACCTGGGCACGCCTGGAGGGGGTGGTGCGCCCTGGTGGGTTGTGCCCACCCAGGTGCCACCCTCCGGTGGTTCTTGGCTCCAGAAATTATCTTTTATTGTATAAAAAATCCTCACAAAGTTTCGTTCCATTCCGAGAACTTTTATTTCTGCACAAAAACAACTCCATTGTAGTTCTGCTGAAAATAGCGTCAGTCCGGGTTAGTTTCATTCAAATCATGCAAATTAGAGTCCAAAACAAGAGGAAAAGCATTAGAAAAAGTAGATACGACGGAGACGTATCAAGGAGCAGCCAAAGGAGGCGCCCAAGTAGGAGGAATCCTACTTGGGGTCCCTCCCAAGCCGCGCCCCCCTGCCATATTTAAACAATGGGGAAGGAAAGAGGGGGGGAGAGGGAAGGAAGGGGGAGTCCTACTCCACACTTTCCTTTCCCTCCCCTCTTTCCTTCTCCTCCTCATAGGGCCGGCCTCTATAGGGGCACACCAGCCCCTTGTGGGCTGGTGTGTTCCCTCACTTGGCCCATAAGGCCCATATCTTTGCCGAGGGTGCCCGAAACTTCTTTTCGTTGACCCGATAAGTACCCGGTACCCTCCGAAACACTTACGATGTCCGAATACCATCGTCCTATATATCATCCGGGACTCCTCGTCATGTCCATGATCTCATCCGGGACTCCGAACAACATTCGGTCAGCAAATCATATAACTTATACAACACTATATCGTCAACGAACGTTAAGCGTGCGGACCCTACGGGTTCGAGAACTATGTAGACATGACCGAGACACCTCTCTGGTCAATAACCAATAGCGGAACCTGGATGCCCATATTGGCTCCTACATATTCTACGAAGATCTTTATCGGTCGCACCGTTATGACAACATACGTAATTCCCTTTGTCCATCGGTATGTTACTTGCCCGAGATTTGATGGTCGGTATCTTCATACCTAGTTCAATCTCGTTACCGGCTAGTCTCTTTACTCGTTCCGTAATACATCACCTCGTGACTAACTCTTTAGTCTTTTGCTTGCAAGCTTATGATGTGTATTACCGAGAGGGCCCAGAGATACCTCTCCGAAACTCGGAATGACAAATCCTAATCTTGATCTATGCCAACTCAAGAAACACCTTCGGAGATACCTGTAGAGCATCTTTAAGATCACCCAGTTACGTTGTGACGTTTGATAGCACACAAAGTATTCCTCCGGTATTCAGGAGTTGCATAATCTCATAGTCGAAGGAATATGTATTTGACATGAAGAAAGCAATAGCAATAAATTGAACAATCATTATGCTAAGCTAACGGGTGGGTCTTGTCCATCACATCATTCTCCTAATGATGTGATCCCGTTATCAAATGACAACACATGTCTATGGTTAGGAAACCTAACCATCTTTGATCAACGAGCTAGTCTAGTAGAGGCATACTAGGGACACGGTATTTGTTTATGTATTCACACATGTATTTAAGTTTCCGATCAATACAATTCTAGATCCAAAACGCGCGATGTCGCTGCGGCTCCATCGTCCCTTGGATCTCCTTGACAGTCGGAAGATGCTCCAAAATCGGTTTCCCCGGCAGGAGGCTGGTGGAACGATTTGGACCCGGATCCGGGGCACCTTTTTGAGTCAAGGTGGCATCTCGTTGGCACTCCCACCCCCTACTCCATCGAGCATGGATCAGATGATGAATGAAGCACCGCTGGGAGCTTCCTCTTCGTTAATGACACGCTGGTCGAAGTGACCGGGATCTCGAACGACAGGGAACCGACCCACTGCCGGCCATCTTCCCTGGATGTGGATGCGGTGGCTCGAATCGCTGCCGACCGCGCCAACGCAGTCGGCGAAACAAACTTCGCCGGACTTACCGAAGGTCAAGGAAAGGAGATCGCTGCTCGGATCGCCTCTGGCGCTCAGGCGGTGCAGCTCTCCAAGGAGTACCGGAGAAGGATCAGGCGGAATTCCATGAGATGCGAAGGTCTTTTGCGGAAAAGGTGACACCAGGATTGTACAGTTAGCCGTTAGTGACTGAACTTTCTCATGATTTATAATGCTCAACGTCTGAACCTGAATAAATCAAATACCCGTCGATGTAGCTAAAGATGCACATATATAGGAAGATCATCACATTTTCCCAGATTGTGACGTAATGTGTATCATTCAATATCCATGTGAGATATTTCAATAGTTGAGGCCAATGGAAAATGATTTCCCTCGTGCATTGTGCATCTACGATCTATCTATGCATACTTATCTCGTGTCCCCACATTCGTGTTGAAACATGAATTGGATCAAAGCAAAGAAGAAGCAGAAGAGGGTGATACGCATGCGGCACATTAAAGTTATGATGACTAATTGCTCATAACTTTTATCAGCGGCGTATGTGGAAAAGGTTTTTGTAATGTACTTGCAGTTTAGAGTTTATCATGCTATACACACCACATTTTGTTCATGTTCATGCTTATATGTGTATTACCATTCATTGATGCACAGACAAAACCTTTTATATAAACCCACAAGTTATTTCATTTGCTACTTGATTGCATGTTAAGATAGGTAGCTAGTACCAACTAATTTTCTGCTTAGTTATTCTATTCCATGTTTTTAAGGGTTTGTACTATGACATTCCCAATGTTGATGCGAGAAGTTGGAGGAAACCAAAATGCAAGCCAGCGGGATTCTCCAACTAGCGCACAACCAACTCAGTGGTGTTTTCCTCAGGACTGGCTCTGGCCCAGGGCAAGAGGATAACCCATATCTGGGCAGGGTGGGAACAGCCACGATGCAAACAAAATTTTTGTTATTGGGGGTTATGAGCATACAATGAAAACGCCCTAATGCAGGCTGTGGCATCTCAACCGGTGGTGGTGGGGGTTGATATCAGCGAGTGGAATGAAATACTAAATAAAAGGGAAGTCTTGAGAGGGCCGTGCAAGACCAACATCTCCCACCAGGTATTGCTGGTCGGATACGGGATGGTGGAGAGGAATAGTGATGGAAGGCTGACCGATAGCATTAATTAGCTAAGTACTGGTTAATCAAGAATTCCTAGGCAGTTGGTGGGGGCACGGGGGATACATTGGCCTCGAGCGGGGATATGAAAAATATGGAGGGTTATGTGGCATTCTAATGGATCCGCTAGCTGTACCTGGTGGATCCTGTAATGCTTGAGTATTAGTAGTTCCTAGTGGATCCTATCAACTATATATGGGGGTTCAGTATCATAGCTAATTTGTTGTCATGCGAGATATAATTTCATTATCTGTCATATTATATACTATTTATTATTATTCCGCCATGTATATAGTAGAGCATGCATTGTAAAGCATATGTGTGCGCAAACCAGAAGAAGTAGCAATTTAACAGGGAAATGAAACTAAAAACATTAAGAATGACAAAACTTCATAGATGGCACACAGGATATATATGATGTGCACCGATAAGTCAGCTTGCCACTAAGTGTACTATATTCAGTTTAGAAATCCACAATAATTAAGCAATATCAAGTATTTCTGTTCTTAGCACATTCAAACAGTAAAACTAATTAACCAGACACAAGTGTCCAATGTACCAGCTGTCAACCAAGTCATGACACTCAATATCAAAACAATATATAGTAGATTTAATTGTCACCGGAAGTTCATCCTAGCAGAACATATATGAGCTACAGTAGATAGCTAGGTGACCAGCTAGCACCATCACACGTCAATTGGAATCATCGTCTACAAGGTCTGGCACAGAAACAAATAAACCAATTGTGGTTGTGGGAACCGAAGTACTTAACTGGAGATGGAGCCCGAGGCAGGAATCGTAGAGGAAGTAAACTAGGGAGTCGATGCCGGGGTTGCAGCCACGTTACTGCCTTCCTGCCGGGTGAGAGCCAACACCCAATGCGTGGAGGCGATACCGTTGCGGGAGGCCAGCATCATTGCGCTGAGGAGACCGGAGGCGGCCACGTGAGGAAGATTATAGGTGGCGGAAGAAGCGATGGACCACCAGGGACTGCGGGAGAGCCGAGGGGAACCAATGGAGAAGAGGAGCACCTGCGACCGGGGTGGCTAGGTTTAGTTGCGGGGGCGCGCTGGCTGCGGAGCGGCATGGTGGTGGCAGGGAAACAGGGGCGGAGACAGGGGGGCGAGCAGGGGCTAGACCCCCGCCAACCGCTCGCCCCCCCCCCCCCCCCCCCCCCCCCTAAAAATTGCTGGTACACGCACTAGTATATTACGTGTGCTAATGGCCGAGTAATGACTTGATTAATGATGGCCCAGCTGATTTATCCTGTAATTAGTACGCATCAGACTCAGCCCAGTAGCCCATGTACGATCGTGGCCTGCCTCATGTGTGTAATTATTTTGCTGGCCGAGGCCAGGTCCTAGCCCTAATGCTATCGATCAGATCAATCGATTGATCCTCTCTACGTGCGCCTGACTGTAGATGGCTGCCGCCGCCGCCGTGGTAGCTTACCACGACGCTATACATCTAGGCGCCGGGAGGCCAGCCTATGGATACAAGCAGGTAGTAGCTGTCGTCTGATTGTAGCTATTACCAGTAATTTCATTTTATGAATCCAAACCTTAGTCTGATTGTTAGTATTTCTGTTTTGATTTCTGGGATCGATCGCCTGCGTGCGCTAGGGCATTGCCGTGTTGCCATCAGCCACATAAGGAAGATCTGCCCTTTCGTTCCCGTGTCTCCTTCAACCGTCATTACCGGCTCATCCCAATGAAACAGTTGTTGCTTCTCGGTCAGTATCAAATCCTATACAATCCAGTCCCACGGCTCATATTGTCATGGCTAGACAAAATCTGAAGGTATATCCAACATACAACTAGACTATGCAAATTACTAGGTCATTGCTTACTACAATTTCTAAAGTTACATAACAACCATACATCAAGATAATAACTAAAAGTTCTAATATTTACTTTTAGTTTGCTATATATTCTGAGAGTGATATTGTTGATTTGTTTGATATGTTTTGCCGTCTAGAGTTATATTTATACTAATAAAAGTGTAATTTTCTTTTGAATTACGAAATATTTGTCATTGCAATCTGATCCCGGTGATATATATCTAAAAGACTTCTATAATCGCCTTTTATATATGTTATATACGATTGCTTGGTATTGGCCTCTTCGCCCCCCACATACTCAAATCCTGGCTCCACCCCTGCAGGGAAACTACGACAGGCACTAGGTCAGAGATCCGCGAGTGAGAGGCGGCGGTCGGTGTTAGCCAGGACAGTGATGGCGGCGATGCAGGAGGCGGAGTCGTGCAAGAGAAAGGGAATCGAGAAGAGTGGTTCGTGCGTGTGAGTGAGAGAGCGGTGGGGGTGTGGGACCGACCTAACCGAGCTGGGCCTGGTGAACTTTTGGGTAAATAACCAATTTTCCCTACTAGAATAGAATAGCTGGGGGTTAAATAGATTCCCCCTGCCGCCGATCGCCGTACCCTACCTCCCGCCTTTTCTGGGTTGGACTTGGTCACGCTCTCTCCACACCACAACCCGCTCCCCTCGTCTCCGTGCCGCCGGCCTCATCCTCGCCGCGTCGGTGACCTTGGCCCCAAGACTTCCCCGTCCCTCTCCTCTTCTCTTCCGCTTGCTGCCACCCGCCGCTGTCTCGGATCCTCTGCCTGCTTGCGGCCGTCCAGCCGCGCTGGTACCTCGGCGTCGTGAAGCCTTCGTCCAGCCGTACGTCCTAGTAGACCCCGGTCTCGTCCTCAAGATGTCATCTTCTTCTTCGACCGGGATCTACGAGGGGTGGATGGTCGCCGCACGATCGGACGCTCCTTCATGCACATGCGCTACTTTGTGTTGGAGACCCACCCATCTGCTATCGTATATCAAGCGTAAGCCTCAGCACAAGATGCCCAAGCTCCCCATCAATGCACCATAATTTTACATTTTGTAAATTTTGCCTTATTTCAGACGTAAAAAGAGAACGTCAGAAAATATATAATCACCGAAAAAATATTTAATGTTACGTAAAATTACATATGTAAAAATATAGTGTAAAATGTACATCAACTGCAGTTTTTTTGTCTTATGATCTATATTTTCTTTTCTTATGCCAAATTTTACACAATGTATCAATATAAATGTAACTATTTGTATCAATATGAATGTAACTATATAGGTCTGCTAAACTGAGCCAGAGCGCATTGTGCTTATCGTACGCTCCGGCCCTCCGCAGAACGAGCGCGCTCTCTAATAACTGCTTCACGTTGCTTGCCTCCAGGCTGAAAATCAACCGTAAGGAGCTATCTATCTATGGTAACCAAAGCACATTTCATTACGAGGGATTGACCCAAAGAACAATAGTAATTTGAGAACTAATAGTAATACTCGTTTTCCCATTAATTTTCTGCATGGCTAATTGGTGCGTGGTACTTGTGTGTGTGGCTAAGAAATACCAGGATTGCTGTTCCCTATGCAAACACGTCTTACTATGCTCAATTATTTTGTGTGTTGCATCCTGATAACTAAATAGGCAGAACGATTAAAGGGTAGAGAAGTGATTCCTGACAGCCGGTAATAAGGTTAACATATTCAATATGTACACGTTTTTCAGTTTTTTATTTTTTTATTTTTTTATTTGCGTGTCAGCCTCGTAACAAGATTAGCATACTTATAGTGGAGAAGTAGTGTGTGCTAGGCGGTAACAAGATTACCAGATTATTAGCAGGCGAGGGAGAGGACGAGAGTGGTAATGGTAATATTTTGTCTAATCTTAGTAATGATAAAGTGATGCATCACTAGCATGCACGCCACATGCATCCGAACGATAAATCAAGTAGTAGTAATCCAATATCATTTGGCTTGTTCCAATTTCCACTTTAACATCTAAGACCATATAGTAATACAATTACCATATAGTAGCCAATAGTAATCAGTTAATTTCAAAGTCGTAACGCAATTACCATCCGAATATTACCATCCAGCTGATGGTTATTTACCATCTGCCCAATTTAAATTACAAGGCCCGACTAAATAGGGCTGTGGACCGGAGGGTACAGGAGGTAATCATTTGTAGTAATAAGATTACTATGGTTGGTATAATTACTAATCAAGCGGAGCGGAGAACCAAAGGGTCCTGCCCGTAACCAGTTTAATTTCTTTATTACTATCCTTTGCCAGGCCGTTTACTAGAGGGTGGAAACAAATTCGGTTGTTTCGCCGAAGCGGCTCAACCAGCATGGCCGGAGCGCAGATTAAGGACTTTGCGCGCACGCTCAAGTGAGCCTGAGCGCATAATCATTTATCCTACGCGCTAGTCAGGCTGCGCGCATTGCTGTCCGGAAGTTAGCGTGTTAGCAACCCAGGCCCAGCTTCCGGTCCATCGGCATATGTTCGGACGTTTTCGGTGTGCATCGGACACTCCACTACAAGCGGAGAGCCCACTACATCCCAAAAGACCGGCCTGAAGGGAGTGTGGCACTCTCCCTTATAAGGAGGTCCTAGCCTCCTCCCATATCCGAGGTGGGACTAAAGTCACTGGCATTACCCAAGGTCAGGTTCCTGACACCCCACACCCCTAGGGAAGCCCCCCATAGGGTGGCGTGGGGCCCAGCTCTGATACCACTTGTTAGCAACCCAGGCCCAGCTCCCGGTCCATCGGCATATGTTCGGACGTTTCCGGTGCGTATCAGACACTCCACTACAAGCGGAGAGCCCACTACATCCCAAAAGACCGGCCTGAAGGGAATGTGGCACTCTCCCTTATAAGGAGGTCCTAGCCTCCTCCCATATCCGAGATGGGACTAAAGTCACTGACATTGCCCAAGGTCAGGTTCCTGACACCGATGATACGGGTCTAGGTTTCAAGCTCTCGATCTACTCCCAATTATCAAATCTCGAGTTCAATTTGATCGCTAAGTTTGAATCAGCAAGAGAAGGGGATCGGGATTAGAGCCGGAGGTGGGAGGAGAGATACATCGCCCAACGGCGCCACCAGTTCTGTGATCAATCGATAACCCTAGTACTCGCACCACACACGATAGATATAGCCTCACTTGCTCCAGGTCGGTCAAGTGAAGCGTGTGCTGGGCCTTCTCTCCCGCTTGGACCTGGGCTGGGCTGTCTTGGAGTCGACCTCTGGGTCCACAACAGTAGTTCCCGTGACATTCCCTCCCCCTTTAGTTTTGGCTTGTCCCCAAGCCAATGCCCGAGGAAAACGCGCCTGCAGGGGAATCACATCTTCCCAGGATGCCAGCGACGGAGGGAAACCAGACCAGTGGACAAGCACCTGGTCGACTTGTCGCACGCCCCGCTGCACCGTGCGTCGTTGCAGAATGGCCGTCGGCACCTGAAATTGCAGCAGGTGTGGCACCCCGATAGAGGGCCGACGTACACCAGCCCCAGGATAAGACCTGGCGCACGGCAAAGACATGATACAGCAATTCAAGGCACAAAATAGCTTTATTAAATAGAATGGAGTATTACAATACTGTTGCTTACAACAATATTACATAGCTCCAAGGCTAACTAAGATGGCAGCGAAGGTCTTGGTTTAGCGGCATCAACGTCTCTGGCTGGGCTCCATAACTCACAGGACTGGCTGGGTTACGACCTAGCACGACGAATCTTCTCCTGCAACTGGCCACGTGCAAGGCCAGGTGAGTACTTTGAATGTACTCGCAAGACAACCAAATACATAGCATCCAAACAAGCAGATGACAAAGCCAACCCTATGCTATGCAAGAATTTATTCTAAACATGGCATGGAATTAACAGGAAAACACGAATCAAGCATAGCATAGCATACCTATCTAGCATTATAATCATCATGTCGTAGCAAAATTATCTGGCATGTTTAAACATCCAGCAGCATTAATCATCACGATATAACGGGGTTATCTAGCAAAATAACTACTGAAGTAAAGTATAGTGAAGTAAAGCATGCATCAAGTAAATAATCCATATTCCGAATAATCTCATGATCCAGTCTGAACCTGATCCAAATCCAAGTCTTTCGGTCATCTGACCATCTCTTCCATAGCCATCTCATGGCTAACTTACCATACTCCTGACAACATCTACTGTCCATGCAGGACAGGTCCTTTCACCATCATTATCATCATTACGGTTGATCGCCTAACGAGGTCTGGACGGGCTGTCCAATACTGTGGACATGGCTATTCGAATAGATTTTACACTCTGCAGAGGTTGTACACTTTACCCACACCACGGAACTCATGGCCTCGTACTCCCATTCGGGTGGACCAACGACGTTCCGACGAAACCTGTCTGACCCGTGACTCTTCCATCGTACCACCGGCCATCACACTTCCTCTTGGAGTCAAGCCCTGGGTGGCCCCGTGTCCTCAAGACACCTGCCACCGTCGTGGCCAAACAAAACTGTCCCAAACGGGGACGGGTACCCAAACAACTCAACTAGGCTCACAGGGTTATCGCCGCCTACCGGGCCAGGGCAGCGCGCGCGCATAACCCTCCCTCTTTGGAGGTACCGGTGAAAGAGCACGCGATCAGACCAAGTCAAGGCCGTCTCATACCGGCAAATGTGGTTGCACGGATAAGCCCGGACAGGTGACTCTGATCAACCGACTAGGTTTATCAATATATCTCCATCATCCCACCATTACCTTAACAATTATAAGTGTGAACAGCCACTTAACATCAGCATAGCAGAATCATTACAACGTTGACAAACATGGCAAGATATCAGATCATGGTACTCACATGATAACGGTATCCAAAATATTGTTACTAGCATGGCAGGGCATGGCATTGAAACAAGGCATGATATTAGATGAAACGTAATGCTAACATCTAAAACAGATGACATAACAGGTGTATGCAAGTGCAGGCTAACAGGTGATACAGATGTACTACAATGAACACACAGGGTGCAAGCAAAGTCATCACGCAAGTCCGGAGCTCATGGAAGAGGTTGGCTTGCCTGGGGTAGAGGAATACACCGGGTGGAAGTGCAATAACACTCCGGGAAGATTCGCGGGAAAAGTTTCCCTCTCGAAGGAGGCTGATTAGGGGCAAGCGCAAAATGGTCATTTTCACGGTGTGAAAACATTATGAAAATGACGCCATCGGAACGGGCTTGACGAACTGAAGACGTGGGCGTTGGTTTTACCTCAATCGGAGTTACGGTCGCAAAGTTAGGGCCGTTCGTTCGTTAAGCGTTAAAACAGACAAAATCTGTCCATTTTAGCTCTTAACCAGCGAACGTTTTCTATATAATAGATTCGGCCGACAGCTGGAAAAAAGGAAAATGCCTTTGGAAAAATATGCCTTCGGAGTCAAAAGACGTACTCCCTAAAATACGTTTTCACTTTAAACCAGCGGGCCCGGGTTGACTTTCTTTATCTCAATGACGTGTGGGCCCCGCCTTATCTCTTTCTCTCTCTCTTTTCTTCTCTTCCCAGGTCTTCCCGACCGAACAGAGGAGAGTGCCACGGTGGCTCGGGCCTCGCCGGCTGCTCGCGTGGCCGTCGCCTCGCCGCTCCTCAGGGCCGGCCGGCGGGCGGAGGGGCTCGGCCACCCAACACCGCGCCCGCAGGTGTCCTCGGGGCCGCTCAGGGCGGACCACAGCGACGGCGCCGCGGCTCGGGCCGATGTCAAGGCACGGCCGGAGGAGGGGGCACAGCGGCAGGGCTCCTCCGCCTGAGCTCGAGACAGCGGCGACTCGCGGGAGTCAGGGGAGGCCGGGAACACGGACAGAGGGGGAGGGAAGAGGTCAAGGCGTCGAAATGGCTGAAGGGCAACGGCGGCAGAGCCGCGGCCATGGTGGAGGGAGGAGCTCGAGGGCTCGAGGGAGGAGGCTGGGGGCTTGCTGGTGACGAGGTCGGCTCGGGGGCACGCTATATATATAGCTCGGGGATGAAGCTAGCCGACAATGGACGGAGCTCCGAGAAGCTCCTCGTTGACGACCGAGGCTTCGAGCGCTCCACTAGCTAGGGGACGAGGGGTAGAGACCTCTGGATGGGTCACGCACGCGCTAGGGAGCTCTACGACACTACTGGACATGCTGGAGCCGGCTGGAGACGAGCTCCCGTCAACTCCAATGCACAGAGCACCAGTTTGGCACGCTCTGCCCGTGGTCACCGCATGGCCACGGCGTTGCCACGCCTCACATGAAGCCAAACCATGTCTAGGCTATTCACCGTCCTACACTGAGTTGACCTATGCGGCTGAATGACCTGAGGGAGGCCTGAGGTGACTGCACCATGGTCAAACAGGTTCCAACAGCAAAGTGTTTGCCATGTGGTGCGGCTACCACAGTGCACCTATTGACCTGATCTATGGCATGGGTTAGTAATACACTAAGGTAGTGATGCTGGAAAAATTTAGGCACAAATGTACAAGGATAGCTGGTACTTCCTTTGTTACCATGCCCACTGACCAGAAATACAAATGATGATGCTGGGGTCAAATGGCTAGATGGATTTGAATGATTCTTGGTGTAGAGTGATGATATGGTCATAGGAACTGTCTGGAAAAGTTTCAGCTCAAATTGATCATCTATGAGGGTACTTCCTTCACAGAGATGCAATCTGGACAGAAACTTAGATAATTTACTGAGGAAGATTGACTTGATGGAATGAGCTCATTTTTGGTATACAGGGGTAATATATCATAATGAATCACCCTGCAAAATTTCAGCCCAAGGAGATCAAGGAATCAAGCACTTCCTTTGCAAACTGAAAATCTGGACAGAATTTGCAAAGTGGTGTTGTTCTCAAAATTTAATGGGTGGAACTTGATATATTGATGGAAATGGTGAATATAGGGGTAGGACAAGCTCCAAAAATTATTTGGGACTTTTCCCAACTACCAAAATGGTAGTTCCTTTGGAAAGACCCCAAATTGATATATTGGCTTTAAATAGGAAAATGCAATTTATCCTATTTAATTATGGCCAATATTTTTATGAGAGCTCAATATGATCACAAAGAATATCTCCACAAGTTTTCATGAACTTTGGAGATGGATAGATATTTTCTTGGATTTAATTCCTCCGAAAGGCAGAGAAAGGAATTAATTCTAGATGAGAAATATTGCATATAACTTAGCAATATTTTTGCACATCTAGGGTTTATGAGTGAAGGATGATCTCCGGAAATTTTGGGAGGATCAACTGAGCAAGAAAAATGATAGTTCCTTTGTAAACGCAAAGGCAGGATTTCCAGTTCCGATATTTAGGAACTAGGGTTTGAATGAGGTTCGGGGTTTACTGACGGAAACTGGACTGGCACAAGAGCATGGAAAATTCATGGAGAGGCTGAGGATTGTCTGAATTCACCTGGTCATTCACCAGATTCCAGAGGAAAAATTCGGGAAAGAAAAGCTAGGAAGGAATAACAGCACAAAAATCGATAACCCGATTTTTGGGGTGTTACAAACCTTCCCCCCTTAAGAGAATCTCGTCCTCGAGATTCCTAGGGTTAGCTCAGAACAAAAATCATGCCTCCTGAAAAAAAACCTCTGGGTTGAGTGGTAACCCTGGGGTTGAAAACAGCCAAGTTAAAAGTACCGAAAATTGGTACACCCAGATCGAGGTACGGATATCGCGGGATTTACTCCATGGTTAGGGGCCGCTGGGTTGCCCTGACATTTTTAGAAAAAGAAGAATTTCCTTCTTCCAAAAATGCTCGGGACACCACAGTGAACTGTGGCCTCTCTCGTGGGCAGGTGGGCCTAGGGCCCACTAGCAGCTTCTTCTTTCTCCGGCCAACGGCTCTCTCTCGGTCCCGCGCTGTCCTGAGTGCGGCTAGGCACTGCGCACGCCTGGCTCCTAGGGTACTGAGCACCCTACAACAACAGTGCGCGGCATGCACGAGGCCAATGCAGAGAGCACTCCCATCGCGGGTCAGCGCCGGTCGGCACTGCTCGCGGATTCGCCTCCTGGATGCCGGTGATCGAGCGACGAGCGATTCTCCTGGACCTCGCTCACCGTACACCGGGCTTGGGCTATAAAAACGACGGCAGTTTCTTCTTCCTCCACCTCGCGTCTTACCTCACTTCTTTTCCTCTTCTCCTTTTCCTTCTGGTTGCAGGAGCGTGAGGCGAGGCTTTAATGGCGGACATGGGTTCGGAGCTGATCTTCATCCTCCTGGTGTGTCTGCTAGCGGCATTGGTTGGCTCCTCACTGCTGCTGTGTGCGATGATCCTCGATGATCGTCGAGATGCTGCTAACCGAGCGGTAGCTGGTGATCATCCACGCTGTCTTAGGCCGGCGGAATGAGCGCGGGCTGCGGCGGGGCGAAGGGGGTGGCTGGTCAGCATCGCACAGGACGGTGCCAGAAGCGTCGCTGAGTCTAGGGTTAGTGCAGTGTGGTTAGCGGAGCTGTACCAGTGTGGAAGCCACACTGCGGGTTGCTCCTCGCTGATCGACATCCACAACGAGTGAGGGTTGAAGTAGAATCAGGGTTTAGATCTTGGACTAGAGGGGATGTAATGGTTTGTGCTGCAATAAAATTTCTCAGAATTTCTCCGAGATTGCAGCTGGGTTCGGGGAAAAGATTTTGGGACCGGGGAAAAAATATTGGATAGAGCTGGTTTTCCAGAACACAGAGTTCAGGAAAACTGACAAATGGAGTATGCATAGATGGGTATGGATAGGTGGCTTTGCATTCTACCCGAGTACTGCGGCGACTGTACTCAGGAGAAAGAACTTGGCGTGCAGACATTGCTCACATGATATACATGCAATCAATTCAGACTAATATGCAAGCAAATGTCGAATGCATACAGTAGCAGAATACAGACAGATGAAAGAAACATGTCGAGCATATTACACTAAGGTGTTTTAATGCTAGTGAGTGTATGTACTCCTGGTATACATACACCTACACCAGCTCGCATTTTATTAGGGACTCTGGGCGAGTCCAATGTTATTAGGTGTAAGTGCTCTACTGACTAAAATCTTGTTAAAATCCATTGCCTGCTCTGTTAAACATTTCTGCTTAACAGAGAGACAGATGAACTAAACACACAGAGCAAACAAGCATACATAATATTACACCAGCACACAGGCACAGCAATACAAGCATTACAACAAAGCACAACCTTACTAGACAGCTAACAGCAACAACTCACTCCGAACTACAGGATCCTAATCCTAGACGAGGACGAAGAAACAGTCTTCGCAACACACATACTTGCGGCCTCAACTGGCTACACTCACTGCCAGAGCCACAAATGGGCCTACTCTTGCTGGGGCTCTCCTGGGGGACGAAGGCTGAGCCAACTCCCATCTTCATCGTCGGACACCACAATGGGTTGGGGCACAACTCCTTGGGTTGCGGCTGGAACTTGGCGGAACACATCTTGACGACGAAGACGACGAATAGCTCTGGCAACATAACTTGGGTGGATGATGCCAGGTTGCCATGGGTTCACGGGCTGCGAGGGTAGCACTGGCTGAGAGGGTGGCACTAGTTGAGAAGGTGGCACTGGGTTTGGCAGTAGGGGAAGGCTGGTCTGGGATGCAGCTTGACGGGCATCACGGTATGCTTCCGTAACAACCCAGGTGGTGTCATGGTCAATGGATTGGAACTCTCGAATAATGTCGGCAATTAGTAGTCCCTGGGCATCAAGGAACTGAGCCAGGCGAGCTACTACCAGGTCGGCTTCACCAACTGCGCTGAAGAACTCGCAACCTGTATTGGACGAAGCGGGAAAATAACGGAACTCCCTCATCTCCGCTACTTGCGGAAACTGGAAGCGAAGATGGGTGATGGCTTCCGCAGCAGCTGTCTGGACGGCCAAAGCAGTGGTGGGCATGGGTTTGCCCTTAAAAACCAAGGGCTTCCCATCCTTTGCTGGACTTGGGCGGAGAAGCACCTTTGCCTCATATCGGCAAAGGTGAGGGACGGGTTCCGATTGGAACACCAAATACACTGGGATAGTATTACAGCCAAGGGCTTGGGTGAGCATATTGGAAAGGATAGGTGGAAATCCGTCATACCCTTTGGCCACGGTCTGGCTATGGAACTTGTGCATTCTGGAGGAACTAGCCATGGCTGTTGGTTTGCGGATAATGGCCTGGGTTCTCCTACGGGGATCTGGCTTGCTGAATGGAGAGAGTTGCGACTCACAGGTGGGGGTTTAATAGGCTTTCGGCTAGAACACACCAGCATGACCTGGATCTTTCTCGTGCCGGGCAGAAGATATGCCGGCACGGCCGACAGCTGGGTAGGGTCGCGGTCTAATCCAGGGACGGCTGGGTGGATGGACAGCTGAGCAGGGACACGTCCATTCCGACTGCGCCGCATGTTGATCAACAGTGGCCATGTCGGATGCCAGGGATGGGTCAAATCTATGGGGCTCACTACCGGGTAAAGGATAGGGATGGTTTGGTGCTAGGGTAACCTATAGCCAACCTGGCTCTGATACCAAGTCTTGTGGCACCCCGATAGAGGGCCGACATACACCAGCCCCAGGATAAGACCTGGCGCACGTCAAAGACATGATACAGCAATTCCAGGCACAAAATGGCTTTATTAAATAGAATGGAGTATTACAATATTGTTGCTTACAACAATATTACATAGCTCCAAGGCTAACTAAGATGGCAGCGAAGGTCTTGGTTTAGCGGCATCAACGTCTCTGGCTGGGCTCCATAACTCACAGGACTGGCTGGGTTACGACCTAGCACGACGAATCTTCTCCTGCAACTGGCCACGTGCAAGGCCAGGTGAGTACTTTGAATGTACTCGCAAGACAACCAAATACATAGCATCCAAACAAGCAGATGACAAAGCCAACCCTATGCTATGCAAGAATTTATTCTAAACATGGCATGGAATTAACAGGAAAACACGAATCAAGCATAGCATAGCATACCTATCTAGCATTATAATCATCATGTCGTAGCAAAATTATCTGGCATGTTTAAACATCCAGCAGCATTAATCATCACGATATAACGGGGTTATCTAGCAAAATAACTACTGAAGTAAAGTATAGTGAAGTAAAGCATGCATCAAGTAAATAATCCATATTCCGAATAATCTCATGATCCAGTCTGAACCTGATCCAAATCCAAGTCTTTCGGTCATCTGACCATCTCTTCCATAGCCATCTCATGGCTAACATACCATACTCCTGACAACATCTACTGTCCATGCAGGACAGGTCCTTTCACCATCATTATCATCATTACGGTTGATCGCCTAACGAGGTCTGGACGAGCTGTCCAATACCGTGGACACGGCTATTCGAATAGATTTTACACTCTGCAGAGGTTGTACACTTTACCCACACCACGGAACTCATGGCCTCGTACTCCCATTCGGGTGGACCAACGACGTTCCGACGAAACCTGTCTGACCCGTGACTCTTCCATCGTACCACCGGCCATCACACTCCCTCTTGGAGTCAAGCCCTGGGTGGCCCCGTGTCCTCAAGACACCTGCCACCGTCGTGGCCAAACAAAACTGTCCCAAACGGGGACGGGTACCCAAACAACTCAACTGGGCTCACAGGGTTATCGCCGCCTATCGGGCCAGGGCAGCGCGCACGCATAACCCTCCCTCTTTGGAGGTACCGGTGAAAGAGCACGCGATCAGACCAAGTCAAGGCCGTCCCATACCGGCAAATGTGGTTGCACGGATAAGCCCGGACAGGTGACTCTGATCAACCGACTAGGTTTATCAATATATCTCCATCATCCCACCATTACCTTAACAATTATAAGTGTGAACAGCCACTTAACATCAGCATAGCAGAATCATTACAACGTTGACAAACATGGCAAGATATCAGATCATGGTACTCACATGATAACGGTATCCAAAATATTGTTACTAGCATGGCAGGGCATGGCATGGAAACAAGGCATGATATTAGATGAAACGTAATGCTAACATCTAAAACAGATGACATAACAGGTGTATGCAAGTGCAGGCTAACAGGTGATACAGATGTACTACAATGAACACACAGGGTGCAAGCAAAGTCATCACGCAAGTCCGGAGCTCATGGAAGAGGTTGGCTTGCCTGGGGTAGAGGAATACACTGGGTGGAAGTGCAATAACACTCCGGGAAGATTCGCCGGAAAAGTTTCCCTCTCGAAGGAGGCTGATTAGGGGCAAGAGCAAAATGGTCATTTTCACGGTGTGAAAACATTATGAAAATGACGCCATCGGAACATGCTTGACGAACTGAAGACGTGGGCGTTGGTTTTACCTCAATCGGAGTTACGGTCGCAAAGTTAGGGCCGTTCGTTCGTTAAGCGTTAAAACAGACAAAATCTGTCCATTTTAGCTCTTAACCAGCGAACGTTTTCTATATAATAGATTCGGCCGGCAGCTGGAAAAAAGGAAAATGCCTTTGGAAAAATACGCCTTCGGAGTCAGAAGACGTACTCCATAAAATACGTTTTCACTTTAAACCAGCGGGCCCGGGTTGACTTTCTTTATCTCAATGACGTGTGGGCCCCGCCTTATCTCTTTCTCTCTCTCTTTTCTTCTCTTCCCAGGTCTTCCCGACCGAACAGAGGAGAGTGCCACGGTGGCTCGGGCCTCGCCGGCTGCTCGCGTGGCCGTCGCCTCGCCGCTCCTCAGGGCCGGCCGGCGGGCGGAGGGGCTCGGCCACCCAACACCGCGCCCGCAGGTGTCCTCGGGGCCGCTCAGGGCGGACCACAGCGACGGCGCCGCGGCTCGGGCCGAGGTCAAGGCACGGCCGGAGGAGGGCGCACGGCGGCAGGGCTCCTCCGCCTGAGCTCGAGACAGCGGCGACTCGCGGGGAGTCAGGGGAGGCCGGGAACACGGACAGAGGGGGAGGGAAGAGGTCAAGGCGCCGAAATGGCTGAAGGGCAACGGCGGCAGAGCCGCGGCCATGGTGGAGGGAGGAGCTCGAGGGCTCGAGGGAGGAGGCTGGCGGCTTGCTAGTGACGAGGTCGGCTCGGGGGCACGCTATATATATAGCTCGGGGATGAAGCTAGCCGACAATGGACGGAGCTCCGAGAAGCTCCTCGTTGACGACCGAGGCTTCAAGCGCTCCACCAGCTAGGGGACGAGGGGTAGAGGCCTCTGGATGGGTCACGCACGCGCTAGGGAGGTCTACGACACTACTGGACATGCTGGAGCCGGCTGGAGACGAGCTCCCGTCAACTCCAATGCACAGAGCACCAGTTTGGCACGCTCTGACCGTGGTCACCGCGTGGCCACGGCATTGCCACGCCTCACATGAAGCCAAACCATATCTAGGCTATTCACCGTCCTACACTGAGTTGACCTATGCGGCTGAATGACCTGAGGGAGGCCTGAGGTGACTGCACCATGGTCAAACAGGTTCCAACAGCAAAGTGTTTGCCATGTGGTGCGGCTACCACAGTGCACCTATTGGCCTGATCTATGGCATGGGTTAGTAATACACTAAGGTAGTGATGCTGGAAAAATTTAGGCAAAAATGTACAAGGATAGCTGGTACTTCCTTTTTTACCATGCCCACTGACCAGAAATACAAATGATGATGCTGGGGTCAAATGGCTAGATGGATTTGAATGATTCTTGGTGTAGAGTGATGATATGGTCATAGGAACTGTCTGGAAAAGTTTCAGCTCAAATTGATCATCTATGAGGGTACTTCCTTCACAGAGATGCAATCTGGATAGAAACTTAGATAATTTACTGAGGAAGATTGACTTGATGGAATGAGCTCATTTTTGGTATACAGTGGTAATATATCATAATGAATCACCCTGCAAAATCTCAGCCCAAGGAGATCAAGGAATCAAGCACTTCCTTTGCAAACTGAAAATCTGGACAGAATTTGCAAAATGGTGTTGTGCTCAAAATTTAATGGGTGGAACTTGATATATTGATGGAAATGGTGAATATAGGGGTAGGACAAGCTCCACAAATTATTTGGGAGTTTTCCCAACTACCAAAATGGTAGTTCCTTTGGAAAGGCCCCAAATTGATATATTGGCTTTAAATAGGAAAATGCAATTTATCCTATTTAATTATGGCCAATATTTTTATGAGAGCTCAATATGATCACAAAGAATATCTCCACAAGTTTTCATGAACTTTGGAGATGGATAGATATTTTCTTGGATTTAATTCCTCCGAAAGGCAGAGAAAGGAATTAATTCTAGATGAGAAATATTGCATATAACTTAGCAATATTTTTGCACATCTAGGGTTTATGAGTGAAGGATGATCTCCGGAAATTTTGGGAGGATCAACTGAGCAAGAAAAATGATAGTTCCTTTGTAAACGCAAAGGCATGATTTCCAGTTCTGATATTTAGGAACTAGGGTTTGAATGAGGTTCGGGGTTTACTGACGGAAACTTGACTGGCACAAGAGCATGGAAAATTCATGGAGAGGCTGAGGATTGTCTGAATTCACCTGGTCATTCACCAGATTCCAGAGGAAAAATTCGGGAAAGAAAAGCTAGGAAGGAATAACAGCACAAAAATCGATAACCCGATTTTTGGGGTGTTACAGCAGGCCTTCATCCAACGTCGGCAGCTCCGGCATGATCGTTGTTGCAGGAGAAACTACCGCGCGCAGCTGGGAAACATGTATGACTGGATGAATCCGAGCTTGCCCCGGCAATGCCAGCTTGTACGCCACTTCGCCCACCCGCTGGAGTACCTGAAACGGTCCAAAATAAAGAAAGGCGAGTTTATGATTAGCCCGTGCCGCCACCGACGACTGTGCATATGGCTGCAGCTTCAAATACACCCAATCGTTGACTGCAAACGTTCTGTCCGAGCGATGCTGATCAGCCTTCTCTTTCATCCATTGTTGGGCTCTGTTAAGATGTTGTCGTAGCAAAGCCACCACGGCTGCTCTGTCCCGAGTCCACTAAGCTAAATCTGTCACAGCTGCGTCCGCCACATTAGTGATACCGAAGAATCTCGGCTTGTGGCCATACAACACCTCGAACGGAGTCGACTTGAGAGTAGAGTGATAAGAGGTATTGTACCAGAATTCTGCCAAGGAGATCCACTCGACCCACTTGCTAGGGCAATTGTGCACAAAACACCTGAGGTACAGCTCCATGCATTGGTTCACACGCTCCGTTGTGCCGTCCGTTTGCGGGTGTCGAGCCGAGGAGATGTTCAGCCTGATGTGGGTGAGCTTGCAAAGTTCTTGCCATACCTTGCAAGTGAAGACTCGGTCACGGTCAGAAACCATTGCATCCGGCGGCCCGTGCAGTTTGAAGACATTATCCATATATGCTTTCGCCACTTGTAACGCTGAGAAGGGATGTCGAAGTGGTATGAAATGAGCATAACGGGTGAGCTTGTCTACCACGACCAGTATAGAATTGAATCCTTTAGAGGTTGGTAGCCCTTCAACAAAGTCCAGGGTGACCATCTCCCACGCTTGCTTAGGTACTGGTAGGGGCTGCAGTAGGCCGGGATACTTCACATGCTCTGGTTTTGCCTGTTTACACACTGAACATTCTGAGATGTAGGCTTTGACAGTCTTCTTGAGCTGCGGCCATGCAAAGTGCTGCTTAACACGGCTATAGGTTGCTTGAATCCCCGAGTGACCTCCCAAAGCACCGGAGTGAAGCTCCTGCTATACTCTCTGCTGGACTGCTGCGTTGATACCTATCCACACGCGTCCTTTGTAGCGAAGAAGGCCATCCTGCACTTGAAAGGGGCCATCCAGCGTTGCTCCCATTGCTGCGGATGCTAACATTTTGGTGCATTTTGGATCTTGTGCATAGCCTTGCTTCACCTCCTCTAGCCACCGCGGCACACAGACCGTGATGGCACACGCAACTGCTTTCGGGTGACGTGACAGTGCATCCGCTGCTTGGTTCAGTGCCCCCTTCCGGTACTCGATTCGGTAGCGCAGCCCTAGAAGTTTGGTCATCGCTTTCTGTTGCCATGGAGTGGTCAACCGCTGCTCATCCAAGCATGAGAGGTTGCGGTGATCCATTCGGATAATGAACTCGTTGGTCAACAGGTAAGATCGCCACCGCTCAACTGCCATAAGCACTGCCAGACTTTCTTTTTCATAGGTGGAAAGAGATCGCAGTCTTGGCCCCAAGGCTTGGCTCAAGAATGCAATCGGGTGTTGATCTTGCATCAAGACTGCGCCAATTCCACGGTCCGAGGTATCAGTTTCGACCACAAAGGGTTTCGCAAAGTTGGGCAATGCGAGGACCGGTGCAGTGGTCAGCGCCATTTTCAGTGCTTGGAATGACTCTTCATGTAGTGGTGTCCAGTGAAAGACCACTCCTTTCTTAAGCAACTCTGTCAGAGGTCGACTAATAATGCCAAAATGCTTCACAAACTTCCGGTAATAACCAGCCAACCCCAGGAATTGACGCACCTCTTTGGCGGATTGAGGGCTTGGCCAGTTTCGTACTTTATCAATGTTGGTTGGATCTGTCTGCACGCCTTCTTCACTGATTACATGCCCCAGGTACCGCAGTTGGTTACAAGCAAACACACACTTGCTTCTCTTAACCTTCATTTGGTTCTCTCTCAGAATCTGGAACACTGATCGCAGCAACTGTATGTGCTCTTCCAATGTGATGATGTACATTAAGATATCATCTATAAAGACCAGAACACCTTTGCGCAAATATGGTTTCAGCATGATATTCATTCCCCCTTGGAAAGTCGTTGGCCCTCCGGTAACTCCATATGGCATCACCTTGAATTCAAAATGACCGTGATGCGTTTGAAAAGCCGTTTTCGCTTCATCCGAAGGCCTCATACGGATCTGGTGATATCCTGAGCGTAAATCCAGGCTTGTGAACCATTTGGCTCCATGTAATTCATCCAAGAGCTCATCAATGACCGGCAGCGGGTACCTATTTTTGATGGTGATGGCATTGAGGTGGCCAAAATCAATACAGAATCGCCACTCGCCGTCTTTTTTCTGCACCAATAGCACAGGAGATGCGAAGGGACTGCGGCTGATTTGGATGATCCCCTGTTTTAACATATCAGCAACTTGCGCTTCAATCTCATCTTTCTGCGCTGGGTTGTACCGATAGGGTCTGATGTTGACCGGTGCCACTCCAGGTAACAAATCAATTGTATGATCGAAGGACCGCTGTGGTGGCAATCCGTGAGGCTCTTCAAACAGTTCTGCAAATTCCTCCAACAATGCTGTCACTGCCTCGGGAATTACAGTTTCCGCGGCATCTGATTTAACCGAACACAAGTGCACCACACGTAACACTGATTCCTCAGCCTGCAGAAGCTGTAGTTGGATTGTTGAGATCGGCGGACAGTCTTGAACCGACGTTGAAACCCCATGCAACTGAATAAATTGGCCTTGATGCTTGAAAACCATGTACTTGCTGCTCCAATTAACAGTCATGAGCCCTCGAGACTCTAGCCAGTCCAACCCTAAAATCACATCGTAGCTGCCCAGTGGAAACAGTTTCAAGGTCGATCTGAACTGATGCCCTTGAATTTGGTACTCACACACTGGCAGCTCAGTATCACAAGTGGTCACCGCACCATCAGCCACCTTTACTCTCAGTTTCTTGGCCATAGGCTGCACCCCAGGCCAATCGCTCGCAATCTCGGAGTTGATAAAGCTATGCGAAGAACCTGAATCGACCAGCATCAGTAAGGACTTGCCATTCAACTTGCCCAGCATACGGAAGGCTTTAGGTGCTTCTGTTCCTGTCATGGCAGCCGCGCACAGGAGGCAGAGGTCATCCTCAGAAGTTTCTTGAGACCCGGGTGATTCTGGCGCTGATGGTGGTGTCAGCAGACCCACCAGCTCTTCGACGACATGCAGGGGAACCGTGGCTGTGCACACATGGCCCGGCCCCCAGCGCTCACCGCAAGTGAAGCAGAGCCCCCGCGCCTTGCGATAGGCACGCAGCGTTCAGAGCTTGTCATCCACCGAAGAGCTAGCGATGGGAATACGCGCCGAGTCGGGACTGCGCCTTCCATCTGTCGGAGGCGCCCCCGGTGAGAGAGTTGCGCCTTTTGAAGTGCTCGGGGTCGATGGCAGCACCATTGGCAGAGGGGGTCGCGCTGAAAATCGCCCTGTGCGAGGACCCGTAGCCGGTCCCCGAGCTGCTGTTACCGCCTCGTGCTCTTGTCGCGTCAGCTCCACCACCTCTTCCTGTAATTCAGCAAGAGCCACAGCAGTATCCAAATCTTGTGGACGGTGAAGCATAACAGCAATTTTAATATCATGTTGCAGCCCCTCTAAAAAATGAGTAGTGAAGAATAACGGATCCCACGACCCATGATGTGCGAGCAAACTATGCATCACCACATTAAACTGTTCTGCATATTCTAATACTGTCCCTTGTTGCTTAAGCCGAGAAAATTTACGAAGGAGTTGCTGAAACTCAGACCTACCAAATTTGTCTAAGACAGAGGCAACGAATTGATCCCAACTAGTAGATTTGATATGAGCCTGTGACCACTCTAACCACAACGCCGCCGCCCCAGTGAAATTGATGACAGTGGTATCCACCCAGACCGAGGGATCCACAGCTCCAATCCTAAAACAAGCCTCACAGCGAATTTTCCACCCCGTGGGATTATCCCCAGTAAACTCAGGACACTCGACCCTAGCATTGCCTGATCTACCAGAAGAGAACCCACTAGTGTTGCCCTGTTCATATGGATTTGGGATGGGAATGGTGGGAAAGGGTGTACGGAAGGTACCATTGGTCGGGACCGGCGCTTGGAGGAGTGGTCCTCCAAGCGGCAGGGCCCGGTGTGGTGTTGCAGTGCGGCGGCCCAATTTCCCGTGGTCGTCACTACCTGCGCCGGAATCGAGCGACGGCGCGTCCGCCTTCCCCGATGCGTTCGCACTGAACGCGATCTTGGCGAGCTGTGCGCGGATGTCCCCGAGGTCGTCTTGGAGACGTCCGACGGCCGCATCCACCCCGGGACGCCAGGCCGACAGATCGTTGACCACCGGCTCGAGCGATTGCAGAATCGGCTCCATGTGAGACACCGCTGGCTCGATCTTGTCGAGGGAGCGCTGGATTCCGAGCAGCGCCTGCGCGATCTTGCTCCTTTCATTGGCAACCTCCTCCATCTGCTTCTGGAGGTCCAGATCGGCCATGATCTACTTGAGGCTGCGAGTCTTCTTCTTCTCCAGATCGGCCGCGACGGAAAAAAAAATTTGGGTGGGGATTTGGTGGCTCTGAATACCAGATGATACGGGTCTAGGTTTCAAGCTCTCGATCTACTCCCAATTATCAAATCTCAAGTTCAATTTGATCGCTAAGTTTGAATCAGCAAGAGAGGGGGGTCGGGATTAGAGCCGGAGGTGGGAGGAGAGATACATCGCCCAACGGCGCCGCCAGTTCTGTGATCAATCGATAACCCTAGTACTCGCACCACACACGATAGATATAGCCTCACTTGCTCCAGGTCGGTCCAGTGAAGCATGTGCTGGGCCTTCTCTCCCGCTTGGACCTGGGCTGGGCTGTCTTGGAGTCGGCCTTTGGGTCCACCACAGTAGTTCCCGTGACATAGCGTTGCTGCCCTCTGCCTAACTGCTAAAATCTTTGAAAGCATCGTAACGGTAGGAAAATGATTACTACACATGCCTTTGCTCGGAATAACCACCTTTTTTCTTGTGCATGATAGTAAAATCAGCAGAGAATATAGTAACCAAGTTAATCTGATTACTGCCGCATCTGTAGCTTCTCCGTCTGTCACATTATTAGGGTGTGTAGTAATAAGCTATGGAAAGATAGTAACAATATTAATTGGATTACTGCTCACGCACCATTTTCTATCTTTTATATCCTTCAAGTGTACTTTACAACGAAAAGAGCAAGGTAGTAATTCGTTATTACAATCCGCATGCTTTTTACTAGGTTTACTGGACGCCAGGAATCATCTCTAATTTTTTCGTTGGTAAACATTTTCTTTCATTACCATCCGTTTTACTACTAACAATTTGAGAGCAAAGCACATGTAGTAATAAGTAACAATACTAAAGCGGGAGCGATTTGGTTTTTCTCCTTTTTGGACTTTTTGGACTTTGAGGAATTACGTGGGGGACAGGTGTTTACCTCACTCGGTTACGGAGTCTTCGGGAACCCACATCTTCTACCCCTCCAGTTCTCTCCCTCAAAGGAAAAAAAGGCATGGCCTTCTTTCACGTGCTCCTGCGCCACCCTCCCTCCACTGCCCCTCCCCCTCCGCCACCCTCCCTCCACTGCCCCTCCCCCACTTCATTTGCCCCTACTCGACCTCCGCCATGGGGCACGCAGCTGCAAACCCTAGGCTTGATTCTTGACATCGGTCCGATTCGACGGAGTGGTTGGACTCCGGCGGGGGATGGCAACGAGCTGCCGCCTATCGCGTCCAGCCGTCGATACAGATGTTTGTGTACGGTAGCAGGTGGTGCCTGTCAAGAGGCCACGACAGGGGCGGAGGTTCTGGAGCTCGGCGTCATCTTCTATCGGAGGACTGGCTGCTGGAAGTCGTCATATCTGGTTAGTCTCTCATCTCCTGATGTCTTCCTTACTATCCCATCGCTAATCCTTCGCTTGGCAAAACCATTAATTAACTGATATCCGTTTCTATCTAATCCCCACAAGGATTGCGTAAAGTTAGTCTAATTAGTTGAGCTCAAATCCCGTCTTCAGCCCTAATCTCTATGTAATTAATTTCGATTTTCATTATCTATGTTATGCATTGATCTTGATTATTATTTTTTGGGTGATTTAAGCACTACTTACGCGGCGGCAAGGTTAATTCATTAATTAGTACTCCCAGTTGGAGGAACTATACCGAAATTCGGTGTCACCATTGTAACAGGTACTGACACAACCTCTCTCTCACCACAAAATAATAAAAAATGGAGACGACAGTATGTATGATGTAATTAAAGAGTTTAGGCCCTGAGTTTCCAAAGTAGCAGTAAAATAAACTCATCCATTAAAGAGTTCAGGCCCTAATTTCATCCAGCATGTATCAGTTTCACCAAAAGGAACACCAACTAAGTATTCATGTTATCTACATCTTCAGATCTTTATTATTTGATACTTACAATCAGTAGAAAGTTAGAAACATCGAGTATGAATTTCTGACCATAATTGTTTATCAACTTGCTATTACTTTGTAGACTTGGATACTTGGTTAAAGTTTACACTTTGCAGGATAGAAAAAAAGAGAGGAAAGGACTGGATATCTCAACTCCCTGGCGGTAGCTTGCCGGCTGGTCGCACGTGCCCCTTCACATATCTTTTTTCTAGAATCGCCCCTCCACATGTAGCAGCCACATTGTTGTCTAACAAGGTATGGATCTTCCTGATTTCTGAACACTCATCCAACAATTGGTTCAGTTAGCAGAGTTATTTACACCTTAAGATATTTGCCTAGCTTTGGCTTTACCTGTCATGTTAAATGGAGACAAGTGGCTTTATTGCACAAAGACATCTTTCTTAGTAATCTAAAGAATGTCTTGGAGTTGCTGATGTGTAAAATAGCTGTCAAATATAGGCATGAAATCGAGGAATCATCGTGGTTGGTTTCTTCTTCTGAACCATATTTAGAGCTTCATGAAAGATTATTGTTCCTCGGTGTGTGTTTAGAGTATCTTTAACGAAGTTCCAACTATTTTAAACTTACCATCTGTTTTTTCATCAGAGAAGCCCCCAACTACATATATATGCCTACATGCCTTTGTTTGTGAACGCTTTAATTTCATATACTTTCTGCAGGTGGATGTTTTAGCAGTTCAACTGTCCAAAAGAGAAAATGGGTTGCTTCAGCAGAAAACCGAGGTCACGAGAAAAGTGACTTCACTAAAACTGGTGAGTTCTTCCTTATTGTTTGGAAGTATCAGTAATCTATTAACCTTCGTAAACATGTTTTAGTATCATGATCCATTCCCTGTTGTCTACTTACAATGTACAATTAAATGCCATTTTCCATGTGCATTTTCACTGTTTGCTACGGATTTGGAGAAAAACTGATTTCCTCCTTTGAAGTGTGAATTATCTGCCATGTGTATGACTTAGTAAACTTTATTTTTAAGTTACGAAAGTTTGTTCTGCTCTTACATTAAGCAAGTGCCTATAGGATGTTTTGCTTTTCTTGATGCTTGAGAAACAGACTATCACACAACAGTATCGATTTGGAATGTTGCTCATCTCTTCGGAAAATGCATAGATATTTCAGAGGGTGCATTTGCGTTCTGCTCCAGCAAATTTCAAAGGGTGCATTTGTGTTCTGCTCTAGCAAAAGTGCCTATAGGGTGCATAGCAAAATTTCAGACGGTCCATCTGTGCAGGAGTTGCGATGTGGTCTGCGATAGGCTCCGTCCCCAACCTACCAGGTAAGGAAAGGGAAGAGATTCAGAGCTTTTTTCATATGATTAGCCACTGGATTGTATTCTGTGATATTCATATCTCGCTGGAAAGGGTATGAAATCTCTGTTCGCAAAAATAGTTCACAACTTCATTGATCCCATATGATGATTCCACTTTAGTTAGTGAGATTGGCTTGACTAGGAAAACAACTGAGGATGAATTAGGTGATGTGGTAAAAACCAAGGATAGACAGTTATGTATTATTTCTATTCAGCTATAGTGGATCGGTGATCACTACGATTGATTAGACCTGTCAAATTTTGTGAATTGGGAGTTAAACAAAATTTGGCATAGTTATAATTAGGAACAATGCATCCTGTAACATTTAAATATTTCCTCAAAGTCATAACGAGCATGTGTTTTTGTGTTGCTGCAGGTCGTTTTCACATTGTTTTTGGAAGCGAGATGCCCATGATAGAATGGTATAAAAAAGCAGAAGAACAAGGTATATATTTGCTCAGATGCTCTATTCTTTTTTTTAATTGACATGTTAATGCTACGCTGCATTGGAGCTTCTACCATGCCTTCATCATTGTTTAGAAATAATTCTGATCTTCCCTACAACTTTCTATAGAGAGAATGATGCACTCATTAATATTGCTTAAGTTTTACTAAAAGTTTGTGTGTTGTTATCGTGAAAGGACAAAGGAGTAGTATATAACAATATATCAGCCGTAAATATCACCACATGTAATTCTTGTAAGTGACAAATATCAGTCTATTAGTTAACATCTTCATCTCCGTTTCTGCGAAGGTCTAGAAATGTATTTGCCTCATCATTTTTTTCTGTTCGGCAACCAATGAAGTAATCAACTGTTGGAATGAACCTCTGTTGCATGTGTATATAATTAGAAGATTAAGTTGCAACTTAAAATACATGCACGCCATTAGAATATTGTGCCAGTATGTTCTGAACTTCTGATCATTTTATAACTTATATCACACGGTTCCAGGATTTTATAGGACTTTCAACTGGAAAACTGGTTGTAGGGCCTTTAGTGGAAACCCCGAAATTTGATTATTATTATTATTAGGCTGATATATTTCTGCTGTTGGCAAGTTGTCGAATTTGATTTTAAAACTTGTTTTACTTGCGTCGGCTTCCGTCGCTCTCCTGCAGCAATGCAGGCATCCACCTCACCGGCTTACCACAATTCCCTGCAGATACACCGGTGTCCACATTATAACCCGGCTCTCTTGGAACCACTGGCGAGCTCCCTAATCTCCTCGACGCTGCTGCGTCTCACCGACGAGTCGTGGTAGGACCATGGTTTTGGGTACCGGGCGGAAAATTCGGATACCGCCCGGTATCCGCGTTTCTCGCTACCCCACGAGAAAGCTGTGTACCGAGCAAAAAAATTCGAAATTTTTGAATTTGAACGGCTACAGTATAGTCAAGTAGGACAGAAACTCATGTAAAACATGGAACTAGCTGACGTTTTGGCTACCGAATCCCAAGAAAATTCCGAGGGTGGGCGAGAAATGCGGATACCGCGGTTACCGTAAAATTCCGAGCAAAAACCGCTCGAATTTTTTAAACGTAATTTGAATTCAAATTTTTCTGAGTTAGGAATATATCAGTACTGAGCTCAAGTATTAAACAAACAAGGTGTTGGCGCAGTGGCATGGTCTCGTCGTCCGTCCTCCTCGTACACAGGGTCGTGGGTTCGATTCTCCAACTGTGCATTTTTTAATTTTTATTTAAGAATTGGTTAAACAAAAAAGAAAACCACTGAGAGGGAAGTAGTGGGACTCGAACCAGCGACCTACGGGTTGCGCGTGCAAGGGACGACCATATTTGCCACCAGACAACAGCTAGTTCCATGTTTTACATGAGTTTCTGTCCTACTTGACTATACTGTAGCCGTTCAAATTCAAAAATTTCAAAATAATTCGAATTTTTTTGCTCGGTACACAGCTTTCTCGTGGGGTAGCGAGAAACGCGGATACCGGGTGGTATCCGAATTTTCCGCCCGGTACCCAAAACCATGGGTAGGACCTAGCGTCCCTGCCCTTTAATTTCTGTGTTAACTGGTTTTGTATCCAACTATCCATGGATGATCGTTTAGACCATGTTGTTATATGCATCAACTATATTTATTGTATTTCGGAAGGGGGAGGCTTAACAGGAAGCTTTTACAAAAAAGCTGCAGTGGCAATTTTTTCAATTTTGGGTGATTTGCTTGGTTTTATTCAACTTGTGTAATTATGTTTGTCTATTTCGTATCTGTGAAGCAGCTGGGTACGACGAGAGATCAAAAGTTCTGCTACGACATCCACACTTGCAATTTGAAGTCCAGGAGGCTACCTTCAGGATGTGTGCCGACTGCCACAAGATAATCTAACCAATATTCAGTTTGTTCTCAGATTCATATAGGCTTGCCCTTCAAAGATAAAAATGGATGGGATTGTAAGATAGTGCTACTTTAATGGGAGATGATATATCTTGGATAAGTGATAACAGTGATTCACTTGGTATCTAGCAGGCTAATATAGTATTATTCCCACCCACTGGATAAAATTATCCATCTTTCTTTCAATCTGGAGGCTAGCTCTGATAAGAGGTACACTTTTCGCTCCATTAGAAAGTAAAACCACCGGTACAATCAACCCGACGAAACTATCACTCAGCTTACGTCTAACGCATCCAAAATTTAAATGGGCATTACCACGGGCGCTCACGCCTTTCGGCGCTAGTTCATTACTACATATAAGCATGGTTTTACTAGGAGTACGAGCCAAGGGATTCCTTGCTTCCTGAATCACATTAGTAATTCATTACCATCTATTCTTTCACCATTACTACTACCAATATGAGAGCAAAGGACATGCAGTAATTCAATACTACATATAAAGCATGGTTGCACTAGTGTACAAGCCGAGAGATTCATTGCTTGGTAAAGCACATGTAGTAATACATTATCATCTTTTCTATCCCTATTACTACCAATGATCAGTGACCTTAGAATCGGGACGTCGCGGACCAGAGATGGTAACCAAATTAAATACGTTACTTTTTTCTTCAAAGAGTTTTACCCTCAGAAAATTAGCAGTGGAGAGGCTCCTACGTGCGACGCGCCCACTTAATTAGGACCGGAGCGTACGCTAAGGCATTCTACGCACACGCACACAATAGCGCCACCGTGTGTGTGTGTGTGTATATATATATATATATATATATATATATATAAAGTCTATTTAAGACCTAGGGTGAAGAATAAGTAATTCTTCACCCGGGTCGATCGACCAAGCCAGCCATACCTTCGGTCCAACCAAGCCACGGTTGTGATATTGAAAAAACCCACCGTCCCCTTCGCTGTAAAATTACATCGTGGTCGAGCTAATCTTACCTTTTGGAGGTTGACTCAAACCAGCCCACCTCCACGTCCTTTTCTAATCCGCTGTGGACAGTTTTTCTATTTCCTAAAAATAAGAGAGTCGAACGGTTTTAAGAGTATATCGACGGCGAACAGCGGCGTGGTGCTCCGCCGGTTGGCTCGAAGGCAAGCCGTCGGTGGATGGCAGTATGCTGCTCGGCGGTGTGGTTAGTGGCTGGTGGGCTCGACGTTGTGTTCGTCACTGGGCAGGTGGGCCGGCGTGATGTTCGGGCGCCGGCCGTGGCTGCCTAGGTCTTGGGAGGCGTTGTGGTTGTGATCGCGGATCAGCTGTGGGTGTGATCGCGGTGAACCTGCACTAGGTGGTTGTGCCTGGTCTGCTTCGTGTGTGTGAGTGCACGGGAGGAGGTGAGCATCTCCAATTCTAGTGCTCTCTGTTCCAAATTTCCATTGTGAAGGATTCAGTATCAGATTTGCTGTGTTGTTATTTGTTATCTGGGAGGTGATGATGTGTTCCAATCCATAAATTTTTTTGCAAGCGCTTATAGAAGAACCAGGAGATCTGTTGTTAGTCGTTGTTGTGTTTCCTTCCTTTTTGAATGATCACGGGGACGGCCAAAGACAGATTTTTACATCAGTTTTTGGGGACAAGAAGAACAGAGAAGGGAGGGGATAGGATCCAGCGTCCACAGATGAAAGCTGAACCTGAACCATGTTTCCTTTTGTTTCTTAGGCCCCTTGCTCCTGGAATTATTTTTTGACTTAATGGCTGTTACTTGGTGCGTGTGATGGGAGGTCCAGGAAGTACTTCTCAGCAGCAGCAATGCCTCTCGATGTGGCAACAAGATCCAAGTTGATTGTTTGATAACCAACTGTAGGATTCACACCTCTTCTAGCCTGAACTTCAGTATGCTGCAGAAATAAACAATAGAAAAGGTAAAGAACCACCACAGGCAGATATGTTACAGAGGAGTTTTGAGTACCAACTGGATGTGTTCTCAGTTCTTTTCTGCTGTATACGCTTGTGTGGCTCTCCTATCTACATGATGTTTTCTGGATAGGTTCGTGAGGCACAAGCGGATGGAATTTATGGATTGCGCTTGGCTTGTCATGTGTTCAGGAGTTCCTGTAAGAGGGTATCCGCAGCGAACTGTCTTTGCTTTTTGTAAGCGGGGCATGAGAATTTTATTTAAAGAAGTAAATTAGATACCACCTTACGTGCCGGTGTTTGTGTTCTTGCATGTAACACTCTGTAACGCTTCTTCTTAGGAACACTCTGAGTTTTGCACTGTGGTGGGTGGTCGTCGATTCGCAGCACCCGGGCAGTTGTGGAGGGTCGCGGGTGGTCCTCGGTGTCGGGTTATGTTGACAGTTGACTTGCTTGTTGATGTGGTCTGCATCTCCTCCCACCACGATGGTCAGCAACCAGGCCTTCGCTGCCGGAGCTCTTCAGTATCGCCCCCTCTCCATAAATTTGCAGGAGTATGTGTCCATTTATTCTCCCATACCAATATGGCTAGAGTTAGTGAAAGTAATTTAGTTATCTGAATTTAGATCATGTCCCAATAGGCATAGGCTACATTTTTGTTTTAGTTTTGATCTCCTCCCCCAATTTATTTGTTTTGGTTGTAGTTGTCCTTCAAGGTTAATACTCAGACTTTAATATTTTTTTTGTCCAGTTGCTATGTGTTGGAGCAGAAGCCTTCTTTGTTTTTGTTCATAGACCATGTCATTGTTAGTTTACTTTTACTCGCCTTGTAGATTCCATGGTTGATGAAGGAGTGTTAGTACTGTCATAAACCATGTAAATGTTGCCTAAAAAGTTTTTTTTCTCTACAAATGAAGCTCTTCAGTACAGAAAATATTTAGTTTTCTGCCCATAACTCTGAATCTTTATTAACTTGTGGCTTCTTGCTATGGTCGATTTTTGGTTACTACTAGCATGTTCAAATGTAGACTGTTGGATTGTAAAATATTATTTATTATGTTCCATCCAAAAAAATGTTTCCTTTAGAAAATTTTGTCATGGATGTAAATTATCATGTCAAGCCTTTAAGCTCACAGTTTTAGAGATTTATGTTTACTTCTTGTTTAGGAGGAGAATAAGAGGTTTTAAGGTTTTTTCTTCTTGTATAATTATCTCATTTTAACTATTTACATAATTATGTTAGTTTTTGTTCTCTTTGGTTTACTATTTCAGTCAAATTCAGAAATTACAGTGTGAAAACCTATGTTTTTCTAGTCTTTTTTTAACATTCCTTTTTGTATTTTTTAGAGTAACTAATTTATTATTATTTTATTAACGGAGCCATGAAGTTTACAGGCACTACTCCCAGCAGGGTTAAGAAAATCCATTTTCAATGGAGTCAACATTCTTCAGAATTTAATTTTGATGATTGTCAGCTATTCTGCAATTACACATTGGAAACTTTTTTTGCCAACAAGAATACCTCACTTTGTTAGGGAATACACAATCATTTTCCACTGAAATCATGGTGTGTTTGTTCAGAAACTCCATGCATAGACAGTCCAGAAGATATGAGTAATTCTCTCTCGGAATTGCATATGAATATCAGCAGTTTATTTTTTTGAACACAATATTTCTCTAACATGTACTCCATTGATTCTTTCTATCCTTGTTTGAAATCTAATCAGTAAATATGAATTTCCACTAGAATGCTATGATCTATTTTATTTGGACCGTATAGCTCATCTTTAAGTACCCTGACAAGTAATAGCAGTACTCCCTCATCCCCATGTTAAAGAAGTGATTTGTTTCATTGTTTTTATATGATATTTCTGTAACACTTATTCTTTTTGGTTTTTTGACTGGGGGTTGTCATGGGTGGTGCATCAAGATCAAAACTAAGAATGTTTGATCAAAGCTGTGCTCTGGAAGTTCTAATCGATAGTTTCTTTATTGCATACAAAGGCTAATCAGTGCAGGGCTAAAGATCTCTGCTACATCTTCCATGGGTTGAATATAACCAATCATTTTGCTTATTTCACTGGAGAAGTTCGGCCCTGTGAGAAACCAGATGCAAATTACAAAGCTGCTCCTATTTATATATTTGTAGATGTTCTTTATTGTGCCTAGTTGTTGTAACTTAATTTCTTACGACTGCCAGAGCGCTTCATTTTATTGGCGTCATCCAACACATCATCGGCAAGTTGTCGCTCAAAATTTTAAATGGTTTGCTAATTACTTTGCCGCTCTGATCTATTTCATACAGTACAATTTAACTTGGGTTTAATGTGTTTTCCGTGGTTTGGATGATATTATGGTAACTGGGGAGAATGATGCCCAACCATTCATTTCCTTTAAGGCAATGTCTACCATGTTCACACATTGAGAACTAGTCCACCAAATAGTACTCGGAATTACCAGTCCATCATCGGCAAGTTGATAAAAGGCTAGGAATGTAATCCTGACATGCAAGCACTCAGAATTGCCAAATAGTATTAAGAAAAGGGATAAGTATATTTTTCGTCCTCGAACTCTTCCGAGAGTTTAGAAATCGTCCCTCAACTCCAAACCGGATAGGTATTTCGTCCCTCAACTATCAAAACCGGATAGTTTTCGTCCCTCGTGCCGCTTCGGGCGGTTTTAGTACGTGGTGAACAGTAAAATAAAAAAAATTAGCAAAACAAATCAAAAAAATCTGAAATTTTACAGCATCGAAGATACTCTGGTGCGCAAGACCCGTGCAAAATTTTGTGGTGTTTCGACATTCGAGCAGCTCGTGGCATACAAAAAACTGTAAATATATACGTCGGTGAGCAGTAAATTAAAAAAAAGCAAACAAAATCAAAACAGTTTGAATTTTTTTGGCATCAAAGAGGCTTGGGTGCGCAACGTGCGTGCAAATTTTTTTGGTGTTTGGCCACTGTACGAACTCGTGGCAAAAAAAACAAAATTTGGCTCAAATTTATTTTTTTGAAAAAGTGCGCCATTTTGTTTTTTTGGCTAGAGCTCCTCATATGTTATTTGATCACGAAATTTTGCACGCATCTTACGTCCCTGAGCATCTTTGATGCCAAAAAGTTTCTTTTTTTTGCTATTTTTTTGAATTTACTGTTCACAACGTACATATTTACATTTTTTGTTTGTCACGAGCTGCTCGAATGTCGAAACACCATGATATTTTGCACGGATCTTGCGCACCAGAGTATCTTCGATGTTGTAAAATTTCAGAATTTTTTGATTTTTTTTTGCTATTTTTTTCGATTTTACTGTTCGCCACGTACTAAAACCACCCGAAGCGGCACGAGGGATGAAAACTATCCGGTTTTGGTAGTTGAGGGACGAAAACTATCCGGTTTGGTGTTGAGGGATGATTTTTAAACTCTCGGAAGAGTTCGAGGACGAAAAATATACTTATCCCTCAAGAAAATGAGCTTATATGTAAGTCAAAAAGTAACAATGGATCATATTATGAATACATGACCTTACACCATACACTTGCTAAACCAGTGGTGCCAAAAAGAAAGAAAAAGAATGTCTCGAGTATAAATGTAATGAACGAATATGAAGCAGCAATGCCAACCACATAATCACCAGTGGACATGTCATTCATGGGCCAAAGATTCCCAAAAGAAATTCATATGCATGTGATTAAACAAATACTGTACTATTACTAAATCCAGTATCACCAAACAACAAAAAATGCAGCAAGAGCACGCCATAGTGCAGTACTCGCTTGTAACTTGTATAGTTTTTTTTTTTGCGGGGATTGTAACTTGTATAGTTGAACTCACTTCATGCATCGCAAAAAAAAGACACGGACTATTTCATATTTACCTACCATTCCTCTATCTTCCCCTTAATGGTCACTGTTTGTATAGCAACATAGGACTCTTCGGAATAATTGGGGATGCAAATGCAGAAATTGATACTTCAATAGAGACCCCGCATGTGACCCACTACATCCTCTCCATGGAGCGTTATGAACAAGTCTAGCTAAAATAGAGGGGAAAAGATATAGTCTGAATCAGCTACATTCAGAAGCACCTCGAAGCAGAACAATGGCTGCTGGTCGAGACGAGGCCATCACGCTGCGGCCTCCTCGCGTGGGACGGTTGCTCCAGTGGAGGCACCTCTACGCAGCAAAGAGCTATTTCACCGACCACCACGGCGACTACTCGCCGGCGCGGCGGTCGCGGCGCATCCGTGCATTCTTTGCAGGCGAGGCTCTCATATGACCACGAGGCAGAGTCGATCCCTGGCGAAGTAAATCTATGGCATGCGATCCATTTTTTACGGTGCATGTAGGTGTGACGGAGCATTACCTCGTTCCGTAAATGTACAGCAGGAATTTAAGTTTCATGCACTGAGCGCATGCGCCTGGGCTGGTTACTTTGAGGTAAAGTTACGGCACACTATGCTTCATGCACTGTGTGGGATGCATGCGCCTGGGGCTGGTTCCTTTGAGGTAAAGTTACGGCACACTTGGCTGTAGCGTTTGGGTTGAGTCGAGTGGGGTGAGGAATAAGAATTTCTCACACAGGATGACGAATAGCGTGACTATATATATATATATGAAATGATCGTAAGATTATCTCATGTGAAGAATAACTTCTTCACATGAGATAATCTTACGATCATTTCATAAATAAATTACATTTGAAATACAAATAGTTACATTCATATTGATTTGCTGCGTAAACTTTGGCATAAGAAAAAAAAATATGTCATAAGACCAGAAAAATTGCATTTTATGTACATTTTACACTATGTTTTTACATTTGTAATTTTACGTAACTAAAATATTTTTACGGTGATTATATATTTTCTTACGTTCTCTTTTTACATCTGAAATAAGAAAAAATTCACGAAACGTAAAATTAAGGTGCATTGATGTTAAAATAAAGGGAGTGAAGAATAACTATTTCTCACCCAGAGTGACGAATAGTCGCGCACGCGGTGTTGGCTGGCCCAGCGGGGCTAGTTGGTGTGCATGTTGTGCTGGCCGACGCGCCGAAGGCTGCCTAGGCACGCTAGACGGCAGGGCTACGATGCAGGTCCGATCGACTCAGAGAGTTTTTATGGAAAAAAAGATGGAGGGCCGGATCCTCGTGTACGATATGGAAAGACGCAAGGCATCAGATCGTTTTGAGCGAAAAGGAAAATCCATCAAAGTGGTATCTAAGGATTTGACAAAGCAAATGGCTAGCATTCAGAGTTGAGCCTAGGAGCTACACCACGTGAAGGCCAACATTGTTTTTGGTTGAATTGCTACTAGTACTGGGAGGTGACCACGTTAGGTTTGCTTATGTACTTTGGCATCATGGAAAGAAGCTCTTTCTTTTTTACACAGTCAACCGTACGAAGAATCATGACGCCATCGGGCATCGGGTTTGAGGTGGAGAAGTTCAACGGAACTGGAAACCTTGGGTTATGGTAGACATGGGTGAAAGATTATTGGTGCGACAGGGATGCTTGAAGGTGTTGCGGAAAGTCATGAAAGCTATGATGGAATTATTATGGGATGGATGGAAATTCATGGAAGATAATTTGGGAGCCTCGAGCGTGTCATGCAGCCAGACAAGGTTTGGCTGGATCGGACTAGACAGTCTGACGAATCGACGCAAGTCGGTTGGTACAGAAGACAGTGGTGGGATCGGCGATGACGACATACGAGTGTGATGCTGATGGTGACCGACTTCTGGGCGTGGAAACACGTGGCGCATGCCCGAGGGCTTGTACGGTAGCTTCGACAAGACTATGGCGCGGGGTTGATTCAAGGTGATGTACACCCAGAGTTTGAAGTCGACGGGGTGCGAGGATGGACTGGTCATCTACCATGGAGTCATTTTGAAGGTGGAGCTGGAGTCTGGAGGACTTCACTCGGTGCTGATTGAGGGGCTACAACGTAAGTTAACAGAGAGTCGAAGCCTACTTCAGCGGGAGGAAAAGCGAGGGACACGTAATTCGGACTGGCGCCCGATGGTTTGATGGAAGTGTGAAACTCATCATCAGTCGGTGATGATCGGTGGAACTCTGCAGTGGGGGTTGAGTGGTGTGGGTTCGCGACCCTTGAGACTCGACCTGGAGAGCAGAGGCTCGACGCGGTAATAGCGGCGAGGCGTGCGGTACGCAAGGGACATGGCGACGGGATAGGGCTTTGGTGGTCATACATGTGGTGAGACGACTGCAAATTTGACTTGGGATGAGTACAAGCAATGGTGAAAATTTTTTAAGTTTCAGACATGCGGTCAAGGAAGAGCGGTGATGATTGAGCTCAGGTAACTCCTGTGTGTGACACCCAATATGTGAGTTGTTCACTTTCACGCAGGTCAGTGATTAGTGTGTGATGGCGTTGAATGGATATTCTGGAAGTTGGGAGCATACGCTAAAGTAAAGAGGAACTTAATTTTGCTCAAGTGTTGACTGTGATCAAGGAAAGAAGGGGTTACAAGTTGCAGGTGGAGTCACATGGTGTCTTTCGAGTAGCGATATTGTGATTGTGTCACGGGGAGGAGCGCCCTTTGTCAGGCCCCGGGTATGTAGCCATATCGGTGAACCTCGTTAAGGTTGCTCGTTATTTTTCACAAGGTCAGCCGTACGAAGAATCATGACGCCATCGGGCATCGGGTTTGAGGTGAAGAAGTTCAACAGAACTGGAAACCTTGGGTTACGGCAGACATTGGTGAGATATTGTTGGTGCGACAGGGATGCTTGAAGGTGTTGCGGAAAGTCATGACAGCTATGATGGAATTATTATGTGAATGGATGGAAATTCACGGAAGATGATTTGGGAGCGTCGAGCGTGTCATGCAGTCGGACAAGGTTTGGCTGGATCGGACTAGATAGTCTGACGGATCGACGCAAGTCGATTCGTACAGGAGACGGTGGTGGAATCGGTGATGACGACGTACGAGTGTGATACTAATGGTGACTGACTTCTGGGCATGGAAACACATGGCGCATGCCCGAGGGCTTGTGTGGCTTTGACAAGACTATAGCGCGGGGTTGATTCAAGGTGATGTATACATTACTGAGAGATTCTTTGTTACTTGAGGGTTCCCGAAATAAGAAAATGCCAACATACACAAAATTGGCAGCCCTATTAGTGTTTATGAAACTAATCAGGAGTCTATGATAAAGGCTATTTTTGTTACTTAATTTTCTTCCACAACCTGCGAATAATCTATTTCATTGCATATGTCCAAATGCACTTAAATTGATTCTTCTAATGCGAAATGAAAAACTAGCAGTGCCGGTTTCTACCGGGTAGGTGGATGCTGTTGGATGTTTCTGAGATTCGCACATCTCTGTACCATAGTCAACGTAGATTCTACACTCTATTATTTATTAGTACACCTTCCATACCGTATGAGCACGATTGTGTACATGCAAATGATGCGCGTGTGGCCTACAAATTCAATTTGCCAGCAGACATTGATGTACTCCCACGCCATCCCTAACCAATCTTCTCCGACTAGTCCTCTCGTGTGCAAGTCCGCCGCAGCCAGAGTTCTTCAAGATCGTGGATCTTGTTCGGAGAAAATGAGCTAGCATCCTCCAAATCTTCGAATCAGCCAACCAGTGTTAGTGTTCTACACATAAAACTCATTCATTTGTGAGTTTTATCCTCGAGGTTTTTTAGTCTTGCAATAGATTTTGTTCTCTATATCCTCATTGATTTGTGAATGCATCTTAAATCGATTTGGGTTGGTACCTCCTCATCTGAGTATTAGCCTTGGAGAGTATGTTAGAAACGAACTAACGGAACTCATAGTTAAGCGTATGTAGTTGATTAAGTAAATCCGAGATGATTTCATTTGTATGCTCCAGGGATGGACCTATGTAGAGGTGAGTGGGGGTCCAGGCCCCCACTCAAAATTTGAAATTTTAGTGAGTTTTGCTTGTGGTTTTTTTAAAGATATACTTAAATTCTTTGAACGTTTAAAGAACATGCCCCCACTCAAGAAGTTTGCCCCCAGTCGAAATACTCTCCAGGTCCGCCATTGTTCATCACTGCGACCTACCGTGTTTTGTTGCAGATCCTATATCAATTAGGATTCAGTTTAGTTAATCCACAGACGTGGCAACTGGCAATCATATTTGCCTATCACAACTTTAGATCAACTCGCTCATGAATCATATTTAACTGTCTTGCAATCATATTTGTCTTGGGAAACATGGAGTGCATTGAGAGATCAGTAGTGTAGTAGTCTTAAGGTTTAGAGGACAAATCAAGATGGACTCTACAGAATCCTTGTTCTATTTTCATTTCATATCATTATAAGGTTTGTTTAAGAACGCCCGCATGTGCAATTAAATGCGAAATCTGGGTACTGTACATGCTCCTACTTTTGTTTTTTCAAATTCAACAGAACTAACTTTTAGTCGCTGTTTGGCATCTGCACTTTTACTTCAGCGTCCATGGTTTCATGTAGAAGTTCTACAAGGGTGCAGCAGGAGAGTTTGCTGGTGATTCATCGTGAAGAACAAAGTGAGATTTCTTACTTTCGATGAGTGAGATTCATCGCCGGCATCCTGGTTCCCAGGACCACTCCTTGGAGAAGCATTCGGGGACGTGAGACTCGGAGAAGCCACCGGGGACGTGAGACTCGGAGAAGCCATCAGGAAGGGGATTCCTTGGCTGCCCAGTTCAGGAGCAGAATTTCCCTGCGCTTGCCCTGGTTAGAGCCGCCATTGATTGTTGTGCCCCTTTAGGCTGTAGGTCACTCCCGCCTACGAGCAGTAGATATTAATTTTGGCGTGCTTTTCACCATTTTGTGTATCTGTTTTGCGGGCGATCAATTTATTTTCTCCCGATTTGTGTTTTAGTCTTAATGGTGCAAGTATTACGGAACGGCAATCGTTATTAGGCTTTGTATTTTTTTCCTAAGACAAAAATCAGGAGCGGCAGGGCGTGGAGGCACAGCCATTGGATGGGACCGTCGCACGGATGGTCGCACGGGAAGGCCGCATGCAAGCCGTGTCCGTTACAGTGGAAGTAACTCAGTAACATAACGTTTTTTAAGACAAATTTGCTTACGTGGCATGTAGTTAATGACAAGAGAGGTGTTTGAAGTAACATAATATGTTACTGTAACATAACGGAACCCAAAGCAAAATGAGTCTACAATCTAATAAATGCAATCATCTATAATACTACTTCTATGTTACTTTGCTTTTGGATGTACTTCGCACAAGGAAGCGGTGCTGAACCCAGCGACGACCCGGTCTCTCTATAAAATTACTATCACAAACTAGTGCATTATAAGGCCAATTTGGCTCCCAGGCTCAGCTGCACCCGCTCCGACAAAAAAATTCAAAACAAATACTAGAAAAATTCAAAAAATTCCAAAAAAAAATCGTGTGGTAGATAATTTGATGCGTGAGGTTCTCAGTAAATTTCAACTCATTTGGACATTTAGCAGCTCTCAGCAAAAAAGACAAAATCGGGGTCTATAAAAAAGTTTATTGTTCACGAACTGTTTTGACCCGATTTATCTTTTTTGCCGAGAGCTGCTCAGATATCCAAATGAGTTGAAATTTGGAGCGGACCTCACGCATCAAATTATCTACCACACAAAAAAAAATTGGAATTTTTTGAAATTTTCTCGTATTTGTTCTGAATTTTTTTCTGAGCGGGAGCATCTGAGCCCGGGCTCAGATGCGGATTTCCGATTATATCGTAGTTACACATTTTCAACTTTGAAAAGATATGTTTTCTCACATAGTAGGATCTATAGATATTTGAAAATCGTTTGTGGATATTTATCTCGAAGGTATTTTCAGTGTTATCATGTTGAGTCGTATGGATATATATATACACTACAAATATGAGGTCCATTTTGTAGTTCGGAGATTTCGTCGTGCACAAAGCCCCAGCTAATTTCTAAGAACATAAAAAACATATTTTTTTACATGAACAAAACGTAGTATTGATATTGATTAAAGGATAGTTAATGTGTCCACCAACCTTTGGTTGAACGATTGCTTGCCTTTCTAGTGTGCACTGTCCATGTACTAGTATTGCACATAGACGTGGCCTTCTTCTTTAGCCGTTTACATATAGCTTGCTCTCCTTACGAGGACATCACACTTGAGCCAACATGAGTGAAACACAAACTAGTTATATATCAATTTGGAGTTCAACCTATGTTGTGCGTTGGGAACGAGAGGCATGCGGAAACACATCCTCTCTAGATGGATGACACTACGTGTGGTACTCGTGAAAAAAGAGCAAGGCATGACTGTCAGTAGAGGGAAGGCGACCATTAGCGGCGCAGCGCCATTGTTAAGGACTTCTTTGTTTGCACTGCAAGGATCATTAGCTTGCGACACAGGTCGAGGATATTGGACAACAACAACTGTCTACTTGCGTGCCACAGTCCATCTGAAGTTCTAGTGCTTATCTTAAACCTGCATCACAGAGAAGATGTTACGCTTTGTTTGTTGATGTTAAGCTGGTGGTCAGAACGAATTTAGAAAACTCATGGCCAGAAGCTTTGCTTGGGTTGACGAGTTTGTTAAACATATCACGGCTTATCTCTGAGAAAGCAACGACAACAGACTGCCTGATGAACTGATACTGCTTTTTCAGAACAATGCTACTGCTCTCTCTATGTAAAATTTGCACCTATCAAACAATATAAACTGATGAACTCTGCTGTCTGTCCATCAAGAATTGCATCCGTGTATGTTTTAAACTGATCGCCACCACTCACTAAAATACATGTTTTACACACTAGAATAATCAATACTAAACATACAAGTGCACAGATAAGGAGAAAATTCCTTATATAACACTGTTTTAAATTTTGTTTCCCTATTTGACACTAGAAAATATTTTCTTCCCTATCTAACACCGTGTCTAAATTTTATGCCCTTTACGACCCTTCGGTCCATTTTAAGCATTAACGGTGTTAAATGACACCTGAAAAGACCTATTTGCCCTTATGTAGTATGTGACCAAAAATTTAGCAGCTGATGCGATTTAAGATTGAAAGATTCAGCCACTAGCTAGACACTTATGTACAGAACGCTGATCCCTTCGATCCATTACGGTGAGAACATGTGAGTAACACAGGCACGTGAGTCATGAGTTGATGCCACAAGAACGTGCCGTTCGTGTTCTTGGTGCAGGGAGTGGCGGATAATAAGATTGAAAGAAAGAAAACAAACTTTACCACGTGTGTTTGTGTTGTCGCTGAGATAATATCGCCAGCTTGGTTTTAGCTAGCCAGCCAAAGTAGAATCGACGAATCAAGAGATAGGCTGCTAGCTAGCTTCCTCTAGTACGTATAGCAGGACACATCCAACTAGAATCGATCCACCTGGGTGCCTGCGTGTTTCTTGGTGTGTACGTGTTAGCCTCGTACGGAACCGTAGTCGAGCTAGCCTCGTCATATGCAGGAAAGCACTCGGCTACAATGCCGTCGAGGTTGGGACCAAGGCGAAAACGAAACGAGTCTGCTAGATACATACATAAACATATTTTTTTTACCGCATACCACATGAGGGGTAAATAGGTCTTTTTTTCTTGATGTGTACGTGTTAGCCTCGTACGGAACTGTAGTCGAGCTAGCCTCGTCATACGCAGGAAAGCACTCGGCTACAATGCCGTCGAGGTTGGGACCAAGGCGAAAACAAAACGAGTCTGCTAGATACATACATAAACATATATTTTTTATCGCATACCACATGAGGGGCAAATAGGTCTTTTTAGATGTCATTTAACATAGTTAAGGCTAAAAATAGACAAAAGTGTCATAAAAATTTAGACTCGGTGTTAAGTAAGGAAGAATTTTTTTTTCAGTGTCAAATAAGGCAACAAATTTTAAGACAGTGTTAAATAAGGAATTCTCTCACAGATAAGTGATCTGCAAATTTTTTGAAACTGCAGAAATTCATTGGCCCTAAACACATAGGTGCAGAGCGTACAAACTCATTGGCACTGTACATCTAATCCCATGTTATTCTTTCATCATAGCACATGAAGGAGCACGCAAGTATTGCATCCACTCAATAGCGAGTAGATAGCAAAAAACTACCACATTACGGGCTAGGGTTATGAAAAACTAATATTTTTCTTAACTTCCCAAAATGCTAACACAAATTTGGTTCGTTGTTCCAAAAAACACTAGTGATTGATGGTTATGTTTTAATCTGGTTTATGACATGGAGGGCCCGCTCGTCTGTTCCACGTGGCAAAAAAAGTCAACACCGTTATATAAACAGTTAAGTTGACCGTTATGATCGGGTGGGGCCCACATGTCAGCTTCCTATCTCTCTTCTCTTCTCTTCTCTGTATCGCACTATCGCTACACCCACCCTATCCGCCTCGCTCTGTCTCTCTCCCGTGACCCCGACGCCATGGGCGGAAGCTACCGCTGCTGTTGCGTGTTGTTGTTGTTGCTTCTGCTCGCCGCCGCCGCTACTAAGTGGTCCTGCTATCGCCGCCGCCGTTGCGTGCTGCTACTCACTGCTGCGTCAGCATCGGAAGGGAAGAGCATGGAAGAGGGCTGGTGTGACCGGTGCCGGAGAAGAGGGACTCCCCAGTCAAGCGCGCAGGAAGAGATAGACACGGGCGCGGCGGCGGAGGCGATGGAAGGGAGAGTTGGAGCTCCTTCGCCATCCTAGCACTTCCCTGGCTCTCCTCACTAGCGAGTGGACGGTGCGCAGCCGGCATCGACGCGCGTGGCGACCCCAGGCCACGGCAGCCAAAGCAGGGATGAGCTCGCCGGCAGCCAAGCAGGACCCGATTGATTATTTTTACAGGACCCGGTTGCTTTTTCTAGGAAGTTACAGGGACCTGATTGTTTTTTCTAGAAATTTACATTGACCTGATTGCTTTTTCTAGAAAGTTACAGGGTCCTGATTGCTTTTTATTTTTTGGAAGGGACTGACATGTGGGCTCCACCTGTCATAACAGTCAAAGCTAACAGTGTTGACTTTTATGCCACATCAGACCTGACGGGTAGGCCAGGGTTATCATAATCGCAGTTAAAAGTTAACGCTTCACTCACTAGTGTTTTTTTGGAACAGCGAACCAAATTTGTGGTAGCATTTTAGGAAATTAAGAAAAGAGGTAGTTTTTCGTAACCCTAGCATGTAATGTGGTAGCTTTTTGTTATTTACTCCTCAATAGCACAGTGAGAAAAAGAACTCTGCAAGTGTCTGCAGGTTTATTGCTACAGATTTTTTTTTGTTTGAAACTGGTTTATTGCTACGTTCATGGAGATGGAAACAAGAAACAATTGATGAGTTGAGATATCACTGCTGCCACTGAGATCATTGATGAGTTGTAGTTCACAGGAGATGTTTTCTTTTTTACTAGAAACTGTGACGATCTTTACACGGGCCCACACCATTTACACATATATATAAAGTATATGGGCACTCCTTTTCCTTTAGCCTACTACCCATCTTAGCAACCTCTGCTTCTCAATTTGAAGCCGCCAAACCGATACAAATGAGATTAAGGGCTCCTTTGATTCAAAGGAATTATATAGGATTTATGGAGGATTGAAATTCTTAAAAAAAATCTGTGTTGGTCCTTTGATTTATAGGATTGGATCCCATAGGAATTTTTCCTATGGAATTTTTTGTACTACATTTCATAGAAATCTAACATCCACTCCACCTTTTTTTTATAATTCATTTGTGTTTCCTGTGCCATCAAACACTCATTCCTAATCCTATAGGATTCAAGGTGCATGCCACTCCAACCCTACACTTTTCCTATTCTTACGTTTTCAAAATCCTGCGAATCAAAGAGGCCCTAAGACATGGAAAGCAGAAAGTGATAAATGGGAATGACATAACAACAGGAGGGGTTAGGTGGGTGTGCAATGTGTTGGAAATGTGAGGCATCCGGAAAAACATCCCTCCACTTGCCGTTGCAAAGGAGGCATCGATTGCTGCCTTTCGCCACCACATGCAGAACATGTAGAGACCAGGATGTGAAGGTTAAAGGTTAGAGGGAACTCAGCTTTCATCTCGCGGGTGCAGGTTGGGCACCACTAGGGGTGGCCGCGAGCTCAGCGAAGGGGACAGTGCGCTGCTTTGATCTGGATTGTGCGTAGGACGGTACCATTGTTGCAAGCCCACATTTCGATATACTGAAATTTCCATTCAGAGAACTTGATTTGTTTTTCGGCATTAACCTAATTTGCCCTTTGGTGGAAATATATCTACAGAAAATTACTACAGCTCTCTGAAAAAATCGCTCTTATCAATGATATAAACTGACGAACTCTACTATCTGTCCATCTAGAATTGCATTGATTTATGTTTTAAAGAGATCGGAACCCCTCACAAAAATATATGTTTTACATACTGGATTATATATTCATCAACAATGAACATACACATAAATAAATAAATGATCTGCAGATTCTTACAGAGCGCACAAATTCATTGCCCCTAAACACATATGTACTAGCTGGCACCAGCCAAGACTGTACTCTCCGAGTGCCCAAATTGGGAAGATGTTCCTATACTCGGAGTTACTAATCATGCAGCTTTTACTGAGCACTCCTATTATCTCCTGTATTATTGAAAAAAAGTTATTCAACGTCTATGAATACAATTAAAAATCATGAACTACACGTTAATCAGATAAGCAGTACTTGATCTGAAATAGATCGTCATCCAAAACAATTGAAAGAAAATTACCTCATCAATATTTGGCTACTGACTGAATTTTTTTCAACCTGTTTACCTTGTTGATAAAATATATTGCAATACTTAAAGTAGTCCGATGTTTCTTCCAAGAACACATATTTAATCCAGGAGAAGTGGAGTACGATGCTGATTTCGAGAACACACAGTGCACATATTTCACTAAAGAGAAGCAGAGTGCAATGCTACAACGATCAGTATACCAAGTTGGCAAACACCAAATTGTAGAACAAGATAACAGACTACCACTCATGGTAAAGATAAGTACCAATGACCAGCTACATGAACAGGAAGAAAGGCAATCACTCGTGGTATAATTTACACCTACGACAAACAATGCAAAGAGTGATTTAGCGCTATGCCCTATTCGCCTACACTGCTCGCCATCCTCACCAAACTCAGAGGACTAATTCTTCTCCGTGCTTGTGTTGGGGTTGGCATGAGAGGGCATAGTGGGAGTGGACGTCGGCATTGTGGGGATGGGTGATGAGTCGCTGATATCATAGCAGGCAGATGCAATCAGTGGAGGCGCTAAATGATGTAAGCTGTGGTGGTAGCAGAGGGCGCATCACTGTCCCAGGTTTGGATGGCAACACAGGGGGTCAACTGGAGCTGGAGCAACATGTAGGGTCAACCTTAGCGTGCGCCACAGCTGTGATCGAGTGAGCTACCATGGTGGAGGAGATGGAGGGCTCTGGTCCACAGATCCTATAAATTGAGCAGCATTCTGACCTTGGCTTCGTATGACTGGGTTTGGATAGATCTCAGTGGAGCTCCAGCGCCCACAAAGAGGAAATTATAATCCATCAGTCAGTACTTTTGAGTGATGTTTTCTTTGTCCCAGAAATATAGTGTATGCCTAGAATGTTCAAACTATATGTGTATTTTGATTTGGCTTTTAGAGCAAATTTTAAACAGAGAAAATATATGATACAGAATGGAATAATGCACTAGTGTTACATTTTTCTGGAGATCAACTGTGACTTACTTGCTGAGGAAATTCTCCATCTTCTAATTGCAAGTTGATCAAAACATTTGCTGCTCGATGTAGAGGCGCTGTATCTCTTGTAGCCTGTACAAACAAGATTTCAGTATCATTATGATGTTCATTTCTTATTTTATGAAATCCAAGAAGATGAATCAAGGAGACCTGTCCAGCATCAATGAGGGCCATCATAGCCCAAGCAGTGTTGACTGCATGAGCATGTTTTTTCGACAAACGATGAATTTTATTAGCTCAAAAAGAAGCATCAAGAGGATACAAACTTAAAAAGCACACACCCGGCCTCTGCATATCTAGGATCCACACAGCCAACACAAACGCACACACACAAAAAACACAGCGACAAATAGCAAAGTCATATAAGACCAAAGCTATGAGTAGCCGAGAAAAAAAAAAGAAAAAACCCAAAGTGATCAGAGCCACGATCAATAAACTACAGTAAACACTATATCCACACCAATGACCTAATGACACCACACAGACGACGAGGTTCTTCAACAGTAACGCCTTGAAGAAGGGAGCGACACTCAAGCGTCACCGTCACCGGATCCAACCACCAAGGTGAGAATCTAAGTTTTCACTCTGAAAAATCAGTCGGAGCATATCCGGGCAATGCCTTCAACAAGATAACGACGTAAAAAAACATCGCCGTTGCCAGGTATAACCAGCTCGGGTCAGACCTAGGCTTTCACCCCGGACCTCGCGAGCGGGTGCTCGAGTAGCACCACCATCGAAGTCATGCAAGTGTTGTCGCCGCCACTTTTTCACGATCCCAGCAGTTACATGTGATGTGACTGCCGCCACTGCACAACCATTCCTCTGCGTCAAGTGGTTACCCATAATTTGCATCCCACCGCCGAAGTCGACCACTGGATCTTGAGATGAACCGAAGATCTTGCAATGATCACCGCTGCCGTGGAGCCGTAGGAGGTCGCTGCAGCACAGTGTGCAGTCACCCTCACTCAGTCGACCGAATCTGAATCACCACCACCAAGCCGTGGATCATAGCGCCGCGGGTGGCCACCACCAGATCCATGGTTGCCGGCCGCGAACCTTCATGGGATCACGACGCCCAGTAACCATGCCCGTGTAAGATGTCGTCGTAGATGACAACGCATCTGTACGTGAGCCATGGTGCCAACTGTAGCGATGAGGAGTCACCGCAATTCAGGAGCAAGCGCACCGCCAAGAGCCCACAAGGGCCATCAGACGGCTCCTTGCACGAAGATCCAAGAGATGCCTGGTGAGCCACCATGCATCCATATAAACATGCATCTTGTACCTTCGTACGTGCTTAACACATACAAATGAGATGCCTTACTCAGCCACGATCTGAAGTCCTAGTATGTCGGCTGCCGGAGGAGACACCGCAGGAGACTGCGACGCGTAGCCGCTGATCGACCACTTGATCCAGAGAGAAGACCCCGATGAGATCACGGGCCGCCGTGCAGCTCACACGGCGGGCGGCGCCGGCCAACCGCGGAGCACATCTGCCACAACCGCATCCCACTACACCGCCGCCGCTGCACGTAGAATGAGTCCTCGCCGTCGCCGTCGGCCGCACAGACTTTGCCCGGCGACGTCCTCCGGCGACGGCGAGGGGAGCAGACTTAGAGCCTGCCGGTGGAGAGCGGGGAGATGGCTGCCGCCCGTGTCGCCCGGAGACGACGCGGGGGCCGATCCATTTTTTCAGGAGTTAGTTCCCTCGTCTAATCATCGCCAAGCAGCTGCATGAGCATGTTTGCCTTCAAGATTGGTGTAAACCTGATTGATGTAAGCCAAAAATATTGTTAGTGCAGCGCTCTTCACAATTTCGGGTCCAAAACAAATGGGGAACACTCTGAATAAATAGTGTTCACTTGGAATGTGCACCGACAGAATAAAGGGAGTTCCTCTATTGACTTAATTTATAGAACCAGACAGCCAGTACATAAATTAGGAACAATAAATCAACCAGATAACACTGCAGAAACGTTGAGCATAATACCAATGCAGCAGTCAAAATCGCGAGTATATCCATGATACTGGCAGTGGAATGGTGGAGTTATTTTCAAGAAACTGGTAAAATTGAACTTGCCTGGTCTTGAGGTGATAAAAAGCTTTCTCCCCAGCCACCAGAGGGAAGCTCTTTTGAGAGCAGAAAATCACAGGTCTTTCTGATTGCACGACTATTCTTGAATGTCCGACCCGCAGCTATTAACCCGTCACTCCAGACCATGTGCCGTATCAAACAAGAGCTTCTCCAACAGACGCACGGCACTCTAAAAAACTTTTACAGTGTTGAAATAGCGTTACTTGCTTTTTCAGACTTGGCAAATATGAACAACGGATACCAATTTGACAATATGATGATCTCAAACATAAACAAATATGCAAAATAATGAGTTGGAGCAACATAGCATAGTTCAAAATCACCTAACCACAGCCAAGTTCATGACAAATAATTTCACACAAACGAATGAAACATCAATAATCATGCCCCATCTTCTTCCTCCTCTTCCGACTCCTCTTCCGAAGACGATTCTTCCTCCTCTTCTCCATTTTGAAGCGCCTCATCGTCATTGGAAACTCGGACGGTGTTGGCACTATCTCCAAAGGCATCATGCGAAGGCATGTGAGGTACACCGGAAGCCATGCGTCCATCCATGTCACTCGGAGGTGCTCCCATGCCTCCCATGAGAGATCCAAAACTCATGCCTCCCATGGTAGCTCTGGAGCCACCCATGCCTCCCGTGCTGCACATGGCGCCAATAGCTCTCATGCTTGTTCCCAAGCCCCCCATGGTAGCTCCCCTGCCTACCAAGCCTCCCATGGTAACTCCCATGTCTCCCATGATAGCTCACATGATTGCTCCCAAGCCTCCCATGACCGCCAATCTTTTTTGGACTCCCATGATAGCTCACATGGTTGCTCCCAAGCCTCCCATGACCGTCAATCTTTTTTGGACCAAGACTTCATCACGGGAAAGTTTGATGAACTCCTTTTGCCTATCATCGAGGTTAGATGTGTCCATGAAAAACAAGTACTTCTTCCATTCCAATAATCTAGGTCGCTCCTCCATGGCCAATTTCTTCTCCTCCAATGCCACCTTCCTCTCCTCGGCCGCCAACCTCCTCTCCTCCGCCGCCGACTCTTGACTCCTTGCCATCCTCCTATCCTCGCTTGCTTCCTTTCTTGCCTTCACAATAGCGTCCATAGCATTCTTTATCTCATCATCTACTCCCTTCTTTTTCTTCTTTTCTCTTGCTTGTTTATCTCCATTTGGCCTTTTAGGCTTGGAGTAGGCAACCGAGTTTGGTGTAGGGCTCCTCTTGCCGCCATCACTTGATGCCTCCTCATCATCATCATCATCCAAATCAATAGTTCCCTTACGTTTCTTGCTCTCCTCTAGGACATCACGGGGCTTCCATTTCTCTTCATCCTTCAACACTTCGTAGCAATGGGGCAAGACAAATGATCTCCCTTTCTTGACCTTGCCTTTCTTGGTGTTCTTCTCTTCTTCGCGAAACAAGTTTTGTGCAATATTGAGCTACAAACGAAAGAACAAGTTACTGCTTGAAACACAAAAGATGAAGCATGAACATGGAACATAAAGAAATGGCACTTACCCTGTCTCTATCATTAGTGCCACTTGGGTTCATCATGTCAACCGACTTCATTGCCGCCGCCCACCTTTGACAATCTTTGTTGATCGTCGAACATTGGGAGCGAAGAGATCTATCGGTGCGCTTAATTCCACTCTTGTTGTGTGCATCAAAGAACTCCTTCATCCAAAACCAATATGTATCTCTAGATTGCTCCCCTCCAACGCCGGCAGTTGGTCCCTCGTGCGCAAATGTTCGCTGTCCAGCGCGCGGGACCTGGCGCACCAAATACACAGCGCGTGATGCCGTTTCGCTCAGCGCGCTGAACCAACTTTACCGCATGCGCAATTTTAGCGCGGCTGCTGGAGCGCTTCCTGCATGCGCTATAAAGTCGTTTTTCCAGCGCGCGGCTAATCTGGCGTGTCTGTTGGAGATGCTCTAAGGTGCGGGGTAAGGGCGACTAACCTCGCGGTGCACGTGTCCCTTGTTACAATGCCGACGAGAGAAAAACGAAGGGAGATAAAATAAAAAGGGGAAACCTCTTTCTCGCTCACGGTCTCTCTCTCTCCAGCGTTCCCCTTGTCCGCCGCCACCTTTGCCGGCTGGTTTCGGCAAACTTCGGCGATCTCCGACGTTGTGCTGGCTACCAATCTCTTCGTCTCCTCGCGCTCTATATACTCTGCCACTTCGATTCGTCGATCCCATCCTCCTGTGGTTGCCTGCATCCGTTTTACCTGTCTAGGGTTTCGGTGCGGTCGAGCTCCTCATCGCCGGCGATGCTCCGGCGCCTTGGTCCGGTCGTATCCGTCTCCTGCCGTGCTCTCTCGTGGTGTTGTGCCTCCTAGACGGCACTCCCGTGCCTCGGATGCACGCCTGTGTCGGTGGGACGGCAAGGTGAGCGGGTGGGAGGAGGAGGCAGTGGCAATGGCTTCGATCTATTATCTATGTCGACAGGGGAGGCGACGGAGTGATCCAGATGAGATGTCTGGTGCCTGTTTCCACACCATGTTGCTTCCTGTGCCTTCGCAGATCGCTGGAACAACTACAAGATGCACAAGGTTTCTTCTCGCCTCACTTGATGCATATTAGGAGAAGACCGAAGATGATTCTGACGACCACAACGAAGCAGAGATGGGAGGAGAACCAGGTCTCACCGGGCATGCCAATTTGTTTGACACGAGAAAAATCTTATACTGGCTCCATGAGAAGGGAAATGAAGGAGTTTGATTTCTCTCATGCGCCGGGGAAAATATAATGCGGGCGTGCCTGTTTAACATAGTACACAAATAAAAGTAGTATGGGAAACAAGTATTTCATTAATCTCATTGGATAAACAAAATTACAAGATCCGATAAAAATGAATGCACTCCATGGCCTACTAGCGCGGCCAGCCTGACTATGGCGATGTGCGGTCTCCTGGTTCCCAGGGCCTCAGAAGGCTCCCGGTTAATTACTCCCGTGGGTTGCTCCGCGAGATAGCTCCGATTAAGCCGGGTGGTCGTCTTTGTCATCTTCGCTTCGCGTTCTCCATGCATGATGATGGTGGTGTGTGTGGGCAGTGGCAGAGCCCGTGCCCTCGTCGATACACGCGCCGCTGAAGACGTGACTTTTATGCTAGCCACGCCCGCCCTCGCAATCACGCCTCGTCGGTCTTGGCGGCATTGATTAACTTGGTGTTGAAGTTGCATTGGTCCTGCTTGGCTCGGACTTCTTGACGACCTAGCGGCCTCGTCGGGGTATGGAAGGGGTACGCCTCTCGGGAGTAAGTTGTTTAGGAGACCAGCATCGGTGTAAAACCGTCGCACGCTGACATCGGCATGACCGGGGTGGTTGGCGCCTCGTCTCGGCTAGACGCCGAGTAATCAGCTGTCCGCCAAGACAAAGGGCGCCGCCTCACAGGACCGTGGAAAGGTGACATCGTAGAGGCCGCGTCGCCTTGGGTTGGTGCTACGCCACATAGTGACCTGTATGCCGGCGACGCCATGGACCTGTACGCCAAGGACTTGTCCGTCGTGGTGGGTGCGCCTGACTTAACTAGACGCCAAATCAATGGCAGTCCGTTTTGTCAAGGACGCCGCTTGGAGAGCTCGTGGAGGCGGCATTGTAGAGAGTCGCGTCACCTTGGCCGGGTGCTACATCAAAGGGTGACCTGTACATCCGCGACGCCATGGACCTTACGTCGGGACCTGTACGTAAGAGCCTGTGTCCTCGTAGGTACACACGCCGCAAGTAGGGTGGCCATGCCCGGCCCCGCCGTCATGCCTCATCGGTCTTGACGGCGTTGGAATAGTTGTTGTTGAGGTAGCATAGATCGCGCTTGGCTCAGACTCCTCGACGGCCAGCAGCTTCGTCGGGGTATGCAAGGGGCTACGCCTTGCAGGAGTTATTGTCGGTGGAGACCGGCGCCGGTGTAAAACCGTCGCATTGCTCACATCAGTATAGCCGGTGTGGTCGATGCCTCGTCCTGGGCTCCTGGCCAGACGCCGAGTCCACGGCAGTCGGTGTCGTCAAGGCGTCCTCTCAGGAGTTCGTAGAGGAGCGGTGCTGTTGTTGAAGTCCCGTTGAGTCGCCTCGCAGCTGCGCCTTGTCCTCGGGTGGCGGCAACTTTCTCGGCTCCGGCCTCTGATGAGCGTGACGTGGGTGGCAGCGGCACCATGGAGGGGCACCATCTTCACGGACGCCGACCTTCGTAGAGCGTCCGGCGCGGCGATCCGGCGACGCCTCCACATGCTCTACATCTTCATCTTCAACGGTGTACAGCGTGACGAAGTGAACGACGAGCGGGAGGTGGCATGCTTTGTGTCCTCATCTCCAGTGACACCGATCATGATGAAATAGACAATCTGTTGTCGCCGTCGTCTTCGGGCAGTAGCTTTTGTGCATCTTCTTTCATGTATTTTTCTTATGACTGATGTGAATGCACTGCCATTCAGCCAGCATGAACGTATATGCATGGCTCATGCACGTGCACATGAGAGGTACATGCATGCTAACTCATTTACACCGGCAGTGTCCACCTAGGCGCACGTCGTGGCTCAAGGTGGTCTCTCGGTCATGGCAAGCCGGCCGTCGACCTACAAGCTCATGCTGCGATGAGGAAAAGAAGGAGCCGACACGGCATCGACGCCGAGGCGGGGCGTGGTTTTCTTCCATTATGGCACTGGCTGGACTGTTGCACCATGTAGATGACTTGGCGGGTTCGGCTCCGTCTTCAACGGGTGCACGTCAAGGAGCCGCCGGCGAGTGCACCGGCTTCACGGCAGGACGAAGGGCGTGATCAATGGGGGAGCTCAGGTCTCCTTCTTGAATGCCGTCTCTCCGGCGTGACGAAATAGAAGACAGGCTCCCAAGAGCGGTGACGGTGACCTCCTTGCCATCGACCTCCAAGGCGCCGGCTTGATGACATTGACGGTGGGCGGCGTCGTGGCGTGCTCCACATCATCGTCTTCCATGCTCTTTAGTTTGCGTTTGTCAAGGTTTAATAGGCTTGTGGTGGTTTATATTTCTGTAGGTTTTCTTTGGCCTAGAGAATGACAACCAGGAGCTCAAGAGTGACCTCAAGGACCTCTACATCAACACTGCAATGTAAGTCGCCTTTCACTACATCCAGATCCTCCTGATCTATTGTGCCTGCCGATCTATTTGGCATCGGTGTACGAGATAATGATAAGGTCGTGCTGTGCAGAAAACTTCTAAGGTTTGTAGGCTACCTCTTTATTCTCCTTTAACTTGCGAACCAGTCAGTTAACTTTTATTGTACATGCATTCTTCGAATCCCATGGATGCTCTTGTAACAGTTTTTATTGGTAAACTGGCCGGTGCCACTTACCATAACAGTTTCTTCTGGTCTAAGAACTTTTACAACATGGAAATTACTGCGACATTCCTATGTTTGAATTTTATGCAGAAACAGGTCAGCAAACTGGAAATAGAAATAAGTTAGTTCCATGGTTATTGAAGATAATGTGGGCTTCAGACTTCTCTAACGTTTAAGGAGATGTTGTGTTTTGACAAGCTTAAGAAATCGAGTTTAACTTGGTTTGAATTCATGTTAACATGTTGTACTGGAATTTTGTGCTCTGAGAAAGTCTACATTTCATGGAACTCGATGTTGTCTTGTTTTGTCAAGAATCGTTTATATGCTGAGGCCATCGAATTTATTGGTGAAATGCTTCATGGTCGTTTTCAGCATGCCTGCATTTCTGAGGTTAGAACAACTTAATATTGATTTTTCTTTTCTCTCTCTTTTTTCTGCAATACAGGCTTTCGATAACGTGGTCCGCATCTAGGCCTCAAAGAAATTCATGACTGGATGGTAGGTAGAGCTGTATTACCTACCAGCATTCACTTTCTGTGCTCCTTTGTCCATTGGAAAATAATGTAGCTAGGTTTTGTCATAAGGTTGCTAGGAGCATAACTAAATAGTATGAACAACGTCGCATGGCTAATCAGAGGAGAATGCACTGGTTTGTGTGGTGAAAGTTGTGTGTGTCAAAGAAAGAAGGTGGAATGAGATTTTGAGATATTCTTTGTTTTAGCCTAGCCCTGCTTGCAAGTAGCGACCACAGTTGAGGAGATTAAATGATAATCCAGATTCCCTTTGTGCCCGTGTTCTCAAAGCCAAATATTATCCAGATTGTGATATTCTGAATGCAACTTTGAAAAAGAGAGTCTCATTCACATGGCAAAGTATTATGTCGGGGTGCAGACACTAAAAAGAGGTCATATATGGAGGGTCGGTGATGGTAGTCGAATCAATGTTTGGGATGATGAATGGATCCCTAACTCACCTACCAGGAAAGTGATCAGGGATCGTGGAGGCAATTTACTATCAAAACTAAGTGATTTCATTGACCTTGTTATGGGTTGTTGGGATGAACAGTTGGTTTCTCAAACATTTTGGCAAGTTGATGTGGCGCGGATCCTTGCGATTTCCTTTCCTGAATTTGATATGTCGGACTTCGTGGCATGGAACTTGTGCAAAAACGGAAGATTCTCAATGAGATCAGCATACTTTGCGGAGTGGCACGGCGAATATGGAAATAAAATATCAGGAGAAAATACAATTGGACCCTCAAGGAATTCACCAATATAGGGACGATCTGGAGCTTAAGCTATCCTGCCAAGGTTAAAATTTTCCTTTGGTAAACTTTCTTAGGCTCGCTACCATGTCGGATGACTTTGGCTAACAGACATATAAAAGTCAGTGGACAATGTCCTACATGAAGGAAATATGTCCTAGAGGCAATAATAAAGTTGTTATTTTATATTTCCTTATTCATGATAAAGGTTTGTTATTCATGCTAGAATTGTATTGATCAGAAACTTAAATACATGTGTGAATTCATAAACAAACACCGTGTCCCTAGTAAGCCTCTACTAGACTAGCTCATTGATCAAAGATGGTTAAGGTTTCCTAACCATGGACATGTGTTGTCATTTGATAACGGGATCACATTATTAGGAGAATGATGTGATGGACAAGACCCATCCGTTAGCTTAGCATAATGATCGTTCAGTTTTATTGCTATTGCTTTCTTCTTGTCAAATACATATTCCTTCGACTATGAGATTATGCAACTCCCGGATAACGGAGGAATACCTTGTGTGCTATCAAACGTCACAACGTAACTGGGTGATCATAAAGATGCTCTACAGGTATCTCCAAAGGTGTTTGTTGAGTTGGCATAGATCGAGATTAGGATTTGTCACTCCAAGTATCAGAGAGGTATCTTTGGGCCCTCTCGGTAATACACATCATAAGCTTGCAAGCAAATGACTAAGGAGTTAGTCACGAGGTGATGTATTACAGAACGAGTAAAGAGACTTGCCGGTAATGAGATTGAACTAGGTATGAAGATACCGATGATCGAATCTCGGGCAAGTAACATACCGATGGACAAAGGGAATTGCGTATGTTGTCATAACGGTTCGACCGATAAAGATCTTCGTAGAATATGTAGGACCCAATATGGGCATCCAGGTTCCGCTATTGGTTATTGACCGGAGAGGTGTCTCGGTCATGTCTACATAGTTCTCGAACCCGTAGGGTCCGCACGCTTAACGTTCGTTGACGATATAGTGTTATATGAGTTATATGATTTGGTGACCGAATGTTGTTCGGAGTCCCGGATGAGATCACGGACATGATGAGAAGTCTCAAAATGGTCGAGAGGTAAAGATTGATATATAGGACGGTGGTATTTGGACACCGAAAGTGTTTCGGGACGTACCGGGAAGGAATCAGGTCACCGGAAGGGGTTCTGGGCACACCCACCCCCCCCCCCCTCCCGGCAAGTTATGGGACTTATGGGCCAAAGGAGGGGACATACTAGCCCACAAGGGGGCTGGTGCGCCCCCTCCCTTGTTTGGCCAGCCCTAGGGAAGGAAAAGTGGGAGGGCTAGCCCCTCCTGTCTTTCCCTCTCATGGGAGAAAGGAAAGGGGGGGGGGCGCTACCCTCCCCTGCCTTTCCCCGCACTCCAAATAAGGAAAGAAGGGGGCACACCTTGGGAGAGATCCTCCTACTTGGGCGCCCCCCTTGGCTGCTCCTCCCTCCCTCCCACCTATATATATGTGGGAGGGGGGCGCCTAGCACAGCCCAGACAATTGCCTAGCCGTGTGCAATTGTTTTCCATGCAACGATTCCCAACAGTGGCATCATGAGCCAGGTCTATGCGTAGATGATATGCACGAGTAGAACACAAAGAGTTGTGGGTGGTGATAGTCATACTGCTTACCACCAATGTCATATTTTGATTCAGCGGTATTGTGGGATGAAGCGGCCCGGACCAACCTTACATGTCCACACATATGAGACCAGTTCCACCGACAGACATGCAACTAGTTTTGCATAAAGGTGGCTGGCGGGTGTCTGTTTCTCCTACTTTAGTTGAATCAAATTTGACTGCGGCCGGTCCTTGAAGAAGGTTAAAACAGCAAACTTAACGAATCACCATTGTGGTTTTTGCCGTAGGTAAGAACGGTTCTTGCTAGAAGCCCGTAGCAGCCACGTAAAACTTACAACAACAAAGTAGAGGACGTCTAACTTATTTTTGCAGGGCATGTTGTGATGTGATATGGTCAAGACATGATGAGATATATGTTATTGTATGAGATGATCATGTTTTGTAAATTATCGGCAACCGGCAGGAGCCTTATGGTTGTCTCTTTATTGTATGAAATGCAAACGCCATGTAATTGCTTTACTTTATCGCTATGCGTTAGCAATAGTTGTAGAAGCAATACTTGGCGAGACGACCATGATGCAACGATGGAGATCAAGGTGTCGAGCCGGTGACGATGAAGATCATGACGATGCTTTGGAGAGAGAGATCAAAAGCACGAGATGATGATTTCCATATCATGTCACATATTTTGATTGCATGTGATGTTTATCTTTTATGCATCTTATTTTGCTTAGTACGGCGGTAGCATTATAAGATGATCCCTTCACTAAATTTCAAGATAAAAGTGTTCTCCCTGAGTATGCAATGTTGCTACAGTTCGTCGGGTTGAGACACCACGTGATGATCGGGTGTGATAGACTCTATGTTCACATACAACGGGTGTAAGACAGTTTTGCACATGCGTAATACTTGGGTTAAACTTGACGAGCCTAGCATGTACAGACATGGCCTCGGAACACTGGAGACCGAAAGGTCGAACATGAGTCATATAGTAGATATGATCAACATAGAGATGTTCACCATTGATGACTACCCCATCTCACGTGATGATCGGACATGGGTTAGTTGATATGGATCATGTATCACTTAGACAACTTGAGGGATGTTGATTTAATTGGGAGTTCATTAGTAATTTGATTAATTGGACTTAATTTATCATGAACTTGGTCCTGATAGTATTTGCAAATCTATGTTGTAGATCAATAGCTCGCGATATAGCTCCCTTATTTTTGATATGTTCCTAGAGAAAAACTAAGTTGAAAGATGATGGTAGCAATGATGCGGACCGGGTCCGTGATTTGAGGATTATCCTCATTGTTGCACAGAAGAATTATGTCCTTAATGCACCGCTAGGTGACAGACCTATTGCAGGAGCAAATGCAAACGTTATGAATGTCTGGCAAGATCGGTATAACGACTACTTCATAGTTTAGTGCACCATGATTTACGGCTTAGAACCGGGACTTCAAAAACGTTTTGAACGCCACAGAGCATATGAGATGTTCCAAGAGCTGAAATTGATATTTCAGACTCATGCCCGTGTCGAGAGGTATGAGACCTCTGACAAGTACTTTGCCTACAAGATGGAGGAGAATAGCTCAGCCTGTGAGCATGTGCTCAGAATATCTGGGTACTACAATCACTTGAATCAAGTGGGAGTTAATCTTCCAGATAAGATAGTGATTGACAGAGTTCTCTAGTCACTATCACCAAGCTACTAGAACTTCGTGATGAACTATAATATGCAAGGGATGACAAAAACGATTCCCGAGCACTTCGCGATGCTGAAATCGGCGAAGGTGGAAATCAAGAAAGAGCATCAAATGTTGATGGTTAACAAGACCATTAGTTTCAAGAAAAAGGGCAAAAGGGAAAGAAAGGGAACTTCAAGAAGAATGGCAAACAAGTTGCCGATCCCGTGAAGAAGCCCAAAGCTGGACCTAAGCCAGAAACTGAGTGCTTCTATTGCAAAGGGAATGGTCACTAGAAGTGGAACTGCCCCAAATACTTGGCGGATAAGAAGGATGGCAAAGTGAACAAAGGTATATTTGATATACATGTTATTGATGTGTACTTTACTAGTGTTCATAGTAGCCCCTGGGTAATTGATACCGGTTCAGTTGCTAAGATTAGTTACTCGAAATAGGAGTTACAAAATGAACAGAGACTAGTTAATGGCGAGGTGACGATGTGTGTTGGAAGTGATTGCAAGGTTGATAAGATCACCATCGCACACTCCCGCTACCTTCGGGATTAGTGTTGGACCTAAATAAATGTTATTTGGTGTTTGCGTTGAGCATGAATATGATTGGATCATGTTTATTGTGATACAGTTATTCATTTAAGTCAGAGAATAATTGTTGTTCTGTTTACATGAATAAAACCTTCTATGGTCATACACCCAATGTAAATGGTTTATTGAATCTCGATCGTAGTGATACACATAATCATAATATTGATTCCAAAAGATGCAAAGTTGATAATGATAGTGCAACATATTTGTGGCACTGCTGTTTAGGTCATATTGGTGTAAAACACATGAAGAAACTCTATACAGATGGACTTTTGGAATCACTTGATTATGAATCATTTGATGCTTTTGAACCATGCCTCCTGGGCAAGATGACTAAAACTCCGTTCTCCGGAACAATGGAGCGAGCTAATAACTTATTGGAAATAATACATACTGATGTATGCAGTCCGATGAGTGTTGAGGCACGCGGCAGGTATCATTATTTTCTGACCTTCACAGATGATTTGAGCTGATATGGGTATATCTACTTAATGAAACGTAAGTCTGAAACATTTGAAAAGTTTAAAGAATTTCAAAGTAAAGTGGAGAATCATCATAACAAGAAAATAAAGTTTCTGCGATCTGATCGCGGAGGCGAATATTTGAGTTACGAGTTTGGCCTTCATTTAAAACAATGTGGAATTGTTTCACAACTCACGCCACTGGAACACCACAGCGTAATGGTGTGTCCGAACGTCGTAACCGTACTTTATTAGATATGGTGCGTTCTATGATGTCTCTTACCGATTTTCCTTTATCATTTTGGGATTATGCATTAGAGACAACCACATTCACGTTAAATAGGGCACCGTCTAAATCCGTTGAGATGACACCGTATGAACTGTGGTTTGGCAAGAAACCTAAGCTGTCGTTTCTTAAAAGTTTGGGGATGCAACGCTTATGTCAAAAGGCTTCAACCTGATAAGCACGAACCCAAATCGGAGAAGTGCGTCTTCATAGGATACCGTAAGGAAACAATTGGGTACACCTTCTACCACAGATCCAAAGGCAAGATCTTTGTTACTAAGAATGGATCCTTTCTAGAGAAGGAGTTTCTCTCGAAAGAAGTGAGTGGGAGAAAAGTAGAACTTGATGAGGTAATTGTACCTTCTCTCGAATTGGAAAGTAGTACATCAGAGAAATCCGTTCCCGTGATGCCTACACCAACTAGAGAGGAAGCTAATGATGATGATCATGAAACTTCAGATCAAGTTACTACTGAACCTCGTAGGTCGACCAGAACACGATCCGCACCAGAGTGGTACGGTAGTCCTGTCCTGGAAGTCATGTTACTGGACCGATGCGAACCTACAAACTATGAAGAAGCTATGATGAACCCAGATTCCGACAGATGGCTTGAGGCCATGAAATCTGAGATAGGCTCCATGTATGAGAACAAAGTGTGGACTTTGGTGGACGTGCCCGATGATCGGCAAGCCATAGAGAATAAATGGATCTTCAAGAAGAAGACTGACGCTGATGGTAATGTTACTATCTACAAAGCTCGACTTGTCGCGAAAGGTTTTTGACAAGTTCAAGGGGTTGACTACGATGACACTTTCTCACCCGTAGCGATGCTTAAGTCCGTCCGAATCATGTTAGCAAGTGCCGCATTTTATGATTATGAAATCTGGCAAATGGACATCAAAATTGCATTCCTTAATGGATTTCTTAAAGAAGAGTTGTATATGATGCAACCAGAAGATTTTGTCGATCCTAAAGTTGCTAACAAAGTGTGCAAGCTCCAGCGATCCATCTATGGACTGGTGCAAGCATCTCGGAGTTGGAATATACACTTTGATGAGGTGATCAAAGCATATGGTTTTATACAGACCTACGGTGAAGCCTGTATTTACAAGAAAGTGAGTGGGAGCTCTGTTGCATTTCTGATATTATATGTGGATGACATATTATTGATTGGAAATGATATGGAATTTCTGGATAGCATAAAAGGATACTTGAATAATAATTTTCAATGAAAAACCTCGGTGAAGCTACTTACGTTGAGCATTAAGATCAATAGGGATAGATCGAGACGCTTGATAAGACTTTCAATGAGTACATACCTTGACAAGATTTTGAAGGAGTTCAAAATGGATCAGTCAAAGAAGGAGTTCTTGCCTGTATTGTAAGGTATGAAGTTGAGTAAGACTCAAATCTCGACCACGGCAGAAGATAGAGAGAGAATGAAAGTCATTCCCTACGCCTCAACCATATGTTCTATAAAGTATGCCATGCTGTGTACCAGACCTGTTGTGTACCTTGCCATAAGTTTTGCAAGGGGGTACAATAGTGATCCAGGAGTAGATCACTGGACAGCGGTCAAAATTATCCTTAGGTGCCTAAGAGGACTAAGGAAATGTTTCTCAATTATGGAGGTGATAAAGAGTTTGTCGTAAAGGGTTACGTCGATGCAAGCTTTAACACCGATCCAGATGACTCTGAGTCTCAATCTGGATACATATTGAAAGTGGGAGCAATCAGCTAGAGTAGCTCCATGCAGAGCATTGTAGACATAGAAATTTGCAAAATACATATGGATCTGAATGTGGCAGACCCGTTGACTAAACTTCTCACACAAGCAAAACATGATCACACCTTAGTACTCTTTGGGTGCTAATCACATGGCGATGTGAACTAGATTATTGACTCTAGTAAACTCTTTGGGTATTGGTCACATGACGATGTGAACTATGGATGTTAATCACATGGCAATGTGAACTAGATTATTGACTCTAGTGCAAGTGGGAGACTGAAGGAAATATGCCCTAGAGGCAATAATAAAGTTGTTATTTTATATTTCCTTATTCATGATAAAGGTTTATTATTCATGCTAGAATTGTATTGATCGGAAACTTAAATACATGTGTGAATACATAAACAAACACCGTGTCCCTAGTAAGCCTCTACTAGACTAGCTCGTTGATCAAAGATGGTTAAGGTTTCCTAACCATAGACATGTGTTGTCATTTGATAACGGGATCACATCATTAGGAGAATGATGTGATGAACAAGACCCATCGGTTAGCTTAGCATAATGATCGTTCAGTTTTATTACTATTGCTTTCTTCTTGTAAAATACATATTCCTTCGACTATGAGATTATGCAACTCCCGGATACCGGAGGAACACCTTGTGTCCTATCAAACATCACAACGTAACTGGGTGATCATAAAGATGCTCTACAGTTATCTCCGAAGGTGTTTGTTGAGTTGGCATAGATCGAGATTAGGATTTGTCACTCCGAGTATCGGAGAGGTATCTCCGGGCCCTCTCGGTAATACACATCATAAGCTTGCAAGCAAATGACTAAGGAGTTAGTCACGAGGTGATGTATTACGGAACGAGTAAAGAGACTTGCCGGTAACGAGATTGAACTAGGTATGAAGATACCGACGATCGAATCTCGGGCAAGTAACATACCGATGGACAAAGGGAAATGCGTATGTTGTCATAACAGTTCGACCGATAAAGATCTTCGTAGAATATGTAGGACCCAATATGGGCATCCAGGTTCCGCTATTGGTTATTGACCGGAGAGGTGTCTCGGTCATGTCTACATAGTTCTCGAACCCGTAGGGTTCGCACGCTTAACGTTCGTTGACGATATATTGTTATATGAGTTATATGATTTGGTGACCGAATGTTGTTCGGAGTCCCGGATGAGATCACGGACATGATGAGGAGTCTCGAAATGGTCGAGAGGTAAAGATTGATATATAGGACGATGGTATTTGGACACCGGACGTGTTTCAGGACGTACCGGGAAGGAATCGGGTCACCGGAAGGGGTTCCGGGCACCCCCCCCCCCCCCCCCCCCTCGGCAAGTTATGGGCCTTATGGGCCAAACGAGGGGACATACCAGCCCACAAGGGGGCTGGTGCGCCCCCTCCCTTGTTTGGCCAGCCCTTGGGAAGGAAAAGAGGGAGGGCTAGCCCCTCTTGCCTTTCCCTCTCATGGGAGAAAGGAAAGGGGGGCGCCAGCCTCCCACTACTAGGGAAAAGCCTAGCAGTAGCGCGGGTATTAGGTGTATCAGTAGCGCGGGCTCCCGCGCTACTGATATGGCGCTACAGCTAACCTGTAGCAATAGCGCGTGTTGGCCCGCGATACTGCTATGCATGCGTAGCAGTAGCGATCTTTACAGCCACACGCTATTGCTAATAGTTGCAGCGCTTTGAATTAAGGAGCGCTACTGGTAAGGGCGCGCTGCTGCTAACTTTTCTCCCCTCGCTACTGCTAGTTTTATTAGTTTCTGGTTTTTTTTCTGCATATTTGTTTTGTATTTGAACAGGCTTTATACAATAATCTTTACCACATACAAATGTCATCATCATACACATACAAATGTAATCATAGCATATACATACAAGTAGTCTCATCAAATCATGTCATCATCATAATCACCATCCAACACAAAGTGGTCTCTCGTCATCTTCTCGAAAATAGCGATACAAGTCTCGAATACTTGCAACTACATCGTCATCCATCTAAACAATGATATACACGAGAAGAGCTATCACTATGAGTGAGAGCGGAACTATGCAGTACATGAGGCGGCGGTTATGAGTCCTCTCTCGTGCTAGTGTGAACCTCAAGTATCTAGCTTCTGCTTCTTGTCTGCTTTTGAAGCCTTTATGGCTGGTGCCCGAGACCCCCTCCATTTGCGCCTGACACTCAGGCCACTCGTCGTACACTCTCGGAACCTTCCCTTTATACACGACATAGCACTGCTTCTTCACCATCAAGAATCTATGTACCTGTTAGAGATGCATCTTCATCAAGAGAATGTACAATCATATGCAACAAAATATACTTGAGCAACACAAAAAAGAAAGGGTTAGCAACTAGATGCAACATATAGTAAACATACAAATAATCAACGCAGTTTCATTGTACGCAAACTAATTAACTAGAGGTACGCAGGTCATCATACCCAAACTAACAAAGTAGCGTTACGCAAGTTCAGCAGGGACCGTGGACATCACAAAGTTTCATCACTACAGAAACTATGCAAGTTCAGCAGACACATATCATCATCATCGGCATCATAAATCACTAGAAGTTCCATCCTTCCATATCACCGAGGATGGACCCTAGCTTCTTGAACGGCGTGAGGTCCTGACGTTGCATGCCTATGTGAGTTCGGACGTCAGCTTGCGATATAGGGCCGTGGTGGAACATCCCCTTCTCTTCGACGACTTCTTTCATGATGATCGTCGCAATGTCCCTCTGGATGCGAAAGAAGTCGTCTCTAAGTTTATAATCCGCTTCTCCATGAGATTCTACCCACTTGCGGATATGATCATCATTTCTGCTTGTCATGCGAAGCTTTTGGTGATCCCTTCTGAACTCCATCATGAGATGGAGGAGGTAGAATCCATCATTCCTGCTTGGTTTTGGGACATGGATGCAGCAGAAGTTAGTTTTATGCGAGAAACCCGTCTTCTTGTTCCTTTGTTTCCTGATCTGCAGGTAGCCACCCCTCAAGCTGAAGCCTTGGAGAGCATCATCTAGAATATTCATTACGTGGGTGTAGTCCTTCATCTCGTAGTTTCTGGTAGGGTCGAAATACACGGCGTGGGAGACTCGCGGGTAAAGAACGATAAGGACGGCGCGCCCGTTGTTGCGGGGGAAAAAATACCTCAAATTATTCTCCATATGAGCGAGAAGGAATGATTGAAATGTATGAAAGGGTTGTCCGGCACTGACTTACTTTGGATGATAAGGCGGGAGGACAATTTCCTGGTCCTTATTCTGTACCATGAAGTTTTTTAGGTACTCCCTAGCAGTTTTACGCTCAAAGTCGCCGAGACTCAAGAAGGACTCATGCATGTAGTATGGATCCGCCACACAGATTTGCGAGACTTCTTCTCTCTTCATGACGGAGCTCATATGTAGCGCAAAAAGGCGGACGATTATACAATCGAGCCGCCTTGTCAGAAACATCTCGAAGATATGCTCAAACCGCAGGAAGAACACCTCTGCGGGCCGTGTGTCGACGTAGCACTTCCCCTCAGGCACACGAGCCGCGTATGTCGGATATCCTGGATCCTTCGAGGCTAGTAGGCTTTTCTCAGTCGACAGCACATGGTCGTGCAATCTCCTTAGATCCCCTGATATTGCCTCCAGCGGTTTCGGCGGTAGCATCGGCTCACCCGTGACATGGAACATGGCTGCACCTTTGACCGGTACACGCTCTTCAAAATCCACCGTCTGGCTGCTATGTGCTCTAGCTTGTTTGTAGGCAGCAGAGCCTCTCTTCCCCGGTCTCTTCCTCTCCTTTTTCTTGGGCTGACCTTTAAGACCCTTCCTTAACCCCTGCCCCAGTGTTGTCGGGCTAAGCACTGTACGACCCTCGGCTAGTTGAGCATGTGTTGAGGCGGCATCTTCAGGCGTGTCCTATGAGGATTGCATGAAGAGAGACTTGTTGCAATCCCTGCTAGGACGTTCCTGCCCGGGCAGATCATCCATATCCTCATCAGCATGCTGATAGCCCGAGTCGTCATATGGCTGACTCATCATATCTAAGTCACCGTCATAGGCGCCTGTATTGAGGAACCGAAGAGGGTCCTCCTCCATCTCATCATCCATTCTTTGTTCTACGGGGGCGATTACATCAGCCACTATTGGACCCCCTTCATTACGTCGTCCACCGCTCTCACCCGGCACTACAGGCGCTGGTAATTGCGTAGGTGGGGTGGTGGTGTCCATACCTGCTTGTTGATGTGTGGTTATTGGTGTGCTCTCGGCCGGCTCCAGACAAAGAAGATTCTTCGGCCATAGCAGCACCCAACCCTTGCAGTTTCCAATCTGCGGCGGGGTCTTGCCGTCCTCTCCCCCTAGCCGTACTGGAGGAGGCAAATCCTCGTGCCCCAATTTCACACTCAACAAGATAACCCTGAAGTGCCCACCGAGCATTGGCTGGCCGTGGAACGTGAGTTCTAAGGGCTTCGTTATCACCGCCTTTCCCACGTCCACCATCTGGCCTTTGATCAAGTAGAGTACGATGCACGGGGTTTCGTCGGCCTGCAAACACATGTCTGCGGCATAAAACATCCGAAAGGCAACGAAAATGAAATATTCTCGATATATGTTGGTGCGTGTCACACCCTAGCTAGTTCATGCATTAGAGTGTTGCATCATGTTTAAACTTTTCCAGAAACTTGAAATGGGGATGATAGAACCCCCAGCCCCCCCTGGAAACAACTAGGGTTTACTAAAATCTTTTTCAATGAACCTGAAATGCCCTTCTAAAATGTCCATCATTTTTGTCTTGGGTTAGAACCTCTGACAAAATTGGTTCACAATTTTCTAGGTCATCTTAAGGTCACTGAATTAAATCATATGCTATTTGCATTTGGGTATTTAAATGCTATATAATATTCTAAATGTCCAAATATTCATGAACTGAAATGTTTACTGTTGGAAATATTCCAAACAGTGGCCACAGTCAGTTGCATGATTTTTGGAAATGCTCTGGCATTTTTAATAAAGCCAAACACAACTACAGAAAATAGAAAAACAGAAATAAAAGAGAGAGAGAGAGAGAGTTACCTGGCCTTACCTGGCTGGCCCAGGTCCTGTGCAGCCCAGCTGGCGGCCCAGCCCACCTGGCCACCTCCTCCTATCATCTTCCTCCTTGCCAGGAGGACGGGCGCGTGCCCGACGCGCGCGCACCGTCGTGCGGCCACCTCCTCCCTCCCTGCCTGCCTGGCTCATCCCCGACGCGGCTGACGACGCCACGTACATCGCCCCGACCCCCTGGATCTCTCTCACTCTCCCTGGACCCCTTCCCCCCTCCTCTGCTCTCTCTCCCGCGCAGCCCGAGCGGAGCTCGTCGCCACCGCTCGCCGTTGCCGCACCGAGAGCCTCCCCCTCGGCCGCTCGACGTGCCCCAGAGCTCCGCCACGACCTCTTCTTCGTCCCCATCCAGCTACACGTCGCCGGCCGCCCTGCCTCGCCGTCACCACCGTCTTCTTCCTCCTCGGGTCGCCGAGATCGCCATCACCCGTTCGTCGTCACCAGCGCTTCCCTGAGCCACCCAGCTGCACCAGAAGAACCGCCGTGAGCACCTGCGCCTTTCCCCTCTCTCCCCGCAGTCAAACTCGCCCTCTAGCGCTAGCGCTACCGCGCCCGAGAGCTCGCTGCCGCCGTCCATGGCGCCACCGCGGCCACAGCTGCTGCCACCCACGTCCGAGCTCATCAGCGCGTTCGTTGCAGCCCCAGGAGCCGAACGCACCCGCCTGCAGCCCCTGCCGTGCCCCGTAGCGTCAAACCCGCATGCCACCGAACTCCGGCCGCCGCCGCGAGCTCTGCTCCGGCGAGCTCAGGCCACCCCGCGTCCTCCCGTCACCTCCCCTGGATGCGGGCAAGCAAGGGCTATGCCCTGGTGCCCTCAGCGCGCTAAGCCGACGCCTCTAGCGCAAATCCGGCGCGCCCCGCCGTGTTCTATGGTCGCCGCCGGCTGAACTCCGGCGAGGTCGATGTGGCCCCATCATTAGCAGCTAATGACATCGCTAATTAACCCTAGAGCCACTTACAGACGGGCCCCACTACCTAATTAACCCCGGGTTTTATTTCCTGTTTAGTTTAGATTAACCCAGTGGGACCCACGCGTCAGAGTTGACCCTGCTGACGTGGCCGTTGACCGGTCCCACCTGTCTGTGACACGAGCCAGCACTGTGAGACTGACCAGTGGGACCCACTGGTCAGGTTTGACCTGGACCGTCTCCGTTGACCTGCTGACGTCACACCGACGTCATGCTGATGCAGTAAATCATTTTCTGGTTTTTAATAATTCAGGAAATCCCAGAAAATGCCCAAAACTTCAAAAATTCATAGAAATTAATCTGTAACTCCAAATGCAAAGATTTATATATGTTTTTGGATCAGAAAAATCCAATCTTTCGATCTGTACCATTTGCATGCATGTTTGAACAACCTAAGGTTGCTGTATATGGCAATTTGCATAATTAGCATTTAACTAAGCACATATGGAGTTTGAATTTGAACCCTTGGTTCAAACCAACTTCATTCAATCTGGGTTCTAGTTGCATTAGCTCAAACCACAACATATTGCCATGTCATGATCATGCATCATATTGTTGCATTGCATTGATTGTGTTCTTCCTTGTTTGCCGGTAATTGTCCCCTCTCAGTAGACGACCTACCGATGATGTGATCGATGACACCGATGAAGAACTATACTATCTTCAGAAGTGCCAGGCAAGCAAAAACCCCTTGTTCATTCCGATACAAACCCACTCTCTCGCTTCTGCTCTCTTTTACTGCATTAGGACAACAACGATTCAACTGTTACATGCTGCGGTAGTTGAACCCCTTTCCTCTGCATGACCTGTCATTGCCACAGTAAATAGATGAAACCCACTAGCATGAGTAGGAGTTGTTTGGGCCCTGATGTGCCTACTCATCTATGCTTGTTTGTCATGCCTGCTATTGCATAGAGTTGTGTCAGGTCTGATTCATCGGGGATGAATTGGAAAGTTGTGAACATGTCCTACTGCTGAGAGCTAAGTGTGTGAACACGATTTGGTAAAGGTATCGATGAGAGGCCATGTAGGAGTACATGGTGGGTTGTTTCATTGAGGCCGTCCTTAAGAACTGAGATCTGTATGCGTGATTTAAGATTCAGCTACTACCACACATTGGGATCCTTAATTGACTCTCTCGACTTATTAACCACCCCCGTCCTCTGTCCAGGAGTTGCAAGTAGTCTCTGGTGTTTGTAGTTGCTGGAGGCCGTGCGCAGCGCTGACCTTAGGGATGGGCTGTGATGTGGTAGGCACGTGGCACGGTGTACCGGGTCGCCCGTTTGGTGTCTCGGGAACCCTGCACACATCGTTTGGGGCCGTTGAGGACACCCCGGCCGGATTTCCTTGTGGATGGAACCCGAATAGGCGATAAACCTGGACTAGAGACTCGTGTGTTTAGTCAGGTCGTGGCCGACACCCTCGCTGGGCTTCCGCTTGAAGGTTGCCGGGTACATGTCATGTAGCGGCGATAAGTGGTGAAAACATGTGTGAAGAAGTACACCCCTGCAGGGTATAAAACTATTCGAATAGCCGCGTCCGCGGTAAAGGACTACTTGGTTGCTTGTACAGTTCATAGACAGGTGAAAGTGGATACTCTAAAACTCGCAAGATAGGCGTGAGTGCCATGGATGGCGTTCTCGTAGGGAGACGAGAGCGGATCCATAGTGGTGTATTGATATGGTGAATATGTGGACTCGTGTGCGCCACCTCAAAAGAGTTACCAGCATTCGTAGTTCAGGATAGCCACTGAGTCAAAGCTGGCTTGCTGCAGTTAAACTCCACCACCCTCTTTGTTGATACCGATGCATTTGTAGATAGTTCTGATGTAAGTCTTGCTGGGTACATTTGTACTCACGTTTGCCTATTTTATGTTTTGCAGAGAGACTTCAGTCTCGCTAGTAGTTCCACGTGGACTTCGACGTTTAGCTTGTTACCTCAGCTACGATCTTGTGCCCTCGGCAGGATCTGGTAGATAGTCGGGCTTCTCAGCCTTTTTCATTTGTAGTTGTCTGTACTCAGACAAGTTTATGCTTCCGCTTGATGCTTGTATGATCTTAATGTTGGGTCATGAGACCCATGTTTGTAATATCTTGCTCCTCGGAGCCTATTGAATAAATACTTGAGTCGTAGAGTTATGTTGTGATGCCATGTTGTATTTACACATATCGAGCATATTGTGTGTATGATTGAAATGCTTGGTATGTGTGGGATCCGACAACCTAGTTGTTTATCCTTGGTAGCCTCTCTTATGGGGAAATGTAGTCTTGTGCTTCCATGAGCCATAGTAGTCCGCTACAGCCCGGTTCACCGGAGTCCTGCTAGCCCAGCACTACTGCTCCGGAACACTTGACTGGCCGGCATGTGTCCTTCCTCGATCCTGTGTCTGTCCCTTCGGGGAAACGTCACGTGGTGTCTTTCGGAGTCCTGTTAGCCTGCTACAGCCCGGATTCCCGGAGTCCTGCTAGCCCAGTTGCTACAGCCCGAATTCACTCGCTGATGACCGACACGTTCGTTGCTGGGTCATGTATGCATGTCCCCGTAAGTTAGTGCCACTTTGGGTTCACGACTAGTCATGTCGGCCCGGGTTCTCTGTCATATGGATGCTAGCGACACTATCATATACGTGAGCCAAAAGGCGCAAACGGTCCCGGGCCATGGTAAGGCGACACCCGTGGGAATACCGTGCGTGAGGCCGCAAAGTGATATGAGGTGTTACCAGCTAGATCGATGTGAGTTGGAATCGGGGTCCTGACAGTGCGACATGTAATTACCGTGAGGGCGTCGAGCTCAGCCAAAGACAAAGGCCCGCCTAGCGCGCCAGAGACTGAGGACGGGCTGCTATGAGCAGGCGCCGGTGCGGGTGCCGGTGCGGCAGCAGGCGCGGTTGCTTGAGCAGGTGATGGTGTGGTGGTGTTGTTCACCGAGTTGCTCCCGACGAAACTGGGCATGGGGAAATCATCTACCGTCTTGTCTGGATTTTCCTTCGTCCAGTTGATGATAGTCGGGATCAAGTTAGTAGCGAAATCATTTCTGCAGGCATGTATAGTTGCATCGACTGCCTGCTGTCGCAGCTCATTTTTCTCCTCGGCTGCTTTTTTCGCGTCCTCAGCTGTTTTTTTCTCGAACGCAAGCTTCACCTTCTCGTCGATGTCCGCCTGACTAAACTTCTTTTTTTGCCTCTTGGCCTCCGGGCCCTTGTTGTAAAACACCTTCCACGTGGTGCAATCTCCGGCACCGTGCACACGTCCATATTGCGGCCGCTGGCCCAAAGGGAGTCCCTTAAGTTCGTTCAAGGCCCGGTTGAGAGGGGTGTCCCACTTGGGCCTCATCGAGGAAGTAGGGCTTTCGCCTGCAAGCTGGTGTTTCTTCTCCTGCAGAAGGAACCTGAACCGTTTACGAATGTGTAGTCGACTTGATCAGAAGCTAAATGTAAGGTGGTAAAAGAAAAATTACCAGTATTCTAATCAATTTTCTCGTGATCTGGTGTGTGTAAAAAACCTTCTTTTCCTTGTCCCACTTGTAGCGGGCCCTGATGAAGTCACGCTCCAAGGGGTTGGTGAACTTCGCGAAGGGGTCTGGGAGACCCGCGGCTTCACGTTCCGCGTCCTCCTTATCCCATATGGGCCTTTTGCCAAGGTAGCCACGGCTTCCGAGGCAATGCTTCCCCGTGTTCCTTTGCTGAAGGCTCTTGAATTTTGCAACCTTAGCCTTGGCTGCCTCGGTAGCGCAAGTGTCCTTGAACTTTTGGAACTCCTCTTCCGTAAGTGTCGGATTTTCCTCCAAAATCTTGGACAGGGGTTCCTCAGCCTCAATAGCTCGTTTCACCCTCCCTTTCCAGGAGGCCAAATCATTGCTGAACATGCCCATTGCGTGATTGTTAATCTTTTTCATCTTTGGATCATCCAACGGTTGTTCTATGCTATCATCCCGGTCGGGGAACATGAATCTCTTGTGCAACTTCGTCAGGAGCAACTGCCTCAAATGTTCTTTACTCCTTAAGTCATCGTCGTTGATGCTCGCGCACTCCCGTAGGATGCATCCTACTTGATTCCCATAGCACTTGCGAGGTTCTTCTGGCTCTAATGGCTCAAACTTTCCAGGGGCCATCTTTGTGATCACTAGTCGTCCGATGCCGAGTTTGTTAGGTTTTCGTATCCTCTGCTTCTTTTCGGTAGCGGCTTCGGCGCCGGTACCTTCCCTGTCGGTCTTTGCGCCGCCATCGGTGTCGGCACCGTCCGTGTCGATGTCAGCGTCAGTACCATCATCGAGGCCGCCCTGCAAACCTTGACTGTGCTTAGCAGACAAAAAGTCGAGGTACTGTTGTTCACCCTCATAATCCATCTCGTCTGCATCTTGGTCAGAAGGCCCGGTTTCTTCATTGTTCGACATGTTTCCTATGATTAAGTCTCCTCATTTAATTCTAAAACTATAATAAAATGAGAAATGACATAAAAAAAAGGTCTATGGTTTGCCGGAATGCCGTTTCCCGGCACTCGATATGCCTACTTTCTAGCACAAGTCATGCCAAAATTCACGGGAAATTTCGGCATGACCTTTGCTAAAAGGTGGACATATCAAGCACCTGAAATTCACCGGAACGGAAATGAATCAACATTCCAGCGAAACATAGGCCACTCGGATCATTTACCCTGCACATAATCATCATTTTCGAAATATGACATGTCCAAAACATCACATGTCCAAATATGACATGTCCAAATTCCAAATATGACATGTCCAAATCACATGTCCACATATCACATGTCCACTTCAAATTTGCATATAAAAGGAAGAAAATTATAGAACTTGAAGAAAAATGCAAGAAGTCATTTTTCTTCACAATATTTGAAACCTAGGGTTCATACTAACTAGGGTTAATCCTAACTAGGGTTCATACTAACTAGGGTTCAAAATGCACCTAGTGGTTCAAAATATAGCCAAATTAACCTACTAGCTTGATACCTAGCTAAATTCATAACTAAATTCATCACCGCAAAAAAAATAACTACCTACTGCTCTAACTAAATAGATAACCTAATTAACCTACTGCCCTAACTAAAACCTAAGTAAATTAACCAAAAAAACCCTAGCTAGAACTCTAATGGCAGAGAGAGGAGGAGCGGTGGGGGGCTTACAGAGGGTGCAGGGCAAGGAGGGCCGAGGTTGGGAGGGGAGGAAGCAGAGGAGGGAGGCGTGGCGCGTCGGGGTCGGGGCCGGGGTCGGGCGACGGTGACGGAGGCATGCGGCGTCGTGGTCGGGGCCGGGGCCGAGGGAGGAGGCGCGCGGCGTTGGGGTCGGCGCTCGGGCTCCGGCGAGGGCGAGGGAGGTGTGCGATGTCGAGGTCAGGGCTCCGGCGAGGGCGAGGGCAGGGGCGACGAGGGGGAGAAGAGAGTGGGGGAATTGGGGGAGGAAGGAGAGGAGGGAAGCCCGCGCGGGGGGTTATGTGAAAATAGCAGTAGCGCGTTTCTTGAAAACGCGCTATAGTTAGCTATAGCGCGTTTTCAAGAAACGCGCTACTGCTATATGAAGTACCTATAGCGTTTTTTTGGAACAGCGCTTCTGCTACATAACGTAGCTATAGCGCTTTTACTCAACCAGCGCTCCTGCTATTGTTTTCATTTTTTATTTTCCTTTTCTTTTCCTGTTTGTTTCTTTTATTTTCTTTTCCTTTTATTTTCTTCTTTTTCTTTTCTTTTCCTTTTTCTTCTTTTTCTTTTTTTCTTTTCCTTTTCTTTTCTTCTTTTCCTTTTCTTTTCTTTAAGGTAATCTTTTCTTCTTTTCCTTTTCTTTTCTTCTTTTCCTTTTCCCGAGAGCCGGAACGAAGGGAAGGTGATACAATGTATATAACTAAGGCGATATATATTGCATCATTTGACCCATAACGGTTAAGTGTGCTATACAAAATAGAAACATATATATTACATCATTTGACCCATAACGGTTAAGTGTGCATACAAAATAGGAACATATATATTACATCATTTGACCGACAACGGTTTCTCAGCGTCGACGTTTTCATTTTTGAGTGAGCTTCTTTCCCTTCTTGTTCATTGGCGAATAATTGAGCCCCTCATTGTGACTTTTCCTTTTCCATGGAGTACGATCTTTATTAGGTAATGTAGTATTGATTCTTCTTTTGACGTATACTTCATCGTCATCGTCATCTTCCCTCATCGGGTTTCCATACTGGTCGTAGTCTTCCTCGTTGGCGACTCCATCCATTCCAATGATGTTCCTTTTGCCTCTCCTCACGACAACACGGCTGGGATTGCACGGGTCGGTTATGAAGAAGCATTGTGTCACGTGCTTAGCGTGTACCCATGGCTCGTTTTTTGCGATGGCGTTCATGGTAGCGCACTTGGCGTCGGGTATAGTCATGGTAGTGAAATACCGGTTTTCTCTTTCGACATTCTTAGCCCATCTGACATGGAACATCATCGCGTTGTGTAGTCCAGAGTAGTCAAGCTCCCAGATCTCCTTGACCCTTCCGTAAAATCTCTCAGTTGCGCCGTTTTCGCTGCCGGCCATGCATTCCATCGTCACCCCTGAGTTCTGATCATCATTGTCCATATCTTTGGCATCCGTGTAGAATGTGTATCCATTGATATCGTATGCCTGATAGGTGACGAGGTGGGGTGAGGGGCCATGTGCTAAGGCGTATATGAGCAATCCGTCCTTAGAGCCCTCTTTAGGGGGATTAGCAAGAATATGCTCTTTGAACCAATGCAGGAAATTGGAGTTGTGCTCTCTAGTAACTTCGGCGTCCGTCCTGCATACCCTCCGGTCACGATACTTCTTTGCGATAGTTTCTTTGTGCAGTGGCACGAAAGGATCTACCTGGTCTAGGTGTTGTAGCACTACCAAGTTTGCTCTGTCATAGTCGTTGCGTCGATCTGAGTAGGCCACATGAAGTTCCCTGCGACCATTGGAGTGACCTTCTCCTTCGAGCCTCCATCATGCTTATTAACGGGCAAACCAACACCAGGCGGCCGGTCTGCGCCATATAGAAAATTCTCGTAGAAAGAGATGCACTCTTGTGTCAGATAGCCCTGGACGATGCTTCCATCCGGACGGGACATGTTACGAATGAATCCTTTGATGACCCCATTCATCCTCTCAAACGGCATCATGTTGTGCAGGAATGACGGCCCCAGGTCTATTATGTCGTCCACAATATGGACACACAGATGCACCATGACGTCAAAGAATGCGGGCGGGAAGTACATCTCAAGCTCATTTAGTATCACAACGATCTCTTCCTGTAGCCTTCAGAGCTGCTTCACACTGATCGACTTTCGAGAGATGACGTCGAAAAAGTTGCAGAGACCAATAAGCGTGTCACGGACGTGCTTGTCCATTATCCCTCTAAGGGCAACAGGTAGTATCTGCGTCATCATCACATGACAGTCATGGGACTTCATCCCGCTGAACCTTTTCTTCTTCGTGTCTAGAAATCTGCTTATCTTCCCACAGTAACCGGAACTAACTTTGATTCCGGTAAGGCACTTGAAGAATTGATCGATCTCAGCCGGACTTAAGGTGAAGCAAGAAGGGGGCAATAATCCTCTTCCTTTACTTTTTTGCCCTTCTTCTCCCGCGCCTCTGTCTCCTCTGACTTTTTACGGGGCGGCATGTGCAGATCTTCCCTGATTTTCAAATCTTCTAAGTCTTTTCTTGCCTTCGGCCCATCCTTGGTCTTATCCGGCATGTTCATCAGTGTCGCAAGCAAGCTCTCAAGGGACATTCTTACAGATATGCATTTGATCAAGGCAATGAGGCGTGTCGAGTTTGTGCCAGTACTCCAAGTCCCAGAAAACAGACCTCGTCTTCCATACCTTCAGCAGCGGCTCCGGCGCCTTTTTCATCGTCTTTCCCGGCGCGGGCACTGTTCCCAGTTTCTCAACAGCTCATCGATTTCGGCGCCGCTCTACTTACGTGGAGGTCCTCGATGCTCAGCCTCACCATTGAATAGATCTCCACGGTTTCTCCACGGGTCGTCCTTCTCGAGCCATCTTCGATGCCCCATGTACACGATTTTCCCAGACCCGCCATCTTTCCTTGACGTTAGCTGCTGAGACGTCGTATCATCCATGCACCATGTGCATCCGCAATATCCATGGCACACCTAGCCTGCGACATATCCGTAACCCAGATAGTCGTGCACCGTCGTGATCAGCGCGGCTCTCATATAGAAATACTCGCCTTTGCTGGCGTCCCATGTCTTGGCCGGTGTTTTCCATAACGTGTCTAACTCCTCTTGAAGTAGCCCCAGATACAGATTAATATTATTTCCCGGTTGTTTCGGCCCTTGAATCAGCATGCTCATGTGTATGTACTTCGGCTTCATGCACACCCAGGGGGGATGTTGTACATCCATATAAACACGGGCCATGTGCTATGGTTGGTGTTCTGGTTGCCAAACGTATTCATACCATCGGTACACGCGCCGAGCATGATGTTCCTTGCATCACATGCGAAATACTGATATTTGCCCTTGAATGCACTTCACTGGCTTCCATCCATGAGGTGTCTCAGCTTCGGATCATCTCCATCGTCGGGCTTTGTCCTCTCCGCGTGCCAACGCATGAGCTTTGCTTCGTTGGGATCTACAAAATAATGTTGCAGACGGGGAGTGATCGATAAGTACCATACAACTTTCCGGGGAGATTTCTTCCCGGCCTTCTTGTATCGAGAAGCATTGCACACTAGACAGCTGGTTTTTTCCGCGTGCTCCTTCCGATAAATTATGCAATCATTGATGCATGCATGGTATCTAACGTGCGGCAGATCAAGAGGGCACACGATCTTCTTGGCCTCATCCACACTAGTAGGACATAGATTCCCCGCGGGAAGAACATCCTTTAGGTACTTGAGAAGCTCATCGAGGCTAGTGTCGATCCATTTGTTTTTAGCCTTCGTCTTCAGGAGTTCGAGCGTGAAACTCAAGCGGGTCACCTCGGGATCGCAACCATGATACAATGGAGTGTTCAAGTCTACCACCAGTTGCTGCAGCTTGGCCTCCTCTCTAGAAGCAGCTCTGTCAGTACTCGTCTCCTTGCGAAGCAGTACTTGAACATGAGGGTCCCGCACGATTGAACTTAGTACCGACGAAGTCTGCGGCGTGGAGTCCACATTTTCTCCACCGCCATGTTCGGCCCCTTCTCCGCCGCCATGTCCGGCATCTTCCCCCCCCCCCCCCCCCCCCCCCCCGCCATGTCCGGCTCCTTCTCCGCCGCCATTATCGATCATCTCTTCGTCTTGCCCCGTGTCGTCATTGCCTGCGCCTCAGCGTCCTCAACATCATCATCCTCATCTTCAATTATCCACCGAGTATAGCCATCCATGAAACCAGTCATGAGCAGGTGCGCCATCACACGACCATCGTCATAGGGGTCGAGCCAAACTCGTCCTTTGCATCTTCGACACGGACATAAAATCTCGTTCAGGTTATTTTCTTTCATGTCCTGCACCGCCGACCACAACCACCTCTCCACCATCATTCCACTGATCATCATGAACGCCTGCACGGTAATAATAAACAAATTGATTATAAAAATGCATGCATGCATCAAAGTCATACAAAAATTCGGCATGACCTTCCCTAAAAATAGGACATATAGAGTTTGCCCGGAATTCGCCGAAACAGAAATAAATCGACATTTCGGCAAAACATAGGCAACTCACAAGCACAATTCGGCGGCAACTCATGCCACACACACAATTTCCATCATATCGCCCGATTATGTCATATCGCACACATACACATATTTCCATTCTTGCAAAAGCATAAATTTTTAATCACCTATCTCGAGATCGAGCACGGTGATGATGATGTCGATAGGTGTCGCCACACACACCTATGGAATGATCAAAAGTGGACAAAGCTCTTCTTGACAAGGCTAGATCTAGTTAGGGAGGTACGTAGGTCACTTCACTAAATGCTAGATCTACCTAGCTAGCTAGTTTGGGAGGAGACAAGTTCAACTAGTGGAGGAGGAAGGAAAAAGAGAAAGGAGATGCATTAATGGAGGTGGTGTAGTTAGCTAGGAGTAATAAAGAGAGAGAAAGATAGGTAGAAGAAGGAGAGTAATGGGGGGAGAAGTAGTGAGGAAGAAGCAAAGTGAGGGAGAGAGGAGGTGGGAGCTAGGGGAAAGTGAAGGAACAGAGGATGGGCGAGGGGGGAGGGGGAGGAAAAAAGGTGGTATGGCTGCGGTTTAGCAGTAGCGCTGAGTGTAAAACGCACTGCTGCTAATAATATAGCAGTAGCGCGCTTCTGGAAGAGGCGCTACTGCTAAGCGGGGCCCGCCATGTGGCCAGGTTCAAAATTAGCAGTAGCGACCTTGAAAAAAAGGGCGCTACTACTAATACATTAGCAGTAGCGCGGTTAAACTGGACGCGCTACTGCTAAACCTAGCGTGGCGGGAACGGTCGGGGAATTTTAGTAGTAGCGTGGCTCTACCGAGCCGCGCTACTGCTAAGTCGGTAGCCGTAGCGCCTGTTTTGGGCCAGCGCTACTGCTAATTAGCAGTAGCGCCCCTTCTTGTCCAGCGCTACTGCTAAGATTCTGTGTATAAGGTTTTCCCTAGTAGTGTCCCCTGCCTTTCCCCGCACTCCAAATAAGGAAAGAAGGGGGCGCACCTTGGGAGAGACCCCAAGTAGGATTCCTCCTACTTGGGCGCCCCCCTTGGCTGCTCCTCCCTCCCTCCCACCTATATATATATGTGGGAGGGGGGCGACTAGCACAGCCAAGACAATTGCCTAGCCGTGTGCGGCGCCCCCCCCCCCCCCCCCCCCCACCGTTTACACCCCCGGTCATATTTTCGTAGTGCTTAGGCGAAGCCCTGCGGAGATCACTTCACCATCACCGTCACCACGCCGTCGTGCTGATAGAACTTATCTACTACCTCGACGTCTTGCTGGATCAAGAGGGCGAGGGACGTCACTGAGCTGAACGTGTGCAGAACGCGGAGGTGCCGTGCGTTCGGTACTTGATCGGTTGAAGCGCGAAGAAGTTCGACTACATCAACCGCGTTGTGAAATGCTTCCGCTTACGGTCTACGAGGGTACGTACACACACTCTCCCCTCGTTGCTATGCATCTCCTTGGATAGATCATTGCGTGTGCGTAGAAAATTTTTTGTTTTCCATGCAACGATTCCCAACACTACATGTGGTATAGGAGCGAAGGATACGAGGCACTTGTTATTCACTTGTGCAAAAGCTAAAGAGGTATGGCGGTTACTGGGTTTTGACTTTGCTATTGATTAAGCATGCGTTGTGGATCATGCGGGAGAAGTTGTGCTAGAATATTTATTGCTACATCCAGCTGAACTCGGTCTAGGAAATTCAACGAAGGCAATTGGTATTGGTTCTTGGTATTTATGGTGGGAGAGGAGAAGTTAGTCCATAATAAAAAGGTCCAGGAACCTAAGTTCATAGGAATGGCAATCAGACCTTTGGTTGCTAATTATACTATGGCGAGTGATGCAAAAGCGACGATCAAGTAACATGGCTGGGAAACACCAAGAGGAACTATGTGAAGTTAAACGTGGACAAGGCTTTTGACCTAGACTTACTCAAGGGCTCGTATGGCACTGTTATCAAAGACCCGAATGGCATATTCATTGCGGCAGGGAATGGGGAAATCGATTGGTGCGGAGATGCACTTATGGCCGAGGCACTAGCCTTACGTTTGGTCTTAATTTGGCAACTACAGTCGGGTGTAATCGCATAAAGGTGAACTCCAACAACATCGAGGTGATAGAGACAATGAAGAATGGAGGTCGCTCTTTCGCTATCGGCAGCAATATTTTATGATATATATCACCTTGCGCGTGATTTTTCGCATTTTTTAGCATGCTCCTAGAGATACTAATTGTGCTACCCATGATTTAGCTAAACTAACTAGAAGTAAGATGAGTGTGGGGTGGATAGAAGATCCACGCATAAAGATTGTTGATACTCTTGTAACAGAGATTATGGTCGTCACCTTGCAATAAAGAGTACTTTTATGTAAAAAAAACTCATGAGTTCCTGTAGCAACCTGCTTTTTTCACCGGGTTTCTTGATTTTTTTCTTTAGACACGCTATAGTGGATCAATTTTTCTGTACCGCGCTAGTTTCTTGTAGCAAACTGACTGTAGCAAACTGGATTGTGTAGCGCACACGACTAATGTAGCAAATAAATTGTATAACGGAAACAATAATTTAAATTTCTGCATATTTTCCAAAAACTTAACATTTTGAAACCTTGATCATTTTTAAAATTTGTGAACATATTCTAATAACATGAAATCTTTGTGAGCATAAATTGTTTTACAAATTCTGATTTTTTTGCAAACACAAGCAAACTTTTCAAATTGTAGAACATTACTTTGAAAATATTTATGCTTTTTTTCAAAATTGGGACAATTTTAAAAAAGCCAGAATTTTTGTAAATATTAATGAACAATTTTTGTAAATACAAAGATTTTGGGAGAACATGAACATTTTTTACGTGCAAATTGTTTTAAAATTTTCAACACAGTTTCGAAAGCAATTTTTTCCAGTTTGCGAACATATTTTCAACTTTTTAAAAACCACAAAAAAAATTCAAATGCAAACATTTTTTTCAATTTCCTGAAATTTGAGATTTTTTAAAAAAGATCAAAAAGAAGCTAACACAAAAAAAAGTAAAAAATAAAATGAAAAATCAATGAAGAAAACAAATAGAAAAAACAGTTCAGGAACCTTCTACAAGGTTCCCAAAACCGGTAAAAACGGAGCTGGGACATTGAAGAACTTCCCCAGAACCGGAAACAACATACATGTTAAATGGACAAGCCCAATCAATCGCTAGCTTCGGAGCATCTATGCGAATGACATTCACTTTGACGCTTAAGGTGTGTTCGATTTGAGGATAAAGTGTCATCTGATGGGTTGATTCCGTCCCTGGCAGTCTATCCTCGTGTTCACTTGAGTATGTAACAAGAACTGGACCGTCCGCATGCGATGGATATTCCTTCGAGATGCTTCCACTTGCGTTGCCTAGGAAAAACACCATTCACTTTTAGGGCTCGTCGTTGTCGCACATGGTCAAAGCCGACTATATCGTCATGAGGCTCACAGGCACGGAGAGAGGCATTTTATTAGCGGAATACTGTTCCTATGAACAGTGCCGCATAACACTGTTCCTACAAACAGTGCCCGGTGAGACACCCAGAATTCGTCCCCGCTAGGGATCGAACTCGGGCGGGTGGAGTGCCCACCGGCTACTCCTACCACTGCGCCTGTACCGGGCGCTCTGGATATAGGTGTAGGTCTAGTTTAGGCTCCCAGCAGGGTGTGTTGGTGTGCGTGCGTGCGTGTGGTGTGTGTTGTCTGTGAATCTGAACAGATGCTACTACTTGTATCCCCTTAAGAAGGCAAAAAAACAAAAAAAAAAACATGGTCAAAGCCGACTTTATGGAGAAAAATCCAGCCCAAAGCTGTGATCAATGACATTCTAGGCCATAATAAAAATCTCCAGCAAGGTTGACTAGAGACCCACAGGGAGGAGCGCGGCGATGTAGCGGACGAGCACGCCTGCTCCCGCTAAGTGTACCAATGGAAGAAGGACATGTTGGGCTAGGCATTGAATGCGAGCGTAGACGCAGGTGAAGCATACATACCGTGGAACAGTGGTATAGGTCCAGGGTGCCGTTTCATCTGACGATGTCGTCACGGCACACCGTCCGCATGTTCCCACGGTTCTGGACGGCAGATCCACATGCACAGCTGAGTTCGTTTGGTGCACGACGGCCGTGACATGGGAGGAACATGCACCGCTATGCACTTGTGCTTAAAAGATTGCGTTAAAAAACATATGCTGAAAAGAAGCTAGCAACACATTTTCTCTGAAAAAAAGAAAGGCTGGGAACGCACTATGTAAAAAAGTGCCAGTGAACCGAATGCCCCGTTACTATTTTTCATTCGTTTTTTTTTACATTTTTGGGTTTTCTTTAATCTTTTTGGGTTAAAAAATGTTCATGCACATCAAAAAATGGCCATGGATATAAAAAATATTCATGTTTATTAAAATGTTTCATGTATATTAAAATTTGGCCATATTTCGTTTAAAAATGTGCATCGTGTTTTCACAAAATTTCATCGTTCGAATAAAAAAGATCAGGCATAAAAAATACTCATAGTGTATTTAAAAGTATTCATCATGTAATTAGAAATGTCATTATGTGTTAACACTTTTTATACTTACATGAACATTTTTTCTGAAAGCTATAACATTTAAAAAAAAATGTTCATCACACATTAGACAAACTTTCGGCGTGTGTTTAGAAATGTTCATTGCGTAGTTTTAAAAATGTTTACCGTTCATTGAAAAGTGCTCATTATAATGAAAAATTGTTCATCTTGTACTCACAAGTCACAATGTCCATCGTGTACTTTTTTAAACACCGTGTGTTCAAAAAATATTGATCGTGCATTTCAACAAAAAATGTTGATTGTGTATTAAAAATGTTCGTCGCATATATTAAAAATTGATCGCCGTGTCATAAAATATGCTCGTGTATGTATCATAAAATGTAGGTATTTTTTCTCCTGGAACCTGTTTATTGGGATCACGGTACCGACTTTCAGGATACATTATATATTCAACATTTGTATCCAAGCAAGGGGCAGTAAAGCAAACCGGATCTGATAGGAACTCAAGTCCTGGACCAAGCGTACACTATCACACCCTGCCGTCACGGCAATGTCTCACTCCGTCAGCCCGATCATACATGCCCAATAGAGTACGCGACCGAACGTGACGGATGAGCGGGCGGCGGCACTTCAATGCCGATGCAGTGACGGAGAAGTCTACTCTGGCCGATGCGCAGCATTGAAGCCAGTTTTCACGTCCCTTGCACTAAAATGGCAGTAGTGACGGTACCCGTACTAAGGTACCAAGTACCATGATGTGTCATTTGTCATGGCAAAAAAATTGTAGGTAAGTGAACACAGGCACCTAGCAAAAATACCTAGATGAACCAGCACCTAGCAAAATTGCAACGATTTCCATCTTGGCATGACTTATGAAAAACTAAATTACCGTAAAATTTGCCATTGGTCTACTATACTCCAATGCTCCATACAATAAAGGACAACGCTAACGTCCACACGTGTGGTGGGAGCCAAACCCGTCCACACGCCCTGTAACACACAGACTGCGCCACGTCACCGCATGCATGCATGTGGGAATCTTTTTAAATTTTCAGTTTTTAAAATGTTTTATCTCTTAAATGAAAAATCCGATTGAAGATCCGTTTTCACCATTAAATCCCTTGTGACGACATCTTTGAAACTAGATGCCATATCAATATATTTCGATGAATTGTTTTTTTTGTTAAAAGTTGCCATGTCTATTGCACATGAATTGCCACGGTGTTTACACTGAAGTTGCCATGATATGTTTCAGCTATTTTCTTCTACATTTAAAAGTAAATTTTGACATTTATAAAACGGGGAATTAAGAAACTAGAGTTGCCATCAACCATAAACTAAAATTGCCATGATACATGCACTTAAAAATTGCCATGGTTCATACAAAAAATAATTTTCATGGTCAAAGTACTGGAGTTGCCATCATCAAAATACTAAAATTGCCATGCTATACAAACTGAAATTGCCACATGGCAACTTTAGTTTAAATACTATGGCAACTTTTGGGAAGAAAAAAATTCGTCGAAACATATCAACATGGGGTCGAGTTTTGAAGATGTCGTCGAGACAGATTTAATGGTGAAAACGGATTTTTAATTTGATTTTTTAATTAGGAGATAAAATATTTTTAAGCCGAAAACCAAAAAGATTTCTGCTGATGCCATCTGTTCATACGTGGCAAAATGAGTGATGATGGAGGCGTGTGGGCGATGTGCAAGATGCCACACGTGTGGGCGTTAGTTTTTTCAAAAATATAAAACTGCTAGGTAATATAAGTGCCATGTTACCTACAATAAACAGGGCCGGCCCTGAAGGGGGGGGGGGGGGGGGGGGGGGCAGAGGGGGCGGCCGCCCCGGGCCCCCAAGACGCAGGGGGCCCCACCCAGGGGTACACACGCAGTTAAGCAGTATATGGGCTGGACATGCAGACGTAGGGAGCGGCTAGCCCACGCACGCAGCCGGTTCCTCGTCTCATCTTGACGCTTAGTCGTAGCCTTGAATCGCGCGCCTGTTCGCTTTCCTTTCCGAGATCCAGTCGCTAGTTCGCGACCCCCGGATCTGATCGCGAGCCGCCGTTTCACCGGCGAACTTGGTTCTCCAATCTCCACTCAAGGAGTCATCCATGTCATATCATCGCCGAGCTTACCGTACTGAGACACCCATGTACATCACGTTGCCGGTGCAAGTCTACTTCGCATCATCGCCGAGCGCCCAAGTCATCCCGACGTTGATCCAACTGATCTGAGGTACACCATATTCCTTATTAACTAATTTATCTTTGCAAATATGATGCATAGCTTTTGCACTGTTCAACTTATGATTTACATTTTTTTATTTTCAACATCGTGTTTGTGTGTATAAACTATTTCATATGAATATTGGTTTTGAATGGATGCAGGTATATATACACACACTAGCAAATTGTGTGTGCATTGCAACAAATCCAAAATTAACTGATACATGTTCATAAACTTGAAAAAAAAGCACCATGCTCTCGGTATATTATCACTAAAAATATGTTAGTATTCATCCAAACTATATCCCTCTTATTTGTTTGGATGATGTGGGGAAGGGTTCGGGTATTTGGAGAGACCAAGGGATTGTCTGCAAACATGGATCGGAGTAGTGGGGGTCTCTTTCCAACAACTTAACCTACCTCACATGTGTTAGATGTAGACCGGACGATAAAACATAGTGGATGGCACACGTGCCATCATAACCAACTGAGTCATTTATATAAGTAGAGAACTTGATTATTACTTTATGTTTTTTTTAGAATTCTAGTCGAACTTTACTGATTCAACAAAATGTCCATAGGTATTGTAGTCGGGTCATGGGGGTTCCCGAACCAGATATGACGACCTACCTCTAGATTACAAGTGAATTTGGAGAGATTTTATGAGCTTCAAAAATAAAGTTCCTATGCTTAAAAATAAAATTACAAGAAGGGGCCCTGAATTTTGGTTTTGCCCCGGGCCCCCAAAATCTTAGGACCGGCCCTGACAATAAAACTAGCATGGTGTACTTTTGCCATCGTGTAAAATAATTTAAAGTAAAGATTAACCATGTCCGAACAAATAAATTTGTCGTATTACAAAAGTAAACTTGCCATGATCCAAATACAATTTTTCCATAGTCCAAATCACAAAATCTGCCATTGTAAAAAAATTGTTTTCACTGTAAAAGAAAATAAATTTTCTAGGGTCTAATAATAAATCCGTAATGACACAAAAGAAATAAATTTGACACGGTCCAAAAAGGAAATTTGCCTTAGTCCAAAAATATCATGGCAAAAATACCTTTGTAGATCATGGCAAATGTGGATAAACAAGCTTAGGAATTTGCAAATGGCCACATTGGCAAATTTTAAGAAAATTTGTTCTAAAAAAAACACATGACAACCTTTTCAATTGCCATGCTATTTTCCAGTTGCCCACAGTTGAACTAGATGCGCTTGTAATTTCTTTTAGGACCTGAGTTGACGAATGTTCTAACTACACCACGCGGATGGCTGGTGACAGGTGTTGATGCGATCCTGGTGTGCACCTTCGGCGGGAGGCAACACCGTGCAGCAGCTGGTTTGATTCTCTAATACTTGATTTGGGGAGGGAAATGCACCGCCTCCTGCAGTTATTAATTAGGGGTTCAGTTCCTAGCCGCTAGTACTGCCGAACCGCCGTCAGCTATCGACGTGTGTGCAGCCGTTACGTAGTTACGTACTGTATGTAACTACAGTGTACAACTGACGATACAAGACGCGGCCCTCATCCCATGCGAAAGAACGGCTGGCGATTCCGAGACTAGGCGCGCTCGTCCGCGCTTACGAATTTCCGCACAGGGAGCCCCTATACAGTGCATCGGTCTGAGAATAACCATCACACGTGCACGAATTTGAAAAATATATTGAATTTTGATGTTCAACACTTGAAAATAATTCAAATTTGAAAAAAAATATTGACGAATTTGAAAATGCCTTCAATTATTAAAAAGTTTAGTTTTTTTAAATCCTGGATTTCAAAAAATGCTCAGAAATTCAGAAAATGTACTCAAATTTCAAAACATATTCAAGAATTTAAATTTATATTCCGAATGGCAAAACTGTGAAATTTTTTGAAAAAGAGCGTTCTGAAAATCAGAAAATGGTCATGAAGTTGAAAATATTCCTAAATTTCAGAAAATATTTATGATTTGAAAATTTGTTCCCTAATTCCAAAACATGGTCAGTAATTTGAAAATTATTCTCATATGTCTATAATATTCATCACTTTTGTAAATGATCCCAGGTTTAAAACAATGATCATCAATTTGAGAAAATTTCATGAAATTTACAAATGTTTGAAAATTTCAAAAATATTTCACATATTGGAAAAATGTTCGCCATTGCAAAAACTATTTCACTTGGAATGACAATTTCGGGTCCAGAACAAATGGAGAACACTGAATAAATGGGGAACACTCTGAAATATTTTTCAAGAAATGTTTATGAAATGAAAATCAAAAATAAAAAGGAAATGATAAAACAACAAAAACCAAATAGAAATAGAAAAGAATAACCGAAAAACGAAAAAAATACCATATAGAAAACAACAGAGAAAAAGGAAAAAAAACTGGTTCAGGAAAGGTTCTTGAAACCAAAACCGGTGGGGACGAAACAAGAACGAGCTGGCTATATAGCATGCACTCTCATAGGGGGTGTGTGTTTGCCTGCTATTCACCGATCCACGTGGGGAATAGGAGCAACATGGCCCGTTGTGGTCATACCACTCCACCATCGGTGATATTGACAGGTGACACCTTCTCTTCTCACATGTCAAAATTTGGCTCTTCACTATAGTTGTCCATCTCCAATGTGAAGGAAATATGCCCTAGAGGCAATAATAAAGTTGTTATTTTATATTTCCTTATTCATGATAAAGGTTTATTATTCATGCTAGAATTGTATTGATCAGAAACCATAATACATGTGTGAATACATAAACAAACACCGTGTCCCTAGTAAGCCTCTACTAGACTAGCTCGTTGATCAAAGATGGTTAAGGTTTCCTAACCATGGACATGAGTTGTCATTTGATAACGGGATCACGTCATTAGGAGAATGATGTGATGGACAAGACCCATCCGTTAGCTTAGCATAATGATCGTTCAGTTTTATTGCTATTGTTTTCTTCTTGTCAAATACATATTCCTTCGACTATGAGATTATGCAACTCCCGGATACCGGAGGAATGCCTTGTGTGCTATCAAACGTCACAACGTAACTGGGTGATTATAAAGATGCTCTACAGGTATCTCCGAAGGTATCTGTTGAGTTGGCATAGATCGAGATTAGGATTTGTCACTCCGAGTATCGGAGAGGTATCTCTGGGCCCTCTCGGTAATACACATCATAAGCTTGCAAGCAAACAACTAAGGAGTTAGTCACGAGGTGATGTATTACGAAATGAGTAAAGAGACTTGCCGGTAACGAGATTGAACTAGGTATGAAGATACCAACGATCGAATCTCGGGCAAGTAACATACCGATGGACAAAGGGAATTACGTATGTTGTCATAACGGTTCGACCGATAAAGATCTTCGTAGAATATGTAGGAGCCAATATGAGCATCCAGGTTCCGCTGTTGGTTATTGACCGGAGAGGTGTCTCGGTCATGTCTACATAGTTCTCGAACCCGTAGGGTCTGCATGCTTAACGTTCGATGATGATATAGTATTTTATGAGTTATGTGATTTGGTGACCGAATGTTGTTCAGAGTCCCGGATGAGATCACGGACATGATGAGGAGTCTCGAAATGGTCGAGAGGTAAAGATTGATATATAGGACGATGGTATTCGGACACCGGAAGTGTTTCGGGGGTACCGGGTATTTATCGGGTCACCGGAAGGGGTTCCGGGCACCCCCGGCAAAAGATATGGGCCTTATGGGCCAAGAAGGGAAACACACCAGCCACAAGGGGCTGGTGCGCCCCCCATATGGGCCGGTCAAGGTGGAGAAGGAAAGGGGAAGAAGGAAAGGAAAGAAAGGGAATAGGATTTCCCCTTCCTTCCTCCCCCCCCCCCCCCCCCCTTTCCTTCCCCCTCCGATATATATGGCAGGGGGGCGCGCGGCTTGGGAGGAGCCCAAGTAGGATTCGGTCCTACTTGGGGCGCCTCCTGGCCTCTCCCCTCCCCCTCCCACCAATATATATGTGGGAGAAGGGCGCCTAGCACACACCAGACAAGTGTTTAGCCGTGTGCGGCGCCCCCCTCCATCGTTTACACCCCCGGTCATATTTTCGTAGTGCTTAGGCGAAGCCCTGCGGAGATCACTTCACCATCACCGTCACCATGCCGTCGTACTGACGGAACTCATCTACTTCCTCGCCATCTTGCTGGATCAAGAAGGCGAGGGACGTCACCGAGCTGAACGTGTGCAGAACGCGGAGGTGCCGTACGTTCGGTACTTGATCGGTTGGAGCGCGAAGAAGTTCGACTACATCAACCCCGTTGTTAAACGCTTCCGCTTATGGTCTAAGAGGGTACGTAGACACACTCTCCCCCTCGTTGCTATGTATCTCCATGGCTAGATTATTGCGTGTGCGTAGAATTTTTTTTTGTTTTCCATGCAATGATTCCCAACAGTGGCATCAAGAGCCAGGCTATGCGTAGATGATATGCACAAGTAGAACACAAAGAGTTATGGGCGGTGATAGTCATACTACTTACCACCAACGTCTTATTTTGATTCGGCGGTATTGTGGGATGAAGCGGCCCGGACCAACCTTACATGTCCATGTACATGAGACCGGTTCCACTGACAGACATGCAACTAGTTTTGCATAAAGATGGCTGGCGGGTGTCTGTTTCTCCTACTTTAGTTGAATCGAATTTCACTGCCGCCGGTCCTTGAATAAGGTTAAAACAGCAAACTTGACAAATCACCGTTGTGGTTTTTGCCGTAGGTAAGAACGGTTCTTGCTAGAAGTCCGTAGCAGTCACGTAAAAATTGCAACAACAAAGTAGAGGACGTCTAACTTGTTTTTGCAGGGCATGTTGTCATGTGATATGGTCAAGACATGATGTGATATACGTTGTTGTATGAGATGATCATGTTTTGTAAGTTATCGGCAACTGGCAGGAGCCTTATGGTTGTCACTTTATTGTATGAAATGCAAACGCCATGTAATTGCTTTACTTTATCACTATGCGTTAGCGATAGTTGTAGAAGCAATAGTTGGTGAGACAACCACGACGCAACGATGGAGATCAAGGTGTCGAGCCGGTGACAATGGAGATTATGACGATGCTTTGGAGATGGAGATCAAAAGCACAAGAAGACGGCCATATCATGTCACATATTTTGATTGCATGTGATGTTTATCCTTTATGCATCTTATTTTGCTTAGAACGATGGTAGCATTATAAGATGATCCATTCACTTAATTTCAAGATAAAAGTGTTCTCCCTGAGTATGCATTGTTGCTACAGTTCGTCGTGTTGAGACACCACGTGATGATCGGGTGTGATAGACTCTACGTTCACATACAACGGATGTAAGATAGTTTTACACATGCAGAATACTTGGGTTAAACTTGACGAGCCTAGCATGTACAGACATGGTGTCGGAACACTGGAGATCGAAAGATCGAACATGAATCATATAGTAGATATGATCAACATGGAGATGTTCACCATTGATGACTACCCCATCTCACGTGATGATCGGACATGAGTTAGTTGATTTGGATCACGTATCACTTAGATGACTTGAGGGATGTCTATTTAAGTGGGAGTTCATTAGTAATTTGATTAATTGAACTTAATTTATCATGAACTTAGTCTTGATAGTTTTTGCGTATCTATGTTGTAGATCAATAGCTCGCGTATAGCTCCCCTGTTTTATTTTGATATGTTCCTAGAGAAAACTAAGTTGAAAGATGATAGTAGCAATGATGCGGACTGGGTCTGTGATCTGAGGATTATCCTCATTGCTGCACAGAAGAATTATGTCCTTGATGCACCGCTAGGTGACAGACCTATTGCAGGAGCATATGCAGATGTTATGAACGTTTGGCAAGCTCGATATGATGACTACTTGATAGTTTAGTGCGCCATGCTTTACGGCTTAGAACCGGGACTTCAAAACATTTTGAACACCACGGAGCATATGAGATGTTCCAAAGAGCTGAAATTGGTATTTCAGACTCATGCCCGTGTCAAGAGGTATGAGACCTCTGACGAGTACTTTTTCTACAAAATGGAGGAGAATAGCTCAGCCAGTGAGCATGTGCTCAGAATGTCTGGGTACTACAATCGCTTGAATCAAGTGGGAGTTAATCTTCCAGATAAGATAGTGATTGACAAAGTTCTCTAGTCACTATCACCAAGCTACTAGAACTTCGTGATGAACTATAATATGCAAGGGATGAAGAAAATGATTCCCGAGCTCTTCGCGATACTGAAATCGGCGAAGGTAGAAATCAAGAAAGAGCATCAAGTGTTGATGGTTGACAAGACCACTAGTTTCAAGAAAAAGGGCGAGGGAAAGAAAGGGAACTTCAAGAAGAATGGCAAGCAAGTTGTCGCTCCCATGAAGAAGCCCAAAGCTGGACCCAAGCTTGAAACTGAGTGCTTCTACTGCAACGGAAATGGTTACTGGAAGCGGAACTGCCCCAAATACTTGGCGGATAAAAAGGATGGCAAAGTGAACAAACGTATATTTGATATACATGTTATTGATGTGTATTTTACTTGTGTTCATAGTAGCCCCTGGGTATTTGATACCGGTTCAGTTGCTAAGATTAGTAACTCGAAACAGGAGTTGCAAAATGAACATAGACTAGTTAATGACGAGGTGACGATGTGTGTTGGAAGTAATTCCAAGGTTGATAAGATCACCATCGCACACTCCCTCTACCTTCAGGATTTGTGTTGGACCTAAATAAATAAATGTTATTTGGTGTTTGCATTGAGTATGAATATGATTGGATCATGTTTATTGCGATACGGTTATTCATTTAAGTCAGAGAATAATTGTTATTCTGTTTACATGAATAAAACCTTCTATGGTCATACACTCAATGTAAATGGTTTATTGAATCTCGATCGTAGTGATACACATATTCATAATATTGATGTCAAAAGATGCAAAGTTAATAATAATAGTGCAACATATTAGTGGCACTGCCGTTTAGGTCATATTGATGTAAAGCGCATGAAGAAACTCCATGCAGATGGGCTTTTGAAATCACTTGATTATGAATCATTTGATACTTGCGAACCATGCCTCATGGGCAAGATGACTAAAACTCCGTTCTCCGGAACAATGGAGCGAGCTAATGACTTATTAGAAATAATACATACCGATATATGCAGTCCGATGAGTGGGTATCGTTATTTTCTGACATTCACAGATGATTTGAGCTGATATGGGTATATCTACTTAATGAAACATAAGTCTGAAACATTTGAAAAGTTCAAAGAATTTCAGAGTAAAGTGGAGAATCATCTTAACAAGAAAATAAAGTTTCTGCGATCTGATCGCGGAGGCGAATATTTGAGTTACGAGTTTGGCCTTCATTTAAAACAATGTGGAATAGTTTCACAACTCACGCCACCTGGAACACCACAGCGTAATGGTGTGTCCGAATGTCATAACCGTACTTTATTAGATATGGTGCGATCTATAATGTCTCTTACCGATTTACCACTATCGTTTTGGGGTTATGCATTAGAGACAGCTGCATTCACGTTAAATAGGGCACCGTCTAAATCCGTTGAGATGACACCGTATGAACTATGGTTTGGCAAGAAACCTAAGCTGTCGTTTCTTAAAGTTTGGGGTTGCGACACTTATGTCAAAAGGCTTCAGCCTGATAAGCTCGAACCCAAATCGGAGAAGTGCGTCTTCATAGGATGCCCTAAGGAAACAATTGGGTACACCTTCTACCACAGATCCGAAGGCAAAATCTTTGTTGCCAAGAATGGAACCTTTCTAGAGAAGGAGTTTCTCTCGAAAGAAGTGGGAGGAAAGTAGAACTTGATGAGGTAATTGTACCTTCTCTCGAATTGGAAAGTAGTTCATCAGAGAAAACCGTTCCCGTGATGCCTACACCAACTAGAGAGGAAGGTAATGATGATGATCATGAAACTTCGGATCAAGTTATTACAGAACTTCGTAGGTCAACAAGAACACGATCCGCACCAGAGTGGTACGGGAATCCTGTACTGAAAGTCATGTTACTAGACCAAGACGAACCTATGAATTGTGAAGAAGCTATGATGAGCCCAGATTCTTACAGATGGCTTGAGGCCATGAAATCTGAGATAGGATCCATGTATGAGAACAAAGTGTGGACTTTGGTAGATTTGCCCGATTATCGGCAAGCTAGAGAATAAATGGATCTTCAAGAAGAAGACTGACGCTGATGGTAATGTTACCATCTACAAAGCTTGACTTGTCGCAAAAGGTTTTCGACAAGTTCACACTACTGGAATCAGCTTCTTTGCCGTCCGCCATGCCGGACGGCAAAGGCATAGATCACGGACGGCAAAATTCTTTGCCGTCCGCTAGCGGACGGCAAACTGTCCGGATGAAAGCCTGCCAGCAAAGGCCTTCTTTGCCGTCCGCTTCTTAGAAACGGACGGCAAAGGATTACGCCGTCCGCCATCCGAGGCCAACAGACGGCAAAGACAGCTAACGGCAGTGCAGTGGCGTTAGAGCCGTTAGGGGGTTAACGGCGCTCTTTGCCGTCCGCTGGCGGACGGCAAAGAGCCCAGCTAGGCAGCACTGGGAAGCTGCCACGTGTCCAGATATGCCGTCCGCCAGCAGACGGCAAAGAGGTTTGAATCATTGCCGTCTGCTGGCAGACGGCATAGATGGTCACTTTGCCGTCCGCCAGCAGACGGCAAAATGACCAAATAGGCAGCCAGTGTTCCCAGTTTGCACAGGTGACTGCCACGTGTCCTCTTTGCCGTCCGCTAGCGGACGGCAAAGAGGCTATATATCCCCTATTTTTATTTAAATCCCATTAATTAGACATGGTTTCAAACACAGATATACATGCATACATATCCAACATATCCAACAGCATGTCCAACAACATATTTCATCCAATCCAACAACATAGTTCAACAAAGTCCAACATATCCATATATACATAACCAGAAACAAGTTTCCAACAACATATCCATATAGACATACATATCCAAACAAGTTTTCATAAACAACAAGGAAGCACCACAAGAATAGTACACTCCATGAATCCAAGCTTCCTCATGTAAAGCAAATCTGCAAATTGGGAAAGATGAAAGTTAGAAGAAGAAGAAGAAGAAGACTAGTTAGAAGAAGAAGAAGAAGATTTTTTTTTTCTTCTCTTTCTTTTTCTCCTCTCCTCTTCTTTATCTTCTTCTTCTTCTAACTAAGGTAGGTAAAAATGTCATTTTATTGCTAAGCTAGGTAAAAATGCTAAGTGTAGGTCATTTTAGAGCTAAGGTAGGTAAATAGGTCATTTTGGAGCTTAGTAAGGTTATTATGTCATTTTCGAGGAAAATAAGCTAAGTCTATATCATTTTGGAGCTAACAAAGATTATCATGCCATTTTTTACCTAAGTATGCTAAGTATGTCATAAATGAACTGAATAAGCTAAGTATAGCTTATTTTTTATCTAACTTAGGTAATTATGCCATTTAGGAGGAAAATAAGCTAAGTATCCATTTGTAAAGCAAAACACTAGAGAAAACTTACCCTCATCACAACAAATGTGATGAAGATCGCAACTAAGGTAACAATTGATCCAACGGCATAATGATACCAAGCCTCATTATCAATGGCATATTTTCTAATCTTCTTAAGCTTCAGGCGCATTGCATCCATCTTCAAGCGCGTTGCATTCATCTTCATCTTGTGATCATCGATGGCATCAGCAACATACAACTCCAATGTCATCTTCTCTTCTTCAATTCTTTTAATTTTTTCTTTCAAATACTCATTTTCTTTTTCAACTAAATTTAACTTCTCGACAAGAGGGTCCGTTTCAAATTCCGGTTCACATACCTCCTAGATTAAAATATCTCTATGTCAACTTGATGGCCATAATTTGCATAAATGCGAAATGCAACAAATAGTTATGAAAGAGAATTTACCACATCCAAATAATAAAGCGGGCGAGGGCCGACCGGGACGGAAATCAAGACCATGGCACTATGTATAAGAAACAATCATACAAAGTAAGAAAATTATAAATACCAACTATATAAATCATACAATCATACAAATAACTATATAAATCAAGTACAACATAAAAATTTGAATACCTAATAATCATTATCGGTAATGACGTGCTCGTCATCATCATTAATAAAAGCATCATCATCATCACTATCGGTAATGACGTGCTCATCATCATCATTAATAAATGCATCATCATGTGGAAGGCCACCTTTACGTAATCGTTCAAGCATTGACAGGTCATCTGCAGCAGTAACTTCTTCTTCTTCCGGCTCTTCTTGTTCCAGCTCAGGGGTGAAGTCGGATTCACTATCGTTGTCTATTTCAATGTTCTGGGGTGGAGTAGAGCTGTTCTTGAAATGTTTTTTGGAAAGACGTGTTTCTTGGAAGAATTCTCCTTCGACATATGTGTCTTGGTTAATGTGAGGTTCATAATCCTTTTCATTGGGGGGAGGTGGTCTAACACGTGGCGGCACTTCATAAACGACGTCCCAACCACTGAGATTTGGATCACTTTGACAGGCCCACGGTAGATAGAAAACTTGGGTTGCCTGTTGAGCCATAATATAGACATCGGGAACATCCAAATGGGTGCTTTGTTTGATTTTGACTAGCCCTATATGTTCATGAGTCCTTCTAGTCTCCCTCGGCTGGAACCAATAACATCTGAAGACTACGACGTTTGGTGGGTTTTCACCATAGAATTCAAGTTCATAAATTACTTCAACTCTTCCATAATACTCGATACCTCCTTCGCCGATAGCAGAGACACAACAATTTGTAGACTTTCGGTCGGCCATAGATAGCTCTTTGCCATAGGTACGAAAGCGATACCCGTTGATGTCGTATTTGTCAAATGAACGGACCTTATAGTCAAAACCATTAGCAACTTGTCTCAATTCAGCATCCATAATCTCTGAATTAGCCTACAAGTTTAATACGAAAGGATTGTTGCATTAGTCACAAATTAGCCAAAGAAAAAAAAGTGTCTAATGGAAATTACCGTTTTTTTTAACCAAGAGATGAAACCGGGAAATTCGGCTCCTTGTTTTGCCAGAAGCTCATACTCTTCGACGGAATCCTTTTGGATCACCGCTCCATACGAGAATATGGCGACGTATCGACTGCATCAAAAATCCAGGAATAAGAGAAGTTCAAAGGAATTAGAAGTTGTGAAACAATGTACCGAGATTTTGCAAGGGCCCCCCCAATCGTGCCTCGGTCGGGAGATGCAAAATCAAGTGTTGCATTGGATTAAAGAAGCTTGGCAGAAAGATCTTCTCTAACTTGTAGATCAACTCCGGTGCCAACTGTTCCATTTCTTCTAGGAGGCCAGGTGATAGTTCTTTCGCACAAAGAACACGGAAGAAATAGCTCAGCTCTGCCAGTACTAGCCATTCATCCTCAGGGATGAAGCCACGCACCGGCATTATCCGCTCAATCCATATGTGCCAATCATGACTTTTTAGACCAAATATTTTCAATTTTTGAAGACTCGCTCCCCTCTTTAGATTTGCTGCATACCCATCGGGGAACATCAACTGCATTTTCACCCACAAAATAATTTCCTTCATAGCTGGCCTTCCAAGATTGAACCATGCCTTTCGCTTCATCCAGTTGATCCCCTTTCCTTTCGGTTCTTTCATGTTTTGTAACGGTCTATCACATAGCTCCTCTTGATCGACTCTAGCCTTAGGATTATCCTTTGATTTCCCCTCTATGCCGAACAATGTACCAAAAATGGCTTCGGCGATATTCTTTTCAGTGTGCATCACGTCGATGTTGTGTGGGCAAAGGAGGTCTTTGAAGTAAGGCAGATCCCAGAAGCATGTCTTGTGAGTCCAGGCGTGTTCCTTATTATACCCCTTGAAATACCCTGGACGCTCTGGATCTAGCTCGAGAGCGTTTAACTGATCTAGGGTCTGTTGGCCTGTCAACGCAGGTGGTGCAGAGTGTTTGACAACTCTAGCTTTGATGAAGTTCTTCTTGTCTTTCCTGAACTTATGGCCAGGATGTAGAAACGGTCTATGCAAGTCGAAGCAACTATACTTGCGCCCTGCCGTCAGCCAACGAAACTCAAGAGCTCCCTTGCATGTGGGGCACAGGAACCTTCCATGCACACACCAGCCAACGAAAAGCGCATACGCCGGCAAGTCATGCGTCGAGTACATGTACCAGGCACGCATTATGAAGTTCTATTTGCTAAAGGCGTCGTATGTCTTGAACCCATTATCCCAAGCTTCTTTCAATTTGTCCTTAAGCGGCTGCATGTAAACATTCATATTCTTCCCCGGATAGTTGGGCCCTGGAATTATCAACGTCAGGAAAATATTCTTTCGTTGCATAATCTGCCCGGGGGGGGGAGATTGAGTGGAATGACAAACACGGGCCAACAGCTGTATGGGGCTGCCATCTAACAAAACACACTGAACCCATCTGTGCTGACGGCGACTCGAGGATGCCTTGGATCTGCCGTTTTTTCCTTATGTAATGCATCGAAGCGCTTCCACGCTTCACCATCCGATGTGTGCACCATCATCACATTCCCATCTGCATCTAGTTCGGTTCTTTTGCCCGTTTTGTGCCATGTCATCTGTCTGGCCGTCTCTTCGACCATGAAAAGACGTTGAAGTCTTGGTACGATTGGCATATACCGAAGAACATTAACGGGTATTTTGGTCTGCGTCTTCTCACCCATACCGTTGTCTACCACAACATACCTGGAAGAATTGCAAATGGGACAATAGTTCAAGTCCTCATACTGAAGCCTAAATAAGACACATCCTTTCTCACAGGCATGTATCTTCTCATAGGGCATCTTAAGAGCACGGAGGATTTTGTCTGACTGGTACAGGTTTGGAGGTAGCACATGGCCTTTGGGTAGAAATCGTTCGAATACTGTCATCATCGCGTCGTAGCATTCTCTACCCAAGTTGAATTGAGCCTTCAAAGCCATTATTTGTGAGATGGCATCCAGCTGACAAAGCTCAGTGTGCTCGTGGAGAGGACGTTTTGAGGACTCCAACATTTCAGTGAAGGCCTTTGCAGATTCCTCCATCTCCTCGTCCGAGTCCCGAGCATCGTCAAAGTCTTGCACCATGTCTGCGGTCCCGGTACCATGCTCGTCGGTGCGACGACGAACCTTGGCTCTGGCACGTTGGGCAGACTCGCCATGTAATGTCCAGACCGTGTAACCAGGCGTAAAACCAAACTTCTGCAGGTCTTTACTCATTTCAAGCTCGTCCCTCTTTTTATAGTTGTCGCAACGGGCACAGGGGCACCAGCTAAATTCCTGGCCATTTGCACATGCGGCTCTAACAAACCCCTTGGTTTTTGTTAACCATTCCTCGGTCCAAACTTTCTGACTAGTGTAACCGGTGTACATCCATGCACAATCACTCATATTGACTTCCTACTGGACACACAAGAAATATATACATAATTAAGCAAACCATATCCATCAGTTAATGGAGTTTGTCAGTTTTATTACGTCCATGCAACCTACACGCTAATAGGTAAAGATAGGTCCTAATCCCACCCAAGTATGTGTAGATCGGGTTCGTTTTCCTATGCTCTGCTCTGGATCCGACGCAAAATTTCGGCAGCACCTTCCCGCTGTTCTCCTGATACACGTCTCGGCAATAAGCAGAGAGAATGTGTACCCGGAGAACAACAGAGAGGCACTGACGAAATTCTGCATCGGATCCGGAGCTGAGCATATGGGAAAACGAACCCAATCTACACATACTCGGGCTGTCCATGGATAACGTTGGACAATTCGAAAGAATCACGATTATAAATATGCAAATGCATGCATATTTATAGATGTAACCCTTTCGAACGGGAGACGCATAGTGGTCACGCATACTGATGATTGAAGACACCTATAGCTAGCAAGTTTCATCGGCATGAAGACCGGAATAGAGCAAATGAAGGGGGGAGGAGGAGATGTCATTTGTGCTCACCCACGAACGCAGGGGCAGAGCTCGTCGAACACTAGAACCTCGCAGCGACGAAAAAACTGCACATTTAAATCGAAAGATGAGTAACATAGCAATTTTGTTTTTTCCGTCGACCTAACTAAATATTTACAACAGGACGAGTGGGTTAGGGGGTTCCTTGGCGTCGATGGAACCCTAAATAGCAAGTGTCATCGGTGCGAGATACATGTGGCGCTCGGCGTTGAACACTAGATCCACATCCCACAAGTGAAGCCGGCGCCCGGCGTCCCGCAACAATAGTTCTGGTGGCCGATGACGGTCGAGCACCTTGGCGAATTTGTCTGGCAGCCTTTGCGATGAGGATTAAAGCCAAGTTTTGAAATTTTCAAACAACCAAACCGACTTGAGTCAGTTTGGGTGTTTCAAGTTTCAACACTTCCCTTTTAATCGTCATCGCAGAGGCTGCCAGACAAATTCGCAATGGTGTTCGACCGCCATCGACGCCGAGAACTGTTGTTGTGGGACGCCGGACGCCGGCGTCACTTGTGGGACGTGGATGTAGTGTTCGACACCGACGGCCACATGTATCTCGCACCGACGATACTTGCTATTTAGGGTTCCATCGACAACGACCCCCTAACCCGCTCGTCCCCGGGTAAACTAAATAGCAACTACCATCGGTGCAAGTTACATGAGGCGGTCGGCGTTGAACACTAGATCCACATCCCACAAGTGAAGCCGACGCCCGGCGTCCCGCAACAATAGTTCTGGTGGCCGATGACGGTCGAACACCTTGGCGAATTTGTCTGGCAGCCTCTGCGATGAGTATTGAAGCCAAGTTTTGAAATTTCAAACAACCAAACCGACTTGAGTCAGTTTGGGTGTTTCAAGTTTCAACACTTGCCTTTTAATCGTCATCGCAGAGGCTGCCAGACAAATTCGCAATGGTGTTCGACCGCCATCGACGCCGAGAACAGTTGCTTTGGGACGCCGGACGTCGGCGTCACTTGTGGGACGTGGATGTAGTATTCGACACCGACGGCCACATGTACCTCGCACCGACGATACTTGCTATTTAGGGTTCCATCGACACCGAGGAACCCCCTAACCCGCTCGTCCCCGGGCGCCCTCTTTTCCTACTTCTTTTTTTCATCTTCAACTTCTACTTCTTTTTTTCATCTTCTTCTTCTTCTACTACTTATTGTCGGGGGTCGGGGGTCGGGGGTAAGGGGTGGGTGTTGGTTCTTGCTAAGGAGTCGAGTTGGTAGGGGGTGATGTAAGCGTGTAGGGGTTATGAGGTGGTCGGGGTAGGGGTAGGGGTGTGGCATGTAAGGCGCTGTAGGCGGTGTAGGGGTCAGGGGTGTCGTGAAGGGGTGTAGTGTAGGGGTAGGGGGTGTAAGGGTGTAGGGTAGGGGTCGGGGGGGGCGGCGGGGGGGGGGGCGAAGACCCTGGGGGCAGGGGGGAGGAGAGCCGCGGAGGCGGCAGAGCGGGCTGGGGGGGGGAAGGTGGGGAGGCAGGCGGCAAGGGGCGGCATCGGGGAGGGAAGAGGGGGAAAGGCGCCTGTTCCCCGTTAGGGGTCTGGCTCCAGGCTCGCAATTCCCAACTGCTGGGCCGGGAGGGCAGGGAGGGGGGAGCGGGAGGGGGAGGTCTAGGTCCAAATACTAATATACCAAACCTACCTGGGGAGGGGGAAGGGGAGAGGGGGGAAGGGGAGGGAGGGGGGAGCGAGGAGGGAAAGAAGAAGAAGTAGGACGGGGAGGAGTGAGAGGAGGAGGAGGAGGAGGAGGAGAGGCGGAGGAGGAGGCGAAGAAAAGGAGAGGAGGGGAGGAGAGGGAGGAGGAGAGGGGGGAGGAGGAGGAGGAGGAGGAGGAGGAGGAGGAGGAGGAGGAGGAGGGAGCGGGAGGAGGAGGGAGGATGGAGAGGCAGAGGGAGAAGTAAGACGAAGCATAAGAAGACAGAGACCGAAGAAGAAGCGGAGGAGGAGGGGAGGAGGCAGGAGGAGGGAAGGGGAAAGGAGGCGAGGTGAGCGCAGGGAGGAGGAGACAGGAAGGGAGAGAAAGAAGAGAGTTCCCCCATCAGATCTTCTTCTAAACTAAAACTAAAACTAATCTAAAAAACTAAAAAAATAAACTGAAACTAAAACTAATCTAAAATAAAACTAAAACTAAACTATAATTAAAACAGAAACTAAACTAAAAGAACAAAAGAAACTAATAAACAAAAAAAAAAGGGGGAGGGCTCACCTGGTGGAGGGGGTGGCGGAGGGAGGCAGAGGAGAGGGATGGCACGAGGACGGAAGTACGGGAGAGTGGGGAGAGAGGGGAGGCTACCTCGGATGCAAGGAAGAGAGCAGGAGCGGCACAGGAGGAGCGGGGAAGGGAGAAGGGTCGCGAGGGGAATAGGAAGAGGAGGGAAGGGGACCGGCACCCAGTCCAAAGAAGAGGAGGGGAAGGGGAGGGGAAGGAAGTAGGAGAGGCCTAGTGCAAGAAGGGGGAAGATAGGAGTGAGGCGGAGCAAGCAGGTGGAGGTAGGACGATGAGAGGGGGAGCGGGAGGAAGGCACGAAGGGAGGTGTGGGTAGGGTAAGGTGAGAAGGAAGGGAGCGGGGAGGGGGGGAGGGGCGGAGGGGGGGGAGGGGGGGGGAGGTGGGACGGTAGGGGGGCGCAGAAGGGAGGGGAGGGTGGGAGGGGAGGAGGGAGCGGTGGACGGCTACGGCGACGGGGGTCGGCAGCGGCGGCGCGGGTGTGGGTGGGGAGGAATGAGCAAGTGGAGAGAAGAGAGGGGGTGGGACGGCCGTTAACGTACCCGCCTCTTTGCCGTCAGCCAACGGTCGGCAAAGTTTCTTTGGCGTCCGCTTGCGGACGGCAAAGAGGTGGGGCCGGTGGGCTTGAGTTGGTTAAACAATAACTGGACCCACCCACCTCTTTGCCGTCTGCTAGCGGACGGCAAAGATTCTTTGCCGTCAGCCAGCAGACGGCAAAGAACAGGCTGATGGCAAAGACTTTGTTTGCCATCAGCCACATCTTTGCCGTCCGTTTTCTTGTGGCTGACGGCAAAGACCTTATTTGCCGTCAGCAAGCGGACGGCAAAGAATTAGCAGATGGCAAAGAAGTGGATTCCAGTAGTGTCAAGGGGTTGACTACGATGAGACTTTCTCACCCGTAGCGATGCCTAAGTCCGTCTGAATCATGTTAGCAATTGCCACATTTTATGATTATGAAATCTGGCAAATGGACGTCAAAACTGCATTCCTTAATGGATTTCTCAAAGAAGAGTTGTATATGGTACAACCAGAAGGTTTTGTCGATCCTAAAGGTGCTAACAAAGTGTGCAAGCTCCAGTGATCCATCTATGGACTGGTGCAAGCATCTCGGAGTTGGAATATACGCTTTGATAAGGTGATCAAAGCATATGGTTTTATACAGACTTATGGTGAAACCTGTATTTACAAGAAAATGAGTGGGAGCTCTGTAGCATTTCTGATATTATATGTAGATGACATATTGTTGATTGGAAATGATATAGAATTTCTGGATAGCATAAAAGGATACTTGAATAAGAGTTTTTCAATGAGAGACCTCGGTGAAGCTACTTATGTACTGAGCATCAAGATCTATAGGGATAGATCGAGACGCTTAATAGAACTTTCACAAAGCACATACCTTGACAAGATTTTGAAGAAGTTCAAAATGGATCAGTCAAAGAAAGGGTTCTTACATGTATGCAAGGTGTGAAATTGAGTAAGACTCAAAGCCCGACCACGGCAGAAGATAGAAAGAGAATGAAAGTCATTCCTTATGCCTCAGCCATAGGTTCTATAAAGTATACCATGTTGTGTACCAAACCTCTTGTGTACCTTGCCATGAGTTTGGCAAGGGGGTACAATAATGATCCAGGAGTAGATCACTGGACATCAGTCAAAATTATCCTTAGTTACCTAAGAGGACTAAGGAAATGTTTCTCGATTATGGAGGTGATAAAGAGTTCATCGTAAAGGGTTACGTCGATGCAAGCTTTAACACCGATCCGGATGACTCTGAGTCTTAATCTGGATACATATTGAAAGTGGGAGCAATCAGCTAGAGTAGCTCCATGCAGAGCATTGTAGACATAGAAATTTGCAAAATACATAAGGATCTGAATGTGGCAGACCCGTTGACTAAACTTCTCACACAAGCAAAACATGATCACACCATCGTACTCTTTGGGTTTTAATCACATGACAATGTGAACTAGATTATTGACTCTAGTAAAACTCTTTGGGTGTTGGTCACATAGCGATGTGAACTATGGGTGTTAAATCACATGATGATGTGAACTAGATTATTGACTCTAGTGCAAGTGGGAGACTGAAGGAAATATGCCCTAGAGGCAATAATAAAGTTGTTATTTTATATTTCCTTATTCATGATAAAGGTTTATTATTCATGCTAGAATTGTATTGATCGGAAACCATAATACATGTGTGAATACATAAACAAACACCGTGTCCCTAGTAAGCCTCTACTAGACTAGCTCGGTGATCAAAGATGGTTAAGGTTTCCTAACCATGGACATGAGTTCTCATTTGATAATGGGATCACATCATTAGGAGAATGATGTGATGGACAAGACCCATCCGTTAGCTTAGCATAATGATCGTTCAGTTTTATTGCTATTGCTTTCTTCATGTCAAATACATATTCCTTCGACTATGAGATTATGCAACTCCCGGATACCGGAGGAATGCCTTGTGTGCTATCAAACGTCACAACGTAACTGGGTGATTATAAAGATGCTCTACAGGTATCTCCAAAGGTATCTGTTGAGTTGGCATAGATCGAGATTAGGATTTGTCACTCCGAGTATCGGAGAGGTATCTCTGGGCCCTCTCGGTAATACACATCATAAGCTTGCAAGCAAACGACTAAGGAGTTAGTCACGAGGTGATGTATTACGGAGCGAGTAAAGAGACTTGCCGGTAACGAGATTGAACTAGGTATGAAGATACCAACGATCGAATCTCGGGCAAGTAACATACCGATGGACAAAGGGAATTACGTATGTTGTCATAACGGTTCGACCGATAAAGATCTTCATAGAATATGTAGGAGCCAATATGAGCATCTAGGTTCCGCTGTTGGTTATTGACCGGAGAGGTGTCTCGGTCATGTCTACATAGTTCTCGAACCCGTAGGGTCCGCACGCTTAACGTTCGATGACGATATAGTATTATATGAGTTATGTGATTTGGTGACCGAATGTTGTTCGGAGTCTCGGATGAGATCACGGACATGACGAGGAGTCTTGAAATGGTCGAGAGGTAAAGATGGATATATAGGACGATGGTATTCGAACACCGGAAGTGTTTCGGGGGGTACCGGGTACTTATCGGGTCACCGGAAGGGGTTCCGGGCACCCCCGGCAAAAGATATGGGCCTTATGGGCCAAGAGGGGAAACACACCAGCCACAAGGGGCTGGTGCGCCCCCCATATGGGCCGTCCAAGATGGAGAAGGAAAGGGGAAGAAGGAAAGGAAGGGAATAGGATTTCCCCTTCCTTCTTCCTCCCCCTCCGATATATATGGCAAGGGGGGCGCGCGGCTTGGGAGGAGCCCAAGTAGGATTCGGTCCTACTTGGGGCGCCTCCTGGCCTCTCCCCTCCCCCTCCCACCTATATATATGTGGGAGGGGGGCGTCTAGCACACACCAGATAATTGTTTAGTCGTGTGCGGCGCCCCCCTCCACCGTTTACATCCCCGGTCATATTTTCGTAGTGCTTAGGCGAAGCCCTGCGGAGATCACTTCACCATCACCGTCACCATGCCGTCGTGCTGACGGAACTCATCTACTACCTCGACATCTTGCTGGATCAAGAAGGCGAGGGACGTCACCGAGTTGAACGTGTGCAGAACGCGAAGGTGCCGTACGTTCAGTACTTGATCGGTTGGAGCGCGAAGAAGTTCGACTACATCAACCGCGTTGTTAAACGCTTACGCTTACGGTCTAAGAGGATACGTAGACACACTCTCCCCCTCGTTGCTATGCATCTCCATGGATAGATCACTGCGTGTGCGTAGAAAAAATTTTGTTTTCCATGCAACGATTCCCAACACAATGATGGGTGCTTAAACTTTGCATATCAAAGGGTGGGTTTGTCTAAGCTAACTTGAAAGGATAGGCGACCATGTCGGACAGCTAAACTTCGCTTGTTAGCGGTTCATGCGCCCATATAAAAGAGATACAACAATAAAGTTATCCATGAATTTCCGTGTAAAAATATATGACACATGGCTTAAAAAAACATCTTTGAGCAATACACATGACCTAGATGAGAATCAACAAAACAGATGTAAGCGTGTGTACTTGTAACAAGTCGGGCCAATGTAATGAAAGCTTTTATTCTGCCCGAGACCTCCTCTGGTACTTGTAATAAGTTCGGCCAACAATTAATTTACTCGTTTCTTTCAGCTCATCCGTATCGTTCAAGAAGTATCTCTCATATGCTTTTGTCAGATGTGTCACCGCAGCCACCTTTGTGTTGAAGCACACATATGTTTCAACTTTATTTTCTTTTTACATGTGCCTTTATATACTTTTTTTAGAAAAGAGGAGAACACTCTGGGCCGTTGGCATGTGCCTTTATATAAGGATGCATTGCCTTCTCCTGCTCAATACTTGCATACCCAATTTTTGACCATAGTCTTCCACTCTTCCTGCCACCTCATATATTAGCTCTTCTTATGAAGCAAGTAGCTCCTAGTTAACAAGAATTGAGTTGAGAGCCTTGAGAGAGGGTGAGAGGAATGGCAAATAGAAGAAGTTAGTGGAAGTGCGTCTGTAGTTCATTAGGAACGGGAGGCATCTTGAAACGCATGGACTAACTGAAACTTGAAGGCGGTGCTCGCAGCAGTAGTTTTGGGGGTGGAAATATTGTAAGTGGTAATGCCATCAGCAACTAGGTTTGTGCCGCAAAGGAAGGGACGTATAAGAGAGCAAGTCGTGTCTGAACTCTACGCTACAGGAAGAAATTCAGAACAGGAAGACTGCCAAATGTCTCTCAGCGACATACTCCAATCGAAAATTAATTTCCGTTATCGAAAGATACAGAAAAATAGATATGAAAATTTTCATAGGAAAAAAAGAAATCTGAGCTGCAACAGAAAAAAAATTAGTTCTCATAATCGAATATTTAGATGAAAAACCTGGCCAAAAATATTTTTCACTGCGAACATTTACAATCACAAAAATGACTAGACAATTCACTTGTGTCTTCATTTACTTTTTGAGCTTTATAAGTTGATTTTCTCCCTAAAGTATATGCTTTGCTTTTGCGGGCACTAGCAAGAAGCTTCTCGACCGCCCTACTCTGACCTGATTAGAATCGTTCAAACAATCAGCCAACAATGCGTACTTCTTTCCTAGTTGAGTGGACCTGCTTAGTGCACCATCGATTTTCATTTGGTGGTTACAAAAGTAGAATACCTTCTCTGTTTTTCCTTCAATAGGCAATCCTATTATATCAGTTCTACCAAATTATAATAAAGATATTTTTCTAATAAAACAAATCAACGAATAGAAGCCCTCAAATAACTCAAAATAATCATGGTTGTATACAAATCCATACCTCCTACCCATGGAACTCAAAACTATAAAGTTCGTTTTGAAGAATCAGTTGTTTCTCTCTCCCTAAAGAAGACAACGATGTATGTTCATTCTCATTACAGTGAAACATCTCAAAACCACTAGGGATACACTCTGGATAGCGTTGATCATCCACTTCGATCAGCACATCATCATCAAGAAACGCTCCCTTAGGTGCACCGTGTTAGCGATCATCCCCACTAGACCTACGATGATAACCTGAAATGTAACTGCCACTGGTGTTGTCAACAACCAAGCATATCATTATGATTTAATTGTTGGAACTAATCTTGGAAAACAACAAAGAGAGAAAAAGCAAGGGAATGTGGTCCATCACACCCCATGTATGTGTACCATGTTCTGACGTGCCAAAGCAACTTTTGGTTTCGGCCCAAGTTCCCTAGTGCCCCATATATAAAGGAGGTACATGTTCCTCCGTCGTGGTGAGGATCAGCTGGTATCCGTCCTGGAGATCAGATGGGGTATTGATTGGTAGTTCCATCACCATAGCCAACAACTAAGACTAATCGCCACTAGAGCCAACATGGATGCATTTGCGTAGTCCCAGTCATCAAAATTACTGGAAAATTGCAAATATCATTGAATTGAATGACATTAATGTTGATACTTTATTTGTAGTCTGGATTTAATTGATGGATAGCTAATGTGTCCACAAACATCTCTCTTCTAAGCATGACCACCTCTTATAAAGGACAAGTTTTCTATGTAGTGATGTTCGCATGGCATCCTAACCATCTTTATATTAGAGAAAAATTCACTATAGGTCCTATAACTTGCGTCGGTGGTTACTTTAGTCCCTGTGGTTCAAAATACCCGAAATACCATCCCTAAACTTGCTATGGGGTTCACATACGGTCCATTATACGATTTTGTCTACGTATTTGCTGATTTGGCGCCGGTCCACAAGATCCACTTGGCGTTGACTGGCCACATCGTCGCAACAACATTAATATGTAGGCATTTGAGGTTTTTTTGCAAATTCGCCAAAACTAACAATATTAACACGTCGAGTTAATTGCAAGGCACTACCACACTTTGGCACGTCGTTACGAATTAGTATCATTAGTCTTTTTTTTTGCAAGTCAGTACCAACTCTCAGCCTAAGTGTTGCAAAACAGTCTGACAGCCGTATAACAACGTATTAACAGTGTATCTGACCGACGGACCCTCCTGTCAGGTGCCTACGTGGCATTTTTTTTTTTGCAGAAAAGCCCCTTATTCTATGGGGTTTACATAATGCATGGTGAACTTTTTCTAATTTATATGGTGAACATTTATATACGATGAATTGATTTGACAATGTTTATTTCAAAAACATGTTCAGCATGTATGAAACTTATTGTGTAAAATCATTCTTGCATTGCAAAAAATGTTCAGCATTTCTCACACTAATTTTTCATACATGTTATTAATTTTTTAAGTAACTGTGCATTTAAAATAATACAATCAATATACAAGTAATTCAAAAAAAACTGTATATTGGGCATATAATTTTTTTTAATAGTTCCGCATTTGAAAAATAAAATGAGAATAAATAATAATTGTGCATGCATGTGGTCCTGAGTGAAGACACATAAAATTTGGGTGCTTGACACTTACGAATACTAATATGTTTATCTCAAAAAAACTAATATGTAGTCGCATTAAAATATGTATTAATATCCTGATAAAAAAATGAGTAACTCAGTGTGGTGGCTTCGCTGGGCCCAACAGCCAGCCCAGCGTTCATCATCTTGTATAAAAGAAAAGCCGCCTATTTAATGCCGGGGGCGTGGTGGCCAGCGCGCCCAGCCTCTGAACCAGAGGTCGCAGGTTCGATTCCTGTTCGTGCGTAAATTTTCCTCCCAAAGAGCCTTTATGTGATTATTACGTGCAAAGTAAGGGGGTTTTCTGAAAAAAAAACATGCCCACCAATTTGCAACAATTAGTCTGGCGGGTGGGTCCGAGTGTCAGATACATCGTCAATAAAGATACATCGTCAATAAGTTGTTATGCCGTGGTCAGACCAATTTGCAACAATTAGGCACAAAGATGATACTGACTTGAAAAACAATGATTAATGATACTAATTCGTTACGACATGCCCGAAGTGTGGTAGCTTCTTGCAATTAACTCTAACACGGTCTCCTCCTGCTCCTCGAGCCGACGGACCTCGTCAGCGAGCCGTGCCACCTTGATGCGCGTGCGCTCATGGACGCCGTGAACTGGAGGCTCTCCCCTTTGACAGACTCGAGCTCCGCCCGCGCCATGTCAAGCTTGGCTTCCGCCGCCGAAGCCATGGGCCGTCTGTCGTCGGAGCTCGCTGCGGGCTGGGGCGTGTGCGGTCGGGATAGCTCCTCTGGCCGGTCATGGCGGCCAGCTTGCGTGGTGGTCGAGGCGGCTCCTGCAGCGGGATGGTTGGCAGGCGCGGATCTGGCGTGTGGTGGGCGCGGCGGCCCCGGGGGGCTCCCGGCGGTTGTTCTGCAGTGATGGCTGCCTGGGCAGAGGCACGGCAACGTGGTGGTCTGCGGCGGTCGAGTTGGGCCTTCTGTGCCTGGATCCGCGATCGAGGTGCTGCAGCGTTGCTTTGTGGGTGCATCGTCTTCGGCAGTTGATCATGCTCTCTAGCTCTGCTCCTTCCTCCAGAGGTCCTCCTTGGAAGAAGCCGCTGCCACCGGTTTGTACATGCTGGACGCCGTGTACTCAGTTTATCCAGACTTTGGTTTCGTACAAGCTTGGATTTGTCCCCTACGTGTATGCATTTTTTGCCAAGAAATTAAGCCGGAGTCACTCGGTTCATTTGAAGACCAGTCATGACACCAAGGAAATAGGAAAGACAGAAAAAAAGTGAAGATAACTCATCACATTGCTTAAGGCTCCAATACATTATACTTTTATTCAGCCGCAATAGCAAGCCATTGCCGCAGTAGCAGTAATACAATCCATTTAGACCAAATAAATCACACTGCTAATCAAGCACGCAAAAGCGATACTGAATGCTCTACTCGCCGGCAGTTCAGTTCAGCTCATACGCCAACGCCTTGGCTTCCAGTTTACTCAATCGAAGCTCTGCTCTCCGACCTCGCCTCGACGTCCATGGCGATGCCGCCTACGTTCGCGCGCGGCCGTTTGAGCTCCGACTTTGTTGACACCAGATCATCGCCTCGACGTCGATGGCGATGCAAGACGTCACGTTGAAGGACGATGGCCTGCTGCGCTGCCGCGTCATGGCGCAGGAGAGCTGCCGCCGGAAGATGCCACGCGCCCGTGACCCGTTCGGCGAACCGTAGGGGCTCGCCACGGCGCCGACTCGAATGACGCGGGAGAGCTGCCGCCTGCGTGCACTCGTGCAGAGCTCTGCGGACCGCGGGAAGACACTGCTGCTCGCGCCTGCGGCCGTCTCCGCCGCCACGCTCGTCATCGCGGGGGGCTCCACCATCTGTTGGCCGCCGGCCGTGCAAGCTCAGCTCAGGCGGGTGTACAGGGCCCCGCCCCGCTCCTGGACCTCGCCGTCGGGGCCGACCACGTCGCGGCGTACAACGGGCAGGCGCACGGGATCCGATGATGGGGGGTCCGGGCGGTTCCCGACGGACCTGGTCCAGGGCGCGTTCAGGTCCCTCGTCTCCGGCGACGGCTTCACCTGCGTGCTCGAGACCGGCCCCTCCTCCGCGGTCCGCTGCTGGGGGCCGAGAGGTAGCACTGTGCAGGCGGCCTCCGTGTCGTCCCTCGCCGACGGGCGCTCCCGCGCATGCGGCATGGTATCGGCCACCGGCGCCGTGCTCTGCTCTGCCTCGGGCGCCGACCAGCTCCTGCAGAACGACCTGTACCCGCACGGGCTCGCCGTCGGCGACTCCCACGCGTACGGGCTCGGGCGGCGTAACCCGCAAAGTGCTTTTTACCGGTTACGGGAGGTACCGGCGAGGAATCCGTCGTTCGCCTATGCTTTAAGATCAGCGCGCGTGCCACCTATTTCTTCTCATATTTTTCTTATACCAAAGCAATACAAAGCAGAATACGTCGGTGGTACCCACCCACGACCGGCTTCATCTAGCCCACGCCCCCTTGCTTCATCTCGCCCACGCCCTGCTTCATCTCTCTCTCTCCCTCTCTCTCTCACGGTTGCTCTCCGGCAACCCCGCCGCCAACGACGACTCATGCTCCGGCAACCTGTCGCCGTAGAAGACCGGATCTGGCCTGCCCTACACAGCCACGTCCAGATCTGGCTGCTCCGGCTGTCGTGATCCCACCGATGGGTGGGTAGACGGGGACCCCTGTGAGGTGCGGAAGCAGCACGGCTACCCACCAATTCGACGGTGGGAAGATCTGGTTGACGGGCCCAGTTCCTCGCCATCGGATCCGTAGCTTCCATCCCCAACTCTTCTGGTGAGCTAAGAAGCCAATCCTCCCCTCCCCTCCCCTGTCTCTTGTTCTTCATGATTTATTTATTTATTTTGCATGATATTGGTTCTTACCCAGATAAACGGCGATTATCCTCTGAAGAATTGGGAGCATTCAAAGAAATCGGGGCTGCCAATGTTTTCGTTTTTTTTCTGAATTTTTTCTCAGCTTGTGCTGTTTGTTCAGTGTTAGATCTGCAAAGGTGAAATCTTGTTTTGTGAAATATGGAAGAGATTTATGGTTCATATAGAACTGATTTTTTTCCTGGAATTCACTCAAGTGGAAGTGAAATCTTGTTTTGTGAAATATGGAAGAGATTTATGGTTCATATATGTGAAATATGGCACCTATCTGGTTTTGTGATACATGCAAGAGCTATTTGGTTCAATTTTGCGAAATAAAGTGATATTAGTTCATATTTGATTTGTAGATATGTAAACTGAAAGTGGTGTTGTTGAAATATGAAATATATTTTGTCACATTCATATGTGAAACCCCGTGAAATTCATGTGTGAACCATATTTTCTGAAATAATTGAAATTAGTCAATTAAAAAACTGAAATAGGTTTTTGAGATAACTAAAATTAGTTTTTGAAAATGATTGAAATAGGTCTTTTCAGAAAACTGAAATGGTTATTGTAATTTTTGAAATTGGTAGCATTGACAAAGATAGAAGTGATTTATTTTTCTGCATTCCACTCATTTATAAGTGAAATTACTCAAGTGAAAGTGAAATTTGGTTTGTGAAATATGGAAGAGATTTATGGTTCATATATGTGAAATATGCCACCTATCTTTTTTTTTGTGACATATGCAAGAGTTATTTGGTTCAGATGATATTAGTCCATTTTTTATTTGTGAATATGTAAGATAAAAGTGATATCGGTGAATGTGAAATATAATTTGTGAAATTCATATGTTAAACCTTGTGAAATTCATATGTGGAACCATATTTTATGAAGCAACTGAAATTGATCATTTTGAAAATTGAAATAGGTTTTTGAGAAACCTAAACATGTCTTTTCAAACATTTTATATATTTTTTCTAATAAACTGATATTGGTCTTTTGAAATAACTGAGAACGGATTCTGATAAAATGAAATTGGTCTTCTGAAATAATTGAAATAGTTATAGCCTTCGTTTTGAAATAATAGAATAGTTAAAACTACTATTTAAAATATGAAAAGAGGTGAAAATAGTTAAAGACTGTTTTTGGTTCAAGTCACAGTGGGATGGGAAATGTCGTGCGTGCTCAGAACATGGCGGGTCCCATATCATAAAGTGATGGGCCCTGAGCAAACAAATACCAGCACCACAAAAGCAACAAAGGAATCAAATACATCTGAGGTTGTCAGATGGATTCAGATACGCATCAAGCTCATTGGCTAGAGACCCACCGGTAGCTCCCGGCTCCGGTAAATTTACTTATTCGCGGCGTAACTAGGTGCGGTTTTTTATTAGTTTTGGCGAATTTGCAAAAAAAAACCTCAAATGCCTGCGTATTAATGCTGTTGCGACGACGTGGCCAGTCAACGCCAAGTGGATCCATCCCCCCTACACCTTTACATATGGTTTAATCTTAATTTGACCATAATATTTTAGGCTTCCTGTACTTGTCCTATTCTTGTGAGTTTTTTTTTTTTTGAACACAAGAAAGGCGCCATCAAGCGCCAAAATTTCATTCAACTCATATGCAGAGTACAGCATGAATTACAAAGCCCTCAATTTGGAGATTTTGAATCTGGAGCATAGTATGACAAGGGCTATTGCTACGACCTGAATGAGTACAACCAATGACAGGTTCTAGCCTAGAGTTGAGAACCTGATGAGCTGCGTTGTGAGCAATACCATTGATATTCCTGTGAATATGATAAACAGCATGATGTTGTGGATGAGTGTCCTGAAGAAAGCTACTAATCGGTGTTCGACATCTCCATGGAGTGTTGTTGCTGCTTAAGTTCCTGGAAGCGGCCGTCTTTGCAAGAGAAAGATTATCCGTGAGAAAAGAGACTCGCTGAAGTTGGAGAACTCTAGCAATCTTGGCTGCTAGTTGCAAAGCTAACGCTTCTGCCACAAGTGGAGAGTGAGTACCATCAGCCGAAGCCTAAATCATAATATTCCTATCATGTTGGTCCCCTGGTTGGTCAATGTAGATTCCAATCCCTGTAGCTGGAGAATAACCTCTTCCAGGAATGTTTTTCTTTTGCCAAGAGGCATCGGAGTAAACTTTGGTACCTGCAATGAGCAAATCAGATCTTATAGTTGAGCCTTGCACAATCTGGTTCTCTAGTTGGCCCTGAGAGGTAGGCTTTGAATTCTGCTGCCCTTCCATGGCTGAGTCCTGCAAAATTTGTGAAGAGGAAATGGCAAGAGAAGCATATTGAATTTGGTGAGGAAGAGAGTATTTCTTGCAAAATAGAGCATCATTTCTTGCCTTCCAGAGACACCACAGGAAGGTGAAAATGTTTTCTACAGTTGCATATGGGTGATTCATAGTTAAAAGGGCGTGAATGACATCATGAATGGAACAATTCTGTTGCACCAGAGAATCAGTCCTAATAAACTAGGGGGATGCAAACCAAGCAGCTCTAGCAAATGGGCAGAGAAAGAAGAGATGAAGATCATCTTCATCAAGGCTGCACCTAGAGCAATGGGAACTAATATGAATAGAAAACTTACCTGCCCTGACGCCAGTGGGAAGAGCTCGCCTAAGAAGTCGCCAAGCAAAAGTTTGGATCCTAGGGGCCATGTGCTTTTGCTTCCAAACCTGCTGTAGAATATCCTTGATGATTGGGGCTACCTGTCTTGGGGCATTGGCATGGTGAGAGTGAATCTGTTGGAGACATAGTTTGTATGTGCTTTTGGAGCTACATTTTCCTGATGGAGTCAAGTCCCAACAGAGAGAATCCCTGCAGTCATCATAGACAATAGGTGTAGCAAGAATAGTTGAAGCAGTTGGTTGCTCAAAGAGATCATTAATTAGCTGCACATTCCAGGTTTTTTGTCCAGGAAGCCAAAGATCAGAGATCTTAGCAGGGTAAATGTAATTGCTATGCTGGATTATGAGATGATCATAAATACCTTCCCAGGCAGCACACCAAGAAGTACTCCAAATAGAACTATTCCCCTGTGAAATCTGAATAAAAGCATGAGATTTAAGCAGAGGCATCACTTTAAGAATGGAGGACCAGAAAGCAGATTTTGGGATGTTAGCAGAAGCTCTCCAAATGGAAGAATCGGGAAAATATTTAGACTTAAGAATTTTATGGAGGTGCCCTTCAGGGTTTTCAGCAAGCCTCCAAGCCGAGGCAAGAAGTAGGCCTTGATTCATAGCAAGCATGTTTTTAATACCAAGGCCACCCTCCTTCTTGGGAGTACAAAGATCCTTCCAAGCTCTAAGACACATAGCTCTAGCACCTGGCTCCTCTCTAATTCCAACCCACCAGAAGTTTCTGATGATGGAAGTGAGCTTTGCTAGGAATTTTTTAGTGAAAAGGATATTGGACATGTAATAGACAGGGGTGGAGGCAAACACGGAATTAATAAGCTCGAGCCTCGCTGCATGGGACAACTTGTTCGCTTTGTAGGTGGGAAGCTTGTTCTTAAATTTGTCGTAGACGAAGTTGTAAGCAGAAGCACGGTCTTTAGGTGGGAGGATTAATGGGTGCCCAAGATGTGTAGATCTACTATCAATTAGAGGAACAGGGAAAATATGACTGATTTGTTGAGCTAAAGACTGGGAGACATTAGCACTAAACAGAATCGAAGATTTACCCCAATTCGGAGTCTGACCAGAATGCGAGCAGAAATGGTTGATGAGATTGGCCATTTGATTAGCTTCCTGCACTGTAGCATTGCCACAAACTAATAAATCGTCAGCAAAAAGCATGGAGTGAATAGGTGGGCAGTATGGACCAAGAGAGATACCAGACAAGCGATTTTCAACCATAGCATCGTGGAGGCACAAAGAAAGTTCATTAATAGCAAGAACAAAAAGATAAGGTGATAAAGGACATCCTTGTCTTATTCCTTTGCAACTACGAAAGTTGGCGAAAGGCTGACCATTGATAATCACGGAAAATTTAGGTGAAGAGATGCAAGCGCAAATCAAATTTATGAAATGCCTATGAAGCCTTTTGCGTGAAAGAGCAAAAACGATGAAGTTCCATTCAAGGCGATCAAAAGCCTTAGCCAAGTCAATTTTAAGCAAGAAAGCTTGTTGTTTCCAAGATTTAAGGGCAAAGGAGTGAGTAATTTCTTGAGCTAAGATGATGTTATTGGAAAGGGAAAACTTTGTTTTTGCCACTCTAGTTTTTGCCTACTTTGCTTATGCCACTTTAGAATTTGACATATCATTTTTGCCACTCTTAGTTTTTGACAATACATCATAAATGCCATTCCGTGGCAAAAGCAATAACTTTTCATTTCACTTTTGCCACTCTTAGATTTTGACAATGTATCACAATTGCCACTCTAAAATTATTGCTTTTGCCACAGAATGGCAATTGTGATGTATTGTCAAAAACTAAGAGTGGCAAAAGTGAAATGTCAAATTCTAGAGTGGCATAAGAAAAGTTGGCAAAAACTAGAGTGGCAAAAACAAAGTTTTCCCTATTGGAAATGCGCCTACCCTCGATGAAGGCTTGTTGAGAAGGATCAATATAGTCAGGAAGGTGAGGCTTGAGTCTATTGGCCAAAGTTTTGGAAATGATCTTGTAAATGACATTACAAAGGCTTATTGGTCGATAATCGGAAGGGACTTGAGAGACCAATTTTTTAGGAATAAGAGCAATGTAAGTATCGCTTATATGTGAAGGCATTATACCTGTTTGGTAAAAATTTCTCACCATAGCAGTGACGTCATCGCCAATCCAGCTCCAAGTGGCAATATAGAATTCAACATTGAACCCATCAGGCCCAGGAGATGCGTTTAGCTTCATGTCCTTGAGAGTGTTGAGAATTTCCTCCTTGTCTGGAATGCTATAAGTGTAGTCCTGGCAGTCAAGGGGAAGGCTGGTTGCAAGAAAAGGCCTGCCTACATTCACATTAGGAGAAGCAAATATATATCTAAAATAATTAACAAACGTATTAGCAATGGCCTGAGGTTTAAAATGGATGTTGTCATTCTCATCTTTTATGGAGACAATAGTATTTCTTTTCCTTCTTTTAAGAACGGCATGGTGAAAAAATTTGGTATTCCTATCGCCTTGGGTGGCATACTTTTTCTTAGCTCTTTGTCTATAGAAATCAGTAAGCTTTGACATATTTTGTTCATACCTGACAATGAGAGATGATTCTAGTTGATGGTCCTGCATATGAAGTGGCTGCATTTGAATTTTGTTGATCTGATCTTCTAGGTTGGCAAGCTCCTGATGAATAGGTTTCTTTTTTCTACACCAGACCTTTAATGCACCTGCAAGATTGTTAGTACGAGCAGAAAAATTTCTATTGGTAGAAGAGATCCAAGCATTCCTAGCAAAAGACTGAAAATCCATCTCTTGCAACCACCAATTATCAAACTTGAAGCTTTGTTTAGGTTTTTTGTACTGTCCTTCAGTGGTGATAAGGATGGGAGCATGATCACTAAGAATAATAGGAAGATTAAGAACTTTAGTGAGGGGGTACTGAGCACACCAATCAGGATTAACTAAACCTCTATCCAACCTTTCATAAGTAGGTTTAGAAGAAAATCTCTTGTTAGTCCAAGTATAAGCAGGCCCCGAAAATCCCAGATCAAAAAAACCACAATTCTTAACCAAAGCACGAAAAGCATACAGGCGACGATAATTCACATTAGCATTACTTTTATCCATATCATACAAAAGCTCATTAAGATCACCCATACATAACATTGGCTTTCCAGGATTATCATACACAAAATTTGAAATCTGATCCCAAATCACATCAGTTTGTCTATGATAAGGATCACCATAGATGCAAACTAGACCAAAATCCCTACCCGTTGCTACATGAACTACGCTCGCTAAGATAATGTAGAAGGAAGCCGTATGCACATGAACTTGAAGATCATCATTCCACATCAGCCACAGGCCACCGGAGGAGCCCCTGGAAGGAACTACAATACTATCACACATGTCAAAACGATTAATAAGATCTCGTGATTTAACTTTGGAGGATCTGATTTCAGAAACAAAAGTTACCTGAGCTTTAGTGGAATGAATGAGCTTGGCGAGGTATGTCATTCTTTCATTGTCGAGGTCTCGCCCCATCCCTCGGCAATTCCATGCGATGAGTCTCATGGTGCTCGAGGCGTGTTAGGGCCTTGCGCCGCTGCCCAATCATAGTCCATAGACTCACCAACTTGATCTTCCGCAATGTCCATCATGCTGCCAGTGCAGACATAACTAGGCTTATCTTGATGTTGATGTGTGGATTCACTCACCTCCACATGTGCAGGAGGAGAGAAGACCCCCATGCGAGAATCAACCGTGCCTGTACTGAGAGATGGAGATGGCGAGCGGAGCTTCGAGGTATCATAGGACCGTCCATCACTGTCACCATGGCTCGAAGATGAGCCCCTACACAAGACAACTCCAGGTGCTACCTTATCGGCACTAAGATGACTGGGCATGGTGGAATTGTGAGTTCAGACTCGGCGATGCCCTTGAAAGTTGCGATGAAAACCTGAAGACCCAACTCCTGGAGGAATATCCCAGCGGCTACCTCGAGATTTAGGTTTGCAACCCAGAATAGAAGCAGAGTGCCTTGCTCCAGAACTAGCTGCTAGAGCAGCAAGGCCACTTGAGACATCAGATGGAGCAACTGCTGATCCCACATGGTTGAGATGATTATCCAGAACAGGACTATCATAGTGCAGTAACGCAGGAGGGGAGAGAGACCCCCCGTCTTTACTTTCCCCCACAGGATAAAAGCGTTTCTTTGTTGGTGATGGAGGCGGACCAAGGATGGATGAGCTTGGGCGCTTTGAAGTATTGTTCATGTGGGAAGGAGCATTTAAATCAGCGTGATTTGGGCTGGATCTGCAGTTAGGTAACTGACCTTGAGCACTTGAGAAAGGTAAAGCGATAGTGATCGGCGCAGCAGAATTAGAAATGCCTACTTTGGGTGTGTAAGGAATAATATCCAAGGACTGAGAGAGACAACCCTTTTGACTACCATCAACTGTATTGTTCTGAGCAGATTGACCGCCTCCATCATTAGTGTTACAAGTGTTTTCTGCAGCCCTTGATTGAATGGTACCTGAGTGGTGACCATGCATTTTTTCCACCAGTACATCGCTTTAACTCTGACCTCCCTCGTTGATGTTGGCATCTATTGGTGCACTATCATGGTGCACCTGGTGCTGCTCTTTCAAATCTGAATTCTTGACGTGCATATTCAAACCTTTGTGAAGGTAATTTCTAACTAGTTGGTCTTTATCTTTTTTCCATACTAAAATCTGTTGGACAGTCAGATGGTAAGCCTTTACCTTTTTCATCTTCAGCAAATAAACGCTGAAATCTTGATAGCTGCGAATTCTGTAATGTACTAAACTCAGTATTGACAGCACTTCCATTTGCAGAACCAAACTGTGGGATGAACTTCGGGTCAGTAATCCACTCTCCAAATCTTCGTGATGGAATCTCCCCATCTGAAAATCCCTTCCTATGTCTGCTCAAGATGATCTGATTCCTGAGAGGACAACCCTGAACATTGTGGAACATAATTCCATAGAAAGAACAAATCCTACCAATTTTTTCATAGAACAGATAGGCTAAACCAGCTGATTCATTTGGAAAATTGATCATAATTCTATCCTTAATTGGAACATTGATATCTAACTTGGCAATCCCCCACATATATTCTGTTCTAGTGAATAGCATGCCTTGATGCAATGGATGAAATTCAGACGGCTGTCCTACCTGCTGTAAAATGCTTTTTAATAATTGAACAGATCTGAACCTAGCTGGAACCCCATAAATTCTGATAGTCAGGTATATAGTGTTGAAACGATAATCTTTCTTTTCTTTTGCTTCATCCGCAGGATCAAGCCACTCAAGCAACAAATTGTCAGACCCCATAGTCCAAGGTTGTCTTGTGATAACAAACATCATAGCATCTAAAGTTCTGAAGTGCGCCATGAACATCATCTTAGATACCTGAGATATCCCATGGTAATTACCTCTCCAAGCTTTAGCCATAGCCTGCTGCAAGGTTTGCAAATTGAGAGCTCTAGCTGGGGCCATCCCAGATGAAGCAAGGATGATGAGCATATTGTACTTCGCATCTGCTCCTGGTTCCATCGATTGTTGGACTGCTTGAACAGAGACGATTTCCAGATCTTGCAGGTTGAGGGCCTGCATATCCAAAGAAAGGTTTGCCTCCTCAGGAGCTTGGACAGCATGAGGTGGAGCTCCGCAGGATCCACCAGGATCGATTGGTGAGAGAGTAGGGAACTCCGGTTGTGGATTCATCAGATCTGACCAAGAAAAGGCTGAAGAAAAGACTGGGGAAAAACCGGTGATTGGGTCTAGGAATAATTGATTGGGGAAGAGACTAAGGCGCAGGGAAGAGGAGGATCAGATGAGAGAGAAGATTGGTATGGATCGAAAGAAGGATTGAAGGAAGAAGGGATAAGAGAAATCTAGAGAAGGAAAAGTCTAGAACGGCATAGAGCCAGTCGCCTAAGCGGCAAGTCCCAAGTTGGCAAGGCGGATTCTTGTGAGTTAAACACCCAATTATGCACATCCATGTGTTTTTGAAACCTTATGAATCAAAGAGGCCCTGAACTTTACCCAATATAGTATAACTAACATGTGAATGTAAAGGAAGGAATGGAGCTTGCTAGGGATGTGGGCACAGGTTTTCAGGTTCTACTGCTCACTTACAGTGAAATAAACATCTCACAGCAGGTTTATCAAACACAAAAATGCGCCTCTACACAGCCAAAGGGAGCTTCCATGTTCCAGTCAGATTTACCTTTAAATAGAAATTTCATTTAGATAAAATGACCAATCACATTTTCTTTTCAGATCCTGCCAGCAAACAAAATGTTGCCATGTCATCCTGACTTCTTGCTGCACAATTCACATTATTTCCTATCCCCGGGAAAATTACTTACAGAACAGAGATGATGTATGCCCAGCAAATTACACAACGTAATACTAGTTGTAAATAGCCAACCAGCCAGCTGGAATAACAGTCATAGGATCATTCCAGATAACACAATTTACTACAGACAAGTGTTATTCCTCCTAACATAACATAACTCTTAATATGTGTGGGATGCAGTCTGAGCTCTGAAATCTGACAGATATGATGAATAAAATACATGTGAGATTCCCGTGTTTCTATCCTGCCTCGCCGCCCGTAAATGACAAGAAAAGAACAGGCAAAAATAATCATCCTCTATTCGAAAATCTTCTCACCAGTTGAGAAGACCAAGAAAATGACTGAACTAAAAATACAGAGGTATGCTGGAACAAAGAAGACTGTTTTCCAGGTTTCCGAGTTCGTTAGATCCATGTGAGAAGCCTTTGCAGCCTCCAGAATGTTTCCTGTGAGGCCAACGCCAACTATGCCAGCCAATGTCCCAGCTGTATTTGAAACCCCCATCACTATGCCGGCGAACTTTGGAGCAACATCCATGTGATTCACGGCAAACCCTGCTCTTCCTAGAGCCAGAAAACCAAGAGATACCGATGAACATATCACAGTCCCTGAGGGTGTCCCGAATGAAGGGAGGGCCATGAGTGCAACAGCCGAGACAACAAACCCAATGGTGTTAAGGAGCTTCCTTGTCTTGGTAACTGATAAGATCCTTTTTGTAATCAAGTGATCAGCAACCACTCCACCAATGTTGGAGAATATAAACATGTTGAAATAGGGAAGCATCTTTGACGATCCCATGTCCTGGAGGCTAAGCTTAAGGGCTAGTTCGAAATAGGTAGGCAGCCAGTTCATGATAACATACAAGGCATAGTGGAAGGTGAAGTTGTTCACGACAATTGCCCAAACAGGTAGACTGAAGATAATCTTTCGCCATGGTATCTTTACAGTGCGAGGTGCAACAACCCCTACTGATTGCGCCTTAATCTTCTCCCGAGATGCTACTTTTGGCATTGCCACTTTTGGAAGGTCAGTGCGAGGTGGCTCACTGGAGAACTTCAACCATATTACAGACCATGCTACTCCAAGTACTGCTTCGACTAAACATACAGATTGGGGTCCCATGTGCTTCACCAGACTTGGAAAAAACAACATGCCACAAGCTGCCCCAAGGTACATCCCTGAGGTTGTTAACGACACTGAGCGAGAGCGCTCCTGCGGTGGCACCCATTGTGCCAGGACTGTGTGAATGGCAGGAAATATGAAACCTTGTGCTACACCAACAAAAAGGCGAGAAAGGACCAGAATGACTACTCTGTTGGGGTCCAGTGGAATTAGACCGCATATCAAGGACCACAACAGGAATGACAGCAGCAGAACACGTCTCCCTCCCAATCTCTGAGCTGCCCATCCACCAGGAATTTGTGACAAAACATAACCATAATAGAACATGGACAGTATCAGGCCCTTGTTTGCTTGATTCACGTTGATTGCATCAGCTGCTACGGTGTACGCAATCGAGAAACCCACACGCTCAATGTAACAAACATTTGTGCAGATGAATGTCAGCAATACTATGACATAACGCTTTGGGATCTTCATTCTCGCCATCACTAATTAGAGATGAACCACAAAGTGTTGTAGCAGTCTTAATCAGGGCGCCACTTGTTGACCTCCCACGAATATTTACCAGGGTTTACCATAAATCTGTCTTTCTTCCTTCCATCTCTAGTGGTACTAAGATCTGAAACAGACAAAATATTGATCATTCACTGGTATGAAACACTATGGGCTTCTTCAGCTGTGCTTCATATATCCATAGCAGTTTACTGATCTCATAAGCAAATTAACAGAGAAAAATCACTATATGGTGCACATTAGCTTGAGGGACCTGCTCAATGGAGACGGAGAAACCAACATCACTCAGTTAGATCTTAGATGAATCAAGGAATGAATATAACATTTACCATTATGCAATGTGAGAAAAGGATTTAGAATCCTACACTATCATCAACTATTCTTGAAATGCAAACTGCAATTTGCAGGACACATGGTTTACACTGTCACAACCTTTACATTCCAAGAAAAAGAAAGAAAGCATTCCAAGATACTCAGAATCTTTTGCACCGTTTATGAAAGGAACATGCTAATCTAGATGATTGAACAGGCCCATCGAGACTATGTTGTATACGGAATAAGGATTGAGTTTGATCTTACACATATCCTTGTGCCAAATCGTAATGCTAAGTGTTTTCCTCAGGCATGACGACACCAAGCTTGGACGCACAACTCAACTGCAAGCAAGAACTAAACCCCTGGTCCCAATAAATCAAGTAATCATGAGATTCACATAGGAACACACAATGCCGACACATTTGCACTGATCCTAGAGATTTGAGTAAGCAGGATCAGATCTCGGCCAGAAAATTTTCCACCTTTCACACAGATGTGAATCTAAAAAATCCGAACGGTTCACCAAGCTCGCCAGATCTTAACCGAAAACCTGCGGCATTCGCCACCAACCACCAGTGCCGGACCAGATCGCGCAGAGATCTGATACTCGAAACCCCAAATCCCCAGCCCCCGAACCCCAAATGAGCACCCTAGCACATCATCAATCGTACAGACCATCCACAAGTCTAGCAGCAGCACATCACCATAGCACATCACAGCAAAATACGTACCAATCAAAGAAAAAAATTGCAATTTTCTTCACTCACCGACTGTGATTCAGTTGAGATGCGAGGTGGTCGGGGAGGCAGAGGAGGCGCACGGCCTACGTGGTCCGGTGGTCGGGGACGGCGGCGGAGGAGGGGGACAACGGCGGCAGACAAGGAGGGAGTCCGGTGGTCGGGGACGGCGGCCGAGGTGGTCGACGATGGCGGCAGACAAGGAGGAGCCCGGCGGCAGACAAGGAGGAGCCCGGCGGCAGAGGAGGGGGGGGCCGGCGGTGAAAGGCGATTCAAGGCGAGGCAAGGCAGGCCGCGGCGGTGGGGAGGGCTGCCGCCGGCGGACGAGCTGCAGCACGCCGTCTCCTATGGATCTGGAGTTTATGGAGCTGGGAGTTGGAGCGCTCCGGAACCGCGTGGTGGAGTGGAAATAGGAAAAGTGCTGCACGTGCGTTTTGGTTTAGGCTAGTGCCAGGCGCCGGTCGACCGGCGGCAGCCTCGATCGGCCACATCTACGCCGTACGATGCGGCTCCTGTGAAGCGTCCGATCTGCTCCCATTGCTTCGTCCTTCTTTTTTTTCTCTCTCAAAAACAGAGGCTGCAGTAAGCATCGCCGGCCCCCGCCATGGACACGCGCGGGGCGGCCGAGCTCGAAGCACCGCCGCTCTCCGCCAATGGAGCTTTGTAGCACCCACTCTCCGTCAGTTCCAGCACGAATCCTCGTCGGCAACCTTGCAGCCGTCGCTGCATCGCAGGCCTCGCTCCCGAGCAGTCGTTCATCGTCACATCATCCACCCCCGTCCTCGGCGCTTGTACACACTGCAGTAGCCAGTTGCAGCATCCGGCAACACCAGTCCCAACAAACGTTGCCGCCGGTTCCAGCATCTAGCGTCGGTCCCGACAATCGATGTGGCTGGTTCTAGCAAATGGCCATACCCGTCGCATCATCCAAGTGTCGCCAGTACCGGCAATCGATGTTGCCAGTTCCAGCAAATGATGTCGCTGGTCATAGCTTCGCCGCCATTAGTTCCAGCAAAAAACCTATGTCGGTCGATGTGGCCGGTTGTAGCTTCCGCCGTCGACGGACATAGCACGAGACGACGCCAGTTGTAGCTTTTGCCGCCGCCGATCGTGACACGGGTCGAAGTCGGTTAGCTCCGCCATGGCCAGCTGCGCTTCTGCCGACACGGTCGTCGCAACTTCCTATAGTATTTTCTAGATGCCCGCAAAATACACACAGAAAAAGTGCATTCACAACCTCTTCTAGGAAAGTTAATAGACAACTATCTGGCCAAACATATAAATGAAGTGATCTCTCTCTCTCTCTCTCTCTCTCTCTCTCTCTCACACACACACACACACACCATTCATCAACACTCCACCCAAAATTAGGGAATATGAAAGTCTCCTGATCTTCGAATGATAGGAAATTTAAAAAAATAGGAAAAATGTATTGATGATAACTTAAACAGTTGGAATCAGAACATAGGTACATATAACTCGAATTCTCGGTTCTAGGCAGTGACCATCATTGAGTAGCTAGGCAGAACTACGCATGAACAAAAAAAAGTGTTCCAATCGATGATAAAATGTTCTGTTATCAAATTAAATGGAACAAATGACTAAGGAAAATGGAATGCACTGAACAAAATACTTAAAGGACGAAACAAATGTCCTGATAAGTGAATAGTGATGAATGAACAAATGACAAAATATAGAATGGGTGAAGAGTGAAGATACATATATAGACGTGCATGAATAATGAAATAATGATTTGTGAAGAGTACATATCTAGGAAATAGTGAAAACCCTACATACCACCTATAGTAATTCATTTATTGTCCTAGTGAGATAGTGCACAAAATGAGAATGTGAAAAGAACACAAAAAACACCGATAACTATAAGAATTAATGATGCAATATAAACTAAAAGGAGAAGTGAGTAAATAAATGAATACCACATAACACACTGAACTAACTCAAGATATCGATGAACTAACTGATAGATGACTAAACATGACTAATGCCTAAGAACTTAACAATTAAGGGAGACAATATTGGACTGATCAACTCGAAGAAGATGAAAGGCTGAAAATAAATACAATGATAAACTATACATTGAGTGAATGATAGCCTAAATTAAACAAGGTGATAATTTGAACACACTGGACTAACTGAAGATACTGATGAACTAACTAATAGATGATTAAACATGACTAATAAGTAATGACTAATAACCTAAACTGAAAACTAACCGACTACTCATCAGCTTGCTAACTGGAATAAGAAACTATGACTAAAACATAGACATAAAAGCATGAAAATTAAGACAAAAAATAACAACGACCAAAAGTCAAAAGTAAAACATTGCAAACTGTAAACTAGATTAGCTAACTGATGACACAGACTGAAATAAGAAACTATGAAAAACTACTAATCAACTTACAAACTAATACACTAAATGGGACTGAAAAAGTATCACTAAATGATTAACGAACTGAAGAACTAATGAGCAATCACCATCAAGAAATAAAAAATCTAAGAAACATGACAGCAAACATAAAACTGAGAACACTACCACCCTGGTGAATGATTGCCATTGCCATAATTGAGTTTGTACCCCTCCCCCGCCCCAATAGAAATAAATCGGAAGAGAAATTAAAAAGAGTTGAACACACAAACCAGGGCACGAGCACCACAATTTTGGTAACCTAACAATCGGAAGGTTTATGTGCTATCGCATGAACTTGATGTGGGAGCTTTAAATTGGCCCATAATCAGTTTGGATTATCCTAACGAAACTAATAAAATAGTATGGGGTCAACCTAACTTGGCAAAATTATCATCAGCCATTCATGGGCCGAAATGGTCTATGGGCTTTAAATGAGCCCATAATCAGTTCGAACCATTAGTAGGCCAAAAGGTATGGCCAGCCCCAAATAACTATAGGTTGTTAACAAGACCAAATAATCATCAGACACATGTGGCCCAAGTACACCACTAGCTGTGAACAGGCTGAAATAAACCTCGGGCCACATTTGGCCCAAAGACGCCACCTGTCATTAACAGCGTGAAAGACAACTCGGATCGTAAATGCGCCAGAAGATACCACGGGCCTTTAACATGCCAAAAGGCATATTTGACTGGAATCCTGCCAAATAAGGCGACGGGCCATTAACAGGCCAAAAATGACATCTGACCTTAGTTGGACCAATTACATCACAGACCATTAACATGCCAAAAGCTAACTCATGCTATTAATGGGCCAAAATATACCACGTGTATTTAATAGGCCAAAAGCCACGTCAAAACACAAACAGACCCAAGTGTACATTGGGTCGTTAATAGGCCGGAAGACACATCGGGTTATAAAATGGGTCCAAGTGTACCACGAGTCGTTAATAGGCCGAAAGACACATCGGGTAGAAAACGGTCAAATTCCACCACGAGACGCTAACAGGCCGAAAGAAACATTGGCAGCAAATGAGTTTGAGTCTATCACGGGCCTTTAACAGGCTAGAAGACACAACAGGTCGTAATTGGGCCCAAAGGCACAACAGGTTGTTAATGGGCCGGAACTACCAAAGGGCCATAATGATGTCGAAGACACAAAGGGCCGGTGATGGGTCGAATTGGTACTAGGCTGTATGGAATGGAGTTGTAATTGAGCTATCTCCAAGCAGGTTCTCAGTGGGCTGACCCGTTAAAGTTGTTCCTAAATCTTGTGGGCCTCTAACTTGGCCGCCTTTTTAACTAAATAGGCCACTGTTGGGTCGTGCCATGTATCGTCGTTTCATAGGCACATATCGTCCATTGGATGAGTGACATCTGTCACAAGGAAGAGTTGACAAATGAGAAGCCAACATGTGGAAAATTGTCATTGGTCGGGGCTGATAATGGGTATCGGATCCGGAACCCGCACCTGATAGCTTAACGACGGCCCGTTACAGTGGCTGCCACTTGTTGGTTACCCTTGACGAAAATACTTTCATGACGTTCCATTTAACATCATGGTAATGGACACTTCCGTGATAATAAAGTGATTTTGTCATGTAACACGTCCCAGAAAGCACAGTTAGGGCTATCTTGATTTATTTTATCAAAAAACCATCACGGATATACATGAATGATAGAAAACGTGACCTACTGTGACAAAGACATATCATCACGAATGTGTCTTTTTTTGTAGTGCACAAAGCCGAAGACACCATGTGTTGCAGACACCCTTTGCCGAACAAGAAACTGCATGGAAAGACATCGACACGCCATGGTCACGGGAAATCGATATCCAAACCAATCCATGGAACTCACGCCAAAGGTAGCCGATCGCGTGCACATCCTTAGCGTGGATATCACCACACGGTCGAATCTATGCATGCGAGCATAGAACTGTCACAAAACACAGAGAGCCGAACATCACCAGAATCCATCTCACACGCACTTGCTTCAAAATTAGGTGCTGAGGCGGTGGGGACCACAGTGCAGAGACATGGCAAGCCTTAGATGCATCACCCTAACCTTCCTATTCACGTGTTCATGTTGTAGTCATCGTTGTCGCTTTATTGTTGCCACTACCGACTAGTCGCCGAGGTGTCGTTGCCAGATCAGAGCACAAAGGCCCATCACCACACGCGACCTCCCGCGCTGGCCGCCGCCCACACAAAACAGCAGCATGACAACCACCTAGGGCACCCCGAGATGTTACCCCGGCACCCAAGCTCCATTCAATACGTCAGAACCTCTGGGATTATCGCGCTGTATGACTAGAGAGCTCCTTGTGCGAGAGATTTCCACACATGAAGGCATCACCGCCATTATCGCCGGCCGAGAGGACATCGCCCACTTGCGTCCTTTGAAGGTGAAGGTGGAGGAGAGGAAAGGAGGCGACTGATGTCTCCTACGCAACTTTATTCTTGTAGACTCATGTTGGGCCTCCAAGCGCAGAGTTTTGTAGGACAGTAGCAATTTTCCCTCAAGTGGATGACCTAAGATTTATCAATCCGTGGGAAGCGTAGGATGAAGATGGTCTCTCTCAAACAACCCTGCAACCAAATACAAGAAATCTCTTGTGTCCCCAACACACCCAATACAATGGCAAATTGTATAGGTGCACTAGTTCGGCGAAGAGATGGTGATAAAAGTGTAATATGGATGATAGAAATATATTTTTATAATCTGAATAAATAAAAACAGCAAGGTAGCAAGTGACAAAAGTGAGCACAAACGGTATTGCAATGCTTGAAAATAAGGCCTAGGGTCCATACTTTCATTAGTGCAATCTCTCAACAATGCTAATATAATTGGATCATATAACCATCCCTCAAAGTGCGATGAAGAATCACTTCAAAGTTCCTATCTAGCGGAGAACATAAGAAGAAATTGTTTGTAGGGTACGAAACCACCTCGAAGCTATTCTTTCTGATCGATTTATCCAAGAGTTCGTACTAAAATAACACCAAATAATTTCAGATTCATAATACTCAATCCAAGACAAAGAACCTCAAAGAGTGCCCCAAGATTTCTACCGGAGAAACAAAGACAAGAACGTGCATCAACCCCTATGCATAGATTACCCCAATGTCACCTCAGGAATCCGCGAGTTGAGTGCCAAAACATATATCAAGTGAATCAATACGATACCCCATTGTCACCACGAGTATTCATAGCAAGACATATATAAAGTGTTCTCAAATCCATAAAAGTATTCAATCCGATAAAATGAAATCTCAAAAGGAAAACTCAATTCATCACAACAAGATAGAGAGGGAAAAACACCATATGATCTGACTATACTAACAAAGCCCGTGATACATCAAGATCATGACATCTCAAGAACACGAGAGAGAGAGAAAGAGAGAGAGAGAGAGAGATTAAACACATAGCTACTGGTACAAACCCTCAGCCCCGAGGGTGGACTACTCCCTCCTCATCATGGTGGCCGCCGGGATGATGAAGATGGCCACCGGTGATGATTCCCCCCTCCGGCGGGGTGCCGGAACAGGGTCTAGATTGGTTTCTCGTGGCTACAAAGGATTGCGGCGGTGGAACTTCTGATCTAGGGCTACCCCCAGGATTTTTGGAATATTTGGGAATTTATAGGGCGAAGAGCCGGTGCGGGAGGCCACCAAGGTGGGCACAACCCACCAGTAAAAAATCCACAAAAAGTTTCGCTGCATTTGGACTCCGTTTGATATTGATTTCCTGCGATGTAAAAAACAAGCAAAAAAACAGCAACTGGCACTGGGCACTGGGTCAATTGGTTAGTCCCAAAAAATGATATAAAGTTGCTATAAAATGATTGTAAAACATCCAAGAATGATAATATAACATCATGAATACTTCATAAATTATAGATACGTTGGAGACGTATCAGCATCCCCAAGCTTAATTCCTACTCGTCCTCGAGTAGGTAAATGATAAAAGAAATAATTTATGAAGTGTGAATGCTAGCAAAGTGCATAAGTTTGATCAATGATAATTTCAATCACTTTTCCTAGCATCATAACAGCAATTCTTTCTTATAAAACTTCTCATGTTAAAGTAGCAACCAATTCACATGTTAAGGTTCAAACAATGAATTCTCTTGAAACTCAATAACCTATGTTCTCAGTCACCAAACAATTGCAATTCAACTTATTCAACAGAGTCTAAGTAAGAGCTCCACATACTCAACCATCATATAGTCTTCTATGATTGCTAACACTCACCGTATACACATGAGCAAAATGTTTCAACCGGACACATAGAAAGATAGGGGCCTATAATTTCGCCTCCCAACGTATTCACCTCAAGGGTGATGTCAACAATAATAACTCATGCCACCCATATCCAACTGGACATATTTGCCTAGATCTTTCCTCACCACATGATGCTTGCCAAAGGAGAAAAATAAAAAGGAATAGAGAGAAAAACTTTGACTCTTGCATAAAAGTAAATACATAAAAGATAGGCCCTTCGCAGAGGGAAGCAGAGGTTGCCATGCGCTTATTTGTTTGTATGCTCAACCCCTTAGTGCAAAAGAACGTCACGTTATATTGCCCCTTGTGATGGCAACCTTTATTATGCAGTCTGTCGCTTTTATTTCTTTACCATCACAAGTTCGTACAACGCTCAATTTTCTCTTACACTTTTAGAAGCAATTTTTATTGCCTTATTGCACCGATGACAACTTACATGAAGGATCTTACTCAATCCATAGGTAGGTATGGTGGACTCTTGAAAATAAGATTTGGGTTTAAGGGTTTTTGGATGCACAAGTAGTATTCCCACTTAGTACAAATGGAGGCTAGCAAATAGATTGAGAAGCAACCAACCAAGAAACAAAAATTCACATAAACGAGCATTGAGCATAATTAACACCGAATAATGCACCACAAGTAGGATGCAATTTCATTGCATAACTATTGACTTTTATGCTTGCATAGGGAATCACAAACCTTAACACCAATACTCTTACTAAGCCATAATTACTCATTAACATGACTCACATATTATTATCTCCATATCGCAAAACTATTGCAATGAATCAAACTTATCATATCCAATGATCTACATGAAAGTTTTTATTATATCCCTCTTGAATATCTATCACTTTGGGACTAAATTTATTTATTACCATTGCTACTAACAAGCTCTCAAATAAATTTAAGTGAAGCACGAGAGCAAAAGACAAACTACTCCAAAAAGATATAAGTGAAGATCAAGCGAGTGGTTATGTAAATGGGTAGCTATTTGAGGACTCTCTTTTATTTAAAAACTTTCAGATCTAAGTATTTTATTAAAACAGCAAGAAAAACAAAATAAAATGGCATTCCAAGAATAGCACAACTCATGAGAAGAAGCAAAAACTTAGGCTCAACCGAGGCTAACCGATAATTATTGATGAAGAAAGGTGGGATGCCTACCAGGGCATCCCCAAGCTTAGATGCTTGAGACTTCTTGGAATATTATCTTGGGATGCCTTGGGCATCCCCAAGCTTGAGCTTTTGTGTCTTCTTCATTCCTCTCAAATCACGGTTTCCCTAATTCTTAAAAACTTCATCCACACAAAACTCAATAAGAACTCGTGAGATAAGTTAGTATAAATCAATGCAAAACCTTATCATTCTCTACTGTAGCCAATCACTAAAATTATTACTCAACATTTCATACTAAATGCATCTGCATATTTAATACTCCTATCCTCAAATTAAGGACAGTAAACAAGCAAGCATATGCAAACAATGCAAACATAACAGCAATCTGTCTAAACAGAACAGTCTGTAAAGAGTGCAATATTCATCCTACTTACCTTACTCCAAAAATTATGAAAATTTACCAAACTATAGAAAATTTATTAGAGCTTATCATGCAAAAAGTTGCAACATTTTATCACATTCTTACTTTTCTGGAGAATTATTGCAACAGCGATAAACTTTCTTTTTTGAAACAGCAACTCATATAATTGCAAAATAAGCATGGTGATGGCTATACTTGCCACTTTTATTGAAATAAAAGATGAAAAAAATTATTCTAAATAACAGAAAGCAAATCATAATAAAAGAAAATGATGCTCCAAGCAAAACACATAACATGTGACGAATAAAAATATAGCTCCAAGTGAGGTTATCGATAATGTCGAAGACGAAAGAGGGGATGCCATCCGGGGCATCCCCAAGCTTAGTTGCTTGGATCTTCCTTGAATATTGCCTTGGGGTGCCTTGGGCATCCCCAAGCTTAGGGTCTTGTCACTCCTTATTCTCATCATATCGATATCTCACCCAAAACTTGAAAACTTCAATCACACAAAACTTAACGGAACTTCGTGAGATGGGTTAGTATGATAAAGACAAATCATTCACTTTGGTACTGTCAAGATAAGATTCATAATTGTTATCACACAATTCCTACTGTACTCTACAATTTCCATAAGTTATATTAAGCAATATAAGTCATAGAAATCATAAAACAAGCAAACTATGCATTGCAAACAGAATCTGCCAAAAACAGAACAGTATGTAAATATCTGAATTAAGGTCATACTTATGTAGCTCCAAAAATTCTGAAATATTATGAAAACGTAGAAAATTTGTATACCCATCAGCTGTAAAAAATTCAGAATTTTTCCACTTTCCAGTAAAAGACAGGAATTTCTGCACTGGACGCAAAAGTTTCTGTTTTTGCACAGAATCAAGTCAACTATCATCCACACTATCCCAAAGGATTTACTTGGCACTTTATTGAAACAAAAGCTATAAAACAAGATCACTACAGTAGTCTAATCATGTGAACACACAAAAATAGTAGGGGTAAATGTTGGATTGTCTCCCAACAAGCGCTTTTCTTTAATGCCTTTTAGCTAGGCATGATGATTTCAATGATGCTCGCATAAAAGATAAGAATTGAAACACAAAGAGAGCATCATGAAGCATATGACTAGCACATTTAAGTCTAACCCACTTCCTATGCATAGGGATTTTGTGATCAAATAATTTATGGGAGCAAGAATCAACTAGCATAGGAAGGCAAAACAAGCAAAACTTCAAGATTTTCAACACATAGAGAGGAAACTTGATATTATTGCAATTCCTACAAGCATAAGTTCCTCCCTCATAATAATTTTCAGTAGCATCATGAATGAATTCAACAATATAACTATCATGTGACTGAAAATTAAAATCATGATGACAAGTTTCATGGTTATCAATATTCTTTATAGCATACATGTCATCACCATAATCATCATAGATAGGAGGCATGCTTTCATCATAATAAATTTTCTCATCAAAACTTAGGGGACTAAAAATATCATGTTCATAAAACATAGCATCCCCAAGCTTATGGCTTTGCATATCATTAGCATCATGGATATTCAAAGAATTCATACTATCAACATTGCAATCATGCTCATCATTTATGCCAAACATTTTATTGAATTCTTCTTCTATCAATTGAGCACAATTTTTCTTTCCATCATTTTCAAGAAAGACATGATAAAGACGAATAATAGGAGGCCACCTCAATTCCATTTTTTTGTAGTTTTCTTTTATAAACCAAACTAGTGATAAAACAAAAACTAAAAGATTCAATTGCAAGATCTAAAGATTTACTTTGATGCACTCACCTCCCCGGCAACGGCGCCAGAAAAGAGCTTGATGTCTACTACACAACTTTATTCTTGTAGACTCGTGTTGGGCCTCCAAGCGCAGAGTTTTGTAGGACAGTAGCAATTTTCCCTCAAGTGGATGACCTAATGTTTATCAATCCGTGGGAGGCGTAGGATGAAGATGGTCTCTCTCAAACAACCCTGCAACCAAATACAAGAAATCTCTTTTGTCCCCAACACACCCAATACAATGGCAAATTGTATAGGTGCACTAGTTCGGTGAAGAGATGGTGATAAAAGTGCAATATGGATGGTAGAAATATATTTTTATAATCTGAATAAATAAAAACAGCAAGGTAGCAAGTGACAAAAGTGAGCATAAACAGTATTGCAATGCTTGAAAACAAGGCCTAGGGTCCGTACTTTCGCTAGTGCAATCTCTCAACAATGCTAATATAATTGGATCATATAACCATCCCTCAAAGTGCGATGAAGAATCACTCCAAAGTTCCTATCTAGCGGAGAACATAAGAAGAAATTGTTTGTAGGGTACGAAACCACCTCAAAGCTATTCTTTCCGATCGATCTATCGAAGAGTTCATACTAAAATAACACCAAATAATTTCAGATTCATAATACTCAATCCAAGACAAAGAACCTCAAAGAGTGCCCCAAGATTTCTACCGGAGAAACAAAGACAAGAACGTGCATCAACCCCTATGCATAGATTACCCCAATGTCACCTCGGGAATCCGCGAGTTGAGTGCCAAAACATATATCAAGTGAATCAATACGATACCCCATTGTCACCACGGGTATTCATAGCAAGACATACATAAAGTGTTCTCAAATCCATAAAAGTATTCAATCCGATAAAATGAAATCTCAAAGGGAAAACTCAATTCATCACAACAAGATAGAGAGGGGAAAACACCATATGATCCGACTATATTAACAAAGCCCGTGATACATCAAGATCGTGACATCTCAAGAACACGAGAGAGAGAGATTAAACACATAGTTACTGGTACAAACCCTCAGCACCGAGGGTGGACTACTCCCTCCTCATCATGGTGGCCGCCGGGATGATGAAGATGGCCACCGGTGATGATTCCCCCCTCCGGCAGGGTGCCGGAACAGGGTCTAAATTGGTTTCTCCTGGATACAGAGGCTTGCGGCGGCCGAACTTCTGATCTAGGGCTACCCCCATTGTTTTTGGAATATTTGGGAATTTATAGGGCGAAGAGGCGGTGCGGGAGGCCACCGAGGTGGGCACAACCCACCGGGGCGCGCCTGGGGGCCTAGGCGCGCCCTGGTGAGTTGTGCCCCCCTCGGGGCACCCCCCAGGTGCTGCTCTGGCCCATTGGATGTCTTCTGGTCCATAAAAAATCCACAAAAAGTTTCGCTGCATTTGGATTCCGTTTGATATTGATTTCCTGCGATGTAAAAAACAAGCAAAAAAACAGCAACTGGCACTGGGCACTGGGTCAATAGATTAGTCCCAAAAAAATGATATAAAGTTGCTATAAAATGATTGTAAACCATCCAAGAATGATAATATAACAGCATGAATACTTCATAAATTATAGATACGTTGAAGACGTATCAGCATCCCCAAGCTTAATTCCTACTCATCCTCGAGTATGTTAATGATAAAAGAAATAATATGACGTGGCGTGCCAAAAACAACTTTAGTGGCGTAGGGGCCCCACGGCCCACGCCACCAATATGACGCCACTAATAAGTGGTTGTTGGTGGCGTGCGGAGCCACTCGCCATCGGTATTTGACATGTTGATTGTGTGCCTCCGACCTCCATGCCACTACTAATAGCAACGATGCTACAGCTACGGACAGTTTTTCATGGATTAAAGGCTACAGACGGAATTGTTGTCATCTGGTTGGGTGGAGAAGGGCCCCACCCCTGGATTTCAGGGGCAGGAGTGAATTAGGAGACGCCACACACGTTTGTAAGATGGTTTCCGTAAGTCCCGTCCATAAGTCTATCATTTTCGCTACTAATAGGAATATCGATGGCGTGCTTTTAATCTTCCCACCACAAATGAGCACACGTGCCTAAGATGTGCACTTAAAGCAAAAAAGTATGCTCTTTTACCCGGCTAGTGACATGATGTCATTCGTCTAATACATACCATTCCACTCATATCCATATGTATAATCTGAAGAGTCATTGCTTAAATAAGTTGAACACTAGTTTATACATGGAGAAAATATCAAATACCAAAGCCTACAAAATCGAATCTCCTCGCCGGCCCATCGTGGTTCCTGCACCGCACGACCACTGCACGGCCCCACTCACGCATGGTGTGACCACTGGATATCGAGCTCCACGCCTGATCCGCATGCGCCCGAGAGGCCATTTTTGTCATGCCGACTGCTACCGTGCCGTCGAACACGGAGCCCATGGCCGCATGAGATGGAAACTTCCATGCCTTGGTGCCAGATCCTGAAAGCCGTTGTCGAGGATCAGGACGCCGGGGATGAAGCCGTGGTGAGAGAGGAGGGATGGCGGAGATGGATATGACAAGGACGAGGCCAACCCTGCCGCACAGAGTAGGGGACCTCGCCGGCATGCAGCCCAAGGCCTCTCCCAGCCGGATCTGAACCGGAGCGCCAGATCCGTGGGTGAGAGCCTTCTCTCTGGTGGACGAACACATGAAGAGGTGAAGGAGGAAAGGCTGGTCTGGTTGCTCGGGCTCTCATGCATGAAGGCAGAGGAAGATAGAGTGGTGGATGCGTGAAGGCATAGAAGATGCTTGAATCCAGATAAGTGTTTGGTATGGATACTTCTGAAAGGTGCTTCACAAGGTACTAGTTTTTAGGTACCTGCAAAGCACAAAAACATATTATGACATGATAAGTGACAATATGAAGTTATGTCTTTCAAGAAAATGGTACAGTGCATGGTCCAGTCCATTTTTTTAAGTATAGAGCATGGTGGATAAATATTCATGGAAGGTGCTCCACAAGGTATCTATTTGTAAGGATTTGCAAAGTAGGACAGATAGATTATGACATGACAAATGGCAATATGAAGTTAAATTTCTCAACACTCTAAATGAACTATATGGTCTAGTCAATTTTTAAAGTTACATGTGTAGGAGATATGCCCTAGAGGCAATAATAAATGTTATTGATTATCTCCCTGTTCATAATTAGGTTTATGTTCCATGCTATAACTGCTATGGTTCTCGAGTCTGCAAATAAAACGAGGCTCGGAGGAAGACTCATATGCACGTGTGGAATAATAAACGATAAAATGTATTCCTAGTCAAGCCTCTATGACTGGCTCAAGTATTGCATGATGATCCTGTTTTCCTGATCATGGGCATGACTATGCCAGCAATTTTGAGGGCACAATGTTAGCAGAACATTTGTGTTGAATCGACCCGATTGATGTTATGCTATGAGATTCATTCGTCACAAGTTAATGGTTAATAACACAGAGATGGTTAACGTTTGCATAATTCCTCAGACCATGAGAGTATCGAGTTTCTTCATGCTTGATTCATGAACTTTGGGGTTTGTTAAACGTCATCCGTAAATGGGTGGCTATTACGGCGGCTTACGGGTTCATGGGAAAGTATGTCGAGTAACTTGATAGCTCAAGATTGGGATTTGCTCCTCCGACGATGGAGAGATATCTCTGGGCCCTCTCGGTGTTACGGTATCCATCATCGTCTGGCCAGACACTTTGTGATTTGATCACGGGGATGCCGGAACACGGTAACGAGAAAAGAGAACGATACCGATAACGGGGTAACTGGCATAGTGGACAAGTTGTTGATCCACGGGGATGCCAACATGTCTAACCTCGGGTATTTGTAACATATCGTGAAGCAACAGGAATAGCACACGGCAACTGGAGGTTCACTCGAATATTCATTCGTGTGGGTATAGGGGTCAATATGGGTGTCCACGGCTCCGATGTTGATCATTGATCGGAAGGGGTTCCGTGTCATGTCTATACTTCACCGAACCTATAGGGTCACACGCTTAAGGGTCATCTATCTGCTGAATACTAGACAGGGAGTCTGAGAGAAAATCACCGAAAAATTTTCGGACAGCGGAAAAGTTCCGCAGAGAGAGGTCACCGGATGAGTTCCGGTGAAACTGAAAAGTTGTTTCAGGGGATACCATTAAGTTAAAATGGTTTCGGCACATGCCTGATAATTCTTGGAGGATGCCAGAATCATTCTGGAAACTTCTGGTAATTTTCTGGAAGAAAAACCGGAAATGTTCCGGGGCTGCCGGAACCGCTTCAGATGCTTTTCGCAGATGAAATCACTAATCTGGAATTGTTCCAGAATGCGTTGAAAATTATTTTAGTGGGTACTGGAATTGTTCTAAGCCCACATAAATATTTTCAGTTCGAACGGGCGCTGAAAAATGTCGTCGTGAATAGTGAAAGTGCTTTTTGGATAATTTTTGGAAGCCACCTTTTAGGGCTTTTGCTAAAGGCTTCTAGAAGGTGATGTGGATGGATGAGAACCCCCTTTGGGGGGGCCCTCATGGGGGAGTGGCCGGCCACACTAGGGGCTCCACCTTGGAGCCCCTCTTGTTCCTTGGTTTCTCCTTTAGGTCCTTGTGGAAGGACTTCCCTCATATGCTTTTGGGTTTTATTGGATAACTACCCTACCCCTTGGCTTTCCTATAAATAGAGGTGGAGGGGCAGCCCTCCACAATCATCCCTTGCTCTCATACACATGCCAAGATGTTATCTGGCTTCTCTCTCCCTCCCACGAAAAGAGTTTCGTAGAGCCGAAAGGCTGTCTGGGTTCCGGCAGGAACTAGTTCTGGACGGCGAAGCCCTGCCGGATAGCTGACACCGTATGTGTGCAACTCTGTAGAGAGGTCGTAGTTTCGATCTTAGTGCCCGAGGGGCTGTTTGAGAGTGCCTCCCGAAGGGCTGTCCAAGTGACGGTCCGAGTTCTGTGAGTCCTCCCGAAGGGCTGTCCGAGTGACCGTTCGAGTTTCGAAGGTCCTCCCGAAGGGCTGTCCGCGACATCGTCCGGGGGACTGTTCGACCGCCTCCCGGAGGGCTGTCCGAAGGGAAGACGAGGGTATACATCCTCGCGGTTGGGAGGTTGTAAATCCTAGCTGCGGGGATCTGCACCGCCGATCGTCATCGACTCTACTTCCGCTGCGCTACGAGTCGGTAACGAAAATGATCAAACCTTGTATGCAGTCTCCATAGTGGTCCTGGGCTGGTGCGTAGGTCGGAAAATTTTTGTTTTCTGCTGCGTTACCCTACAACATGTACATAGAAAATGATTGTCATTAAAAACTCAAAGTTTGACCCGGGTGTAGGAAATTCCTAGTAGATCCACCCATTACAATGCAAAGAAGAAGCAAACTTTTGTCAAATTTCGTGAGACTTTATCACCTAACTCCTAAACCCATAACTTGATCCCATGCAAAGTTTTACACTTTCCGAGCACTTTTTGGTTGGTTTCTATTTTCTGATGAAAAAACTCAATGAGTGCATTTAAAATCTAAAATGTAGCAAATGGGATCTAAAAAACATAAATTTTAAATTATCTCTAATTTGTTGTTTAGTTCATGTAGAAAAAGTCCGGAGCATGTTGGATAAATATTCGTGAAGTAGGACAAAGAAATTATGACATGACAAGTGGCAATATGAAGTAAAATTTCTCAATACTATCGATGAACTTCATGGCATAGTCCATTATAAAATCAAGTTACATGTACATATAAAATCATTTGTCATTAGAAACCTCATAATTTGACTTGAATGTCTAAGAAACATCCTAGTAGATTGACCCATTACAAAGCAAAGTACAAGAACTTTTTTTAATCTCAAAATACTTTTTCACCTATATCCTAAACCAATAATATCAGTCGATGCAAAATTTCACATTCAAAACTAGGGCGATTTCTATTTTTTAAATGAAAAATGCATTTAAAGCCTTAAAAGTTGAAATTGAGATCTAGAAAATATCAAAACTTGAAAGTATCTCTAATACGTGGTTTAGTTCATGTAGGAAAATTCTAGAGTATTTTGGATAAATATTTTTACATTGTGCTTCACAAGGTACCCATTTTTAGGTATTTACAAAGTTGGAAAAATCATTGTATGACATGAAAAATGGCAACATGAAGTTAAATTTATCAGTAGTAATGATGAAGTACATGGTCTAGTCCATTTTTAAGATACATGTACAAACATAACGATTGGTCATTGGAAACCTCATAATTTGACTTGAATGTCTAAGAAACATCGTAGGACATGTTTGGTTGCCTGGATATAGGTCAACCAGGCCCGCGCGGGAAGATTGTGGCCTGTTTTGGTTGCCTGTGTTCAGTGTTGGGCATGCCTAGCATATACTCAAAGCACCTCTGGGCCTGTCTCATTGGGAATGATGGAATCGACAGTTTCTCCAGAGCCAGGCCCGCGTGATGCACGTGGGCGACGGGGCCTACACATGAGGAGCCATGCTGGAGAAGCCGCGTCGCTTCCTGAAGCGTCGGCTGTTAGGCCTTGTACAATGCTAGGCGCTTAGAGAGATGCTTAGAAAAATAAACCGGGTTTTTGTGAAGCACAGGTGCCTATTTCTAGAGGAGAGACGCCTAATTAAGCGTCTACGCTGTACAAATAAGCACCGGTGCTTAAGGAAAGCCTAGTTTATTTCTCTAAGCACCTCCCCTAAGCACCTTGCATTGTACAAGGCCTTATTACCCTCACCGCCCCCTCACCGCTCCCTCTCCCCTCTCCCCTCTCTCCACTCTCACCGAGGGCGGTGACTCTCAGCAGATCTGAGAACAACAAGGCGACCTCCGGCCCCTTCACCGGCATCCGCATCATCACCTCCCACACTTCGGCAATGGCGGTAAGCACTCTTTTCACTTCCTCACGTACTCATTCCTATTCGATTCGCATTTAGGTTCGATCTGTGTTAGGAGAATGGGGAATCGGGGTAAATAGCCATAGGAGTGATCATAACATCGTCATGAGTTCGTAGTACCGATGGATTTGAGGTTACTTATCGGGACTGGGTACAAGGGTAATGGGGATTGGGGGTAAATCTTACACAGTAGTCCTAGATCTTAGCCTCGGCAACCCTAGATGCGGTTGGAGCGGCAGGTGCCCCTGCCCTTGTTCTTCTCCTCGAGCTACACCACCGTTTCTTCTTCCTCGCCGAAGTACAGATCGATTGGCATGCTTCGGTGTCATGGCTCCGGCGCCCTTACAACCATCTGTAGGGTAACGCAGCAGAAAACAAATTTTTTTCGACCTACGCACCAGCCCAGGACCACTATGGAGACTGCATACAAGGTTTGATCATTTTCGTTACCGACTCGTAGCGCAGCGGAAGTAGAGTCGATGACGATCGGCGGTGCAGATCCCCGCAGCTAGGATTTACAACCTCCCAACCGCGAGGATGTATACCCTCATCCGCCACTCGGACAGCCCTCCGAGAGGCGGTCGGACAGTCCCCCAGACGGTGTCGCGGACAGCCCTTCGGGAGGACTCACAGAACTCGGACCGTCACATGGACAACCCTTCGGGAGGCACTCTCGAACAGCCCCTCGGGCACTAAGATCGAAACTACGACCTCTCTACAGAGTTGCACACATACGGTGTCATCTATCCGGCAGGGCTTCGCCGTCCAGAACTAGTTCCCACCGGAACCCAGACAGCCTTTCGGCTCTACGAAACTCTTTTCGTGGGAGGGAGAGAGAAGCCAGATCATTGCATGGCATGAGTATGAGAGCAAGGGATGAGTGTGGAGGGCTGCCCCTCCACCTCTATTTATAGGAAATCCCAAGGGTTAGGGTGGTTTTACAATAAAACCCAAAAGTACATGAATGAAGTCCTTCCACCAAGGGCATAGAAGTGAAACCAAGGAACAGGAGGGGCTCCATGGTGGAGCCCCAAGTGTGGCTGGCCACACCCCTTGGGGGGCCCCCAAGAGGGCCTCCCAATCCATCCATGTCATCCCTAGATCTTTTGGGATAAAGCCCAAACAAGTGGCTTTCCAAAAAGTAACCCAAAAAGCACTTTCACTATTCACGACGGCATTTTTCAGCGTCTGTTCGAACTGAAAATATTTATGTGGGCTTAGAACATTTCCAGTACCCACCATAATAATTTTCAACGCGTTCTGGAACAATTCCAGTTTAGTGATTTCATCTGCGAAAAGCACCTGAAGCGGTTCCGGCAGCTCCGGAACATTTCCGGTTTTCATCTCCGAAAATTCCAGAAAGTTTCCAGAATGATTCTGGCATCCTCCAAGAATTATCAGGCATGTGCCGAAACCAATTTGACTTTATGGTATCCTCTGAAACAACTTTTCAGTTTCACCGGAACTCATCCGGTGACCTCTCTCTGCGGAACTTTTCCGCTGTCCGAAACTTTTTCGGTGATTTTCTCTCAGACTCCCTGTCTAGTATTCAGCAGATAGATGACCCTTAAGCGTGTGACCCTCTAGGTTCGGTGAAGTATAGACATGACATGGAACCCTTTCCGATCAATGATCAACATCGGAGCCGTGGACACCCATATTGACCCCTATACCCACACGAATGAATATTCGAGCGAACCTCCAGTTGCCGTGTGCTATTCCTGTTGCTTCGCGATATGTTACAAATACCCAAGGTGACACATGATGGCATCCCCGTGGGTCAACAACTTGTCCACTATGCCAGTTACCTCGTTACCGGTATTTGTTCTCTTTTCTCGTTACCGTGTTCCGGCATCCCCGTGATCAAATCACAAAGTGTCTGGCCAGACGATGATGGATACCGTAACACCGAGAGGGCCCAGAGATATCTCTCCATCATCGGAGGAGCAAATCCCAATCTTGAGCTATCAAGTTACTTGACATACTTTTCCATGAACCCGTAAGCCGCCGTAATAGCCACCCATTTACGGATGACGTTTAACAAACCCCAAAGTTCATGAAGCAAGCATGAAGAAACTCGATACTCTCATGGTCTAAGGAATCATGCAAACGTTAACCATCTCTGTGTTATTAACCATTAACTTGTGACGAAAGTAACTCATAGCATAACATCAATCGGGTCGATTCAACACAAATGTTCTTCTAACATTGTGCCCTCAAAGTTGCTGGCATAGACATGCCCATGATTAGGAAAACAGGACCATCATGCAACACTTGAGCTAGTCTCAGAGGCCAGACTAGGAATACATTTTACCGTTTATTATTCCACACGTGCATATGAGTCTTCCTCCGAGCCTCGTGGTTATTGTAGACTCGAGAACCATAGCAGTTATAGCATGGAACATAAACCTAATTATGAACAGGTAGATAATCAATAACATTTATTATTGCCTCTAGGGCATATCTCCTACAGACTCCCACTTGCACTAGAGTCAATAATCTAGTTAATGCTAATGCACTTTTCACCTGTGGCACACCGGTGTAAATATGTTTCGCATGTGGTATAGCCTGATGTCCAACGGATCTGACAACTTCAGCTCCGTGTGTATCTTTGCGTATCCTCGCGTTTTCACGCTTTCACAAAATTCATATTTTGTGTGGACTTGGCTTCGTATGTATGTGAATCACAGGTCGAACCTGGATTCCTCAGACTGAGTTATGGAGCAACTACCTGCAGTAGTGTCCCATTGACCAAAGCCTTCTTGGAACCATACTAAGTTCATGAAAGAACTATATGATTCAGCATCTTGTTTGTCGCTTTTAAAAGCGGCAACATACTTCGCCTCTGTTATAGAATTCGCCACAGTAACTTGTTTGGAACAATTTCCAACTACCGTGCCACCAAATTGTGTGTTACCCAAAACCCTCAATTTAAATCGAAAATCGCTTGGAGCATGGATGAAGACTGTATCGATGTAACCTTTTACAACGAACTCTTCATGATCTCCGCTTGCGAGAAAACATGTCATCGGTGCTACTATAGTACTCAATGACCCTTTTTCACTGTTGTCCCATGATCAGAACTTTTGATCACTTTGGTATCTGTACTCGCAACAACTTTGGGAGTATTGGACATATCTGGTTGTTTTTACATACCATGGAATACTTGATTAATCCAAACACAAGAGTGTGTGGAATCTCCATCATGTATTTTGCTCATCAGTGTTTTGGGACACCGAGTCTTGCAAAAAACTCTTTCCATGTGACTTCGGCAAGAATCACTTCTTGACGTTTTTAATGCTAAAAGGTTTTAGCATCTTGTCAATATGTATCTTTGCTCAGCCCCATTAGGTAAATCTATCTCCATAGATCATCATGCCTAATATAAAGGCTATTTAGCCCAAGCACTTCATTGAAAAACTATTTTCAAATGAAGTCCTAATTCGTGTCAAGAAATTTATTTCCAATTAACAATGTGTCAAGTGTAACACCCCCAGTGGTTAGCCACAGTAATCCCATTTTCAATAATGCCAAGTCAGCATGTTTAACAGTGCATGATCATCATTTGCATCATAATGCATTTCAACTCCTAACTCAAAATTCAAATTTAGATGAAAGTGAAATATAAAAGTTGTGCAACATAAAAACTAAATTGTTCATTAAATAGCAAATAAATCAGAGACAATTCTAAAATTGAAACCAACATTATTGAAAATGGGTAGGTGGCTTGAACATCCTCAAACAGTGGCTGAAAAACAATATTAATTAACCTTTTATTTAATCTAAAATAGATATGAAAAGATATTTACCCCAAACTAGTTTTTGGTGGTAGGATATATGGTGCTGTGATTTGTGGCCAGCTCTCATATTTTACAAAACTCTAATGGGGGCCACACATTTTGCAAAACAGTAAAGAAAAGAAAAGGCAAAAGAAAAACAAAATAGAAGAAAAAAAAAAAGGAAAACCCCCCCCCCCCCCCCCGCTGGGCCTCAGCCCAGCCGGTGCTCACTCACCAGGCCGGCCCCACTCTGCCACCTATACCCCACACCCGGTAACCCTAGCCCACTACCCCACCACTCGCACCCCCACCCCCCACGATCCCCTTTCCCCCATCCCGAGCGGGATCGAGATCGGGCCAACGCCGGTCGCCGCCGCCCAAGTCCCGCCGTCACTCCCGGTCGCCGCCGACCTTCCGTCGCCCGGATCGTCATCGCCCGTTCTCACCTCCTCCCGACTGGCGCCCAGCGCTCGGCGCCCCCCCACCCCATCGCCGCTCGACGCCGCCGCCACCGGATCGCCCTCGCTGTCGTTCGCTGGGTCACCCGCTACCTCGCCGGCGTCGCCTCCCCACCGGTCTGCGTCGTCCTCATCCCCTCCTCGACACCCGCTGCCTAGTCACTACCCCGTAAGGTGAGGCCCTCGGCCTCCTCTGCTCCGGCTCGCTGCTGCCGCCCGCCTGCTCGCTCGGCCACCCCGTCGTCTGCCCGCTCGACGCCGTCCCGCTCGCGTAGCCACTGCCCCGCTGAGTCGCTCGCCGTCGCCGTCGCGCGATCGCGCCCGCCCCCGTGCCGCTGCTCGCCGCGCCGTGACCTCGCCAGCGCCGCTGCCGCTCGCCTCGCTTGCCCTGCTCCGTCGCCTGACCCCGCCACTCGCGCCCGCGCTCGCTGCGCCTCCCCTCGCGCCCGCCCGGCCGGCCTCGCCCCGCCGCGCTCCGGCCTTGGCCTCGCCTCTGGTGCACGTGCGCGCGCTGGCCCCGACGTGTCCGGTGCCCGAACAGACACGGCCCGGACGTGTCCGCCCCGGCCCTATGACAGCCGGGGCCCACGCCCCAGTATTTAAAAAAAAATAAAAGAAAAGAAAATAAAAATAGTTAATAAAATAAATAATTAGTTAATTAATTAATTAATTAGTAAATTAATTAAGTTAATTAATTATGTTTAATTAGTCTAATTAATTAGTTAGTTTAATTAATCAGTAATTAATTAGCTAAACCCTAATTAAACCTAACAGAGTATGACAGGTGGGACCCACTGGTCCTGACGTCATGCTGACGTCAGCAAGACACTGTTTATGATAATGTTGTTTTAATTAATTAAATAAATTCCAAAAATTAATAAAAACTTTAGAAAATCATATTAAATAATCCGCAACTCTGATGAAAAAACTTTGTACATGAAAGTTGCTCAGAACGACGAGACGAATCCGAATATGCGGTCCGTTCGTCCGCCACACGTCCCTAACTATTCGAACCTGTAACCGTCCCTCTCCGGTCATCTATCTGACAAATGTCCGGAACCGAGAAAACATTCCCGGATGGATTCCCCCTTCCTCGGTGACGTGCAACCATACGTTAGGACACACGCGGCACTGCATATTGTCATGCCGTACTTTGCGTTGCTCATGTTTGCTTAGTATTTACTGTTTCCTCCCCCTCTTCTCTCTCGGTAGCCCCCGACACCGACGTCGTCCCCGAGGCCGACGCAGCTCCGGAGCCCGAAGACACCATTGACAACCTTGCCCTTGCCGCCGAGCAACCAGGCAAGCCCCCCCCTTTTGATCATCCCGATATCGCCCATTCTAATTTCCCATGCTTGCATTAGAATTGCTGCTGCTACTGCTTTACCTATTCTGATGCATAGCCTGTTTATTGTAGCCTGCTGTTGATAATTACCTGCATATCCTAAACTGCTTAGTTTAGGCTGGGTAGAGACCTATCAGTGACCCCACTTATCCCGACTGCCGCGCTGGATCGTCAGAAGACCCGATCAACGGGATTGAAGACCAGGCCCTGACACCGCACATCACCCCCCTAGTTGTAACGACACTACAGCGTTACTATCGAGTGCCGAGGGTGAAGCCTCATGTAGCACTTCTGATGTTAACTCTGTAGAGTAGCTATTCGGTCGTGGTCATCGAGGGTGATTCCTCCTTCACCACTTCCGGTAACGACGCTGTCGTACAACACCTCAAGTGTGAACCCATCGAGGGTGAATCCTCCGAGTTCACCTTGACAGACACATCGAGTAGGAATCCAACGAGGGTGATACCTCGGATTCCCCTGATGTTATGGACACACGGATACTTGGACTTTACACTGTTACTTGGATAGGCGGGTCGACCCTGAGGGGTACCCACGTGCGCCTAAGTGGCGAGTGTTGTGAAGACGGGTGCCAGTGTGGTGCCCGAGTGGTGAATACGAGGCGCGGCCGGGCATTCTTAACCCTTGCAGCAAGTCCTCGAGACGGGGCGACGGGGTCACATCTTTCGTGAGTCTCTGCTCGTTACCGCAAGCCCTAGTCCATGAACGATTTGGATATTTGATCCGAGCAGGCCTCTGGCCTGATAGCACTAACCATCACGTGGGCATAGTATGGGCGTTCTGCATCGTAGCATCAGCCGACAGTTCTGTCAGACGTCCAGTTCAGCATTGTGGCACGGTCGGATCGTACCGACCCTCCGAGGCGGTGCTGGTATCCACCCTGCACACAACGACCCGGAGTGCACAGGGCGATGGCCCAAGACCCCTGAGTGCTTAGGATGTAGACCGGCGGGGACCTCTCTGCTGAGCTTTAGGTAGGGCTGCGGTGTGTCGTTTGGCCGAGGCCGGGCATGACCCAGGAAAGTGTGTCCGGCCGGAGTTAATCGAGCGTGTTGGGTAAGTTGGTGCACCCCTGCAGGGAAGAACACTTCTATCGATAGCCGGTCCTACGGTAAAGGACACTCGGAGTTGTATCCTGATTGATACAATTTAGAATTGGATACTTGGATACTATGGCTCTGGGATTGCTTCTCGCAGGGAGTCGAGAAGGGATCTCAGGACGAGGTTGATGACTGTATGGCTCTGGGATTGCTTTCTCGCAGGGAGTCGAGAAAGGATCTCTGGGTGAGGTTGAGACTTAATGATACTACTACATTATATTGTACTGTTCTACTCTCTTCTACTGCTGCAAGACCTCTGAAGATGCTAGTCTTCGATAGGACTAGGCCTTCTCTCTATTCTTGCATTTTTTCAGCCCAGTCCACATATACAGCCTCCCCTTGAAAATGTTGCATATGTAGTGTAGATCCTTGCTTGCTGAGTACTTCTGAGTACTCACGGTTGCTTTGTTTTCCTTTTCTCCCCATATCAGTTTATCGTGACCAAGATGACGGAGCCCCTGAGACAGCTGCCCTGCCGACGATCGCTACTACTACTACCCAGAGGATGGATTCTGCTATGAGTAGACTGACGACCAGGAGTAGGATCGGAGGGTCCCAGGCAGGAGGCCTACGCCTTTCGATCGTAATGTTTTATTTTGCCCCGCCTTTCTAAAGGCCTTTCTGTTTCTGTTTCATATCTGTACACAGATATCTGATGCTTCCGCTGACGCTTGTTCGCAAGCTTATGTATTCGAGCCCTCGAGGCCCCTGGCTTGTAATATAAAGCTTGTATGACTTTATTCATGTATTAGAGTTGTGTTGTGATATCTTCCCGTGAGTCCTTAGGCTTGATCGTGTGCATTTGCGTGTATGATTAGTGCACGATTGGGCCGGGGGCGTCACAAGTTGGTATCAGAGCCGACTGACTGTAGGAAACCCCCTTTCCAACTCCTTGGCCGAAGTTGAGTCTAGTGGTCCAAAACTATTTTACTAACTTGGCTGTGTGGCTTACGGGCCCACGTCGCCAATTGGGTAGTATTAGGATTTTTTACTCCTCGACCTTTACTCTGGGACTCTGATCTCTCTTCCTTTCGGGTTAACTAAAGTTAATAACGCCGACACTTAGGATCTCATAATTCTCGTCCACCCGGAGAGCTGGATATCTGTGCGATTTCCCTGACATTGATCTGATTAGTCTGATAATCATTTTCCTTTCCATTGTTTTGTTTAACCTTTCTCTCCGAGATCGGTTATACTTCTCCTTGTCTTTTGACAATCATGAGTTTCCTCTGTTTCAGATGGATCGTTTGTTTCCACCACACCCTGCGACGCAGCTACCAACTGTTCGAGCAGGGATACATCCAGAGTACATTCTTTATCCACTGGGGCAGATGTCAATCCGTTACAATACCCCAGTACTGTCTCCTCCAGATACCCGCAAAGACTTCATGATTTATTGTGACGCATCCCGTGAAGGATTAGGCTGTATCCTAATGCAAGAGCTGTAGGAGATATGCCCTAGAGGCAATAATAAATGTTATTGATTATCTCCCTGTTCATAATTAGGTTTATGTTCCATGCTATAACTGCAATGATTCTCGAGTCTACAAATAAAACGAGGCTTGGAGGGAAACTCATGTGCACGTGTGGGATAATAAACGGTAAAATGTATTCCTAGTCAAGCCTCTATGACTGGCTCAAGTATTACATGATGATCCTGTTTTCCTGATCATGGGCATGACTATGCCGGCAATTTTGAGGGCACAATTGTTAGCAGAACATTTGTGTTGAATCGACCCAAATTGATGTTATGCTATGAGATTCTTTCGTCACAAGTTAATGGTTAATAACACAGAGATGGTTAGCGTTTGCATAATTCCTCAGACCATGAGAGTATCGAGTTTCTTCATGCTTGATTCATGAACTTTGGGGTTTGTTAAACGTCATCCGTAACTGGATGGCTATTACGGCGGCTTACGGGTTCATGGGAAAGTATGTCAAGTAACTTGATAGTTCAAGATTGGGATTTGCTCCTCCGACGATGGAGAGATATCTCTGGGCCCTCTCGGTGTTACGGTATCCATCATCGTCTGGCCAGACACAGGGTGATTTGATCACAGGGATGCCGGAACACAGTAACGAGAAAAGAGAACAATACCGGTAACGAGGTAACTAGCAAAGTGGACAAGTTGTTGATCCACGGGAATGCCAACATGTCTCACCTCGGGTATTTGTAACATATCGCGAAGCAATAGGAATAGCACACGGCAACTGGAGGTTCACTCGAATATTCATTCGTGTGGGTATAGGGGTCAATATGGGTGTCCATGGCTCCGATGTTGATCATTGATCGGAAGGGGTTCCAGGTCATGTCTATACTTCACCGAACCTATAGGGTCACACGCTTAAGGGTCATCTATCTGCTGAATACTGGGCAGGGAGTCTGAGAGAAAATCACCGAAAAAGTTTCGGACACCGAAAAGTTTCGGACAGCGGAAAAGTTCCGCAGAGAGAGGTCACCGGATGAGTTCCGGTGAAACTGAAAAGTTGTTTCAGGGGATACCATTAAGTCAAAATGGTTTCGGCACATGCCTGATAATTCTTGGAGGATGCCAGAATCATTATGGAAACTTCTGGGAATTTTCTGGAAGAAAAACCGGAAATGTTCCGGGGCTGCCGGAACCGCTTCAGATGCTTTTCGCAGATGAAATCACTAAACTGGAATTGTTCCAGAACGCGTTGAAAATTATTTTAGTGGGTACTGGAAATGTTCTAAGCCCACATAAATATTTTCAGTTCAAACGGACGCTGAAAAATGTCGTCGTGAATAGTGAAAGTGCTTTTTGGAATTTTTTGGAAAACCACCTTTTAGGGCTTTTGCTAAAGGCTTCTAGAAGGTGATGTGGATGGATGAGAGCCCCCTTTGGGGGGGACCCCTAGGGGGTGGCCGGCCGCATGTGGTGCTCCTCCTTGGAGCTCCACATGTCCTTTGGTTTCTCTCTTATGCCCTTGGAAAGAGTTTCCTTCATGGGTATTTTGGTATTTCTTGAATGCCCATCCTACCCCTTGGTTTTCCTATATAAGGAGGAGAGGGGGCTGCTCAATCCTTCATCCCTTCTCACATACAAGTGCCATGCAATGATCTGGCTTCTCTCTCCCTCCCACAAAAAGAGTTTCGTAGAGCCGAAAGGCTGTCTGGGTTCCGGTGGGAACTAGTTCTGGACGGCGAAGCCCTGCCGGATAGATGACACCGTATGTGTGCAACTCTGTAGAGAGGTCGTAGTTTCGATCTTAGTGCCCGAGGGGCTGTTCGAGAGTGCCTCCCGAAGGGCTGTCCAAGTGACGGTCCGAGTTCTGTGAGTCCTCCGGAAGGGCTGTCCGAGTGACCGTTCGAGTTTCGAAGGTCCTCCCGAAGGGCTGTCCGCGACACCGTCCGGGGGACTGTTCGACCGCCTCCCGGAGGGCTGTCTGAAGGGAAGACGAGGGGATACATCCTCGCGGTTGGGAGGTTGTAAATCCTAGCTGCGGGGATCTGCACCGCCGATCGTCATCGACTCTACTTCCGCTGCGCTACGAGTCGGTAACGAAAATGATCAAACCTTATATGCAGTCTCCATAGTGGTCCTGGGCTGGTGCGTAGGTCGGATATTTTTGTTTTCTGCTGCGTTACCCTACAAGAGCGTAAAGTGATTGCTTACGGCTCTCGTCAGTTGCGCCCACATGAAGAGAATTATCCGGTACATGATCTAGAACTAGCTGCTGTGATCTATGCATTGCAGTTGTGGCGACATTACCTTCTCGGTAATCGTTGCGAGATCTACACGGATCATAAAAGTCTGAAGTACTTGTTCACTCAACCATCTCTAAACCTCCGTCAGGAAAGATGGATGGAGGCCATTGCGGACTATGATTTGGGTATATGCTATACCCCTGGCAAGGCTAACGTGATGGCTGATGCCTTAAGCCGCAAGTCCTATTGCGACAACCTCATGGTTAGGCGAGCTCAATCTTGTATTTTTGAAGAACTATGCAAGCTGAATCTCCGTATTGTTCCACATGGTTCTCTTAATAACCTTGTGATACAACCAGATCTCGAGAAAGCTGTTAAGAATGCGCAGGCTAAAGATGCTGAAATTGATTTGATGAAGAAAGACCTTCACCTTGCAAAGTACAGGGATTTCTCGCTGTCTGAAGATGGAACCTTGTATTTCAGAAACCGCATTGTCGTAACTTGCTTCGAGCTCATGACTGACAAGGTCATGAAGGAGGCACATGATACCCCGCTATCTATTCATCCGGGTAGCACCAACATGTATCGTGATCTCCGTCAAAGGTACTGGTGGTCTAAAATGAAGCAGGATATTGCTCGATATGTTGCTGAATGTGATGTGTGTCGTCGCGTTAAAGCAGAACATCAGAAGCCAGCTAGAATTCTGCAACCACTTCCTATTCCTCTATGGAAATGGGATAAGGTTCAGATGGATTTCGTTATAGGACTTCCCAGGTCACAGAAGGGTCACGATGCTATTCTTGTCGTCGTCGACCAACTCTCTAAAGTTGCACACTTTCTGCCTGTCAAGGAGACGATCACTGCTAGTCAGTTAGCAGAGTTGTATATCTCCAGAATTGTATCACTCCACGGTATTCCGAAGGAGATCAGTTCGGACCGTGGCGGTCTTTTCACTTCCAAATTCTGGGAAAGATTTCAAACAGCTATGGGAACTCATATCACCTGGAGTTCAGCTTATCACCCCCAATCCCAAGGCCAAGTTGAACGAGTTAATCAAGTGCTTGAAGACATGTTGCGAGCTTGTGTTATATCGTTTGGCAAGAAGTGGGAAGAATCTCTTCCGTATGCCGAGTTCTCCTATAACAACAGCTATCAAGCCAGCTTGAAAATGGCCCCCTTCGAAGTACTCTATGGACGTAAGTGTCGAACCCCTCTGAATTGGTCAGAAACTGGGGAACGACCGCTCGTGGGTCCGGATATTATTCAACAAGCCGAAGAACAAGTTCGTATTGTCTGGGAAAATCTCAAGGCGGCTCAGGACCGCCAGAAGAGCAACTATGATCGCAAACGATGGGGTTTGACTTATCAACCTGGTGATCAAGCTTATCTGCGAGTCACCCCGATGAAAGGCACTCACCGTTTTGGAATCAAGGGCAAGCTAGCTCCACGCTACATTGGTCCTTTCCGCATTATTACTAGACGTGGTCAGGTGGCGTATAAATTGGAATTGCCGCCGCAATTCTCTCATATCCACGACGTCTTCCATGTGTCGCAACTTCGTCAATGCTTCAAGGAATCTCCGCACCGAGCTGTGGATCACGAGGTGCTCGAATTGCAAGATGACCTATCTTATAAGGAGCATCCGATCCGCATTCTCGATGAAGCTGAACGTCGGACCCGTCAGAAGGTTACCAAGTTCCTCAAAGTGCAGTGGTCAAATCATACTGAAGATGAAGCCACTTGGGAACGCGAGGATAATCTTCGTGCGGAATACCCCGAACTTTTTCCTTCTACCTCTTAATTCTCGGGACGAGAATTCTTATTAGTAGAGGAGATTTGTAACACCCCCAGTGGTTAGCCACAGTAATCCCATTTTCAATAATGCCAAGTCAGCATGTTTAACAGTGCATGATCATCATTTGCATCATAATGCATTTCAACTCCTAACTCAAAATTCAAATTTAGATGAAAGTGAAATATAAAAGTTGTGCAACATAAAAACTAAATTGTTCATTAAATAGCAAATAAATCAGAGACAATTCTAAAATTGAAACCAACATTATTGAAAATGGGTAGGTGGCTTGAACATCCTCAAACAGTGGCTGAAAAACAATATTAATTAACCTTTTATTTAATCTAAAATAGATATGAAAAGATATTTACCTCAAACTAGTTTTTGGTGGTAGGATATATGGTGCTGTGATTAGTGGGCCAGCTCTCATATTTTACAAAACTCTAATGGGGGCCACACATTTTGCAAAACAGTAAAGAAAAAGAAAAGGCAAAAGAAAAACAAAATAGAAGAAAAAAAAAGGACCCCCCCCCCCCGCTGGGCCTCAGCCCAGCCGGTCGCTCACCAGGCCGGCACCATCTGCCACCTATACCCCACCCGGTAACCTAGCCGACTACCCCACCATCGCACCCCACCCCCCACGATCCCCTTTCCCCCATCCCGAGCGGGATCGAGATCGGGCCAACGCCCGGTCGCCGGCGCCCACGTCCCGCCGTCACTCCCCGGTCGCCGCCGACCTTCCCGTCGCCCGGATCGTCATCGCCCCGTTCTCACCTCCTCCCGACTGGCGCCCAGCGCTCGGCGCCCCCCCACCCCATCGCCGCTCGACGCCGCCACCACCGGATCGCCCTCGCTGTCGTTCGCCGGGTCACCCGCTACCTCGCCGGCGTCGCCTCCCCACCGGTCTGCGTCGTCCTCATCCCCTCCTCGACACCCGCTGCCTAGTCCCTACCCCGTACGGTGAGGCCCTCGGCCTCCTCTGCTCCGGCTCGCTGCTGCCGCCCGCCTGCTCGCTCGGCCGCCCCGTCGTCTGCCCGCTCGACGCCGTCCCGCTCGTGTAGCCACTGCCCCGCTGAGTCGCTCGCCGTCGCCGTCGCGCGATCGCGCCCGCCCCCGTGCCGCTGCTCGCCGCGCCGTGACCTCGCCAGCGCCGCTGCCGCTCTCCTCGCTTGCCCTGCTCCGTCGCCTGACCCCGCCACTCGCGCCCGCGCTCGCTGCGCCTCCCCTCGCGCCCGCCCGGCCGGCCTCGCCGCGCCGCGCTCCGGCCTTGGCCTCGCCTTTGGTGTACGCGCGCGCGCTGGCCCGGACGTGTCCGGTGCCCGAACAGACACGGCCCGGACGTGTCCGCCCCGGCCCTATGACAGCCGGGGCCCACGCCCCAGTATTTAAAAAAAATAAAATAAAAGAAAATAAAAATAGTTAATAAAATAAATAATTAGTTAATTAATTAATTAATTAGTAAATTAATTAAGTTAATTAATTATGTTTAATTAGTCTAATTAATTAGTTAGTTTAATTAATCAGTAATTAATTAGCTAAACCCTAATTAAACCTAACAGAGTATGACAGGTGGGACCCACTGGTCCTGACGTCATGCTGACGTCAGCAAGACACTGTTTATGATAATGTTGTTTTAATTAATTAAATAAATTCCAAAAATTAATAAAAACTTTAGAAAATCATATTAAATAATCCGCAACTCCGATGAAAAAACTTTGTACATGAAAGTTGCTCAGAACGACGAGACGAATCCGAATATGCGGTCCGTTCGTCCGCCACACGTCCCTAACTATTCGAACCTGTAACCGTCCCTCTCCGGTCATCTATCTGACAAATGTCCGGAACCGAGAAAACATTCCCGGATGGATTCCCCCTTCCTCGGTGACGTGCAACCATACGTTAGGACACACGCGGCACTGCATATTGTCATGCCGTACTTTGCGTTGCTCATGTTTGCTTAGTATTTACTGTTTCCTCCCCCTCTTCTCTCTCGGTAGCCCCCGACACCGACGTCGTCCCCGAGGCCGACGCAGCTCCGGAGCCCGAAGACACCATTGACAACCTTGCCCTTGCCGCCGAGCAACCAGGCAAGCCCCCCCCTTTTGATCATCCCGATATCGCCCATTCTAATTTCCCATGCTTGCATTAGAATTGCTGCTGCTACTGCTTTACCTATTCTGATGCATAGCCTGTTTATTGTAGCCTGCTGTTGATAATTACCTGCATATCCTAAACTGCTTAGTTTAGGCTGGGTAGAGACCTATCAGTGACCCCACTTATCCCGACTGCCGCGCTGGATCGTCAGAAGACCCGATCAACGGGATTGAAGACCAGGCCCTGACACCGCACATCACCCCCCTAGTTGTAACGACACTGCAGCGTTACTATCGAGTGCCGAGGGTGAAGCCTCATGTAGCACTTCTGATGTTAACTCTGTAGAGTAGCTATTCGGTCGTGGTCATCGAGGGTGATTCCTCCTTCACCACTTCCGGTAACGACGCTGTCGTACAACACCTCAAGTGTGAACCCATCGAGGGTGAATCCTCCGAGTTCACCTTGACAGACACATCGAGTAGGAATCCAACGAGGGTGATACCTCGGATTCCCCTGATGTTATGGACACACGGATACTTGGACTTTACACTGTTACTTGGATAGGCGGGTCGACCCTGAGGGGTACCCGCGTGCGCCTAAGTGGCGAGTGTTGTGAAGACGGGTGCCAGTGTGGTGCTCGAGTTGTGAATACGAGGCGCGGCCGGGCATTCTTAACCCTTGCAGCAAGTCCTCGAGATGGGGCGACGGGGTCACATCTTTCGTGAGTCTCTGCTCGTTACCGCAAGCCCTAGTCCATTAACGATTTGGATATTTGATCCGAGCAGGCCTCTGGCCTGATAGCACTAACCATCACGTGGGCATAGTATGGGCGTTCTGCATCGTAGCATCAGCCGACAGTTCTGTCAGACGTCCAGTTCAGCATTGTGGCACGGTCGGATCGTACCGACCCTCCGAGGCGGTGCTGGTATCCACCCTGCACACAACGACCCGGAGTGCACAAGGCGATGGCCCAAGACCCCTGAGTGCTTAGGATGTAGACCGGCGGGGACCTCTCTGCTAAGCTTTAGGTAGGGCTGCGGTGTGTCGTTTGGCCGAGGCCGGGCATGACCCAGGAAAGTGTGTCCGGCCGGAGTTAATCGAGCGTGTTGGGTAAGTTGGTGCACCCCTGCAGGGAAGAACACTTCTATCGATAGCCGGTCCTACAGTAAAGGACACTCGGAGTTGTATCCTGATTGATACAATTTAGAATTGGATACTTGGATACTATGGCTCTGGGATTGCTTCTCGCAGGGAGTCGAGAAGGGATCTCAGGACGAGGTTGATGACTGTATGGCTCTGGGATTGCTTTCTCGCAGGGAGTCGAGAAAGGATCTCTGGGTGAGGTTGAGACTTAATGATACTACTACATTATATTGTACTGTTCTACTCTCTTCTACTGCTGCAAGACCTCTGAAGATGCTAGTCTTCGATAGGACTAGGCCTTCTCTCTATTCTTGCATTTCTGCAGCCCAGTCCACATATACAGCCTCCCCTTGAAAATGTTGCATATGTACTGTAGATCCTTGCTTGCTGAGTACTTCTGAGTACTCACGGTTGCTTTGTTTTCCTTTTCTCCCCATATCAGTTTATCGTGACCAAGATGACGGAGCCCCTGAGACAGCTGCCCTGCCGACGATCGCTACTACTACTACCCAGAGGATGGATTCTGGTATGAGTAGACTGACGACCAGGAGTAGGATCGGAGGGTCCCAGGCAGGAGGCCTACGCCTTTCGATCGTAATGTTTTATTTTGCCCCGCCTTTCTAAAGGCCTTTCTGTTTCTGTTTCATATCTGTACACAGATATCTGATGCTTCCGCTGACGCTTTTTCGCAAGCTTATGTATTCGAGCCCTCGAGGCCCCTGGCTTGTAATATAAAGCTTGTATGACTTTATTCATGTATTAGAGTTGTGTTGTGATATCTTCCCGTGAGTCCTTAGGCTTGATCGTGTGCATTTGCATGTATGATTAGTGCACGATTGGGCCGGGGGCGTCACATCAAGCACACAACGTTTTTTTTAGAAATTTTATTATGCTCCCACTTACTTTCTTGAATCATAAGCATCTTCGTTACCCATTGATGAAGTCAAACCCCTTTGACTATTTCATCAAAACACGAAGATTCCAACTCCATTTTGCTCTCTTCTGTCCATTGCTGGAACTCTGAAGTTTGCATACTTACTAGCATCCTCTGGATTGACAAAATACCTTGGACTGTAACACATGCAAGTCCTTGGTTTCATTTCCATCAGATGGAAATCCTATTGCTATCCATGTTTCATATCTCATGATTGAAATATGTATTAATTGCTAGTTCAACCCGAACCGACTTTAAGCATCGCTACGATGAAACAACCTCATCGTAGTCAACTCCTTGAACTTGTTATTGCAACAAGTCAAGCTTTATGGATAAAACATTTTTATCCGTATCAGTTTTAAGTTCCATAAATATTTGTTAGACTCTAAGTCTTCCGAAAGGTGTATCAAGGTTTTAATCTTGAATCACTTATATGGAAACTAACTCGGGTTGTATTGGCATTTAGCCAATTCCGGAGTCAGGGCCCATCAACGCTTCCTTGTGTATTGTAGGTATATTGTTGTCTAACAACAATATCTCATTTGCGCACCTGAGAGGTTTGCACGAGCTTTTGCCTACGTGGTTCAGCTGCAAGTTCGACCGAAGTCCATACATTTTATTATAGAGACTTCCGTATCAGTCGCAGTAGGAAAACCTGGAATTACTTCCAAGGTCTCTTTCCTTTGATCTGATGACGAAGATACTGTTTATCTCGTCGAGTTGCACTATTCTCCCACTCACCTTTTTGAAAGAACCATTTTCTTCAAAAAGCATACCGTTCTTAGTGGCAAACCTATTTGCCTCGGCATAGTGAGGGAGGAATACCCAACATTTTGGGATAACCTACAAAGTAGCACTTGTCTGATTTGGAATAGGTTTGTAACCTTTTACACAAGCCCCATATTCCAAATGTTAAGAAAAGATATAACATGGTTGGGCGTACCATACCATGGTGTCATTTCAACAGACCCGATGGAGCTCTTTTCAGTGTAAAAGCCACAGTCTCTAAAGCATCACCTTTTAAAAGGGATAATGGCAAAATTATTTATGTCATCTTTGATCTTACCATGTCATAAATGGTTCGATTACATCTTCACGGACTTTCCACTTGCAGTGGTGTTCCGGGAGGTGCATGTTATGAAACCCCTTTCACAACTCATCAGACATTCGCTAAACTTGTAACTCAAATATTCCTTTCTGTAATCGAATTGTAGAAACATAATTTTCTTGTTACAATAACTTCTACTTCATATTTGAAAACCTTTCGAATGATTTCAAAAGATCCAGACTTACGTCTCATCAAGTAAATATCCACATATCTACTTGAGTCATTTCTGAAGATAGATAAATCCACTACTTGCAATAACATTTATTGAACTACATACATCAAAATGTATGATCACCAATAAGTTCTTTGCTCGTTCCTTATGGCCTGTGAACGGTATATCAGTCACTTCTCTTTTCGGAGGAAATTTGCAAGTGTCAGATGATTCAAAATCAAACGACTTCAAAATCCATCATAATGGAATTTATCCATGCGGGTTTCTCCAATGTGACTAAATGTAGTGCCACACTTATGTGGTATTCTCTTAGTCTTACGACATTTAGCGTCAGTGTTATGGATGTATCATATTACCATCAATATTCATAACATACATCCCATCGAGAATGGAAGCACGACCCTTCATGTTATTCATAATACTGAACAACAATTGTTCTTTTATGAACAACCCTTTTGCAACAAACATTTTGCAATGGGCTAGAGTGTATGAAACTCTAAAATGAATTATGAAAGTAAATCCAGAGGTAATATATTAATATCATTATTCATAACATACATCTCATTCTCAATGAAAGTATGGCCCTTATGTTATTCATAACTTCGAACATAAAAAGTTCTCTTATGAACAACCTTCTTGCAAGATACCTTATGCAATGGGCTAGTGTTTGTAAAACTCTAAATGAATTATGAAAATAAATGCAGACAGTAATACACCGATAGAAGGTATAGTAACATTTACTATGTTCCCTGTGTATACCTAAACCTCATCCCTGGCTAGTCTTTCAGGCCATAGTAGTTCTTACATCGAGTTGCAACAGAATGCAATCGAGCGGGTATCTTTGTGAGTAATTCACAATACCCAAGAATCAGTGATTAGCAATTTAATCATAATTCCCAAGAACTATATCTTTGACCAGCTTTCTATACATCAAAAACTTGTATAACATTCATACATGAGCTGGATATTCCAGTCTTCTTTCTTATTGCCATTATACTTCTAACAGTTTAACTTTTAGTATTTCTCCTACTCTCAAAAGAAGCATCCAACTCAAGAGTGGCGTTAGCCCCGGACTTCCTAGGCGTGAAAGTTTCACTAACACCCTTCGGACACTTCCTTTCTCTTTAAGTTGTTTGTTTTATTCACCTTTCATCATATGACAGGCGTTCTTCTGGATCCCTCTCTTATCAGTCTAATGCATAGTAAACTCCTTTACTAATAATTTGCAAACAAACATTGCTTTGGATATCTCATATCTTTAAGCCTTTGTCTGTCTCTGAAAATGATTTTCAGATTCCATGAATATCACATAACTATCCAAACTTTCGAAGTTCGGGTCTCATGGAAGCAAATGTATTGCACTTGACTAAAAAACGGAATTCTAGCTTTTGGATCGAAGGACGAGAGTCACATGATCCACAGCATAAGCGAGAGAATACCGAAAGTATGCGATATGACCAAGTCCTTCTCGACACTCTTGAGGACAATCCTCACATTACGTTACCAACCGTAAAGTTTTAACCAGATATTTAACAGCTATTCAATTTTAACAGGGAAGGTGGAAACGCGAGCCATTATTCTACAACTATTTTGCAAATCACACTTAGATGGAGTTCATAATTAATTGCACTGAGAATTAAACAAGTTAATTCAACAGTGTGCTCCCACTCAAATCAATATCTCTCATAATTGATTTGTGAGTGATACAAGACCCACACTTCGATTCAACGCCATTGATGTGGACATCACTGATGACGAGAATTTCAATTGGTAGGCAAACTTGCCGAACACATCTCCATGTGACTCTTGTTCATCTTTCGATGGGTGTGTTCCGAGCTCAGGACGATCCTGCCTGAACGTCAAAAACAACCAAGTGATCTTGCTGCGAGGTCTGACCTCACCCGACTCATTCCTATCGATTCGTTCGTACCCATGTGGACATGGCGCACCCCGAAAAGATACGAATTACAGACGGTGCTACACTTGGGTGAACACTAACTACTTTGATATTTTGAAGTGAGAGATCACCCTAATAAAAAGCGACTACCGCGCAATCAAAAAGGGTGCATCATAAGGGATAAACATCTCAGGCAATTCATAATAGCATGATATGGTATAGCCCTTTCTGACGGAGAAGTCTTGTATTCCTTCGTCTTCGGCATTCACGTCGGTGATCACCTTCGCGAAGATTGCCACCACCTTGTCGATGCAGCAGATAATATTGCTATCTCTATAGCTAATAAAATAATGCATTGCACAAGGTTGACACACAGGTCATTTAAAGTGCAATCATATGGCTCCAGCCATCATGCCGAATCATGACACGCAGGTCATGTTAATCAATTTACATTATATAGTCATCTCATACATAATCAAATTATTATGAGCACCGCTATACCACATCACATGCACATGTAAACCCTCCTGCAAAACCAAGTTAGACGCCTCTAATTGGTTCATGCAAAAAACTAGTTTTTCGTGGCTTCTAAGGTTTCGAAACAAACCGAAGCTACCAACGTCCATCATCAAGTATGATAATTCAAGTCGCTAGATTAACAATGCGGGGTGTATGAAGCACGAGATAATAAAATCTCGAACCCCATACTAAACTTCGTCATACGCATGACCCCCGTGCAGATCATATCTGCATTGCCCTTTTGTCTGCGAAATTTCATCTTTCTTTTTAACTACGGTGGAATTCAATGAACTGTTAGCACTTCGTTGATCAATCAGGATCGCGGATTGCCAGAACATTGAAACTTCACCATACTGTTATCAAGATCACAAATATGCAAATTCCAGGGAAGCAACAAGAACATCGGGTAACAGATTTCATCTGCTACCGCACAAATAATTTTCAGTAATAGAACTCATCTACTACCTAATTATATTGTGCAACACCCATACATCACTATGTATTCTAGATCGCAACCTGCATCTACGCATAGCACGGCTCTTGATGCCACTGTAGGGTAACGCAGCAGAAAACAAAAATTTTCCGACCTACGCACCAGCCCAGGACCACTATGGAGACTGCATACAAGGTTTGATCATTTTCGTTACCGACTCGTAGCGCAACGGAAGTAGAGTCGATGACGATCGGCGGTGCAGATCCCCGCAGCTAGGATTTACAACCTCCCAACCGCGAGGATGTATACCCTCATCCGCCACTCAGACAGCCCTCCGGGAGGCGGTCGGACAGTCCCCCGGACGGTGTCGCGGACAGCCCTTCAGGAGGACTCACAGAACTCGGACCGTCACATGGACAGCCCTTCGGGAGGCACTCTCGAACAGCCCCTCGGGCACTAAGATCAAAACTACGACCTCTCTACAGAGTTGCACACATACGGTGTCATCTATCCGGCAGGGCTTCGCCGTCCAGAACTAGTTCCCACCGGAACCTAGACAGCCTTTCGGCTCTACGAAACTCTTTTCGTGGGAGGGAGAGAGAAGCCAGATCATTGCATGGCATGAGTATGAGAGCAAGGGATGAGTGTGGAGGGCTGCCCCTCCACCTCTATTTATAGGAAATCCCAAGGGGTAGGGTGGTTTTACAATAAAACCCAAAAGTACATGAATGAAGTCCTTCCACCAAGGGCATAGAAGTGAAACCAAGGAACAGGAGGGGCTCCATGGTGGAGCCCCAAGTGTGGCCGGCCACACCCCTTGGGGGGGCCCCAAGAGGGCCTCCCAATCCATCCATGTCATCCCTAGATCTTTTGGGATAAAGCCCAAACAAGTGGCTTTCCAAAAAGTAACCCAAAAAACACTTTCACTATTCACGATGACATTTTTCAGCGTCCGTTCGAACTGAAAATATTTATGTGGGCTTAGAACATTTCCAGTACCCACCATAATAATTTTCAACGCGTTCTGGAACAATTCCAGTTTAGTGATTTCATCTGCGAAAAGCATCTGAAGCGGTTCCGGCAGCTCCGGAACATTTCCGGTTTTCATCTCCGAAAATTCCAGAAAGTTTCCAGAATGATTCTGGCATCCTCCAAGAATTATCAGGCATGTGCCGAAACCAATTTGACTTTATGGTATCCTCTGAAACAACTTTTCAGTTTCACCGGAACTCATCCGGTGACCTCTCTCTGCGGAACTTTTCCGCTGTCCGAAACTTTTTCGGTGATTTTCTCTCAGACTCCCTGTCTAGTATTCAGCAGATAGATGACCCTTAAGCGTGTGACCCTATAGGTTCGGTGAAGTATAGACATGACACGGAACCCTTTCCGATCAATGATCAACATCGGAGCCGTGGACACCCATATTGACCCCTATACCCACACAAATGAATATTCGAGTGAACCTCCAGTTGCCGTGTGCTATTCCTGTTGCTTCGCGATATGTTACAAATACCCAAGGTGAGACATGATGGCATCCCCGTGGGTCAACAACTTGTCCACTATGCCAGTTACCTCGTTACCGGTATTTGTTCTCTTTTCTCGTTACCGTGTTCCGGCATCCCCGTGATCAAATCACAAAGTGTCTGGCCAGACGATGATGGATACCGTAACACCGAGAGGGCCCAGAGATATCTCTCCATCATCGGAGGAGCAAATCCCAATCTTGAGCTATCAAGTTACTTGACATACTTTTCCATGAACCCGTAAGCCGCCGTAATAGCCACCCATTTACGGATGACGTTTAACAAACCCCAAAGTTCATGAAGCAAGCATGAAGAAACTCGATACTCTCATGGTCTAAGGAATCATGCAAACGTTAACCATCTCTGTGTTATTAACCATTAACTTGTGACGAAAGTAACTCATAGCATAACATCAATCGGGTCGATTCAACACAAATGTTCTTCTAACATTGTGCCCTCAAAGTTGCTGGCATAGACATGCCCATGATCAGGAAAACAGGACCATCATGCAACACTTGAGCTAGTCTCAGAGGCCAGACTAGGAATACATTTTACCGTTTATTATTCCACACGTGCATATGAGTCTTCCTCCGAGCCTCGTGGTTATTGTAGACTCGAGAACCATAACAGTTATAGCATGAAACATAAACCTAATTATGAACAGGGAGATAATCAATAACATTTATTATTGCCTCTAGGGCATATCTCCTACACCATCGCCACCGCAACTTCTTCTTGCACCTCCATCGCCACCGCTTCTTGTTCCTCCTCCACCGCCACCATAGTCCTTGTCGGGAAGTACGCCGCGACACGATGGTCGTGAGGACGCCTGTACTCTCTGTACTTGGCCTACCTTGACCTCTGTCAAGCGTCGCCGGAGTGGGCCTAATTCATGGCCCAGCGAAGGATGTCGACTGACATAGCGCCCTTTGCTGGGTCAAGAATCATCGTCTTCAACTCCTCGGCGTCGCCTTCTTCACCACAGCCTCTGACTCTTTGTGTATGTCTGCCATGCTGCTGAAGTTCGAGCAGACTTCCATGGTGTTCTCGAACTTGGTGCGGTCACCGAGCGAGCACCCGAGGAAGAAAGCTCTCCATCCAATGCCCCAAGGGAAGGGGTTGGGGATGGGGTTGGAGTTGCTGCTGGAGGTCATGGCAATGGATAGGTGGAACAGTGAGAGACAGAGAGATAACTGAGTGAGATGGTGGGTAAGTAGTGACTGTGAGGATGGGTAAATAAAGGGGTTATGGACGATAGGTTTTAATGGCGATCAACCTTGGAACTTTGTGCGCTCTTCACAATGCAGATCGACACTGAGAACAAGGGCAAGGAGGTGGTGCCGCCCATGGAGGTTGTGCCGACCACGCCTGAGGAGGTGGCCATGGATGATGACATGGTGCTGGAGGAGCCCCCTAGCGGCAAGCGCCGTAACTACGACCACTACCATGAGGAGGGAGGTCCAACCCACTTCTGCAAGGTGATCCTTGCCCCTCAGCTTGAGTGCATCCCGATGCCCCTGGACTTCACCAAGCACTTCCCGGCCGTGCTGACAAAGTTCAAGCTTAGGACGAACACCGACTGCCCATGGAGGGTCACTGTCCTGCTGATGGGCGGCAAGGTCGCCCTCGATCAGGGTTGGGACCCCTTTGCCGTCGTCCATCATACCAGGATCGGCTACATGGTGACATTCAAGCTGCTCACTCCCGACACGCTCAAGGTCATCATCTTCAACGATGACGGCATTGAAGTGGTGACCAAGTGCGGGAGGCACGACGATGCCTTCGCCGTGAACATCTAGGACATGCCTTCCTATGCTCCAGATGGTTTAGTTTCTTATCGTACTGCTTTGCATTTGAACTGATATGTTTAAGTGTGGCACTGTATTTTAAAACTGCGGCTTGCTATTGTTTACAACTATCTTTCTGTTGTGTATGTATGATTTATTCTTCACGCCGTTGTGTGCAGATAACCTCACCACCATGCTGAAGAGTTTACCAGATAACATGTGTTGCATGGATCCAAACACCGTGTAGTTGCGTGAGCCGAGCCAACGTGGGCAACCAAACTCTATGACAAAATTGCTCCCTTAATGCAAGAGGACTAGATGCGGGCAACCAAACGAAGTGCAGATGTTACTTTTCTGCCTGTTTTTATCTCAGCCAGGCTTCATTGAGCCAGGATCCACGGGCCAGGCTTGTAGGCTACCAAACACGTCCCTAGTAGCTCCACCCATTCAAAGAAAAGTACACGGAGAGATTTTATATCTCTCGTGTGACTTTTTCACCTATCTGCTAAGCGCATAACATAAGCACATGCAAAAGTATCAATATTGTGTACGCAAATGTTTTTAAATTCAGGCAAGTGTGTCCAGAATTTTGCGCAGGTCAAAGGTTATCACATTGTATCGACTATGGAGATTGCATATGATATCAGATTAAGGTGGTTAAAAAAGCTAAGTTGTTTCTTTCTACGAGGCAAAAAACTTTCATGCTGAAAAGTTTTCATTTTGAAGCCACCTTGAGGACGAAACCCTGCACGTCTTAATAACATATGCACTCAAGTAGGATAACTTCATTTATTTGAATACCAAGGCAACATAGAAAAAATGGCTAGTGTTTTGTCTCTCCACATGAGTCCCATGACAAGGGTTCAAATCGCATAGGTAGCACATACTTTTCTTTCACATTTTTCAAAATAAAACATGACAGACGGGGTCCACTTTTTAATTAGAATAATTTCAAGTAAACATGCTTCTTGTTTATTTTTCACGGAAATGCACATGTAGTGCGATTGGACATACTACAAAAAAATTGAGGTGCAAAGTTATCACTCATATAACACTAGCCCAGTAGTAAACCTCTCTCCCTCCACATGAGGCCCATGGCCAGGATTCAGGTCTCATTAATAGCACCTATTTCTCCTTTGGATGTTTTAAAATAAGACATGACATGTGTGGTCTGCTTCTTAATTAGACTAGTTTCAAGGTAAGGCGTTTTCTGTTTTATTTATTTCACTTAAATGTGCATGTAGTGCCATTCTACATACTTCATGAAAATTGAGCTACAAAGTATTACCACTAATCAAACACTAGCCTAGCGGCAAAACTTGGAGTCCAACATGTACAAATGTGCGAGTTCATGGGTTTGAATCTCATAAACCAATTTTTTTGTATTTATATATTTCGTTCACTAACCAGTCCAAGATTTTTGGTGACACTTAAAATCTTCACCGGACATGCACATGTCTCGTGACACTGAAAATCGTCACCTAAAATCAGACCGAACGTCACCTAAGATGCCCGAGCTGGCATTAGTTTGTGACAGCCACCATCACAGAAAATGATTTTAGGTGACGGTTCTTTTTCCGTCATGAGGATTTTCGTTTCTAACAATCGTGTGTTTTGTAGTGACCAATTATTTTCTATTTATGTATTTCCTTCACTAACCTTTCCAAGAATTTTTGTGACACTGAAAATCTTCACCAAACATGCATCTCATGAGACTGAAAGTCGTCACCTAAAATCAGACCGAACCATCATCTAAGATGCCCTGGCGAGTATTATTTTGCGACATCCGTCGTCACAGAAAATGATTTTAGGTGATGGTTCTTTTCCCGTCACAAGGATTTTCGTTACTAACAATCGTGTGTTTTGTAGTGACTTAGCATATTGTTGCTAATCCGTTCTGTGTGGGTCCATGGAAACAATTCAAGGGTGGTGTGCAACGGTGAATTGAGTTGGAGGAAAGGAGGGAGGTTGGGGTTGCTACCTGGTTAATGAGCCAATGAGGAAGTAGTCGAGGAAAACGGAAGTGTCACCGGCAAAGGAGAACAAGTAGAGGTGGCGATTTAATCAATAACATGTCTATATATGTAGTCATGGAATTTTAGGTGTACATACAACAAACACTCATAGCAACTTTTAGGGCATTTACGTAACAAGGGTATAAAAGTTGGTACTAGGAGTTACGGCCTTGCAGAAGCCACTATTTCCGTGCTTCTTGATTGTAGTGCATTATTTAGAAGTGCTTCCCACGAGCAAACTAAAAAAATTAGGCGTTCATTTAAACTTTTGCTTCTAGAGGCATGATTTAAAAAAAAACAAGCCCAAGAAAGGTAACTGCTAGATGGAAACCGATGGAGTTTATGGGTGGGGTTTTCTACTAAGATTTTTTTTTTATATGCATGAAACATTTATTCCTTTATTGATGGAAACCGACATGGTTAAGAAGTTTCAGATATGTTGTTCCCTAGAAAGCATTGGATGCAAACTTTTGATGGAAAAGGCTCAAATCAGTCGGAAGTGTCATCACCATTTTAATCCATTCCGGTATCACATACGAGAAGAAAAACTAAAGATGGAAAGTTCATTTGTAAAGCCCAAAAACTTTTTTTTTAACACAGTACACTCACCCCTATGAATGCACACATGCGCACCCTACCCCTATGAGCACCTTCGACAGACTGAGTCGGCATATTATCTTGAGATTTACTTAGTCACCGTAGGCGCCTCATCGTCGACGGGAACATCTCCTCCCACTGAAAACGCATCGCCAAAAATCCTGAAATAAATTCAGGAATAATGCGAGTAGCAGGACTTGGACCCTCGTGGGCTAGGGATACTACTGTCCCTCTAACCATCCAACCACAGGTTGGTTCGCGACAAAACTTGTTTAAAATATCGCATGTCACTTTGTCCGATGGGGATCGACTTGTATCCATCGTGGTGACTAGACGAGGTATTGGTTGGTACCGTCATTGTGAAGGCGCTGAGAGTATCTATGATTAAGTTCAACTAAAGTATCTACACGATCATCAACAGCGTGCTCATTGAAACTTACTAGTGGTTGGGTCGCCAGCCAGTGGCGTCGCTTGAGAGAAAGTTGTGCGCATGTTTTCATTTAAAAAAATACGTGTAGTCTTCACCTCCATCTAGAAAAATATTAAAAAAAAATCCTCACCTCCATCTAAAAAAAAAAGTAAAAAAGAAAAAGTCACCAACGCATCCTACCAGCGAGCGCCACTTTGCGTTGCCCTCCATTTAAGAAAATATGTGGGGTCATCATCTCCATCTAAAAAGGAAAAACACATTTTAAAAAATTCCTCACCTTCATCTAAAAATAATATCCCTAACACCTCGTTTGGAAGTTGATATTAGGCCTCAATATTGGATATTGGCATTGGTCTGACCCGAATATCGTTGTTTAGATGGATGTGGTATTCGCGATTGGAAACCAGCCTGAATATTCGGAGCCTCCATGCTTGATATTGCCTGCCCTTCCCCAATTCGGAGCCTCCACCCTCGATATTGCCTTGACATTCGCTAGCCAGAGCCCCTCCCCACCAAACATACCCCTTCGCCCCCGCTTGAGGAAAAGAAAGAAGCGCAGGCGGCGGCGCGATTCAGGAGCTCCAACGGCGGCGCAGGTGAGTTCCCTCCTCCTCCTCCTTCTCTATCCCCGGCGAGGCTCCGGTCATCCCCATCCTTCTCCCTCCCCGTGCCAATCCTCCCGACTCCCTGCCATCCTGACTGAGGTGCTCCCTCCCCCCGCGGCGGCGGCGGCTGTCTCTTGTGTGCCATGGCGAGAGCCCCCCTCGCCCTCCCCTCCCAACCAGTGCTTGACCCCATCTGGAACGCCCTCTTGTTCCCTCTCCCCTCGGGCCAGAACCCTAATTTTTTTCTCTGATCTGATTTTTCTCTGCTTCTTGCAGGTCACTGTGTGGGTGTATGGATCCTTCTCAGCAGCCCGATTCAAAGTGTTGCTGTTCAGGTATATGTGCAGTTGTTTTTGTACAAGTGCTGATATGTACAGTGCTGCTGCATACATGATTCTGGTGTATAAATGTTGTTTTTTGTAAGTGCTCCTACTGTACTCTTTATATACAATTATTCAGAAAAATGTTCACATATTGCATATAATTTAGTCTAAAACATTACATCAAAGTACAATGTTCATCCTATCACAAATGAACAGCTCCAATGTAGAGAATGACCATCCAAACAAGGTTCAGAATTGAGCCTCTCATGCGAATTCCAAGTGTCAATTCTCAGCACATCCAAACAACATAATTCGATTTCAATGTAATATCAAAGTCTAGGGAGATTTGATATCGGGCCAATGCAATTCCATGGCCCTGAATATCAACATCCAAACAGACCACGGCCAACCAGATTGCGTCATGTGGCATAGCTGGTTGGCCGCACTTCACGCGTAGCTTAATGTGTTAGTGTCAATTCTCAGCACATCCAAACAACAGAATTCGATTTCAATTAATATCAAAGTCTGGGGAGATTTGATATCGGGCCAATGCAATTCCATGGCCCTGAATATCAACATCCAAACAAAGCATAAAGCTTTTTCACTGCGGCCAACCAGATTGCGCCACGTGGCATAGCTGGTTGGCCGCCCTTCACGCGTAGCTTAATGTGTTTAATTTAAGTGTACTTTAGAGTGCTAGAACGTCACACAAAATGTTTATGTGCACCTATGAAAGATGTGCAGACAATTAAAGTCGACCACGTGGGCCACCATGCTGGCGGTGAGTTGGAACTGACGAAGTTCTGGCGTTGATGTAGACAGAGTTGCGTCATTTGGGGACGTTGACTGCTATGATAATCACTTTCGGGTTCACCCTGGACGCCTATTGGTTGGGCTAATCATCACTAAATTAAACACAGATACTTTTGCAGATGCCCCATCAGCAAAATTACAGACATAACGCAAATACCATTGAATAGAAAGACATAAATCTCAAGACTTTATTTTCTATTTTACAATTAATTTATGGATATGTAATGCGCTCACCAACTTCTCCTGTTATAAATCCGATCAACCCTTATAAAGGACACCCTTTCTATGGAGCCATGTTCTCATAGCCTCCTGACGGTCAACATCTTATCAGGATAGTAGCACCCGAACTAGCAAGATAGAAAAAGTGATGAATTGCCAATTAGTATGAGTTGGGGTGGCAGGTGCAATATGTTGGGAATAGGAGGTACACGGAAATGCATCCAGTGTATGCACTTAGCATATTTTTCCTGATTGACACATTGCAGTACATATCGGCTAGCTCATGTAGTGCTGAACCCCAAGGAAACAATTCAAGGATGGCGCAATGCTGAATATAGATAGCAGTGGCATGCAACAAGCTTTAGAAGGCTAGGCTCGGGTAAAAAAATAAGTTCATGTATAAATGTGAACCACCCCCTCATCCTTGTATGTTGTCATCATTGTTGGCATGATCTGGGCGTCCCATCGCCGGATCAGGTGCCCTTTTGCTAGATCAAGTGTTTTGTGCCCGCTATGGTGCTCCCCCTCCAAGCCCATAATATTCCATTCATATTCTTTCTCCATTTTTTTGGTTCGAGTTACACTGGACTGGTCCATAGGGGAGGGTGCGCTGTCCTCCGGTCAGTTGGTTGGTTCAAGCTGGTGGTCATTCTGATAGTCAGTGTTTGTTTTGCGCGAGTGTCGCCTTTTCCTAGCTGGCGCCCCCTGGTTGGTCGTCGCTAGCCCCCTCCGGCTCTGCATGTCCACCCCCATGACTCTCCTTCTATGGCTTGGATGGAGGCTAGCCTGGCGGCGTTGGAACGGTGGACTCTTGTATTCGTGACGTCATGCCTATGTTGCTGCAAATAGTGTTGGCTCTAGGCTGGTGGCAGTTATGTCCCTGTATTGCTTGTACTTCAGCAATCGTTGACATGGTAGTCGTGGTTGGGGTACGTAGTGTTGCATCGGGCTATTGTGCAGGCTCTTGCAGATGATCTTTCTCTGTTTTTTATGCCTGATGTTGGACGCTTGCCCTAGTCCGAGTTGTATTGGGTCATTCTCATTGTGTTGTTTAGGTTGCGCCATTGTTGGTGATGTAAGTGTCGTAGTTTGGTCATGGTGTTGGCGATGTAACGGTTGTGCCATCTTTGGCGTTGTACTGATCTCTTTATTGCTGAATTACTCCCTCCGTTCCGGAATATAAGGTGAATCAGTTTTCGTGCAAGTTAAACTTATATATGTTCGACCAAGATTATAGAATAAAGTCAAACTTATATATGTTTGACCAAGATTATAGAATAAAATATGAACTTCTACAAAACCAAATGATTAAAATAAGAAATTTTTTAGTGAAGGATCTAATGTTACAAATTTGGTATTGTAAATATTGATAATTTTTTCTTAAACCTTGGTCAAGCTTGCACATTTTTTATTTTTGAAAAAACTAATACACCTTATATTTTGGAATGGAGAGAGTACATGTAAGTCTCCTGCATGGTTCAAAAAAATTTGTCGTTTATAAGGATTCTACAATAAAATTTCAGAAACTTCATTTGCCTGAGTGGGGAAAAAGCTCAAACTGTACTTAAAGTTCATTTAACACTAAATTCTTTTCCTCCAAAAGGAAAAATAAATAAAAAGAACATTTCAAGATATCACATGTCACCGGCATGAGTATAACCCTAAATGTGAAGATTTGTGTATAGATGCTAGATAGTAAGCAACTGCATTTATCATTGCATACTAATCCTACAATGGAAATCCATAGTCCTATTTGACTAGAAAGCACAAAACAAAAACAAAAAATGAAAAATAGAAACTTAAATTTCTCAGAACGGTCATTACCACAAGTATGTTCCGGTTTTCTCAAACCAAAAAAATTGTTCCGGTACCTCCTACAAAAAACTGAAGCTGCTAAGTTTGTTTCTAAAAGATTCATACATCTTCCCCTTTCCTAAAGAAACCAACTGAAACTTCTTCAAAAATCACATGGCACTGGGGTCGGTGGGGATGGGCTGGTATCCGTCGTGACGATCAGACGAGGTGTCGCCAGAACCAACAGGGATACACTTGAGGACGGCGCCGATGACCAGGCTGACCGACCCGATCAACACGCTCATGAGCCACAGCTTCCCGTTCAGGTGAACCGTGCCCAACAACTCCACGAGGATCACCTGGAACCAGATGGTAGTGCCGACCACCGCGGAGAAGATCTAGCTGCTGAACATGCCACTGTAGACGTTGGTCTTCTTCATCTCCTGGCTGTTCACCTCGTTGAAGGCATTAATCGTAACAAGGTGAAAGTGTCAATAGAAGTTCAGAGTTGTGTTTCGATCTTGTGTTTAGGATGTGGTACCTGCCAGAAGACAAAGGTGTTGAGCAGTGTGGTACCGAGAGGGCATTGCCCACTAGCACCCTTTCCCCCCGCGAATGGAACTTTGATATCACGAAAATTATCGCCGGTGATATGTTCGATGATTGGTTGGATGATCGGATAATTGAGCCCGAGGAACTTGAAGGCGCTCCCCCCCGCGCGCGCGCGAAGGCGACGCAAGTACTCAAGCTGGGCATGCCTTTTGTTGTTTTGGAATCTATTTATGAGTGCACAAAATTGTGTGAAGGCTTAATTAACCAGCGTGCCCAATAGAGTTATTTTCCTTCCGTGGTGAGTTGATCATAATTTTCAGCAATTGAATTGAAATGTAATTAGCAAATGGTTTGTTAATAAAACGCAAGAAGGGAGACTTTGATGCAACATTGTACAAGAATATAAATTGAACTGGAAATATTATGAGACTCGAAAATAATTTTTTACCAAAGAAAACACGTGTACTTAGTTTTAGGTTGTTGGGTAGCTGGGCCTGGCCCTACTACCAATTATAAAACTTCATCTATGGTATTGAAGCTGGTAGCTAGGACTGTTGGTATAAATAGTGATGTCTAGGCAACTGTGTGGGTAATTACATTCTTTTGCAGATAGACATTTCGTGTGAATGTGTCCTATGTAGTGACCACCGTTTTACATACACAATCCACACACCACATCTTAACAAGTAACGTATGTGTGCATATAGACATTTCGTGTGAATATATGTGAGCGTACTCTATGGCATGACAGATAGCATAGTGCGGAACAGATGCCTACTAAATACATATTGGGTTGGGAAATGTAGCTCCCTTCTATACTTATAGCCAATTATCGTTGTAGCTAGCAACCCCTGCTAATAGGGCGGAATGGATCAAAGACGGGAGACTCAAAAGTAAGAGGGGGAGATAATGATAGACAGAGGCGTGCATACATGATGGGAATGAGACACATTAGGAAGGAAAATTTCTGCATCTGCTGATCTTAGAGGGCACCATAGATATGGTCAGGCTGTAGACTGAAAAAATATCGCTGGACACGCGCATCTGCTTGTGACATGTTTTAAGGTTTTTGGACTAAATCCTAGATGGTATCTAAAAATACATCAGAGGGAGATTAGATGTTCTCATTCGTCCATGCGACATCGGACAGGCATGAAGCAAACACCCGGAAAAGCATGTTACTCCCTCCGATCCATATTACTTGTCGTTGATTTTGTATAACTTCCTTCCGAAGTTGTATGAAACCAGCGACAAGTAATATGGATCGAAGGGAGTATCATATTACAGTCATGAGACCAAAAAGTACCTGGCCCTCTTGTTGGATACCTTATTGAGTGGCATAGACCTAATTACTTTACCCAGAATCTCAAAGTGATGCCAAAGACAGTTTACGGAAATTTCTGCATCTGCTGATCTTAGAGGGAGATAATGATAGACAGTGGCATAGACCTAATTACTTTACCCAGAATCTCAAAGTGATGCCAAAGATACCTTATTGAGTGGCATAGACCTAATTACTTTACCCAGAATCTTGACCCTTTTATATTTCAACACTGAGATTTTTCATCACATTGTAAGAAACTGCACTTATCTGCTTCTGTTATCCGTCGGGTTGATGAAACCACGTGGATGTTCAGGCTTGAGATATTAGTAAGAGATACGATATTGATTCGAGGTTAAAGGTTATAACCAAATCTTCCTGATAGCTTTCATTTGAACAAATTTGACCAACTGTAGCTCAACAAAGATCCATATTCTACATTGCCGACATCATATAGCTAGCCTCTTGACTATATTTGGTCTTATTCTCAAATTTCACAAATTGCCAAATTTAGTTGAAACTTGGTAAGAGCAATTGCAATTAAGCGAAATCAGATATATGCAACATATTGGAAATGCGATGCATCCAAAAGCACATCCACATAGAGCGATGTCTTTGCGGATGACTGACTTTGATTGTAACAAAGGACTGATAGAACTGAATGTGCAAGAAATATAATAGAATGGAAATTGAGAATTGTAACACATACTTATTTTTAGTGATTCAAAAAATACCAAAGGATGTTGCAACATTCTCAAATAATAATAATGTTTATTATTTGGAGCTGCTCAAATTAACCCTGAAAATATTCTGGAGTTAATTTTAGCATACATGAGGAGGAAATAAACCCTAAACATCCGAATTCGGGTGTTAACTCCTAGTTCTATTTTATTGGAATCCTCATGTTTGATTTAATTTCGTTTTTGTTTTTTCTATAAATAATTTGGTATTTCAAAGTTACGAAATTTAACAAAATTCTGCATTTTGACAAAAAATGTTCAAGAGGTCATAAGATGTTTATGGATTCATAAAATGTTGGTGATTCTACAAAAAATGTTCGCATATTCAAAATGTTCATAGTTTATGGAAAAGTTTGGGAAATAAAAAAACGTTCAAGATTTTGATAAAATGTTCGTGTAAACCAAAAATGTTATAAAAATAAAAAATGTCTAAAATAAATAAAAAATATGAATTCAGTAAAGAAAAATTAAGGAAATAAAAAAATGTTCAAGAATTATGAAAAAAGTTCATTGATTCAAAAAAGCTCATAGATTCAGAAAATGTTCATGTATTCAAAAAATGTTTATCAAAATATATATTCATGAATTACCAAATTTGTTCCCCAATTTAAGAAAAATGTTTATTGATTGAAAAAATGTTTGCCGAGCCAAAAAAAGTTTACAATTTCAAAAAATATTAGCGAATTTGTAAATTGTACATCAATTGAAAAAATGTCATAATTTAAAAAAATGTTCGTGAATTCGTAAAAAATGTTTGTGGATTTGAAAAATGTTCATGATTTCAATAAATGTTCACTATTTGAGAAAATATGTTAAAAAATTAGAAATTTTGTGGCAAAAAAGAAAAAAGGAAAGGAGAAAGGGAGAAATAGAAAGGACAAAAAAATAAAAAATAGAATGGAAAAGCAAAACGAAAATAAATAACATAATAGAAAAATAAATAAGGAAAATAAGAAAAAACCAGAATAAAAAACAAAGGAAAAAGGAAAAATTCAGTTCAGGGAATGTTATAGAAGCTTCCCAAAGAGGATTGGACGCCACACGCTGAGTTGCTAACGAGGGACCTAATGATAGGAAACGCCGCACACTGCGACCGAAGCGAGCGATCTGGTGGCCGAGCTATTATTAACGTAGTCTAACTTCTCATAAGTCCTTGATATACTAGCAGAAACTTAATATTTGACCAACTGAGTCACAGTGCTTAGGTAAAGTGGCAGTGGTTGAAAGCGAGCGGAAACGTCAGTGTTTTATGTGCGTTATAATAGTAGTGGTGAAAGAAAATACAATTGTGTATGGTTTCTACTAGTTTTGGGAATCTTCTACAAGGTTCCCTTTGTTTCTTTTACTGGTTTTCTCTAATTTTTAATTAGTTTTTTCTGTTTCTTCTCTTTTTTCTGTTAAAATTTTCTATTTTCCATAAATTCAAAACTTCAGAATTTCAGAGTTTTGTTTATGTTTCTAAAGTTTTGTTCAATTTTTTAACAAATGTTCACATTTGCAAAAAATGCTCAGAATTTTAAAATTTTCATATTTTTAGATAAATTTAAAAAATGTTCAGATTTCAAATTTTGGTTCCCGTTTGAAATTTATTTCCATTTAAAAAAATGATCATGTTTCCAAACTTGTTCGCATTTTTCCAAAAATGTTCACAATTCGAAAAAAAATCATGTATTCAAAAAAGTTTGCTTTTTCAAATTTTGTTCAAAGTTTCAAAAACTATTCTCTTTTTCAAATTTGATTCAAAATTTTACAAAGGGTCCCCTTCTTAAAAAATGTTCATGTTTTCAAATTTCAAACAAATATTTACTTTTATAGAAAAAGACGCGCTCGAATTGTATTTGGAAAAAAAGTTAATAATGTATTTGAAGAATGTTAAATTTTCTTGCAAAAAAGGTTAAATGTGTATAAAAGATGTTCCTGGTATATACAAAAATGAATAATGTTCAAGAAAAAAACTAGACATGTGTTGGAGAAAAGGGAAAATGAAATAAAAGAAAAGGAAAAGAAATAAGAAAATGGAAGAAACCGGTGAAAATCGAAGAAAGAAACAAAGAAAACCTAAGAAGAATAAGAAAACAGACCATAGAAAACCCGAAGAAAACCAGTATGGTTGTCCGGTGTCTCCTCTAATGAGTGGTTCAACTTTGCACGTCTGAGGATGGTTTTTTCTGAGCTGACTTGGAAGGACAGACCACCATGTCGAGCGGTTAAACGTTGCCCGTCAATCATTCATGCGCCCGTATAAATGATGCTTTGGGACAAGGAGGAAAACCGGGCTCATGTGGACAACTTCCGTAAGCAGTTGTTTACGGATATGCCTAGGAGCGGGGTGAGTCTTAGTCCGGACGCATGGGCTTCCGGGCAAGGGTTATTGCCGACGAGGAGAACCTTAGTCTGCTCTCCTCTTTCACCGCTGAGGAGGTGGAAGCGGCTGTGAAATCTATGCGACCGGATTCAGCCTCGGGGCCGGATGGCATGCTAGTTCGCTTCTTCGTGAAGTCTTGGAAGGTCATCACATGGGTGGTAATTGCTATCTTTCATGATTTCCCGCGAGGGATTTTAGATGTTTCTCGCCTTAACTATGGTGTCATCACGTTGATCACAAAAGTGGTTGGGGCAACGGACATTCTTCACTTTCGGCCTATCAAGGTTACTAATGTGATTTTTCGTAACTTGGCCAAGGCGCACGCCATTAGGGTGGCTCCGGTAGTGTCTAGGATCATCCATCCTAGCCAATCGACTTTCATCCAAGGTTGTAGAATCCATGATGGTGTCCTAGCGCTACAAGAAATCATTCACGAAGTAAAGACTAAACGCCATAAGGCAGTCTTCTTCAAAATTGATTTCCACAAGGCCTATGACACGCTTAGCTATGAGTTCCTTGGGGAAGCCCTGCAGCGCGAGGGTTTCGACAAAAATTCTATTACGAGGGTGATGCAATTAGTCTGTTGTGGCTGGACGAACATCAACATCAATGGGGAAAACGACTCCTTTTTAAGCCCTCACGAGGGGTGAGGCAAGGCGACCCAATATCCCCATTTTTGTTTAACCTGCTGGTGGATGCCCTTGTGGCAGTCATGGATGCTGCCAGAGGCGCCGGTCACTTTCGTGGGGTTGTGCCGCACTTAATTGCTGGAGGTGGAGTCTTGCATCTTCAATATGCGGGCGACACCATCCTTATGGTGGAAGGAACATCATGGGATATAGTTAACCTGAAGTTCCTTCTACTCTACTTCTAGGAAATGTCCGGGCTATCAATTAATTTTGCTAAGAGCGAGGTCTTGGTGATGGGTTAGTCCGAGCAGGAGAGGAAGAACATTGCCAACCCGCTGGATTGCCACCGGGGTCCTTCCTTATTACCTACCTTGGGCTCCCGGTGAATGAGGGTCGGGTCGAAATGAAGGAGCTTCAACCGGTTGGGAGAGGGTCTAGCACCGGGTTGACCACTCGCGGGGACGGCTGACATCCAAGGCGAGAAAATCGGTCCTTATCATTTCATCCTTGGCTAGCCTTCCTATGTTTCTTATGGGCCTATGTCTTTTCCCTGAGGCCGCACACGATGATTTCGACAAATTCTAGTCGCGGTTTTTCTAGCAAGGAGAGGCCATCAAACAGAAATACCACATGGTTCAGTGGAGGGATATTTGCATGCCTAAGGATCAGGCAGGATCAACACTACCTCCACCAAGCAGATGAATATTTGTCTCATGACTAAGTGGATCTGGCAAAATATTCAGGGGGGAGGGGGGCTTATGGCTGGAGTTGATCAAAGCTAAATATCTCAGAGGCCAGTCCTTCTTCAAGTGCTCGCAGTCTAGAGGATCCCAGTTCTGGCAGGTGATCCAATCGCTCAAGCCTTGTTTTCGCCTTGGGGCCTCAATGACCATGGGGAGTGGTACCGACACCTTATTTTGGATGGACTATTGGACGAGCCCGAGCCCGCTCCGTGCATGTTTTCCATCCTCACACGTCTCCAACGTATCTATAATTTTTGATTGTTTCATGCTATTATATTATCAATCTTAGACATTTTATATGCCTTTTTGTGCTATTTGATATCATTTTTTGGAACTAACTTATTAATCCAGTGTCTAGTGCCAGTTGTTGTTTTCTGCTTGTTTATGGTTTTCCAGAAAATTAGTACCAAACGGAGTCCAAACGCTACGAAGCTTTTTGGCGATTTTTTTCTGGACAAGAGAGACCCTAGAAGCTTCGGGAGGAGACCAGACAGCAAACGAGGAGACGACAAGGCAACAGGGCGCGCCTTGGCGGGGTGTGCACCCCGTTGCCTTGTGGGCCCCTCATGGCTCCGTCTGACCTAATTCCACTTCTATAAATTCTCAAATATTGGGAAACCACCCGAGAGCCACCCGAAACCCTTTTTCCGCCGCCGCGACTTTTTGTTCTTCCGCGATCCCATCTGGAGGCCTTTTCCGGTACTCTGCCAGCGGGGGAATCGATCACGGAGGGCTTCTACATCATCCTTGCGGCCTTCGATGATGTGTGTGTAGTTCACCACAGACCTACGGGTCCATAGCTAGTAGCTCGATGGCTTCTTCTCTCTCTTTGATCTTCAATACAATGTTCTCCTCGATGTTCTTGGAGTTCTATTAGATGTAATCTTCTTTTGCGGTCTTTTTGCTGGGATTCACTAAATTGTTGGTTTATAATCTGAATATTTATCATAAGTAAAGGAGTCTTTTCTGAACATTATTATGCATGATTTTTATAGCTTTTTATTTCTCCCCGATCTATCCATTTGGTTTGGCCAACTAGATTGATTTATCTTCAGTGGGAGAGGTGCTTTGTAATGGGTTCAATCTTACGGTCCTCTATATCCCAATGACATAGTAGGGGACATGTATTTGTATTGTTGCCATTAAGGGTAAAACAACAGGGTTTATTCATATTGATTGGGTTTACTCTGTCTACATCATGTCATCTTGCTTAAGGCGTTACTCCGTTTTTCATTAACTTAATACCATAGATGCATACTGGATAGCAGTTGATTGGCGGAGTAATAGTAGTAGATGCAGGCAGGAGCTGGTCTAGTTGTATCGGACATGATGCCTATATACATGATCATTGCCTTGAATATCGTCAAAACTGTGCACTTTTCTATCAATTGCCCAACAGTAATTTGTTCACCCACCGTATGTTATGTGCTCGAGAGAGAAGCCTCTAGTGAAAACTATGGCCCACAGGTCTACTTTAATCATATATAAAAACTCAAAAATGCCTTGCCGCAATTTTATTTCTTTTATTTTGTTTTGCAATTTACTTATCTATCTATGACTATCAGAATTAATCCTGGAAAGTAACGAGTTCAAGGGGATTGACAACCCTCTTGCCCGCGTTGGGTGCAAGTATTTGCTTTTGTGTGTGTAGGTGCTGTTCAAGAGGCTTTGTGTGATTCTCGTACTAGATTGATACCTTGGTTCTCAGTCAGGGAAATACTTCTCTCTACGGTGTTGTGTCTCCTCTCCTCTTCGGGGAAAATCCCAACGCAGCTCACAAGTAGCACATCCTTGTTCGCAATATCTAACCAACCCTCTATTTCTGTTGATTTGGCTATTCACAAGGGGGGTAACCAATTATAGTTCCAGCGCGCGTTTGACCCAGACGAATCAGTTGAGTAGGTGGTCCTTTCAGAGGTCATTGCACACACCGCCTTGTCGATTATCCCTGATGCAATATCTTGGCGGATCGAGCCTTCCGGAGTGTTCTCCACTAAGTCCTTATATGACCGTCTGGCAGCGGGACAGGGGCCAAATGATATGAAAGATATTTGGAGAATGAAACTACCCCCAAAAATAAAGATCTTCCTTTGGCAACTGGGATGAGGCGTCGGATGCCTTCAGGAGATCAAGTTCGGAAGTAGAATGGACCGGGCAATGGTATATGTACTCTGTGATGTCGATGAAGACCTAGACCATATTTTCTTCTATTGTATGTCTGCCCAGTTCACGTGGAGCTGTCTTAGGGAGGTTTGGGGCAATGGGTGGTGCCCGACTAACTTTCCTGAGTTCTATCAGTCATTGGCCGCTTGCTCTGGACAGGACCGCAGATTGATGTTGGTGAATTTTGGGGCCTTGGCGTGGTCCCTGTGGTGTATTAGGAATAAGCTTGTTATTGAGCACTTATCCCCGGTCAGGGCCACTGACCCTATTTACAAATTGTGTGTTTCCTTGCAGCTATGCAAACCCCTCTGCATGCGGCGAGATAGATCGGCGGTCGACAAGCTGACAAGGAAGTACGAGGAGCTAGCGTTGCGTCTTCTCATGGTCACTTATACTCCTTGAGGATTGTATCTTTTATTTCGGCTTGTTGTCCTGTTGCCCCCAGCTAGAACCCCTCTCTCCCTCCTTTGTGTACCCTTGTTTTTTTCTTCTGGACTTCCGTTTGCGGTTGGACTTGCATGATGATTGTTGCTTTACCTACAAAGCGGGGCATGATAGATCAGTCCATTTGGCTTCCAATAGTCTTCCAATCCCACATTCTAATCCACTTTGTCCCTCACAGCTGGCAGCGTCGTGACCTCATCATGGTCACCACCCCCTTCGCATGGTCGTCCCAAGTCGGTTTTAGTCGTTGCTTCACCCAATCCGGCAGTTCGCCATCTATGGGTCGTCCCCATCTTCACCCACTCTTGGACATTTCTCATATAGACCCAGATGTTCCTCTGCCGGATTTGGAGCTCCAACTCTCTCTGGGTCGTCCTTGGTATCCGTTGGTTGGCCACCACGTCATTGTTGGAAATATGCCCTAGACGCAATAATAAATTGGTTATTATCATATTTCCTTGTTCATGATAAATGTTTATTATTCATGCTAGAATTGTATTGACCGGAAACTTAAATACATGTGTGAATACATAGACAACACAATATCCGTAGTGAGCCTCTACTAGACTAGCTCGTTGATCAGAGATGGTTAAGGTTTCCTAACCATAGACATGAGTTTTCATTTGATAACGGGATCACATCATTAGGAAATGATGTGATGGACAAGACCCAACCGTAAGCTTAGCATCAAATCGTTTAGTTTATTTGCTATAGCTTTCTTTATGTCAAGTATCTGTTCCTTAAACCATGAGATCGTGTAACTCCCTGACACCGGAGGAATACTTAGTGTGTATCCAAACGTCACTTCATAACTGGGTGATCATAAAGATGCTCTACAGGTATCTCAAAAGGTATCTGTTGGGTTAGCATGGATCAAGACTGGGATTTGTCACTCCGTATGATGGAGAGATATCTCTGGGCCCTCTCGGTAATACAACATCTTAAAGAGCTTGCAAGCAATGTGCCTAATGAGTTAGTCACGGGATCCTGTATTACGGAACGGGTAAAGAGACTTGCCGGTAATGAGATTGAACTAGGTATGAAGATACCGACGATCGAATCTCGCACAAGTAACATATCGCCGGACAAAGGGAATTGCTTACGGGATTAAACGAATCCTTGACATCGTGGTTCAACCGATAAAATATCTTTGTGGAATATGTAGGAATCAATATGGGCATCCAGGTCCCGCTATTGGTTATTGACCGGAGAGGTGTCTCAGTCATGACTACATGATTCCCGAACCCGCAGGGTCGCACACTTAACGTTCGTTGACGCTAAGAGTAGTATTGGGATATTTGATGATTGGTAACCGAATGTTCTTCGGAGTCCCGGATGAGATCTCGGACGTCACGAGGAGTCTCAGAATGGCCGAGAGGTAAAGATTTATATATGGGAAGTCATAGTTTGGGTTCCGGAAAAAGATGCAGTTTTTTCGGTATTGTACCGTGAAGCTTCTAGAAGGTTTCGGAGAATTCCAAAAGGGTCTGGAAGTCCACAAGTGGGTCCACCACGATGCAAGGGCTCGCATGGGCTGAGGGGAGGCGCCCTGGCCTTTATTGGGCTAGGCGCACCAAGTCGTCAAAAGCCCGTGTGGCTAGGGAAGGGGAAAAAAAGGGAGTCCTAGTGGGAATAGGATTGGACTTGGAGTCCAAATCCTCTCCCCTTTGGCTGCACCCTAGGGCTTGGAGGGGATGTTCCCCATGCCCCTCCACCTATATATAGAGGGGAGGGGGCGCCCCAAGAGCACACACCAAGCCCTTGGCGCCCCTCTCTCTCCCGTTACTCCGTAGTTCCTCCGTCCTCGTTCTAGTAGCGCTTGGCGAAGCCCTGCTGAACTAGCTCCACCACCACCATCACCACCAAGCCGTCGTGCTAGTTTTGATCCCATCTACTTCTCCGTCTTCTCTTGCTGGATCAAGGAGAAGGAGGCATCATCGAGCCGCACGTGTGCTAAACTCGGAGGCGTCGTCCGTTCGGCACTAGATCGGTTGGATTGTGATCGGATCGCGAAAAGTACAACTACATTAACCGCGTTATATACGCTTCCGTTTTGGTCTACGAGGTACGTAGACATACTCTCCCCTCTTGTTGCTGTGCTTCTTCTAGATAGATCTTGGGTGTTCGTAGATATTTTTTTTTTGATTTTCATGCTTCGTTCCCCATCGGTCATTGTGTGGCAGTGCTCATGTGCCTCCCTCGCCCATCCTTGGTTGGATACAGGTATCCAGCCACCGGATTTTGCTCGCATCCTTCCCTATGGACGCCTCCTGCTCATGACGAGGGGTTGGCCGGTTTTGTCGCTTTTTGATGTGTGTTGGATACGTGAAATTGATTTTTTCTCGTATTCCTAAAAATGTTCACAAATTTTCAAAATATTCTCAGATTTAAAAAATGATCATTGATTTTAAAAAGTTATTTTTCTTAAATTTTTATTTTTTTAAAAAGATGTTCACAAGTTTCAAAAATATTTCCACATTTCAAAAATTATTCTAATTTGTTTTTAAAAATTTCATGCAACGAAAAGTAAAAAAACAAGTCAAAGATAAAAGGGAACAAAAAACCACAAAAACCCAAAACAAAAAGGAAAGAAGAAAAAAGAACCAAGAAAGAACATATAAAAGGAAAAAACATGTTCAGACAAAAAAAGAAGAAAAACCGGTTCAAGGACGGTTATAAAACCTAAAACTGACGGGGAGGAAATGGGAATGAGCCAGCCCCATACAGCAGGAGCTCTCATAGCCATGGGTGCGTGTTTGCCTGCTATTCCCTGACCCACGCAGGGAATAGGAGCGAAGAGGCCTATCGTGGTCATACCACTTCACCAATGATGACATTGCCACATTGGTATTCCTAAAAAAAACAATGATGACATTGCCACATGACACATTCTCTTATCACGTGTCAAAGTTTGGCCCGTCAATGTAGTTCTCCCATCTCCACTTGATGAGTGCTTAAACTTTGGACATCATAGGGTGGCTTTGTCTAAGCAGACTTGGAAGGATAGGCCTTCATGTCAGGTGGCTAAACTTCGCCCTTAACTGTTCATGCGCCTACATAAATGAACCGGTCAAAAAAATGCAAATCAATGAATCCAAAAAGAAAAAAGATACAAAAAATATCCATGAATTTCCGTGTAAAAATATATGACACATGAGGAAGATGAGTATCAGCAAAACATATGTAACAAGTTGGGCCAATGTAATGAAAGCTTTTATTCTGGCCGAGACTGCCTCTAATACTTGTAATTAATAAGTTGGGCAAACAATTAATTTACTCATTTCTTTCACCTCATCCGTATCGTTCAAGAAATATATCTCATCTGCTTTTCAAGTGTGTCACTTCAGCCACTGTTGAGTTGAAGCACACATATGTTTGAACTTTAATTTCTTGTACATGTGCCATTATTTTTTTTTCAAAAGAGGAAAAACACTCTCAACCTGTGGCACGTGCCATTATATAAGGATGCGATGCCCTCTCCTGCTCAATGCTTGCATACCCAAATTTTGACTGTAGACTTCCTCCCGCCTCATTTATTAGCTCTTCTTATCAAGCTAGTAGCTCCTAGATTAACAGGAATTGAGCTGACATCTAATTAACTTGGCAACCCTCTGGTTTTTGCCCAGTTTTCCCTAACTAACCGGACAACTATTTTCTTTTTAACGATGTAGGAATCCTGCCATTTCGAATAATTGAGTTGAGAGCTTTGGGAGAGTGTTGGGGATATAACCCCACGGTATGACCCGCGCATTCAGGGCCGGGTGATCCAGTGACGATGACTATGAAGCTCAGGGCCCAAAGGGTGACTCATGGAGCGGGCCGGCTCATGGCCCAGCGCCTGGGACACCGGCTCGATAAGAAGACAAAGGAAGTTTCCCTTACTTGGGAAGTAAGATAAGTAGGAAACAGATTAGGTCACGGGTTGTATTACGATCCGGACTTTGTTGTAAGCCTAGGGCCTCAACCTGTATATAAAGGGGAGCCCCTGAGGCAGAAAGACCAGGTTACAAGCTCTCGAGTACTAGGATAGCCAAGTTGCACCCTTGTAATCAAGATCCCACGCAATAATCAAATCAAGCAGGAAGTAGGCTATTACCTCCGTCGAGAGGGGCCGAACCTGGGTAAACCCTCGTCTCTCGATTCCGATCAACCCCGTTCAAGCTACTACCTCGCGGCGATGGCCTGACGACTAAGTCCTTTCACGAGGACATCTGCCGTGACAAAACCACGACAGTTGGCGCCCATCGTGGGGCTATCGCTCGGTGGCGTTGAGTTCTTGGAGGGAGCTCTCCCAGGGATCGAGGGATACGCAATCGGCCGCATGACCAAGAGTCGCCGCGACAAGCTCTACATTGACGATTTGGGCTGGGGCCCCGAGGCCGACTCAATCGAGTACGTGTACCGGGTCCCCTTTGGCAAGATCCATGTCTTCATCGACAAAATCGGCGAATCAGGACCCGAGCCGGACATCTGCACCGACATCGTCGAGCCGGCTCGGCGCACACAACCCGCTCGGGCTCAAGCCGGCCAGAAGCATGTCTTCATCGGCTTCACCCCGGGGGTCGATCTCGCGGATAACTCCGCGTCTGGTGGGGACACCCTTGTCTACTCCGACGGAGAATCATCAGTTGGGGATACCGAGTCAATCCTCCCGCTGTGCGACGACAGACTTGGGGGCTGCTCTGATGATGAGTCGGCCCCGGTCGATCATGAGTCGCCCCGTTGGATCACCATCTACACGGCGGGCACTATGCCGGCTCTTGACTCTACTGCAGCAGGCGCCATGGGAGGAGCCGGTGCTTCAGCAACAGATCCAAGCGCATCTGGCCCGGTCAAACCGCCAGCTCAAGTCCTTTCAGAGCTAGTCGCCTCATTGACAACACTCCTAGAGTCGCCAGTAACAGCGGAGAACCAGGAGGAGCGCAATTCAGAGATAGCTAAAATCTGTGAGCAGATGGCTAAGGCTCAGGAGGATATCAACACCAAGAATGCTCGCATGGTGCAGCTACAAGCCCAGATTCATAATGAGATGGAGGGCCTAAAGACAGAAGCCTGGCGCATGGGCCTGCAGCAAAACGCGTCAGATATGGTTCATAGGAGGAGGCACAAGAGTCGCCTGCCCATTGATTATGAGCCCGTGCGTCTGTTCAATACACCTGCACCGGGGGCTGGGACGAGTACCCCAGGGGCTCCAGTTATACCCCAATTGAACTGAGTCATGCCCCAGGTCGAAGATAGGCGGCCACCCCTGGTCCAGCCTTGTAACCGGTTCAGCAGCGTCAGCTCGAGCTGGCCCAGCACCCACCGCCTGTTCGGACAACTCCAGATTGTTTTGTGACACCGGCGGGTCATTTTTTCAATCCCGTTGATAACTTGCTGGCGGCAGCCACCAACCTCGCCGCACTTCCAGTCGCAGGGAATAGTCCAGTTGAAATCGAGGCCCTAAACGCCATCGAGATGTTGAAGACTGCGGTGGCACAGTAGGCAAACTACTCTTATAGTTAGCAGCGACTCCACTCCACCCCGCATCCAAGCCGTGGTAGAAGCTGCCATGCTGAGTCGCCAGCAGTCTCTGGCAGTGCCCAACGGAGACGCGAACAGCCGCGTGATCGTCAACATGGCCCGGGCACGACGAGAAGCGGAGGCAGCTAACGTGGCGGCCCAGCCATCACCTACTATGACCCCTTTGGTTTCACAAGGTGTTGGATCGAGCACCAGGACCATTGGAATACCCTGTCTGGCGCCGGCTCTATGCAATGAGCGCATGCCCAAAGATTTCAAAAGCCCCCGCAAGGTTCCCAATTACACGGCTGACCTCGAGCCGGCTGCCTGAATTGAGAGCTATGAGATTGCCATGGACATGCTGGATGTCAGCGACGGAGTTTGTGCCAAATATCTGACTATGATGTTGGAGGGGCCGGCTCGTACGTGGTTGAAAAACTTGCCTCCTAACTCGATCAACACTTGGGCTGAATTGAAGGATCGCTTCATCAAAAAAATTCAAGGAACTTGCAAGCGCCCGATGACAATTTTTGACCTCCAACATTGCGTCCAATGTGAAGGAGAATCGGCTCATCATTGGGCTCACCGGGTCACGGACATTATTCATTCTTCTGATAGCATATTAGCTGCTCAAGCCGTCTTGATCCTAGAGAAAAACTGTCATTTTGACCTCTTAGTTCAGAAGCTCGGGCGGCTCAAGCGGAAGGTTCAGGACATGGGCGAGCTCATGGATGTCCTAACTAGATATGCAGAGTCCGACCCCACAAAAGTACCCTAGTCCAGATGATGATCAGGAAGGCAAGGGTAAGAAAAACGTTGGCGGCAAGCGTCAGCAGCCGGGCAACTTGGGGTACAATGGCAACCATGGTGGTCAAGGTAATGGCGGCAAGCGCAAAAACCCGGAGGGCGGTTCAGACTTTGTTGCCAACACCAACACTGGTTTCAAGGGCCAGAGACGAAACAACAACTCTGGAAGATCTTTCAATGGGAACAAGGCTCGCAATTTCGAGGAAGCCCTCAAAGGTCCGTTGTAACACCCCTGTGTAATAGCCACTGTGATCAATTGCTAATAATGCCAAGTCATCTCATTTGCAGTGCCTAGTCATAGTGATTAATCCCAACAATTCAAATCCTATCCTGAAAATCAACTCAAATTCAAAAGTGCAAAATAAATTTGCTCAGACACTATTGGAAAAATGTTCATTAAATAGCAAATAATCCAGAAGCACTCATAAAATTATAAACAATGATAGTTGAATTAGCTAAATGATTCAAACCACATGAAATAGTACCAAAACAGAATTATTTAATCCATTTATATTCATATCAAATTCAAATAAAATCTTACTTTGCCCAAACAAGTTTTTGGTTGCAAGAAATATTGCATTGTAATATTTGGGTCAAGTCCCACATTTTATAAAAGTGCACAAGTGGCCTAACAATTACAAAACAGAAAATAAATAAAGAAAATAGAAAACAAAAAACAAAAAAATAAACCGAGGCACTGTGCACTGGGCCTAAGTGCACAGTGCCCCGAATCCAGCACAACCGGCCCAACCTCTCCCTCACCCTCGCGCTGTCGCTCTCTCCATGGACGAGCGCGCGCGCGCCGGCCGCGCGATGACACGCCGGCATCCACCGAAGCTACAGGGGCAGCGGAGGGGATAAGGAAGCCCCGTCCAGCTCCCCTGGTCCTTCTCGTCCACTCGTCGCTCCTCCCTCGCCTCTCTCTCGCTCGCGCTCGCCTTTCCCCTCTCCGGTCCGAGCGCCGTCGCCGCCGTCCTCGCTCATCCCCGCGGCCACTGAGCTCAGCTCGCCGCTCCGCCGTGTCCAGCGCCATCGCCATGGAACGCCACGACCTCGGGCGCCGTTGATTGGGGCCGGGAAGCTCCACGTCGCGCGGATCGAGCCGCGCCTTCTGCGGCATCTCCGGCGATATCCGTCGTCCCCAACCCCTCTGCTGCTCCTAAGCTGTCACCGGGCCACCGTGCGCCTCCGCTGTGAGCTTCCCCTCCTTCCTCATCTCTCTGTTCGCTCCGCACGCGCGCGCTAGTTGCTTCTCCACGGTGCCCGAACGCGCCGCCGCCCGTGCACGTCGCCAACGAGCCTCCGACGACCAAATGGTCTTGGGCTTGTGCCCATCGTGCTTGCGACGTCGCGTAGATGCTGTAGGAATAGATCACCGCTCGTTTTAGCTCTCGTTTTAACGCGCGCGAGTTCGTCGGGGTTCGGCCTCCGCCAAACCTCGCCGTCCGGCCAGTTCCGGCCATCCCCTGGTCCGGCCAGTGGCACCACTCGACGCGCGAGGTCTCCAGCGTTCGAACGCAACTGACCGCTTGTATTAAGGGGGCTAGGTCTGCTTCCGGAGCGTCCTCGCAACGTGCAGGGTTCCCAGGGCGAAGGCCCAAGACCCCTGGGGGCATAGGTTAGTCCGGCGTGCTGACTTCTCTTTAGAGCCTAGGTCGGGTTGCGGCGTGTTGCTTAGCCAAGGCCGGGCATGACCCAGAAAAGTGTGTCGGGCCGGAGTTAAGCAAGCGTGGTGGGTAAGTTGGTGCACCCCTGCAAGGAAGAAACAATCTATCGATAGCCTGTCCTACGGTAACGGACACTCGGAGTTGTATCCCGATCGGTACAACTAGAACTTGAGATGATAACTTGATAGTATGGCTCTGGGATTGCTTTCTCGCAGGGAGTCGAGGAAGAATCTCTGGGCGAGGTTGATGGTACTACAATTACTTTACATTATGTTAATTTGCACTCTTCTAATGCTGCAAGACCGATGAAGATGATTGAAGATGCTAGTCTTCGATAGGACTAGGCTCTCCCCTCTATTCTGGCATTTCTGCAGCCCAGTCCACATGTACAACCCTCCTTTGAAAATGTTGCATATGTAGTGTAGATCCTTGCTTGCTGAGTACTTCGGATGAGTACTCACGTTTGCTTTACTTTCTTTTTCTCCCCATATCCATATGTCGCCGCCAGATGTCGGAGCCCCTGAGATAGCTGCCCCTGTCGGCGACTACGGCTACTACTACCCTCCCGGCGAGTACTACTACGAGGAGCCGGCTGATGACCAGGAGTAGGTTCGGAGGATCCTAGGCAGGAGGCCTACGCCTTTCGATCGTAGCGTTTTATTTTGCCCCGCCTTTCTAAAGGCTTATCTCTATTTCTGTAATATATCTGTACCCAGATATTTGATGCTTCCGCTGATACTTGTATGCCATCGAGCTATGTATTCGAGCCCTCGAGGCCCTGGCTTGTAATATAAAGCTTGTATGACTTTATTTATATTTTAGAGTTGTGTTGTGATATCTTCAAGTGAGTCCTTAGACTTGATCATGTGCATTTGCGTGTATGGTTAGTGCACGATTAAGCCGGGTCGTCACAGGTTGTATCAGAGCTGACTGCCTCTAGAAATCCCCCTATCCAATTCCTTGGCCGAAGTTGAGTCTAGTGGTCGAAAACTGTTTTACTAACTTGGCTGTGTGGCTTACGGGCCCACGTCGCTAACTGGGTGGTATTAGGATCTTTTATTCCTCGACCTTTACTCTGGGACTCTGATCACTCTTCTATTCGGGTTTAATAAATTTACTAACACTAACACTTAGGATCTCGTAAATTCTGTCCTCCCGGAGAGCTGGATTTCTGTGCAATTTCCCTGTCATTGATCTGATTAGTCTGATAATCATTTTCCTTTCCATTGTTTTGTTTAACCTTTCTTTCCGAGATCTAATATATTTCTCATCGTCATATGACAACCCTAAACTTCTTTATTTCAGATGGATCGTCTGTTTCCACCTCGCCCTACGACGCAGCTTGTGCTTCGCACTTGGGCTCGTGATGTCCCTGGGTTTCCAGCTGTTCTGATTGCTCTCTTGACCAAGCTGGGTTATCGCTGGTACCCTGAGTACATGGTCTACGAGGTTTACCGCGAGTTCAACCAGGAGCAGTACTATGCTGGTGTTTGCATCTATGATCAGCAGGATAACTCAGACACTGAGCTGTACCTTTAACACGGTATTGGCGTGACGATTGAGATGGCAGTCCATGATGCCGCCTACTCTGCTGTCGCACGTCTCCGAGCAGAGCACAACGCTAGCTTGGATGCTTCTGAGTTTCGATACATTCCGTATGCCCCTGCTGGAGATGCTACTGGATACTACACGGCTATCAATGCCCCGTACGAGCCTCGTCGCTACGATCTGCGAGTTCTGATTCAGTGTACTCAGGCTCTGGATCGCACTATTCGGGCTCTGGCCGTCGAGTTGTTTGCCACCCGAGTACGACTCTACGAGGCTATGACGCAGTTGCTACCAGCTGTTCGTGCAGGGATACATCCGGAGCACATTCTTTACCCGCGCAGGACCGAGATGCCATCAGGGATCGATTGGCCTGCTGTGAGAGGTCACACGCCTGCACGTGGACCTCTTCTTTCAGCTCGAGACCGGGTTCTGCATCAGAGTGCACATGGAGCGCAGGATCCTTCTGCGACGAACGTCCGTCGTCCGCACTTGCAGCTACCCTGTTTCAGTGGTTTTCTCCGACGTTGATGTAGCCTTTGCTATGTCTCGTTGTGTATTTCTTTACCGCGTGCCTATGCACCGCCTAGCATGTCTAGCTTTTGAATTTGCGTCGTTATACTGCCCGAATGTAACCGACTCTGTATGGATCTGTATAACTTAATGACTACTATTAAGCATCTGTTGTACTACTTAAATTCCATCGTGTTACATCATGCTTGTTTCTAAACACTCGCCGTGGCTTCTGCTAAACTACCCCTGTTGAATTTAGCAGGATGGGTGACAACAATCCACCTCCGCCGCCACCACCTGACTATATGGCTGCGATGATGCAACAGTTTGAACTCAACCATCAGTTCATGATGGGGATTATGCAACAGTTCCCTCGTCCCAATGCCGACCAGCAGCCACCTTCAATCACACTGCCAGAGTTTGTGCGACTCAACCCGTCATTCTTCCGCAACACAGTTAATCCGCTGGATGCCGATGACTGGCTGCGTGACATCTTCTATGAGATGGAGTCCGCTAATGTCGCCCTGCCAGTTATGTCACTTTTGCGACATACTTCTTGAAGGGACCCGCAGCACAATGGTGGGCCACTCACAGACAGACCCTACCTCCTGAAACTGTCGTTACCTGGGTGGAGTTCAAGACTGCCTTTCGCGCCCGCTATATTCCTCAAGGTGTTATAGCCCGGAAGAAGGCCAAGTTCCATAGTCTCGTTCAAGGCAACAAGACTGTGGAAGTTTATCAGCGCGAGTTCCTTGACTTATCTCGCTATGCTGAAGAAGACATTCCTACTGATGCTCGTAGGCAGGAGAAGTTCCGTGAAGGGCTACACCATGACATTCAGCTAGCCCTGCTCATCCAAGACTTTCCTGACTTCGCCACTTTGGTCAACAAGGTTATCATGGTCGAGACTGGTCTGAAGAAACACAAGGAAGCGACCAGACGCACTCGTGAAGCGGGCTCATCTTCGGGCTCGTCTTCCCAGAAGCGCCGCATCTGGATCCCACAGAGCATGTACCGTCCAGCAGCTCTAGTGTACAGGCCTGCATATGCTGCACCTCGTCTGCCTCCTCCACCACCGAGGCAGCCTCTTTGTGCTCCACCACTTCGAGCTCCCGCACCACGTCCTGACAGTGGACTCTGCTTCAAGTGTGGCCAGCCAGGTCACCGTGCCAGAGATTGTTCTCAGAATCAGAATCAACTAGCTCTTCCTTCTGCTGGCCGTGGTAATGGCCGTGGGAATTCCCAGCCTCGCTATAGCAATGTCAGGCCTTCTTATGGTCGTGGACAGAACTATCACGTCAACATGGCTGAAGCTCAAGATCAACCTGAAACCGTGATGGGTACACTTCTTGTTAATTCAGTACCTGCAACTATTTTATTTGATTCAGGAGCATCACATTCATTCATGTCGAACATTTTGCACTCATGCATGACGTTAAATGCGAAACGCTACACCAATCCTTAATGGTAAACACTTCCGTGGGTCAATGTCAAACCTCCCTGTTCAGTCCCGAAGTCACTGTTGATATAGAGGGGTTGAAGTTTCAGGCATTTCCCATTATCCTGAAATCTTCCAAGATTGATCTTATCTTGGGAATGGATTGGTTGAAGGCTCACTACTCCTCAATCAATTGTGCCACCAAGGTTGTACACCTCCTGCACCCATCAGATGAGATAGTGAATTATCATGCTCACCTCACTCAGAACGCCGAGGCTCAGATTTATGTCTTGAATGCGTTGAACGCTTCTCCGCTTGAGGGGATCGAAAACATTCCAGTTGTCTGTGAATTCTAGGACGTTTTTCCAAAAGAACTTCCAGGAATACCCCCTGCTAGAGCTGTCGAGTTCGTCATCGACTTGAAGCCTGGCACCACTCCTATTGCGAAGCGTCCTTACAAGATGCCACCGCACCACCTTATTGAGCTTAAGGAAGAAATCGATAAATCACTTAAGAAGGGCTTCATCCGTCCCAGTTCCTCTGCCTGGGGAGCATCGTCTCTCTTTGTCAGGAAGAAAGATGGTACGAATAGGTTGGTCCAAGATTACCGTCCTATCAACCAGGCAACCATTCCGAATAAATATCAGCTTCCCCGGATCAATGATTTATATGATCAACTTGCTGGATCTTCGGTGTTCTCTAAACTCGACTTGAGGTTGGGTTATCACCAGATCCGTGTCCGCGAGGAGGATATTCCGAAGACCGCCTTTGTTACCCGTTATGGCTCCTATGAATACACTGTCATGTCATTTGGCCTAACGAATGCCCCCGCTACGTTCTCCCGCCTGATGAATTATATATTCATGGATTACCTCGACAAGTTCGTCGTGGTTTATCTGGATGATATTCTGGTATATTCGAAGAATAAGGAAGAACATGCCGAACATTTTCGCCTTGTTCTGGATAGGCTTCGAGAGCACAAGTTGTATGCCAAGTACTCCAAATGTGAATTCTGGCTTTCTGAAGTAACCTACCTTGGACATGTCATTTCCAAGGACGGTATTGCCGTTAACCCGGAGCGTGTTCAGGCTATTCTTGACTGGACTCCTCCGAAGAATGCCAAGCAAGTCCGAAGTTTTCTTAGTCTAGCCAGTTATTGCCGCCGATCCGTCGAGAACTTTTCCAAGATCGCCAAGCCCCTGACTAATCTGCTTCACAAAGGCGTTAAGTTTGAGTGGACAGACAAATGTCAGGAAAGCTTCCAGACCCTCAAGGACAAGCTTACTTCTGCTCCAGTGCTTGCCCCTCCTGATTCTTGCAAGGACTTTGTCATATATTGCGACGCCTCTCGTCAGGGATTAGGCTGTGTCCTAATGCAAGAACGAAGAGTAATTGCGTATGCTTCGCGTCAATTACGTCCTCATGAAGAAAATTATCCAGTGCATGATCTTGAACTTGCTGCTGTGATCTATGCATTGAAGTTATGGCGACATTACCTTCTTGGTAACCGGTGTGAGATTTATACCGATCATCAAAGTCTGAAGTATTTGTTTACTCAGCCGGATCTTAATCTTCGTCAACAACGTTGGTTGGAAACAATTACGGACTATGACTGTGGTATTTCTTATACCCCTGGCAAGGCTAACGTTATGGCAGATGCCTTGAGCCGCAAGTCAAATTGCAATAACCTCATGGTTAAGCAAGCTCAACCCCAGCTATATGAAGAACTGCGCAAGTTGAACGTCTGTATCGTTTCATAGGGTTCTCTTAATAACCTTGTCGTACAGCCAGACCTTGAGAAGGCTGTTAAGGAAGCGCAAGCTAAAGATGCTGAAATTGATTTGATGAAGAAAGATCTTCACCTTGAGAAGTACAGGGATTTCTCGGTTGCTGAAGATGGAACTTTATATTTCCGAGACCGCATTGTAGTACCTCGCTTCGAGCTTATGACAGACAAGGTTATGAAGGAGGCTCATGATACACCGCTGTCTATCCATCCGGGTAGCACCAGGATGTATCGGGATCTTCGACAAAGGTACTGGTGGTCTAGAATGAAGCAGGACATTGCTCGTTATGTTGCTGAATGTGATGTATGTTGTCGCATGAAAGCAGAACATCAGAAGCCTGCTGGAATTCTTCAACCACTCCCTATTCCTTTGTGGAAGTGGGATAAAGTGCAAATGGATTTCATTACTGGTCTTCCCAAGTCTCAGAAAGGTCACGATGCTATTCTTGTCGTCGTCGACCAGCTTTCCAAGGTTGCTCATTTTCTGCCTGTCAAGGAGACTATCACCGCTAGCCAGCTAGCAGAGCTGTATATCTCCAGAATCATTTCACTCCATGGTATTCCGAAGGAGATCAGTTCGGACCGTGGCGGTCTTTTCACGTCCAAGTTCTGGGAAAGTTTCCAAGAAGCTATGGGGACTCACATTACATGGAGTTCAGCTTATCATCCTCAGTCCCAAGGCCAAGTCGAGCGAGTGAATCAAGTACTTGAAGATATGCTTCGGGCTTGTGTTATATCATTCGGTAAGAAGTGGGAGGAATCTCTCCGGTTTGCCGAATTCTCTTATAACAACAGCTATCAAGCCAGCTTGAAGATGGCCCCCTTCGAAGTGCTTTATGGACGTAAGTGTCGAACCCCTCTGAATTGATCAGAAACTGGGGAACGACCTCTCGTGGGACCGGACATTATTCAACACGCTGAAGAACAAGTCAGAATTATCCGAGAAAATCTCAAGGTGGCTCAGGACTGCCAGAAGAGTAATTATGATCACAAACGATGGGGTCTGACTTATCAACCAGGTGATCAAGCTTATCTTCGTGTCACTCCTATGAAGGGCACCCGTTGATTCGAAATCAAGGGCAAGCTAGCTCCTCGCTATATTGGTCCCTTTCGCATTGTTGCAGAACGTGGACAAGTGGTTTATAAATTGGAGTTGCCACCGCAATTCTCTCATATCCACGACGTCTTCCATGTGTCGCAGCTTCGAAAATGCTTCAAGGAATCTCCTCACCGCGCAGTGGATCACGAGATGCTCGATTTGCAAGATGACCTATCTTATAAGGAGCATCCGGTCCGCATTCTCGATGAAGCTGAACGTCGGACTCGTCAGAAGACGACCAAGTTCCTGAAAGTGCAGTGGTCGAATCATACTGAAGATGAAGCCACTTGGGAACACGAGGATCATCTTCGCAAGGAATACCCCGACCTCTTTCCTTCTTCCTCCTGAATTCTTGGGACGAGAATTTCTTTTAGAGGAGGAGAATTTGTAACACCCCTGTGTAATAGCCACTGTGATCAACTGCTAATAATGCCAAGTCATCTCATTTGCAGTGCCTAGTCATAGTGATTAATCCCAACAATTCAAATCCTATCCTGAAAATCAACTCAAATTCAAAAGTGCAAAATAAATTTGCTCAAACACTATTGAAAAAATGTTCATTAAATAGCAAATAATCCAGAAGCACTCATAAAATTATAAACAATGATAGTTGAATTAGCTAAATGACTCAAACCACATGAAACAGTACCAAAACAAAATTATTTAATCCATTTATATTCATATCAAATTCAAATAAAATCTTACTTTGCCCAAACAAGTTTTTGGTGGCAAGAAATATTGCATTGTAATATTTGGGTCAAGTCCCACATTTTATAAAAGTGCACAAGTGGCCTAACAATTACAAAACAGAAAATAAATAAAGAAAATAGAAAACAGAAAATAGAAAAATAAAACGAGGCACTGTGCACTGGGCCTAAGTGCACAGCGCCCCGTATCCAGCCCAACCGGCCCAACCTCTCTCTCACCCTCGCGCTGTCGCTCTCTCCATCGACGAGCACGCGCGCGCCGGCCGCGCGACGACACGCCGGCATCCACCGACGCTACAGGGGCAGCGGAGGGGATAAGGAAGCCCCGTCCAGCTCCCCTGGTCCTTCTCGTCCACTCGTCGCTCCTCCCTCGCCTCTCTCTCGCTCGCGCTCGCCTTTCCCCTCTCCGGTCCGAGCGCCGTCGCCGCCGTCCTCGCTCATCCCCGCGGCCACCGAGCTCCGCTCGCCGCTCCGCCGTGTCCAGCGCCATCGCCATTGACCGCCACGACCTTGGGCGCCGTTGATTGGGGCCGGGAAGCTCCACGTCGCGCGGATCGAGCCGCGCCCGTCTGCGGCATCTCCGGCGATCTCCGTCGTCCCCAACCCCTCTGCTGCTCCTAAGCTGTCACCGGGCCACCATGCGCCTCCGCTGTGAGCTTCCCCTCCTTTCTCATCTCTCTGTTCGCTCCGCACGCGCGCGCTAGTTGCTTCTCCACGGTGCCCGAACGCGCCGCCGCCCGTGCACGTCGCCAACGAGCCTCCGACGACCAAATGGTCTTGGGCTTGTGCCCATCGTGCTTGCGACGTCGCGTAGATGCTGTAGGAATAGATCACCGCTTGTTTTAGCTCTCGTTTTAACGCGCGCAAGTTCGCCGGGGTTCGGCCTCCGCCAAACCTCGTCGTCTGGCCAATTCCGGCCATCCCCTGGTCCGGCCAGTGGCACCACTCGACGCGCGAGGTCTCCAGCGTTTGAACGCAACTTACCACAGCTCGAACGATGCACCGTAGCGCGATTCCGAGCTACTCCGGCGATCGGCCGCCGCGCAAATGGTCGCCGGAGCAACTCCTGCGACGCTACCGACGTGGCACAGGTGGGACCCACCCCTGGGTCACTGACCGTGGGCCCTGAGGGCCCCAGTTGACTGGGTTGACCTAGTCAACTGTGCTGACTGGGCAGCCCAGCCACTTACACGTGGGCCCCACCACATTTAGATTAAATAAAACATTTTAATAAATAAAAACTAATTAAATGAACTAATTACCCACTGACAGGTTGGGCCCACTCCCCTAATTAATCCAATTACATTAATTTAATTCACTGTTAAATAACAGAGACGGACATGTGGGTCCCACTAGACCCACATGTCAGGTTTGACTCTGGTCAGCCGCTGTTGACTGCTAACGTCACAGTGACATCAGGCTGACGTCATATATCATTTTCTGTAAATAAAAATAATTTCAGAAAATCAATTAAATCTCCGGAAATTAATAACTTTTAAACCGTAGCTCAGATCGAAAAACTTAAAACATGAAAGTTGATCAGAACGATGAGACGAATTTGATCGTGTCGCCTGTTTCAATGCCGGAACCCCCTATATAGGTGAAACCGCAACTTCGAGTCCGTATCCGGTAGATGAATAGTGCATAATCACCGGATAATAAATCCAACATTATTCCTATCATAACTAAAATGACCTAGATGCATCTTTAGGCAACCCTGCACTGCATCTTAGCATAGCATGCCCTGTATTGAATCGTTTGCTGTGCATTTATATGTTTCTTCCCCCTCTTCTTTCTCGATAGACCCCGACGTTGACGTAGCTCCCGAGACTGACGTAGCTCCGGAGGTCGACTATGCTCCTGACGATCAGACCCTTGCCACCGAGCTTCCAGGAAAGCACCCCATTTTGAGCATTCCGATATCGCCCACTCTCTTCTCTCTTATGCTTGCATTAGAAGTTACTGCTGCTGTTGTTATCCTATTTCTGCTGCATAGCCTGTTTATTGTAACCTACTATTGATACCTACCTGTTATCCTAAACGGTTTAGTATAGGCTGGGTAGAGACCTATTAGAGACCCCACTTGTCCCGGCTGCCTCGTTGGATTATCAGAAGACCCAAGCAAACGGGATCGAAGACCAGGCCCCGACACCGCACGACACTTCCCCTTAGTTGCTCGACGCTACTGGGTTACTATCGAGTGCCGAGGGTGATACCTCGTCAGCACTTCTGATGATAACCTTGTAGGTTAGTTAATCGGTCGTGGTCAGCGAGGGTGATTCCTCCTACACCACCCCCGAAACCGACACTGTCGTGCAACTCCTCAAGAGTGGACCTCGAGGGTGATTCCTCTTACGTTCACCTTGACGGTTATGTCAGGAGGGGATCCAACGAGGGTGATGCCTCGGATTCCTTCTTGGTGTGGTAGCCACACGGTTGACTTTACATTACTGATGATTCTGTTCATACTGGATAAAGACGGGTCGGCCCTGAGGGGTACCCACGCGAGCCTAATAGCGAGTGATGTGGAGTCGGGTGGACCTGGATGGTGCCCGAGAGTTGAACACGAGGCGTGGCCGGGCATTCCTCGCCCTTGCCGCAAGTCCTCGAGACGGGGCCACGGGGTCACATCTTTCGTGAGTCTCTGCTCGTTACCGCACTACCAACACACTAATGGTTTGGATATTTGATCCGAGGGGCCTCTGGCCTGATAGCACTAACCATCACGTGGGCATAGTATGGGCGTTCTGCGTCGTATACATCAGCCGAAGCTCTATGGACGTCAGCGAGGAGAGGCCCGCTTTGGATTGGACTAGTTAAGCCTGCGCTTGTATTAAGGGGGCTAGGTCTGCTTCCGGAGCGTCCTCGCAATATGCAGGGTTCCCAGGGCGAAGGCCCAAGACCCCTGGGGGCATAGGTTAGTCCGGCGTGCTGACCTCTCTTTAGAGCCTAGGTCGGGTTGCGGCGTGTTGCTTAGCCGAGGCCGGGCATGACCCAGAAAAGTGTGTCCGGCCGGAGTTAAGCGAGCGTGGTGGGTAAGTTGGTGCACCCCTGCAGGGAAGAAACAATCTATCGATAGCCTGTCCTACGGTAACGTACACTCGGAGTTGTATCCCGATCGGTACAATTAGAACTTGAGATGATAACTGGATAGTATGGCTCTGGGATTGCTTTCTCGCAGGGAGTCGAGGAAGAATCTCTGGGTGAGGTTGATGATACTACAATTACTTTACATTATGTTAATCTGCACTCTTCTAATGCTGCAAGACCGATGAAGATGATTGAAGATGCTAGTCTTCGATAGGACTAGGCTCTCCCCTCTATTCTGGCATTTTTGCAGCCCAGTCCACATGTATAGCCCTCCTTTGAAAATGTTGCATATGTAGTGTAGATCCTTGCTTGCTGAGTACTTCGGATGAGTACTCATGTTTGCTTTACTTTCTTTTTCTCCCCATATCCATATGTCGCCGCTAGCTGACGGAGCCCATGAGATAGCTGCCCCTGTCGGCGACTACGGCTACTACTACTACCCTCCCAGCGAGTACTACTACGAGGAGCCGACTGACGACTAGGAGTAGGTTCGGAGGATCCTAGGCAGGAGGCCTACGCCTTTCGATCGTAGCATTTTATTTTGCCCCGCCTTTCTAAAGGCTTATCTCTATTTCTGTAATATATCTGTACCCAGATATCTGATGCTTCCACTGACACTTGTATGCCATCGAGCTATGTATTTGAGCCCTCGAGGCCCTGGCTTGTAATATAAAGCTTGTATGACTTTATTTATATTTTAGAGTTGTGTTGTGATATCTTCAAGTGAGTCCTTAGGCTTGATCGTGTGCATTTGCGTGTATGGTTAGTGCACGATTAAGCCGGGGTCGTCACATCCGTGTCCCAGGCACAGTACTCAGGATAAGCCGGCGAACCATTCTGGGGAAAATTGTTATATTATGCAGCAATTTCGCAATCAAGCTTACCAGAATCTCCAGGGTGGTGGCGGCGGAAACCCGGGGCGGCCTGGAGCTGGCGGCTCACGATCCGATTTTCCTGGAGCTGGCTCATCTAGTGGTTTCCAGAACCCCGGCTATCAGGGTCAGGTGGCTCAGGGTCTGGCTACCAGGGTTTCGGTAACAACGGAGGTAATCAACGTTCTGGCCAGGGTGTTCAGCAGCAGGGCAACCAGTCAGGTTTTCAGAGCAATCCTAAGCAGTTGAATAGCGGGATGTACCACGTCTTTACGACCAGCACTTGCAAGCGGGATCGCAAGCTCCAAAATCGTGCTGTCAACATGATCGAGCAAGCGGTTCCTGAGTACTTGAATTGGTCGGAGCAACCAGTCACCTGGAGTAGGGCGGATCATCCTCCCCGGGTTGAGAATCCTGATTGTCTAGCTTTCGTGGTGGCGCCTCAAGTTGATGGTTATAAGCTTACTAAGGTACTTATGGATGGAGGAAGCAGCATCAACATCCTATACTATGATACCTTCAAGCGCATGAACTTGTCAGAAAAACAACTCCTGCCATCCTCAACCATTTTCCACGGGATTGTTCCCGGAAAATCTGCTAACCCATTGGGCGGATTAAGCTGGAAGTTGCCTTTGGTGATGAGTAAAATTATAGAATGGAGTTTCTGACGTTTGAGGTGGTCAAGATTAAAAGTCCATATCATGCTCTCTTTGGGCGGCCGGCTTACGCTCGTTTCATGGCCCGGCCTTGCTATATTTATCTCAAGCTCAAGATGCCTGGGCCAGAAGGAACTATCACAGTTGATAGCGATAGGAGGATTGCTCGCGAGTGTGAAGAAGGGGAGGCAGCTTATGCTGAATCGGCTTGCACAGCAGAGGAGTTGAAGTTTTATACATCCAATGTTGACCCGGCTGATATGATCCCCTAAAACCAAAGAGTCTGATCACCCGCTCAAGTTTATGTCGGCCGAGGACACGAAATGAGTTAACTTCACCCCAGGCGATTGATGACCCACAAGTATAGGGGATCTATCGTAGTCCTTTCGATAAGTAAGAGTGTTGAACCCAATGAGGAGCAGAAGGAAATGACAAGCGGTTTTCAACAAGGTATTCTCTGCAAGCACTGAAATTATCGGTAACAGATAGTTTTGTGATAAGATAATTTGTAACGGGTAACAATTAACAAGTGTAACAAAGGTGTAGCAAGGTGGACCAATCCTTTTTGTAGCAAAGGATAAGCCTGGACGAACTCTTATATAAAGCAAAGCGCTCCCGAGGACACATGGGAACTATTGTCAAGTTAGTTTTCATCATGCTCATATGATTCGCGTTCGTTACTTTGATAATTTGATATGTGGGTGGACCGGTGCTTGGGTGATGTTCTTACTTGGACAAGCCTCCCACTTATGATTAACCACTCTCGCAAGCATCCGCAACTATGAAAGAAGAATTAAGATAAATCTAACCATAGCATGAAACATATGGATCCAAATCTGCCCCTTACGAAGCAACGCATAAACTAGGGTGTAAGCTTCTGTCACTCTAGCAACCCATCATCTACTTATTACTTCCCAATGCCTTCCCCTAGGCCCAAATCATGGTGAAGTTCACATAAAACCACTAGAGGAAATACAACATACATCTCATCAAAATATCGAACGAATACCAAATTCACATGATTACTTATAACAAGACTTCTTCCATGTCCTCAGGAACAAACGTAAGTACTCACAAAGCATATTCATGTTCATAATCAGAGGGGTATTGAATATCATTAAGGATCTGAACATATGATCTTCCACCAAATAAACCATCTAGCATCAACTACAAGGAGTAATCAACACTACTAGCAATCCACAGGTACCAATCTGAGGTTTTGAGACAAAGATCGGATATAAGAGATGAACTAGGGTTTGAGAGGAGATGGTGCTGGTAAAGATGTTGATGCAGATTGACCCCCTCTCGATAAGAGGATCATTTGGTGATGGCGATGGCTTCGATTTCCCCCTCCCAGAGGGAAGTTTCCCTGGCAGAACAGCTCCGCCGGAGCCCTAGATTGCTTCTGCCCAGGTTCCGCCTCGAGACGGCGGCGCTTCATCCCGAAAGCTTCCTTATGATTTTTTCCAGGTCAAAACCATCCATATAGCAGAAGATGGGCACCGGAGACTTGCCAGGGGGCCCACAAGCCCTAGGGGCGCGCCCAGGGGGGTTGGGCGCGCTCCCCAGGCTTGTGGCCACCTGGTGGAACCCCCTCTGGTATTTCTTTGCCCAATATTTTTTATATATTCCAAAATAATTCTCCGTAAATTTTCAGAACTTTTGGAGTTGTGCAGAATAGGTCTCTCAGATTTGCTCCTTTCCAGTCCAGAATTCCAGCTGTCGGCATTCTCCCTCTTTGTGTAAACCTTGTAAAATAAGAGAGAAAAGGCATAAGTATTGTACCATAATGTGTAATAACAACCCATAATGCAATAAATATCAATATAAAAGCATGACGCAAAATGGACGTATCAACTCCCCCAAGCTTAGACCTCGCTTGTCCTCAAGTGGAAACCGTAATTGATAATCATGTCCACATGTTTAGAGATAAAGGTGTCGATAAAATAAAATAAAATACGGACCTTAAGGTATCATGATCATCCTTAGAAGAACAACATATATTATCATGTAATTTCTTAGGCTAAAGTAACAATTCGTTCACAAGGTAAAGTATAAAACAAGAACTTTATTGAAAACCAACAAACTATGATCTTGGTCATTGAAACAATTGCAATTTATCATAACATTGGAAAGTATCAATGTAAGAGCTTTCATATAGCAAATTTCACATACTCAACTATCATTTAGTCTTTCACAATTGCTGACACTCACGTGATACTTATGTGATCAAAGTTTCCATCGGACACAGAGAAAGATAGGGGCTTATAACTTCGCCTCCCAACCTTTTACCTCAAGGGTAACGTCAACAATAATAGTTTATGAATATCTACATCCGAGTGGATATATATATCTAGATCTTCCCCAACATATAGTGCTTGCCAAAAAGAAAAATTGTAAAAAGAATAGGTGATGATCACCATGACTCTTGTATAAGGGTAGAAGGTAAATAAAAGATAGGCCCTTCGCAGAGGGAAGCAGAGGTTGTCATGCGCTTTTATAGTTGGATGCACAAAATCTTAATGCGAAAGAACGTCACTTTATATTGCTGCTTGTGATAAAGAACTTTATTATACAGTCTATCGCTTTTATTTCTTCCATATCACAAGTTCGTATAAAGCTTATTTTCCTCACACTAAAAGATCATACATATTTAGAGAGCATTTTTTATTGCTTGCACCGATGACAACTTACTTGAAGGATCTTACTCAATCCATAGATAGGTATGGTGGACTCTCATGGCAGAACTGGGTTGAGGGATTTTGGAGGCACAAGTAGTATCTCTACTTGGTGCAAACGATTTGGCTAGCATAGGATGAGAAGCAAGCTCAACATGTTGGAGAATCCATGACAACATAACTTCTATTCGGATATAAAGAAACATAACCCATTATGTTGTCTTCCTTGTCCAACATCAACCTTTTAGCATATAATATTTTAATGAGTGCTCACAATCATAGAAGATGTCCAAGATAGTATATTTATATGTGAGACCTCTCTTTCTTTATTACTTCCTATTAATCGCAACAATGAGCAAAACTATGTTTGTCAACTCCCAACAAATTTCATGCGACATACTTCTTATATGTGAAGTCATCACTTCCCATAACATCATTATATAATCTTTTTATTTCTTTTATTCTTTATTTATTTTTCTCAAGATCATAGCAAGAAAGCAAAGCCCTCAACTCAAAACTAATCTTTATTATATAACTCTCGGACTCGATTACATAGAGGGAACACAAAGCAAAACAAGTTAGATCATACTAAAACTTTATTCTACTAAACCGAGATATAACCAAAAGGATCGAACAAAGAAAAATGATAAAGTTAAATATGTGATGGTGATACGATACCGGGGCACCTCCCCCAAGCTTGGCAGTTGCCAAGGGGAGTGCCCATACCCGTGTATTTAGGTCTCTTTCTTCGGAGGTGGTGATGCAATATTCTTGGCAATAATACCCTTCAGGATGTGATTTTGTTCCTCGAGCCTGTTGACTTGCTGTTTGAGATCCATTATTTCCTTACGGAGCTTGCCTGTGACGGCTAGAGCTCCAATCACCCATGGATGCTTCCTAGTTGCGGGGGAAAAAGCAACACTCTTTTTCATGTTATCATAAGAGGGAAATCTAGCATTGGGAGGTATGACTGAATCCGGTATTGCTGAGCTCTGGAGTTCCTCAAGCATGGCTCCAGGTTGAGGGCGAGAGGTAACTTCTTGATCCTCCTCCATGGCATCCACTCTCTTCAGGTCAGCCTCCATCTCTTCCTCCGTTGACAACCCAAAGTGGTCGGCTTCGCTGTATGCTCTTGGGCCCGGTATCAGGTGAGAGACACGACTCTCCCCGACCGACTCTTGCAAAGACATCTTGCTCCAAAATCTGCTGCAAAATTAGGTAAACACAAGAACAGAGAATTTTGCCGTGGTACGGTGGTCAAAACCTTCGGGAGATTATATAATGAATTTTTACCGACCAAAAGAAGTGTACTACAAGAAAACGGAGTCCGGGGGGCACATGAGGTAGCCACAAGCCTGGCAGGCGTACCTAGGGGGGTAGGGCATGCCCCCAGGGCTTGTCGCCTCCTCGTGCACTTCTAGGACTACTTTTTATTTTCCTAAATTTTTAAATATTCCAAAACGGAGTAAAATTGTTGTTGGAAAATTTTTGGAGTCGGTTTACTTACCGTACCACATACCTATTCCTTTCGTAGTCTGAAACGTTCTGGTAGATATCCTTTATGTACTCCTCCGGTGTTATGGTATTAATAATATTGGTTTCACATTTATGGGAGTACCTGAGATATAATGTTTGATTCTTTGCCCGTTTACCACCTTCGGATTATTGCCTTCGGTGTTGTTGATTTTGATGGCACCGGAATGATAAACTTCCACGATAATGTAAGGGCCCTCCTATTTAGAGAGAAGCTTTCCTGCAAAAAATCTTAAACGAGAATTGTATAGCAAGACATGGTCACCTACATTAAATTCACTCTTTTGTATCCTTTTGTCATGCCATCTTTTAACTTTCCCTTTAAACAATTTGGCATTTTCATATGCCTGGGTTCTCCATTCATCAAGTGAGCTAATGTCAAATAACCTCTTCTCATCAGCAAGTTTGAAATCATAATTGAGCTCTTTAATTTCCCAATAAGCTTTATGTTCTAGTTCAGGAGGTAAGTGACATGCTTTTCCATAAACCATTTTATACGGAGACATACCCATAGGGTTTTTATAAGCAGCTCTATAAGCCCATAATGCATCATCAAGTTTCTTAGACCAATTCTTTCTAGATCTATTAACAGTCTTTTGCAAAATCAACTTTATTTCTCTATTACTTAATTCTACTTGACCACTAGACTGAGGATGGTATGGAGATGCAATTCTATGGTTAACATCATACTTAGGAAGCAATTTACGGAAAGCACAACCAGCATCAGTCATTAAATATCTAGGGACTCCAAACCTCGGGAAAATAACTTCTTTAAGCATTTTAATGGAAGTGTTGTGATCAGCACTACTAGTTGGAATAGCTTCTACTCACTTAGTAACATAATCAACAACAACTAAAATATGAGTATACCCATTAGAGGAAGGAAAAGGTCCCATATAATCAAATCCCCAAACATCAAATGGTTCAATAACAAGTGAATAATTCATAGAAATTTCCTGACCTCTACTAATATTACCAATTCTTTGACATTCATCACAAGACAAGACAAACTTACGAGCATCCTTAAAAAGAGTAGGCCAATAAAAACCAGATTGTAATACCTTGTGTGCAGTTCTATCTCCAGCATGGTGTCCTCCGTAGGCCTCGGAGTGACACTTGCGTAGGATCTGTTCCTGTTCATGCTCAGGTACACAACGTCTAATAACACCATCTACTCCTTCTTTATAAAGGAGTGGGTCATCCCAAAAGTAATGTCTTAAATCATAGAAAAACTTTTTCTTTTGTTAGTATGTGAAACTTGGTGGTATAAATTTAGTAACAATATAATTGGCATAATGAGCATACCAAGGAGCACTACGAGAAGCATTTATGACAACTAATTGTTCATCAGGAAAGCTATCATCAATAGGTAGTGGGTCATCAAGAATATTCTCTAACCTAGACAAGTTGTCTCCTACGGGGTTCTCAGCTCCCTTTCTATCAATAATATGTAAATCAAATTCTTGCAGCAAGAGAACCCATCTAATAAGTCTAGATTTAGCATCTTTCTTTTCCATAAGATATTTAATAGCAGCATGATCGGTGTGAACAGTTACTTTGGAATCAACAATATAAGATCTGAACTTATCACAAGCAAATACGACCGCTCAAAATTCTTTTTCAGTAGTAGCATAGTTTCTTTGAGCACTGTCGAGAGTTTTACTAGCATAATGGATAACATTTAACTTCTTACCAACTCTTTATCCTGGAACAGCACCAACAGCATAATCACTAGCATCAGACATAATTTCAAAGGGTAGGTTCCAATCAGGTGGTTGAACAATAGGTGCAGAAATTAAGGCTTTCTTAAGTATTTCAAATGCTTCCACACAATCATCATCAAAAACAAATGGAACATCCTTTTGCAAGAGATTTGTAAGAGGCCTAGAAATTTTAGAGAAGTCTTTAATAAACCTCCTATAGAAACCAGCATGACCCAGGAAACTTCTTATACCTTTGATATCTTTAGGACACGGCATCTTTTCAATAGCATCAACTTTAGGTTTATCAACTTCAATACCTCTTTCGGAGATTTTATGCCCCAAGACAATACCTTCATTAACCATAAAGTGGCACTTTTCCCAATTCAAGACAAGATTAGTTTCTTCACATCTCTGCAAAACTCGATCAAGGTTGCTTAAGCAATCATCAAAAGAAGTTCCGTAAACGAAGAAATCATCCATGAAAACCTCAACAATCTTTTCACAAAAGTCATAGAATATAGCAGTCATACATCTTTGAAAAGTAGCAGGTGCATTACATAAACCAAAAGGCATATGTCTATAAGCAAAGGTACCGAAAGGACAAGTAAAAGTAGTTTTTTCTTGATCCTCTTGTGACACAGGTATTTGGGAAAAACCAGAATAACCATCTAGAAAGCAAAAGTGTGTATGTTTGGATAGTCTTTCTATCATTTGATCAATAAAAGGTAGAGGATAATGATCTTTCCTAGTAGCTTTGTTTAACTTTCTAAAATCAATACCATTCTATAACCCGTGACAATTCTTTGCAGAATCAATTCATTTTTATCATTAGGAACAACGGTAATACCTCCGTCTTCTTAGGGACACAATGAACCGGATTTACCCATCTACTATCAGCAACATGATAAATTATACCTGCTTCCAGAAGCTTTAGTATTTCATTTCTTACCACTTCTTTCATCTTTGGATTCAACCATCGCTGGTGATCAACAACTGGTTTAGCATCAGCTTCCATATTAAATTTGTGCTGACATAGAGTGGGACTAATTCCCTTAAGATCATCAAGAGTATATCCAATAGCTGCACGGTGCTTCTTCAGAGTTTTCAATAATTTCTTTTCTTCATGCTCTGAAAGGTTAGCACTAATAATAACAGGATATATCTTCTTTTTATCAAGATAAGCATATTTCAGAGCATCAAGTAATTATTTAAGATAGAATACAGGATCACTCTTGGGTGGTAGAGGATCTCCAAGAGTCTCAACATGCAAATTGTGTTTCAAAACAGGCATCTGTTTAAAGAATATTTCATCTATTTCATTTCTATCATTCCTAAACATATCATTTTCATGGTCTAGCAAATATTGTTCTAAAGGATCAGTAGGAGGCACAACAATAGAGGCAAGACCAATAATTTCATCTTTACTAGGCAATTCTTTATCATGGGGTTGTCTACGAAATTTGGAGAAATTAAACTCATGAGGCACATCCCCAAAACTTACACTAATAGTTTCTTTCTCACAATCTATTTTAGCATTAACAGTGTTCAAGAAAGGTCTACCAAATATAATGGGACAAAACTCATCTTGTGGGGAACCAAGAACCAGAAAATCAGTAGGGTATTTTATTTTCCCACACAAGACTTCAACATCTCTAGCAGTCCCAATTGGTGATATAGTATCTCTATTGGCAAGCTTAATAGTGACATCAATATCTTCTATTTCAGCAGGTGCAATATCATTCATAATTTCTTAATATAAAGTAAAGGGAATTGCACTCACACTAGCACCCAAATCACACAAGCCATGGTAACAATGATCTCCTATTTTAACAGAAACAACATGCATGCCAACAACAGGTCTATGTTTATCTTTATTATCGGGTCTAGCAATTCTAGCAGCTTCATCATAGAAATAAATAACATGCCCATCAATATTATCAACCAAGAGATCTTTAACTATAGCAATACCAGGTTCAACTTTAATTTGTTCAGGGGGTGTAGGTGTTCTAGTATAACTCTTATGAACCACAACTGAAGCTTTAGCATGTTCCTTTATCCTAACAGGGAAATGTGGTTTCTCAACATAAGCAGTAGGAACAATAGGATCAACATTATAAGTAATAGTTTCCTCTTCAGCTTTAATAGGTTCTACTATTTTTACTTCAATGGGAGGATGATATTTAAACCACTTCTCCTTAGGGAGATCAACATGAGTAGCAAATGATTCACAAAAAGAAGCTACTATCTCAGAATCAAGTCCATATTTAGTGCTAAATTCATGAAAAGCATTGGTATCCATAAAAGATTTAACACAATCAAACTTAAGGTTTATACCTGACTCCTTACCTTCGTCGAGTTCCCAATCTTCAGAGTTGTGTTTAGTTATTTCCAATAAATCCCATTTGAATTCAATAGTCTTCTTCATAAAAGAACCAGTACAAGAAGTATCGAGCATGGATTGATCATTACGAGAAAGCCGAGCATAAAAATTCTGAATAATAATTTCTCTTGAGAGCTCATGATTGGGGCATGAATATAACATTGACTTAAGCCTCCCCCAAGTTTGAGCGATACTTTCTCCTTCATGAGGCCAAAAATTATATATATAATTCCGATCACGATGAACCATATGCATAGGATAAAACTTCTGATGAAATTCTAATTTCAATCGGTTGTAATTCCAAGTCCCAATATCATCGCATAGCCTATACCATGTCAATGCCTTCTCCTTAAAAGATAAAGGGAAGACCTTCTTCTTGACTTCATCCTCGGGCAAACCTGCAAGCTTAAATAATCCACAAACTTCATCCACATAGATTATATGCATATCAGGATGTAATGTTCCATCTCCTGCGTAAGGATTAGCTAGCAGTTTCTCTATCATACCCGAAGGAATTTCATAATAAATATTTTCAGTAGGTTCAGTAGGTCGAGGAGCAACTCTTTGTTCTTTCAGTCGGGGTGAAGATACCCCGAACAAGCCCCTCAAAGGATTATTTTCCATAGCAACAAGTGACAGAAAATTTCAGCACACTATATATATTTTTCCTTACCAAAGGCGCTTCACTCCCCGGCAACGGCGCCAGAAAAGAGTCTTGATGAACCACAAGTATAGGGGATCTATCGTAGTCCTTTCGATAAGTTAGAGTGTCGAACCCAACAAGGAGCAGAAGGAAATGACAAGCGGTTTTCAGCAAAGGTGTTCTCTGCAAGCACTGAAATTATCGGTAACAGATAGTTTTGTGATAAGATGATTTGTAATAGGTAACAAGTAACAAGTGTAACAAAGGTGCAGCAAGGTGGCCCAATCCTTTTTGTAGCAAAGGATAAGCCTGGACGACCTCTTATATAAAGCAAAGCGCTCCCGAGGACACATGGGAATTATTGTCAAGTTAGTTTTCATCATGCTCATATGATTCGCGTTCGTTACTTTGATAATTTGATATGTGGGTGGATCGGTGCTTGGGTGCTGTCCTTACTTGCACAAGCCTCCCACTTATGATTAACCACTCTCGCAAGCATCTGCAATTACGAAAGAAGAATTAAGATAAATCTAACCATAGCATGAAACCAGTGGCGGATCTACCATTGGGGCGAGCTGGGGCGGCCGCCCCGGGTCGCCGGTGGCAGAGCAGCGACCCCCGCCTACCTACCCTTCATCTGCTCCTCCCAATTTCCTCCGGTGGCGGGCAGTTTTCATGGCGGCGCGGATGTTTCCTGTTTCTGCGAAGCCGTACGCGAGGCCGTGAGGGTGGCCGGGTGAGGGAGAGAAAGAAGATTGGGCTGGGCTGCAGCTTTTGCACAATTGCACTTAAGGCCCAAAGACCACAAGCACGCTGCCGGCCACCAATACAACCGATCCAGCCCCAATCGATCCCCGAGCACTAGCCACTCACTGGTGCGCCGCCCCACTCTCTTGTGTGTTTTGATTTGTTCTACTCTTTGACTCATACCCTTACTGAAAACTTACTTAATTAGTGTATGAATTATAGTGCCAAGTGCCAACACCGCTCTAGGCTAAGCTATGTCGCAATTGATCAAGTGCTGGCAACAAAGTGCTTTGTCTGGTTAATTCTAGTAAAATGAGCAGACACGTTACATCCAGGTATTATCAATACTGCATTGCTGTATGCAACATTTAAAATAGCTTCTGATGCTAAAGTTGCACTTTCGATGTCATACCACCAAGAATTGTGGTGGATCAAGTGGAATCACATGATGAAGTCATATCTTATTGGCTTTTGAAAGAACAAGACGTGCCAAGATATCGAACACAAAATGCATGGAGCGACAAGAGTCCATGTTATCAGTAGTTTCTAATAACTTTTTACGCCTTTTCATGACTTTGGTAGTTGAATGCCATGACTTTTGATTCAGTACACGTGTATTTGCATAAAAAAAATTGATTTTAGATGTTCGCCCCGGCTAGCTTCAATTCCTGGGTCCGCCACTGCATGAAACATATGGATCCAAATCAGCCCCTTACGAAGCAACGCATAAACTAGGGTTTAAGCTTCTGTCACTCTAGCAACCCATCATCTACTTATTACTTCCCAATGCCTTCCCCTAGGCCCAAATCATGGTGAAGTGTCATGTAGTCAACGTTCACATAACACCACTAGAGGAAAGACAACATACATCTCATCAAAATATCGAACGAATACCAAATTCACATGATTACTTATAACAAGACTTCTCCCATGTCCTCCGGAACAAACGTAACTACTCACAAAGCATATTCATGTTCATAATCAGAGGGGTATTGAATATCATTAAGGATCTGAACATATGATCTTCCACCAAATAAACCAACTAGCATCAACTACAAGGAGTAATCAACACTACTAGCAACCCACAGGTACCAATCTGAGGTTTTGAGACAAAGATCGGATACAAGAGATGAACTAGGGTTTGAAAGGAGATGGTGCTGGTGAAGATGTTGATGGAGATTGACCCCCTCTCGATGAGAGGATTGTTGGTGATTATGATGGCTTCGATTTCCCCCTCCCGGAGGGAAGTTTCCCCGACATAACAGCTCCGCCGGAGCCCTAGATTGCTTCTGCCCAGGTTCCGCCTCGAGACGGCAGCGCTTCGTCCCGAAAGCTTCCTTATGATTTTTTCCAGGTCAAAACCCTCCATATAGCAGAAGATGGGCACCGAAGACCTGCCAGGGGGCCCACAAGCCCTAGGGGCACGCCCAAGGGGGTAGGGCACGCCCCCAGGCTTGTGGCCACCTGGTGGGTCCCCCTCTAGTATTTCTTCACCCAATATTTTTTATATATTCCAAAATAATTCTCCGTAAATTTTCAGGACTTTTGGAGTTGTGCAGAATAGGTCTCTCAGATTTGCTCCTTTCCAGTCCAGAATTCCAGCTGCCGACATTCTCCCTCTTTGTGTAAACCTTGTAAAATAAGAGAGAAAAGGCATAAGTATTGTATCATAATGTGTAATAACAGCCCATAATGCACTAAATATCAATATAAAAGCATGATGCAAAATGGACGTATCAGTGATTCATCCCAACAGTTCACTATTGGGACTGGCTTGGATCCTAAATAGGAAAGCGCGCTCATCGAATTCATCTGTGAGAATCGGGACATCTTCGGATGGAAATCTTCTGACATGCGTGGTGCACCAAGATAATTCGCTGAGCACCACCTCAATGTTGATCCCAAGATGAAACCAGTCCGGCAATACCTCCATCGTTTTAACGAGGAGAGACGTAAAGCTATCGGGGAAGAAGTGGCCCGGCTCCTAGCTGTCAGGTTCATCGTGGAAGTATTTCATCCTGAGTGGCTGGCCAATCCACTGCTTGTTCTAAAGAAAAACGACATTGGCTATAGTCATATTTGTGATATGACGCTTCAAGCCTTGCAATTCGTCCATTTCAGCTGCAAGCCGGCTCTCAGCTTCTTCCACGCGCTTGATTAGGGCGGCCTTTTCAGTTTCAAAGGCGACTCTTTCAGCATCAAAGGTGGTTTTGGCCTTCTTCAATTCTTCTGCCGAGGATTGTTGAGACTCTTGCAGGCTTGATTCTGCCTTCACTCGCAAGGCCTGTTCCACTTCAAGATCCTTTTTTAAGCCGGTCCCTTTTGACTCGTCAACATTTAGTATATCCTGCAGTTCAGGCAAATGTTCATCAACAAGTCATTTAAGTCCCAAGTCGGCACAATTGCGCGACCTGGCCCTTGGGAGCTACAAGAGACAAAAATTATTTTATACTCAAGTCCCAAGCAGCTGCAAACAACCTACATGGCATTTGGGGGCTAATGCAACTCGAATTTTTCAAAGAATACAAAGAACAGACCCGACTCATCTCATGGAGATGAGCCGGCCCTTGGGGGCTACACAGTGTTTTCTTCAGTTCATTAGCTACAGTCAACATTTTGAAGACCCGACTCTCTCACAGAGATGAGTTAGCCCTTGGGGGCTACAGTGTCAAAATTATATGCAAGTCTCACACATACTCATGCTTTCCTATGTCTAAGACTTGGGGGCTACATAAGTATGTATGCAGTATGGGAAAAAGGGATTATTTCATACCTCATACTTTCTTCTTAGCATGTTTACCACGCCTATCTCGGTATTCTGGCTCTCAGACAACTAGGTCAAAAATCCCTGGTGCAGCTCTTCTACACTCATATTTTCTAAGCTAGGGAGTTCCAGTTTGGTCTTCCCCTTGTCTAGCGGGACCGGCTCATCTTTGGCCAAAATCTTGGCCAAAGTGCCTGAAGGTTCAGGAGCACTCTGTCCCTCCCCGGTAATGGTCACCTCTGTGTCAATCTCCATCTGATTGACGTCTTCAGATTCTTGGTGAGGGTTGGAAGCATGAACAGGGCTTGGCGGGTGAACATTCTCTGGTTCATCTGGCATGGTCTGCTCGTCTATATTAATCACCTCTTCTGCCACTGGCGGCTTACCAGTAATTACCGGCTCATGGACCATTTCTGTTCCATGGATCGGGTTGCCCTCGCTCGCATCTGTAACCTGATTTTCCGGGTTATCCTGTGAAGGTTCTTGGGTACCAGAGGTAGCAGGTATGGTGGATGACCCGCCAACCTTTTTCCTGGCAACGGCTTTGGCCCTGATATCAATACAAGCAAATGTCAATCAATAAGATTTACAATGGTAAGGAAAGATATCCCAGATAACTCACCCGCGCTTGATTGTGAAAGCCGACAGCTGAGTGCCTGTTGATTCCCCAGACGACGGTGGCGATAATTTGAATCAGAGGGGTTAAGTGGTTGCCTAATGAGTCCGGCTCATGGAAGAGACGGAGTTGGGCTATGAGGCACCTCATTTTGTCGCTTACGAGGAACCGGCTCATCTGATAAGCCGGTAGATAACTCGCCAGAGTCGCTCCGGAGTTTGCGCTTGCCGGCTTGCTACGACTACTTCAAAAGAAAGTTTGGGTCTAAGTAAGCATCTGGATGTGAAAGTGGTACCTTTCTGACGGCTCGTCTCGTTTTCCTCGGGATTAAAGTTTCCGAGCTGGATGAGATGGAAATTACATCGGCGTTGCTGGCTCGACCGGCCTCAGTATTATCCTGAGAAGAAGAGGCGTCAGCAAGTTGATTAAAAAAATGGCTAAGCGAGTCAATTTCTACCTCCGACTCATCTCCACCAGCCGCCTCATCGGTGTTGCCCGGCTCATCCACTCACTCAACTAGAGCAGGGGCAGTGTTCCAAGGCTTCTTCTTCCAGAACTTGTCGTTTTCCTGTGTAAATGATAAGCCGGAGGTTAAGATTGAAATAAACCAATCAAAATACATAATGAGTAAGACAAAGTGCAAAGAACACTTACTGGAGGCACTGGGTTCGTGAGGCAGAAGGGAGCAAGCCTAGTCTTATTGCATTTATCTTGAGGCTCTCCCAGCAGCCTTTTTGAAGCCTTATTAATTTCATCTACTGACAAGTCAACTTGGCCGTAGCGTTGCACATCAGCTAAGTCACTAGTATAACTGCACATTAAGTCGCCCCTCCGACTTAATGGTTGAATTCTCCAGCTGATCCAACACCGGGTCAGATCAATCCCAGTGAGGCCATTCGCTGACAAGGCCCTTAATTTTGAGTATATGGGGGCGACTTGTTGTTGCTCTTCATTGCCTAGCCAACCCGGGAAGGCAATGGTTGCGTTGAGCCGATCCGACCTATAACCCGGCAGCGGGTTTTCATCTGCAGGGGCGGTGTTCTTGCAATAGAACCAAGTTTTATTCCATCCTTTCGGATGACTCACCAGTTTTGCCTCTTGGAAAGGACTTTTTTTTGTGCCTTTGAACGGAGATCCCACCAAGTTCTATGCTTGGACCATCCGCAAATTCGATTTGGTGGTTGATATAGAAGAATTCCCGGAAAAGAGGGATAGTTGACTCTGTCTGAAGATAGACTTCGCTGAAGACATGAAATTGGCAAAGGTTGGTCATCGAGTTTGGACCAATATCCTGGGGGCGGAGGTCAAAGAAATCGAGGAAATCATGGAAGAATTTTGACCCGGCCGGTGAGAAGCCCCTATAAAGATGATCTGTTAACACAATGACTTCTCCCTGGTCAGGCTGAGGAGAGCTGTCTTCATCAGGCGCCCGCCAACTGATTACTCCTTGAACCGGCAGCAGGCCTTGCCCCATGAGGTCATCAAGTACAAGGGTAGAGAGTTGGGATGTGGCCCAATTGCAGGCCTTATTGGTCTTAGCTTTATCAGTCTTGGCCATGACGAGTTGCTTAAGGATAGAGACTACAAGTAAATTATGGATGGCGAGTCATTTTCATGGGCGATAAGTCACCAGGTGTGATAAGCCGACCAAATAATAAAGTTGCTATGATTTAGGGGTGAGTCAGCTCGTTCGTTTCATTACTGATGAGTCGCCAAGTTATTCAGAATGTTGAGCCGGCCGGATAAAAGATAGCTACGTCTATCAGAGTTATGACTATCAAGTTATGCAAGCTACAATAGGTAATGATGAGCCGGCAAACTGTAAGCCGACTCATCCTACTTAGAGGCCTTATGGTTTTCTGCTAAGTGTTGACAAAACAAGTTTCTAACGAAGCAGTTGTAGTTACAGATCTACAAAATTGCTCGAAAAAGAAATAATTGCTAGACCTAAAACATGAAGAGAAGGTGCAGACTAATCCATTCGTGAGGCTTGAGGGCAGTGCGAAGTTTTCCAGATGCAAAAATGGTGGCCCAGTCGCCACTGGAGTTCTTCTATGGATCATTCAGGCGAATCTAGATCTAACACTAAAGAAGGGTGGCGTATATTGATGAACAACGACGAACGCCGACGAACTAAGTAAAGCGACGAAGTGCTACAGATCTAATGAGGAGGACTTGGGTGTACCTGGATGCGGCGGAGACTGGACAAAGCGTTCTTGAGGGCTCCGGCGACGATTTGGATGGCGTCGAGGTCGCGGTCGATGCGGCCGTGGAGCTGCGCAGTACTGTTCTGGTCGCAAGAGGGCTCTGGCAAGAGGAAGAAGAAGAGTGAAGGGTCGAAGCGGTAAAAGTGAAAACCGAACCCCCTTGGGTGTTTTTATAAGGAAGCGAGAAGGTGGAAAGACAGGTGCGAGAACAGAGGAGGCGCAGTAACTTTTTTGAGTAGGGGACGCCTTGAATTTCAGGCCTAACAGATATGCTTGAAAGATTCATTGTGATGTCACACCTAAACTCCGGGGATTCAGGAACATGACGTCATGATAAAAGGAAGCAAAAAACGTCAAGTGTAAGGAAGTCTTGAGCCGGCAAAATTATATGACCCGACCACAAGGCGAATTCAAGGAAGATTTTTCTGGTCCATAGAAAGGCGACCCGGAATTATCATCAGTTTGAAGATTAACATGGATAAATCCAAGTCAATATGAGGGCTAATGTTGGGGATATAACCCCACGGTATGACCCGCCCGTTTAGGGCCGGGTTATCCAGTGGCGATGGCTATGAAGCTCAGGGCCCAAAGGGCAGCTCATGGAGCCGACTGGCTCATGGCCCAGCGCCTGGGACACCGGCTCGATAAGAAGACAAAGGAAGTTTCCCTTACTTGGGAAGTAAGATAAGTAGGAAACAGATTAGGTCATGGGTTGTATTACGATCCGGACTCTGTTATAAGCCCAGGGCCTCAACCTGTATATAAAGGGGAGCCCCTGAGGCAGAATGCACCCTTGTAAACGAGATCCCATGCAATAATCAAATCAAGCAGGAAGTAGGCTATTACCTCCATCGAGAGGGGCCGAACCTGGGTAAACCCTCATCTCTCGATTCCGATCAACCCCGTTCAAGCTACTACCTCGCGGTGATGCCTCACGACTAAGTCCTTTCACGATGACATGTGTCGTGGCAAAACCATGACAGAGAGGGTTAGAGGAATGACAACCAGAAGAAGTTAGTCGATAATTGAGAGAAGTTGTAGTTTATTAGGACTGGGAGGCATCTTGAAACACATCTCCTAACCGTACTTATGACGCGCAGTTCTTCCTCCGACCCTCGGCTTTCGCCTCATCTCGCGGGTTGATCTCTTTCCTTTGGATTCTTCCCCTTATCTGGCTGGTTGGGTGTCGGTAGACTCGGTGGTGCATATTTTGGAGGGTCATGCGCCGTCTTCGAACCCGTGCTCAAGTAAGTAGGGTGCACTTCAGGTGGATGGCGGATGCCATTCTGGAGAGCTTGCACACCTGTTGTCATGGTAGTTGATGTTGAATGTTGCAAGCTCCTCCAACGTATATAGTCAATGTGTTCATGAGTGTTTGTGGTCTCTGCTTGGCTTCTAGTGTTTTGTCTAGGTCGTGAGTCGTCGATGCTTGTGCGGGGATCCTTATGTCGTGTGTTGGGTGTGGGTCATACCATGTTTGTCATTGTACTGCTAAATGGTTTGAAAAAAATAATCTTATTGTGCCTGAGATGTCTAGTCACCGAACATGCGCATGCGTGGGTATGAAATTTCAGCAACCAAGCGTCGGTTGATCACTAGATGCTAGTTGGTAGCTTGATATGACTTTTTTTTAAATAGAACACTCGTATTCCATTAAGACACGGCCTGATCACCAGTCACCGCACTGAGTACATCAGTAGGGTAGCTAGTGAGCCACTCTCTATGCTCACCATCAGATAAGCCCAAACCCATATTAGCCAGCACATGCGCAGGCTTATTACAGGATCTAGCCACATAGACCACACGGGCCTTTATGAACAGAGTTTGGAGCCTGAACTTAATGTCACTGAACATGACTCCCAACGGCGCTAGAACATAGGCGTTAGAGGTAACAGCTTGCTTAAGCACCAAGGAGTCAGTCTCGAAGATTGCTCGACCCACTCCAAGCCGATCTGCCGTCGACACAGCCTGAGATAGGGCAAAAGTTTCAGCCTGCAAGGCATCACCAAAATCATGTTTACCTCCTGCTACTGCAAACTAAATATCATGCGCATCATCTCTGCAAATAAGACCCCACCACCTGCATCAGACCGCTCCGAAAACGCAGCATCGGTGTTGATCTTCACCATATGTTGGGGGGGGGGGCTTCGTCCAGACTTGTTGTTGTGTCATTACTAGAGTGTAGCCATCACGTCCAGCTTGATATGATTTCTAGTGATGAGTGATATGTTGGTCGCCAAATACCTTTATGAACCAGAGTATAGCCACCACGACGCGACAACATACTGTTGGTAACAAATAGATTAGTGGTAACAATGGTAACAAGTTTTGAACTTTTAGCAACAATCCACCTTGGTGTGGCTAAAACTCATCTCTCTAGTGGTGAGAAGTTTGTGTATACATGATAATCAACTGCATTCATCATAACTAATCCTAATATGAAAATTCATAATCATCTTTGGCTAGAAAGCATAAAAATAAACAATGACAAAAAAGAAACTCAAAATCTCTCGTAATGGTCATTGCCGCAAGTACGATGTTCTGGCACATCCTACACTAAATAGAAGCTGCAAAGATCGTTTTCAAAAGATTAACATATTTTCCTCTTCCTAGAGAAAAACAACAATAAGAACTCTTAAAAAATTCACATCGCATTTGGGTTGGTATCCATCGTGGTGATCCGACGAGGCGTCGCCGGAACCAACAGGGATGCACTTGAGGACAGCGGTGATGACTAGGCTGACCGGCATGTTGAGCACGCTCATGAGCCACAACCTCCCATTCAGGTGCACCGTGCCAGCGAACGTGCCCAACAAATCCACGAGGATCACCTGGAACACGATGGTGGTGAGTGGTGACCACCGCGGAGAAGATCCAATTGCTGAACATGTCCCTGAAGACGTTGATCTTCTCCATCTTCGGGTTGTTCACCTCATTGAAGACCTGAATCGTCACAAGGTGAATGTGTCAATAGAAGTTCAGAGTTGTGTTTTGATCTTGTGTTTAGGATGTGCTACCTGGCATAAGACAAAGGTGTTGAGCAGTGTGGTACCCCACTCGCGTCCTCTGTAGCCCCCCCCCCCCAACACACACACCCCCAAGATGACGCGAGCACTCAAGCATGGGCATGCCTTTTGTTGTTTTGGAATCTATTGATGAGTGCACATCATGGGCCGATAGAGTTAATTGCCTTCTGTGGTGAGTTGATTATGATTTTCAGCCGTTGGATTGAAATTAGCAAATGGTTTGTTAAAACGCGAGAAGGGAGACTTATATGCAAAATTGTACAACAATATAAATTGAACTGCAAATATTATGAGACTTGAAAAGAAGCTTTTACCAAAGAAAACATGTAATCTTAGTTTTAGTTGTTGGGTAGTTTGGCCCACCCCTACTACCAAGGGCTGCGCTAGGCGCTGGCTGACCAGCGCAAGGTTTGGCCGGTCGCACGCGCACCACCCGATCTAAACTATATAGGCCGTCCGATGCGTGGATCCCTACTTCCACCTCACGCACGCATCACTCTTCCTGAAAAAAATCAAAGAGGGGGATGGGGAGAAACATCAGCGCCCCCGATCTGTGAGCTTCTCCGCTCGCCTGCCGTCCTTGCCAGCCACCACCATCACCGTAGGTAGCAGCTCACTGCTCTTGTTGTCGGCCGTGGCTGCCCATCCCCGATGCTACCACAGCTGCCCGTCTTGCCACCAGTCGCAGCAGGATCTGGAGTTTCAAAGCACCTCGGCCACTGTTTGCACTATGGCGGCTCTTTGGTCACCGCGGTTTGCAACTTTCATAACTGATGGCATGCAATTCACCTTTTCACCGATCGCATCTCATCGGCGTGCCCATTCCAGCACCGAGCATCAGTGGTTCCAGCTCTACTTCGGACGGTTCCAACAAAAACAATTGTTGGTTCCAGCAAAATCAATTGCTGATTCTAGCAAAAAACACAAAATGCAACAAAAAAACAATGTGCCTCGCCGCCGCAACTGATGAAGAGAATTTGGTTTGAGGAAAAAAATTACTGGTTCCAGAAAATTGGATGGCCAGTTGTAGCACATTGCTCGCCGAGCTCCGTTGCAACCTGAGGGAGAAGGGCGGTTGCAGCAAAAAATTGTTGGTTCCAGCAAATTGGATGGCCGGTTGTATCATATTGCTCGCCGAGCTCCGTTGCAACCTGAGGGAGAAGGCCGGTTCCAGCATCGTGGGATCGAGCTCGCTTGCCGCATGCCGTAGCACTTCTTGTCGCAGGTTGCAGCACGGCGCACCGGCGGTTGTAGCTTCTCTACGGCCGGTTGCAGCACACCATGCCAGTTCACTGTGTAGGTGGTCGGCGATTTCCAGCTCGCCGGGGTGCCGTTGCAGCGTCCCAGGACGTCGGGCCCAGCCTTTCCCCCGCCGGTTTCAGCATGCGGCTCCCGCGATTGCAGCATCTTGGACTGCTGCCTTGGGCTCAACTGTGGAGCGCAGGGGAGGGGAAAAGGATCAGCACCGGCTGAGACGGGGAGGTGGATGGGGAGCCCCCTGCCAGCAGTGCCACCACGTTAGAGTAGGAAGGATAGGCGGCACTAGCCGCACCGGCGCCGCCGTCCCCCATCATGGTCGCCACCCCAGCTTGCCACTCGCAGCCACGAGTGCAGGGGTGTGGGGGGGTCGAAGGAGCAGCCCCTGGATTTGCTTGGTTTAGGTTGGAGTGGTGGCATCGATGTGTGGGGGTGGCAGAGGGAGCAAGCGGAGTAGGCGGCGGCTAATGAATGATGCAGCGCCACCATGAAAAAATGATAAGGCTGCTTCAGTGGTTCGTGGGGACCGCCAACCCACGTGTCCCACCACGCGAGAGACCGCGTCACAAGAGGATGCCATATGATGACGCTGGATCCAATGGGCCACGCGCGACCGGCGCAACACTCACTCAGCCGGTCGGCCAAACTCAAACGTTTCCCTACTACCAACTATAAAACTTCATCTATGGTATTGAAGCTGGTAGCTAGGGCTGTTGGTATAAATAGCGATGTCCAGGCAACTGTGTGGGTAATTACATTCGTTGTGTAGATAGATATTTCGTGTGAATATGTATGCTATGTAGTGACCGACATTTTACATGCACAATCCACATACCTCATCTTAACAGGTAACATATGGCTATGTGAGCGTACTCTATGACATGACAGATAGCATAGTGCCAATTATCGTTCTAGCTAGCAACCCCTGCTAATAGGAATGGACCAGAGACGGAAGACTCATAAGTAAGAGGGGGAGATAATGATAGACAGAGGCACGCATACATGATGGTAATGAGACACATTAGGAAGGAAATTTTTTGCGTCTGCAGATCTTAGGGGGCACCATAGACATGGTCAGGCTGTAGACTGAAAAAATATGGCTGGACGCACGCGTCTGCTTGTGGCATGTTTTAAGGTTTTTGAACAAGATCATAGATTGGGTCAAACAATGTGTCGATAGCTGCATCAGGAGTTGGGCAACGAAGCCCAATGACTACTCTTGATGTCCCCGCTCCGAACTCCAAAACCATGTGAACTCCAAGTTATGTTGATGAACTTAGTGCTTGTGAACTTCCTATGCATGCACTTGTGCTTGTTAACTTGCTATGCGTACACTTGTGCTTGCATGCTTGAGAACGTTGTGCGTGTGTACTTAAGAACATAGTTTTGCTATGTATGTTGTGGAATAGTGGTTTGGCTATAATGTGGCACTAGTTGTAACATGTGGAAGTCATATTATTGTTATATATGTGGGATATAATTTCTATATGTGCTTTTTGCAAGGCTCATATTGGAAAAATAGCTAACGGAGGCTTTGCTGACTACTATACTCTCGTCAAAGCGAAGGCGCTGTGGTTTTGCTACAGGTGGGTACGCCGAGCTTTGCCACTCAGCAAATAGGAGAACACAGCAAAGCCATTTTTGCTGAGAGCTTGTAGAAGCAACTCGGCAAACTGTGGGCGCACGACATAAAGGTGTGGCCATGTTTCGGCCCCTTGTGCCTAGACCTTTGTCGTGTACCAGGCACATAATCTCGGCAAACAAAGGTTCTCGGTAAAGTCGGCAGGCTACATGGCGCTTGCTCATTCGTAAGTCTTTGCCAAGTGCTGTTGGTAAGATCTCGACAAAGTTGAACTCTCGAAGAACCTGGCAGGACACATGTCCCCATCCTGTGCATTTTGATTCGTCCAATGTCGCCCTCGTGTGCATTTTGATTCGTCCAATTCTGCTTGTGGGCTTTCCACAAAGCCAGGTGGCACGTGGCAAGCACCATTTCTGTTGGGCCCGTCAAGTGCCTTTTTTTTGCCGAGCCCCCTCTTTAGATCTTGGCAACGTGTTTAACAAGTCCCCGACAAATGGTACTCGGCAACATGGTCTTTCAAATGATACCCTTAGCCGAGAGCTGAACTCGGCGAACTCTCTGCCATGTTGGAATCGGCTTTCGCCGGTTTTCTAGGCACTCGGGAAACCTAGAAATTACAGTAGTGATTCCCTCAAATCCTGGCAATCATGGTTTCTTTCCTTGGTCGACGACATCTTGCGGCATGTCAGTCGTGTTATGATTGCCCCCTTGTTGGATCAGTTGAGTTTGCTTGCATCCGTCTGTGAATCCCCACCCCTCATATTCTAATCCACTTTGTCCCTTGTAGCTGTCGTCATTGTGACCTCACCATGGTAACCACACCCTTCACATGGTCGTCCAAAGTATGTTCTAATCGCCTCTCCACCGAATTTGGCGGTTCGACATCCATCAATCGTCCCCATCCTCACCCACTCGTAGTCGCGTTCTTGTCTGGATCCAGGTGTCCTGTTGCTGGATCTGGAGCTCCAACTCCATCCCGGCCATCCTCGGTAGCTGCTGGTTGGCCACCACGCCGTTGTGTGGCGGCACTCATCGTCCCTCCCTGACCGTCCTTGGCTGCATACAGGTGTCTCAGAGCAACTCCAACGCGTCGACCTAAACGGACGGTGATTTTGTCCACTTTTTTGCCCGTTTGGGCCGGCCGCTCACTCCCGCTCGGCATCTGCCCTGTTTTTCTTTTGGGTCGGTCGTGCGCCCAACGCCCACGACCCATTTCATGTCCGTGCATAAATTTGAAAGGCCCGCGGCTATAGATCATGCCAGCAGCCATGCCGTTGCCCAAAGTTCATGCCTGCACTATGCCAGCCTTAAAAAAAACCACCACGCAGTCCATGCTGGCGCACTTGCCAGCGGCCGGCACACATGCCGGCACACAAAAAGGGGCGGGAATTCGACCATGCCATCTCGGCCGTGGTCATGCCAGCACACTTGCCGGCATACAAAAAAGGGATGGCGCTTGCCGCCATAGATCACTCGTCGTCGAACTTGAGCATGTTGGCCTGCATCTTCTCGAACCATGGCCTCTTCCTCGGCGACATGGTGTTGAGGTCCACCTTCATGATCTCCACCCCCGTCATCATGCTCGCGAGCGCCACTTCTTTCGCCTTGGTCTTGGAATTGGCAGCCTCGATCTCGAGCATCTTGGCTTGCTTCTCCGCCTCCATCTCAAGCATCTTGGCTTGCTTCTCCACATCCATCTCAAGCCTCCTCCTTTGGATCTCCATGAAGGCGTTCACTTGCTCTCCCTTGTCTTGCCAGCGCTTCTCCTCCCTTGAGTCCTTTTTCTCATCATGTCCTCCACGGTTGCAAGCAGGGCGATCGACGCCGCATCCCGCTTGTCCCCCTTCTTGGAGTTAGTCTTCCCCCGCGGCCGTGGCTTTTCGCCCTCCCCAACCTCCTCCACGGCTTTCTTCCCCCCACACGCCATGAGGGCGGCATATTGCGCCTTGAACTTCTCCTCCCCGTTGATGACCATCCAACAATGGGAGAGGTTGAAGGACTTGCCGTCATGTTGTTCCTTGAATGCCTCCAAAGCTTAGAATGCCTACAAACGAAATAGCATGCAAGCATATGGGAAAAATGGATATGCAAATGAACATGCAAGCATAACGGGAATGGAAACGAAGAGGGGCGCATGTACCATATCTTGCATGTCGATGCCACTCATGGGGCGTGCCTTGATGCTCTCAAGGGTGGCACAAAACTTGTTGCACTCTTGTTGTATCACCCTCCATCGCTTCGAAATGGACACCCACCCATGCGTGCTATGTATTTGGTACAGCGGAAACTTCTTGAGTTCATGGAACTCATGATGGACACGAATCCAAAAGGTTGATGCTTTTTGTTCGGCGCCGACCTTGGGGTCTTGCCCAATGTCCCTCCAATACTCACAAAGGAGCTTGTCCTCGGACGGAGTGTATGCCTTCGTCCGCTTGCTCTTGCGCTTCGGCTTCGCCCCGGCAGCTTGGTTGGCGAGCTCGTCCTAGAACAAAGGCTCCCCGTCGATGTCCAACTCATCCTCTTCCTCGAGGTCATAGTCCTCCAGAAACTCGTGGTCGAGCAGGAAGCCGTCCAGGTCCAGGCCGACCTGATCTTGCATGAAGGCGTTGTGCATGGAAGCTTGATCATAGGTCGCCGGCGTGAATGTCGCTCGGCCGCTTGGCTTTGGGTCTCATCGGGATCGTAGGCAGCCGTGGCGGCACCGCCTGCGGAGCCAGCGGCCGCCGCACCACCTTCAAAGATGATGTTCTCCATGATGAAATGCTACTTCTTGAGTTTGCGTTGGTTTTTCTTTTGAAGAGAAAAGGGTGATGCAGCAAAATAGAGATAAGTATTTTCCTTAATTAAGAACCAAGGTATCAATTCGGTAGGAGGAACACACAAATCTTCAATGATAGCACCTACACAAATAAATAAATACTTGCACCCAACACGATAAAGAGGTTGTCAATCCCTTCACAGTTACTTGGAAGGATGGGATCTGATAAAGATAAGTATAAAAGATAAATAAAAGTGTAAAATAAAGTAAAGGTAAATAAATTGCAACAAGGTATTTTTGGGTTTTTGATTTTATAGATCTGGAAATAATATGATAAGAATAGACCCGAGGGCCATAGTTTTCACTAGAGGCTTCTCTCTTGAAAGAACGCATACGGGTGGTGAACAAATTACTGTTAAGCAATTGATAGAAAAGCGAATAATTATGACGATATCTAAGGCAATGACCATGAATATAGACATCACGTCCGTGACAAGTAGACCGACTCCTGCCTGCATCTACTACTATTACTCCATACATCGACCACTATCCAGCATGCATCTAGTGTATTAAGTTAACAAGAACGGAGTAATGCCTTAAGCAAGCAATATGAATAATCCCCATCTTTTTATCCTTAACGGAAATAATACAAATACGTGTCATGTCCCTTTCTGTCACTCGGATTGAGCACCGCAAGATTGAATCCATTATAAAGCACATCTCCCATTGCAAGAAAAATCAATCTAGTTGACCAAACCAAATCAATAGATCGGAGATAAATACAAAGTTATCTTAATCATGCATAAAAGAGTTCAAAGAAGACTCAAATAATATTCATAGATAATCTGATCATAAACCCACAATTCATCGGATCTCAACAAACGCACCGCAAAAAAGATTACATCGAATAAAAAAAAGAATAGATCTCCAAGAACATCGAGGAGAACATTGTATTGAAGATCAAAGAGAGAGAAGAAGCCATGTAGCTACTAGCTATGAAACTGTAGATCTGTGGTAAACTACTCACACACCATCGAAAGGGCAGCAAGGTTGATGTAGAGGCCTCCGTGATCGAATCCCCCTTCGGCAGAGTACCGAAACAGGTCTCCAGATGGGATCTCACGAGGACAGAATCTTGCGGCGGCAGAAAAGTATTTTTGATGTGCCCTCTGGTATATGGGGAATATTTGGGTATTTATGGTGCAAAGATTAGGGTTAGAGGAGCCACAGAGGGCCCACAAGCTCGTAGGGCGCACCCCCCTAAGGCGCGCCTGGTGAGCTTGTGGCTCATCCGTGGCCCTTCTGGCCTCCTACCGAAGCTTCCTATGTGTCTTCTGGTCCAAAAAAAAATCGTTAAAAAGTTTCATTTCGTTTGAACTCCCTTTGGTATTGATTTTCTGTAAGAAGACAAAAACAAGGAAAAAACAGCAACTGCACTTGGCACTAGGTTAATAGGTTAGTCCCCAAAAATGATATAAAATAACATAATAATGCATATAAAAAATTCAAGATGGATAATATAATAGCATGGAACAATCAAAAATTATAGATACATTGGAGACGTATCATGAAACGGTCGGCCGTTTCCTTGTCGCCGGCCGCCGGCATTCTGGCGTACAGGTTGCGGGCGCCGGGGAGCACGTCCGCTGGCATCTCCCGCGCGCATTTTCTCGCCCCTCCGGACGATGATCCGCCGGCCACCGGCATGGCGCTGTGGTCAATGGACATGGGCGGGGGCGTGGATGGCGCTACCATGCTCACCTCCGGCGAGCATTCCTCGGAAAGTCGGGAGGCTTGCGGATAAACGTGGGAGCGGGGAATCGGGTGCGTGGTAGACGCGTGCGGCGATTCTGGCAGCACCATCCGAGGAAACGCGGACGAGCCCATGCTGGTCGCGGCCACGGCGGCGTTGACGAGCCCATGCTGGCCAGGGTTTAACCCTAGGTAGATCAAGGCATCCCTCGTTGTCGCCGCTACTCGGGCGTTGGTTTCCTCCTGCTGTGCGGCGGCGGTGAGGGCGGCGAAGGCCGCTGCTTCTTCCCTTGCGTCCGCCGCGTTCCTCCGAGCCTTCCTCTTGGCAGACTGCACGGCCCGCTCCTCGGGGGTTAGCTGCTTCTTCTTCTTGGGCGGCGCGGCGGTCTTGCGGGGGGCGCGGGACTTGCCTTTGCCGGAGGGGGCGGGGGTGAGGCCGGATGAGGCGAGGGAGGCGGCGGCATCGAGGTCGTCGTCCATGGCGAGCGGCCGGGAGCACGAGCGGACGGGACGTTTTGGGAAATTGGAGGGAAATGCCGGTCGCTTTGCCACCGACTGGCGGGCCAGGAGGAGGAGTAGGCGCGCGACGCGCGCGTCCGCTTCGTGTTCGTGCCGACGCAAATCAGGCCTAAAATTGGGCCGAGAATGGGTCGGCAGGCGGACGAAAAGCGGACACGCGTTCGTTTAGGTCGACGCGTTGAGCCGACTTTTCTGTCCACGGCGGCCCAAACAAATATGCGCGGACGAAATGGGTCGGCTCGTTGGAGTTGCTCTCACCGCTGGATTTTACTCCCAACCTTTCCGATGGAAGCATCCTCCTCAAGGATAGGGGTTGGCCGGGTTTGTCGCTTTTCCCCTTATGTCGCTGGTTGGGTGTCGGCAGACTCGGTGGTTCATGTTTTAGAGGGTCGTGCAACGTCCTGGAGCCCGTGCTCAAGCAAGTAGGGTCACTTCGGGCACATGGCGGATGCCATTCTGGAGAGCTTGCACATGTGTTGTCATGGTCCTTGACGTTGAATGCTGAAAGCTCATTCATTCAATGTATAGTCAATGTGTTCACGAGTGTTTGTGGTCCCTGCTTGGCTTCTAGTGTTTTGTTCAGGTCGTTCGTCATCGACGCTTGTGACGGGATCCTTGTGTCGTCCGTCGTAGAATTAGGTTGTGGTTTTACTTCAGGATCCTGCCATGTTTGTTGTTGTACTTCTACTGGCAAATATACTCGTGCGTTGCAACGGGAGATAAAAGTATTACACCCTAACCAAATAAGTACGTATGACTGAATACCTTGACATATGAGTGTCCTCTATTTTTTTATTTTAACACGATGGCCCATCATGTTGTCATTTATCTTTTTTTCCCATCCTCGTTAATGATGGCTGTTGTGTACATGTGATCAAATTTTATCAATTGATGTCCACTTATCTTTTTGGTGAAATGCATGGACAGTTTTTTTACTCAGCGAACATTTTTTGAATCGGTGATCTTTTTTTAAATTGGGGAACAAATTCGGTGAACTTTTTTTAAATTGGGGAACAAATTTTGAATTGCACGATTTTTTTTTAGTTTTTGTGAACATTTTTTAAAATTTCATAGACATTTTCTTCCAATTCACGAACATGTTTTGAATAAATGATCATTTTCAAAATCATGAATGTTTTATATTTGCTGAATATATTTTTAAAAATCATGAATTTTTTTATAACATTCAAACAGTTTTTTGAAATCATCAACATTTCATTATTTCCTGAACCTTTTTTTGAATTCCTGAACATTTTATGATTTCATGAACATTTTTTTTCAAAAATTACAACTTTTTAAATTTTGAATTTTAAAAAATCTCAAATTAATTTAAAGAAAGGAAAAACAAATTAAAATAATAAAACATGGCCCGGCCCATGGACGCGTGCTGCGGAGGAGAGCTTTGCTGCATAAAGAGAGAAAAGAGGGAAGAAAAAGTACAGCAACTAGGGATGGAACCTGGGTCTCCTGTACGGAGGACGAGTCCCCAAGCCACTACATCTAACACGTCCTTGTGATTCCTTTAGGGTCTCGTCCTTTAAGAACCGAAACAAACTGCGACTTTGACAGAAAAAAAAAATTGAATCGTTTTCTTCGCTTATGGGTGGCATGGTGGGTAATTTACGGCAGTTTTGGGGGCAATTTAAATGACGGACGACCAGAAGCAGTCCATGCTTTATTATTAGGGAAAGATATGGTTCACAAAATATATTTTTTTTCCGTTAAGTTTGAGTCGCTTATCACGTGTGTCACATGGTTGGTTCAAAACACTAATAATCTTATTGTACCTGAGATGTCTAGTCAGCGAACATGCACATGGATGGCTATGAAATTTTAGCAACCAAGTGTCGGTTGGTCACTAGATGCTAGTTGGTAGGAGTGATATGTTGGTCGTGTTGTTTAAAAAAAATCAAAATGTGTTGGTCGCTACCTTTATCAACCAGAGTATAGCCACCACGAAGCGACCCGTAGTGTTGGTAAAAATGGATTAGTGGTAACAAGTTTTGAACTTTTAGCAACAATCCACCTTGGTGTGACTAAACTCATCTCTCTATTAGTGAGAAGTTTTTGTATACATGATAAGCAACCACATTCTTCATAACTAATCCTAATATCAAAACTCATAATCATCTTTGGCTAGAAAGCACAGAAAATAAACAATGACAAAAAAGAAACTCAAATCTGCTGGAATGGTAATTGCCGCAAGTATGTTCCGGCACATCCTAAACTGAACTTAAGCCGCAAAGATCGTTTTCAAAAGATTGACATATTTTCCTCTTCCTAGAGAAAAACAACAATAAGAACTCTTCAAAATTCACACGGCACTTGGGCTGGTATCCGTCATGGCGATCCGACGAGGCGTTGCCGAAACCAACAGGGATGCACTTGAGGACGATGCCGATGACCAGGCTGACCGACCCGATGAGCACGCTCATGAGCCACAACCTCCCGTTCGGGTGCGTCGTGCCTGCGAACGTGCCTAACAAATCCACAAGGATCACCTGGAACCCGACGGTGGTGAATGGTGACGACAACTGCGGAGAAGATCCAACTACTGAACATGCCACTGAAGACGTTGATCTTCTCCATCTTCCGGCTGTTCACCTCGTTGAAGACCTAAATCATCACAAGGTGAATGTGTCAATAGAAGTTCGGAGTTGTGTTTTGATCTTGTGTTTAGGATGTGGTACCTGCCAGAAGACAAAGGTGTTGAGCAGTGTGGTACCGAGAGGGCATTGGCCACTAGCGTCCTCTGAAGGCGCTCCCCCCCCCCCCCCCCCCCCCCCCAAAAAAAAACAAGACGATCTATTTATGAGTGCACAAAATGGTTTGAAGGCACCAGCATGCACACCGTGGCCCGATAGAATTAATTGCCTTCCGTGGTGAGTTGATTTTGAGTTTTAGCCATTGGATTGAAATTAGCAAACAGTTTGTTAAAACGCGAGAAGGGAGACTTAGATACGAAATTGTACAACAATATAAATTGAACTGCAAATATTATGAGACTTGAAAAGAAGCTTTTACCAAAGAAAACACGTAATCTTAGTTTTGGTTGTTGGGTGGTAATGCAACGCTAGGCGCTGGCCGATCGACGCAAGGTTCGGCCAGTCGTACGCGCACCACCCGATCTAAACGATGTAGATGCGTGGATCCCTGCTTCCACCTCACGCACGCATCACTCTTCCTGAAAAAAAAATCAGAAAGGGGGAGGGTCAGAAACATCAGCACCCCCGGTCCGTGAGCTTCTCCGCTCACCTGCCATCCTCCCCAGCCACCACCATCATCGTAGGTAGCAGCTCACTGCTCTTGCTGTTGGCCGTGGCTGGCCATCCCCGATGTTGCCGTAGCTGCCCGTCATATCGTCGGTCGCAGCAGGTTCTGGAGTTTCAAAGCACCCCAGCCACCATTTGCACCACGACGGCTCTCTGGTCACCGCGGTTTGCAGCTTTCCTAACCGACGGCGTGCAATTCCCCTTTTCACCGATCGCATCTCACCGTCGTGCCCATTCCCCAAAAAAATTAGCGCGCCTTGCTGCCGCAGCTGATGGAGAGAATTTGGTTCAAGCAAAAAATTTAAGCAAATTGGATGGCCAGTTGTAGCACATTGCTCGCCGAGCTCCGTTGCAACCTGAGGGAGAAGGGTGGTTCCAGCAAAACAAATTGTTGGTTCCAACAGATTGGATGGCCGGTTGTAACACATGGCTGGCCTAGCTCCATTGCAACTTGAGGGAGAAGGTCGGTTCCAGCAAAAAAACTGTTGTTTCCAGCATCATGGGATTGAGCTTGCTTGCCGCATGCCCATGGTAGCACTTCACATTGCAGGTTGCAGCATGCCGCGCTGGCGATTGTAGCTTCTCCGCGGTCAGTTGCAGCACGCCATACCAGTTCACGGCATAGGTGGTCAGCGATTTCCAGCTCGCCGGGGCGTCGTTGCAACATCACAGGACGTCGGGTCCAGCCTTGCCCCCGCCGGTTCTAGCATGCAGTACCCGCGATTGCAGCATCTTGGGCTGTGTTGCCTTGGGGTCGCCCGAGGAGCGCAGGGGAGGGGAAAAGGATCAGCATCGGCCGAGATGGGGAGGTGGACGGGGAGCCCCTTGCCAGTAGCGCCGTGACACGTTTCCAACATACCTTTAATTTTTTATTGTTCCATGCTATTATAGTATCAATTTTGGATGTTTTATATACATTTAGAAGCAACTTTATATCATTTTTTGGGACTAAGGACAATTTGTTTGATGCCAACATTTGGCATTGCCAATACTTGGCATGCCAACAATTGGCAATATCAAAAGTTGCCAACAATTGGTAATTTTTTGTGAGGTTGGCAAGTAAACATGGTAGCCAACCAAGCACTAGCCAATATTTGGCATTTGCCAATTTTTGGCATCAAACCAATTATCCTCAACCTACTAACTTAGTGTCCAGTGCCAGTTGCTATTTTTTGCTTGTTTTTACTTTGTAGAATATCAATACCAAACGAAGTCTAAATGCCACGAAACTTTTTGGACATTTTTTCTGGCAATAAGAGATCCCGGAAGCTCTGGGAAGGAATGAGAAGATGAAGGAGTGGTCCACTAGGCACCAAGGCACGCCCTGGTACATAGTGAGGCCCACAGACCTCCGTTTGATCTAACTCCACCTCTATAAATCTTATATTTACTAATTGGAGGCACCATATGAGCCTTCACGTTAATCCTAAAAAAACTAACTAATTAACCGTCGGATCTGTAATTCAGAAACCTTTAGCCATTGGATGTATGTAATACCTTAAGCCGCATCAAAAAAAAATATACACTTGAGATTTAATTTTAACGAGCACACGGACAGAGTCCCGAACGACCACGTCTAAGTTCTGTAGAAACAAAAAAAGTGCGTTCCTTTTCCCCACGTACAAAAAGAGTCCCCAGCTTAAAGAGAAAGAGTCATCAACTCCCACGTCTAAGCTCTATAAAAAAAAAAAATAATATGCCAAACAAGGACATGTACAAATATGAAGACATCAGGCACGTAAAAAAAGCTCCTGTAGCCTCACGTTAAAAAAGTCCACATCCCAATACAAAAATAAAAATGAAAATCCATGCAGGTTCAGAAAAGAGGGATCTCAAGCCTCACGGTTAAAAAAGAGAGTCTAGGCCTGATTTTCAAAAGGAAGGGGTTAGATCTATTAAAAGATGTTGCCTGAATAAAAAAACATCACCAACTACAAAAAAGGCCCCAACGCCTACATCTAAGTTCTATAGAAACAAAATGAACGCGCCTTTTCCCCGCACGTTGAAAAAAGAGTCCCCCAGCTAAAAAAGAAGTTTCCAACATGCACGTCTAAATTCTGTGAAAATAAAAACAATGTGGCAAACAAATACGTGTACGGATATGAAGATCTCAGGCACGTGAATAAAAAGTCATCAGGCCTCTCATTAAAAGGAATCCACATCTCAATCCTAAAAAAAATGAAAATGCATGGACGTACAAAAAAGATGGACCTCAAGCCTCATGGTAAAAAAAAATAGAGTTTATGCCTGATTTTGAAAAAAAAAATGTAGCGGCCGGATATGTTGCCAGCACCATAGAAGTATACTCAGAGCAGTACTCAGAGATCATATGCTGGCCAGTCTGTGGCACAACCGACATTTACGACAAAGTCTAAGTCATTGGGCAGTAACTTGCATGTCTTCGACAGTTGATCCCCTAATTTCTGCTTCCACTTGCTCCCTCTGCTGCTCTCTCTGACATGAGTTTTCCTCCAATCTCTACTTGATAAAGTGGGGAATAGCTTGCAGGTGAAAGGAAAGGAATTAACTGATTACGTGCCTTAGATTTACGGATTTCAGAAAATCAACGCTTTTTTGGTGGCTTTCTATTCATTTTCATCTAATATTATTCTTCTGTGCAATTTAAATATATGAAGGTGATTTAACTTTCTATTTCACACCTTTCTCATTTTTAGATTAACCTACACATGCATAGGGCGGTGGACGATGTTGCGTCGCAAATATTATTGCTTCATTTATAACTCCATCAAAACTAATTAGTGCATGGTATGCATCTCCCTTGGCAGGTTCGCTTTTGTTTCCATTGAGCATTAAACATATCATTTTCTTATTTTTAAGGATTATTTCATTGATGTTGTACTTTCACATTTGATAGTGCGAAAAAAAAGGGTAGCGGCCTGATATGTTGTCGGCGCCATAGAAGTATACTCAGAGCCGTACTCGGGGATCATATGCTGGCCAGTCTGTGGCAAAAAATATTGACATGAAGATTCTGTAGATTTAATGTAGGTACACCTGTTCACAGGGAGACCTTACTTAGATTAATAAATCATGAATGTCTTTTTGATAAAGATTAGTTCTTTTGAATATTTATGCATATGTTGTAATATATTTTGTCATGCAAGTTTTGCAGCTACAACTAAATCAAATGTAAATATGTTATTCTTAGCCATTAAGTACTATCTACCATTTTCTTGCCGTCGATATAATGTAACTATTGTTGAACAAATCGATTGAAAAATGCCCTTTGTTTGCAGCCACAGGCTATTTGCCTATTTCTATGTTAAGTTTTACTTGAGAAGGATGTCCATATTGGTACCCTTCTATAAGGTCTACTTCAGATTCCCGCTATTTGGACATAAAATCAAATATTAAGTGCATCGCCAATATTTGGTCATAATAGAGCAAAACTAAATGTTGTTGCAGGAGGCCATGATACAGATACATTGTGGAAAGATAAACTCCTAAATGGATAAGATGCCACATGATTGTAAAATCTTAAGTTCGTATCGAGTTAACAAACTAATTTATCTTTGTGACCAACATTTAACCTTTTAGTTTTCAATCTGTGCTTCTGAACAGACAAAAGATTATCTTTGAAGGAAGAAGTGCAAATCGCATCTGTTGATATGCTAATTATGAACAATGATACTAAGCATGGTACCTGCATGCCACAAGCTCAACGCCTAATAGGAAAACTGAGTGAAACTGATACATATTTTGTACTTAGATTACAAAATTATGTTACCAAATAACATTATGGTTATATTTCCAAAGTATATCTCCTGAATTTTCACTGTTCGTGACACATGGCAAAGGAAGCACAATGTTTTCCAAGACATGGGTAACAACATTGTCGTGTTTCAAATGGAGATACAAATGTTTACAAATGTATTGATAATGAAAACAAGGTAAGGTGTTCTAAGCAGTAAAGTGGAGAAGCTGGGTAGATAATCTAATTCTAAATAGTATATTGGTCGAAGAATGATAAGTCAGGTGTTTTTATACCATTAGAGTCGAAGACTTCACAATGGGAGATTTAATACATCTCTAAAGGTATTTTTTTTCCTAATTTCGTGACACAGGCAGATGTATCTTGATTCAAGATGTATTTACCTGTTTACACAAGGTTTCCAACACCTTAAGAATGGCACCCAATAAATCAATGTGTCTTTGGTAATATTTCTTATGAATATTTTTCATGCTAAGAAAACAGATTTTTGCATGTTTTCAGTACTAATATTAGAGATTATAATTCCCTATAATTTAAAATACAAAGAAATATCAAAATCACATTGGTACTTATCATGTCTCCCTAATTAACTAGCCCGTGCAGCAGCACAGGTTGACGACTAGTACTCTAAAATCAGGAAACCTACTAGGGAGTCCACGAAATACTTTTTTCGCCGCCGCAAGCCTCTGTTCTTGAGAGATCCCATCTGGAGGCCTTTTCCGGCACTCCATCGGAGGAGGATTCAATCACGGAGGGATTCTTCATCATCCTTACTGCCCCTCCGATGATGCGTGAATAGTTTACCATGGATCTATGGGTCAATAGTTAGTAGCTAGATGGCTTCTTCTCTCTTTTTATTCTCAATACAATGTTCTCCTTGGTGTTCTTGGAGATCTATTTGATGTAATGACTTTTTGCGGTGTATTTGTTGGGATCCGAAGAATTATGGGTTTATGATCCGATCTATCCATGAATATTATTTGGATTTTCTCTGAACTCTTTTAACCATGATTAATATAGATTCGTATTTCTTCTCCTATTTATTGGTTTGGTTTGGTCAACTAGATTAATTTATCTTGCCATGGGAAGAGGTGCTTTGTAATGGGTTCCATCTTGCGGTGCTCAATCCCAGTGACAGAAAGGGACATGAAACGTATGTATCATTGCTATTAGGAGTAACAAGATGGGGTTTATTCATACGTGAGTTTATCTTGTCTGCATCATGTCATCTTACTTAAAGTATTACTCCGTTTTCCATAAACTTAATATACTAGATGCATGCTGGATAGCGGTCAATGTGTGGAGTAATAGTAGTAGATGATGGTAGAAGTCGATCTACTAATCTTGAACGTGATGTCTATGTATGATCATTGCCATGGATATCGTCATAATTATTTGCTTTTCTATCAATTACCCAACAGTAATTTGTTTACCCATCGTATGCTATTTTCTCGAGATAAGTCTCTAGTGAAAACTATGGGCCCCAGTCTATCTTTTATCATATATTAAAACTAAAAATACCTTAATGCAATTTTATTTTATTTATTTTATTTTGTATTTTTTGTCAGATCTATCTATTAAAAACTATACAATTTAATCTTGCTCGTCACCATTGAGGGATTGACAACCCCTCTACGCGTTGGGTTGCAAGTATTTGTTGTTTATGTGCATGTGTTGTTTACATAGTGTTGCTTGGTTCTTCTACTGAATTGATAACCTTGGTTTCATAACTGAGGGAAATACTTATCTCTATTGTACTACATCATCCTTTCCTATTCCAGGAAATCCCAACGCAGCTCACAAGTAGGACGCCGCCTCGTTAGAGTAGGAAGGATAGGTGGCACTAGCCGCACCAGCGCCGCCGTCCCAGTCGTGGTCGCCTCCTCGGCTCGCCACTCGTAGCCACCAGTGCACGGGTGTGTGGGGCCGGGGTCGATGGAGTAGCCCCTGGATTTGCTTGGTCTAGGTTGGAGTGGTGGCATCGATGTGTGGGGGGTGGCCGAAGGAGCAAGCGGAGTCGTCGACGGCTAATGAATGGATGCAACGCCACCGTGAAAAAAATTATAAGGCTGCTTCAGTGGTTCGTGGGGACCGCCAACCCACTCGTCCCACCGCGCGAGAGACCGTGCCATTAGAGACTGCCCTACGATGACGCTGGATCCAATGGGCCACGCGCGACCGGTGCAACACTCAGCCGGTCGGCCAGACTCAAATGTTTCCCTACTACCAACTATAAAACTTCATCTATGGTATGTCTCAAAAAAAAAAATCTATGGTATTGAAGCTGGCAACTAGGGCTGTTGGTATAAATAGCGATGTCCAGGCAACTGTATGGGTAGTTACATTCTTTGTGTAGATAGACATTTCCTGTGAATTATCGTTGTAGCTAGCAACACCTGCTAATAGGAATGGATCAGAGAGGGGAGACTCAAAAGTAAGAGGGGGGATAATGATAGACAGAGGCGTGCCTACATGATAGGAATGAGACACATTAGGAAGGAATTTTTGTGCGTCTGCTGATCTTAGAGGGCACCACAGACATGGTCAGGCTGTAGACTGAAAAAATATGGCTGGACGCCTTGGTCTGCTCGTGCCATGTTTTAAGGTTTTTGAACGAGATCCTCAGTGGTAGCTAAAACTACATCAAAGGGAGATCAGATGATGTCATTCGTCCATGCTACATGAGACGGGCAGGAAGCAAATACCTTTAATAACATGTTAGTCCTTCCAATCCATATTACATCTCGTTGGTTTCGTACAACTTTTTTTTGAAGTTGTACGAAACCAGCGACAAGTAATATGGATCACAGGGAGTATCATAGTACAGTCATGAGTCTAAAATGTACATGATCCTCTTCTTGGATACCTTATTGGGTGGCACAGACTTAATTATTTTACCCAAAGATAGGTAGTACATTTCAACACTGAGATTTTCTTCACATTGTAAGAAACTGCACTTATCTGCTTCCGTTATCCGTCGGGTTGATGAAAGCACATGGATGTTCAGACTTGAGATATTACTACTGAAAAAGGCTATCGCCTCGCTTTATATATAAAGCAATGAACCTCAAACATTCAAACCATCCACGTGCAGTGGCCGGTCTGTGCACACCGGCCACCGGCAGCCGCGCGAGCCGCATCAGACGCGCCCGCGCCCCACCGGCGAGTCGCCCCGCGCCGTCCGTGGCCACTGGGCCGCAGATCTGGCTGCGCCAGATCAAGCCGCTGCCCCTGCCATGGACGCGCACATGCCCGCGACCACGCCACCAGCGCCCGTCGCCGCATAGCCACGTCCCTCGCCAGCGCAACACAACGCCCACCGCCGCCAGCCTGTGCCAGCTGCCACCGTGCGAAAGGAGGAAGGGCCCCGCCGCCGCTGACGTCGGTGGGCTTTCCCCGTCAGCACGCCCCGACGGCGGCGAGGAGGGAAGGAGGGAGGGCCGAGGCTGGCGGCTAGGGTTTTCGGAGCGACGTGGGAGGGGGGAGGGGGGAGGGGAAGGGTTGAGATATTACTAAGAGATATGATATTGATTCGAGGTTAAAGACCAATCATAGGTCAACAAAGATCCATATTCTGCATTGCCTACATCATATCGCCTCCTAACTATATTTGGTCTTATTCTCAAACCTACATAAATTGCCAAATTTAGGTGAACCTTGGTTATGTGCAACGTATTGGAAATGCGAGCATCCAAAAGCGCATCCACATAAAGCAATGTCGTTGCAGATGACTGACTTTGATTGTAACAAAGGACTAATAAAACCAAATGTGCAAGAAATATAGTAGAATGACAATTGAGAGTTGTAACATATACCACCTCTGTTTCAAAATATAAGTTGTATCAGTTGTTTTTTCAAAAGTCAAACATGTGTTAGAACTAAAGTATCAATATCTATAGTACGAAATTTGTACCACTAGATCCATTACAAAATGTATTTTTATATTTTATTTATTTTGCATTGTAGATGTTAATATTTTTTCTATAACCTTGGTCAAACATACATAAGTTTGACTTACATGAAAACTGATGCACCTTATATTGTGATATGGAGGGAGTACTTTTTTTAGTTATTCAAAAAATAGCAAAGCATGTTGCGACATTCTGAAAAAATAATAATGTTTATTATTTGGAGCCGCTCAAATTAATTTTAGCATACGTGAGGAGGAAATAAATTCCCTAAACATCCTAAGTTGGTCGTTGAGCCTTAGTGCTATTTTATTGGAATCCTCATGTTTAGTTTAATTTAATCACACTTTTCAAGGCTTTTTATTTTTATTTTTTGTTTCGGATTTTCAACCTCAATGGACCATGCCACATATACCATGGCCAGAACCCTCTCTGCCCTATTTTGAACTTCCGCTTCGGCCGCTAGCTCATTTGCTTTTCTTTCATCTCTTCTCTCTTTCTCTGACCAGAATTACCTTAACAAAAAGACGACCAGAGGGGGGGGGGGGGGGGGGGGGTGGTCCTAGTCAAAATTAAAAAGTGTTCTTTGAATTCAAATAATGTTAATCATTTTGAAAATATATTCATCAAATTCACAATTTGTTCGTTGAAGTATTTTTATCTCACCAAATTCAAAAAACTTTCACGAATTTAAAAAATATTCATCATATTCAAAAATGTTCATTGAATTGGAACTATGTTCATCAATTTTTGAAAATGTTCATTGAATTAATAAATATAACTTGAATTCAAGTTTTTTTAATGAACTTAAAACAAATGTCCAACAATTTGAAAATTCATTCATCAATATTCAAAAAATGGTCATCAAAAATTCAAAATTAGTTTATCATAACAAAGAAAATATTCATGAAATTCCAAAAAGGTTTACTTATTGTGATTGTGAATATTTTTTGATTTCATGAATATTTTATGAATTCATAAGCATTCTTTTGAATTCGTGAAGATTGGTTTGGAAATTCAAAACATTTTTTGAAATTCAGAAATTTATTTAAAAAAGGAAAAACAAAAAATAAAAAAACGAAAATAGGGGAGCCCCTTCCTGCACCTGAGCTGGCCGAAGTTTGCGCCTGGGGGACGATGGTGTCCGTGTTTTGTCGCTTGTCATCGCGTAGAGCGCGGAAGCAGAGATCCCTAGAACGGAAGCTCCTACCGCTCTAATAGAACAGGAGCTCCTATTTGGGCGCCCCTGTGTCTTGCTTACTCCGAGACATAGGGCAGCCTTGCCTGGGCGAGCGCAAAACTGGGCCGACCCAGTGTGTCCGTGTTTTTTCTTTTTTTTCATACTTTTTACTTAATTTTTTACTTTTGTATATGCTTACAAATATTTGCAGTATATATATTACAAAAAACACTTTACATTAAACATTTGAAAAAAATTAACCAATCTTTTGAATTTTTAAAATATTTATGGAAAATTATTTCACATGTATACGAAAAATGTATACAAAATATATAATTGTATGAAAAAGGATGATCATGTACTATAAAAGTATTGATCAAGAATTTGAAAAACCTTAATCAAGCATTTAAAAAAAAGTGAAATGTGTATAGATTTTTTTTCATGTATACGAAAAATGTATACACAAAATATACAATGTTTATGAAAAATGTAGATTATTTATTTAAAAAATGTTAAACGTGTATAACAAAGTGTTCCTGATGTATATGAAAAATGTACAACGTACAATGAATAAAAGTAGACATCAAAAAACATATAATTAAAAAATAATAATTTTGTACTTAAAAAAAGGTATACATGTATATAAATATGTTCTGCATGTATACAAAAAATGTACATTCTGAGTAAAAAATGTTTATTGCCATGAAAAACATGTTGACCATGTATGTAGAAAAAATGTTGACCGTGTATTAAAAAGGATGTTGAAAACATGTATTTAACAAAAATGCATCATGTATTTAAAAAATATTCAACGTCTATCAATAAAATGTTTGTACACTAAAAATGTCCATCATGTACTGCAAAAAGTAGACATGCGTTGAACAAAAAAGTAATTGATGAAAACCGACAAAGAGACAAAGAGAGCCATAAAAAAAGAAAATGAAACAAATAGAACTGAAAAAGTAAAAGAGAAACCTAATAAAACTAAAGAAAAAGAATGTAAACAATGAAAAACAAGAAAAGAAACAAAGATAAACCAAAGTATAACAAAGGAAAATAGGAAGCCATAACAAACTGATAAAAAAAACAAAACAAAAACCATAGAAAACAACCCATCAGCATGGGGGATGAAGACTAGCCCATCATCGAGGCTCAAAATGAGTAAGTGCAGTCGTTGAAAGATTAGACCATCTACAGCCGGGCGCCTCAAATCCCCATCATACGCCCGGGCAGACGACCTGTCAATGACTGGTAAAAAAACGACCTAGTCAGGTGCCTCAAGCCCTTCTCAAACGCTGGGCTTGATCGACACCCCTCATATCCAGCCTAAAATATGTCGTGGATATGGGGAGGCCTAGGCTTGACCGGGCACGTCCGCCACGTCGGACCCGACCCATGCTGGCCGACCCGACCCCACATATATTCCTTCCCATCCGCTCCCCAGACCAAACCCTAGCCACTTCACGCCACTCCCCTCCACCATCAAGCTCCCATCCGATGATCTCCGGCCTTCTCCGGCATGGTGGGCAGCAGATCCGAGTGCTACACCTCTAGATCCGTCGACCCGGAGCTCATCCCATGCGACCCCGAGGAGGAGATGACCGTCCGGCTTGCGCTCCACCGCTCCCGTGAGGAGGCCGCCCGACGACAGCGCTTGGAGTCCTTACGTTGGGAAGGCATTGCGTCCGCCCAAATGGCGCATGGATCTGCCGCAAGGTGTGTCACTACTGCCTCACCGAAGGCGGTGCGGTCCGTCTAATGTCCGAATGTTGTGGCGGACACGCAACCCCTCTGTTGGCGCGCTGAGCAGGAGGTGAACGCATGGGCTTCGTCCTATGCAAACATGGCGCGGCGTGCTCACCTTACAAGGCAGCGGGCGCGAGAGACGGCGGCAACCCTCGCGGCGGTGAACGTAGAAAAGGCGGAGTCGCATTCTCTGACACCCTGTATGGTGCACCAGTTCGGGCGCCGCAACCGCGTCGTGGTGGATATTGCCGGCTCCTTCCAGGACGGATCCATCATCGATCAGACGTCCACCGGTACCGTCAGGGTTCCGGGCTCCGACGAGGAAGTGTAGGGCATGGGAGACGGTGATGCCTTGAGTCCCGTGAGTTGGTCTGTGTCCCATGCCCTACTCTACCACGCCGGGGACTGGACCAACACTTTAAGGGCGCAGCCAGCCACCAGACATGGTCAAGGCGGTGCCGGACGAGCTCCACTTAAAGATCACTACATTGCATGTAATAGTATGGATTTGAGGTTTCTAATTCAAGTTATCCGGTTGTGGAATCGGTTATTTGAGACGTGACCGGTCACTATCCGTCCAGACACGTCCGTGAACGTTTGAGAGGTTGGATTTGTCAAGTCCGTCTATAGATGCTCTTATCAGTGGTAACAAGTTTTGGACTTTTAGTAACAATCCACCTTGGTGTGGCTAAAACTCATCTCTCTATTAGTGAGAAGTTTGTGTATACATGATAAGCAACTGAATTCATCATAACTAATTCTAATACGAAAATTCATAACCATCTTTGGCTAGAAAGCACAAAAGATAAACAATGACAAAAAAGAAACTCAAATCTCTCGGAATGGTCATTGCCGCAAGTATGCTCCGGCACGTCCTACACTGAACTGAAGCTGCATGCAAAGATCGTTTTCAAAGGATTAACATATTTTCCTCTTCCTAGAGAGAAACAAGAGCAAAAAGTCTCCAAAATCACACGGCGCTGGGGCCGGTGGGGATGGGCTGGTATCCGTCGTGGCGATCCGACGAGGCGTCGCCGGAGCCAACAGGGATGCACTTGAGGACGGCGCCGATGACCAGGCCGACCGACCCGATGAGCACGCTCATGAGCCACAGCCTCCCGTTGAGGTGCACCGTGCCGGCGAACGTCCCCAGCAGCTCCACGAGGATCACCTGGAACCCGACGGTGGCGCCGACCACCGCCGAGAAGACCCAGCTGCTGAAGATGCCGCTGAAGACGTTGATCTTCTCCATCTCCCTACTGTTCACCTCGTTGAAGACCTGGATCGTCACAAAGGTGGACGTGTCAACACAAGTTCAGAGATTTGTGTTTCGATCTTGTGTGTAGGAGAGTGTGGTACCTGGCAGAAGACAAAGGCGTTGAAGACGAAGGTGTTGAGCAGTTCCTTGTCGCCGTTCATCTGCAGGAGGCTGTCCCCTCTGAAGAGGAGGACGCCGAGCACGACGAGCTGGAAGATGCTCTGGCCGGCGATGTTCCTCCACATGACCTTGGTGATGAAGTTGTCGCCCCGGCCGACCGGCGGCCTCCGCATCATGTCGTCGCTCGGCGGCTCCGTCGCCAGCGCCAGCGCGCCCAGGGTGTCCATGATCAGGTTCACCCACAGCAGCTGCACGATCGTCAGCGGCGCGCTCCCTGAAACATATTTCAATTTTCATTCAATGTACTTAAGAGAACACCAGGGCATGGCAGAGACCCTATGTGTCAAGAATCAATGGAGTTTCAGTTGTGTGTACCTGTGAAAGATGCAGAGACGAAGTTGACCATGAGGGCCACCACGTTCACGGTGAGCTGGAACTGCACGAACTTCTGGATGTTGATGTAGACGGAGCGTCCCCATTTGGCCACGTTGATGATGGTGGAGAAGTTGTCGTCCATGATGATCACGTCGGCGTTCTCCTTGGCAACCTGCTCCGGCGTAAACAAGGAGTGTAACCTCATGCCAGGACGAAGAGTGGAAGATAGCAGGGCAGTACGGTACAAACCTCTGTCCCGGCGATGCCCATGGCGAGGCCAATGTCAGCCTCGTGCAGCGCCGGCGCGTCGTTGGTGCCGTCGCCGGTGACGGCCACCACCTCGTTGAACATGCCCCTCAGGTTGGTCACCAGCGTGTGCTTGTCCAGCGGAAGTGACCGCGCCATCACCTGCAGGCAAGAACACCAACCAGTGTGTCACCATCGGCATCAAGTTCTCCGGAGAAGCAGAGCATGGAGGATGGTGATAGAAGACACGTGCCTGTATTTTCGGTATGATCGCCCTCATCTGGTCGGGGCTCATCTGCCGGAACTCGGGGCCCTCGATGGCGACGCCGTCCGCAGTGAGGATGCCGCACTCCCTCGCGATGGCCTTGGCCGTGCTGATGTTGTCGCCGGTGACCATGCGGACGTTGATCCCCGCGACGTGGCAGGTCCTCACGGCCTCCCTCACGCCCGGCCGGAGCGGGTCCTTGATGCCGAACACGGCGATCAGCGTGTACCCGTCGTTGGGGACCTCGTTCTCGCCGCCCACGTCCTGGTACGCCAGGCAGAGCGTGCGCAGCGCCTCGCACGCGAACTTGTCGATGGCGCCGGCCACCTGCTTCATGTAGTTCTTCTCCGTGAGGGCCACGATGCTGCCGTGGCGGTCGACGACCACGTTGCTGCACCGGCGGAGCACGACCTCCGACGCGCCCTTGAGGAACGCGCGTGGCCGGCCGCCGGCGTTCGGGGACGCGACCACCACGGCCATCGTCTTCTTCACCGAGTTGAACGGCTCCACCTTGAGCTTCGCGGCCGCGGCGTGCTCGATGCAGGTGTTCTTCTCCACGCCGAGCCCGAACTCGAGGATGGCCGACTCGGTGGGCGTGCCCATGACGCTGGTCTTGCCGTCCTTGCCGCGCACGACCTCGGAGCCGGAGCACTGGAAGACGCCCTCCAGAAGAAGCTTGGCGAACCCCTCCGATAGCGCCGACGAGGTGAACTCCTCGAAGCCCTTGGCGGTGCTCACCGTGGTCGCCCCACCGGCAGCCCAGACTTTCTCGACGACCATGTGGTTCGTGGTGAGCGTGCCCGTCTTGTCGGTGCAGATGCAGCTGGCCGACCCCATGGTCTCGCACGCCGAGAGGTGACGCACGAGAGCGCGCTCCTGCATGAGTTTCTTCATGGCGAACGCCAGGCTGAGCGTGACGGCGAGCGGCAGGCCCTCGGGCACGGCGACCACGATGATGGTGACTGCGACGGCGAAGAAGTTGAGCACCGACAGCGCGTCCTCCATCCCCCATGCCACCAGGCCGCCTGGGGAAGCAGACTTGCCGATCAGGAACCTCGCCATGAGCACGGTGAAGGTGAGCACCGCGAAGGCGAGCCCAATCTTGCCGATGATGGTGGCGACGCCGTTGAGCTTCACCTGCAGAGGCGTCTCGTCCTCGCCGCCCTGGCTCAGCGTCTCCATCAGGTTCCCCCACTCCGTCCGTGTCCCCACCGCCGTCACCAGCATCCGCGCCGACCCGTCCTGCACCTTGGTCCCGCCCAGCAGGAACCGGTTCGTGGCCGACACGTGCACCGGCTCGCTCTCCCCGGACAGGCTCGACTCGTCGACGATGAACGAGTAGCCATCAACGAACAACCCGTCCGCCGGCACCTGGTCGCCGATGGACAGATGCACGATGTCGCCGACGACGATGTCGTAGATGGAGACCTTCTGCCGGAAGCCGTCGCGCGTGACCTGGATCTCGATCTTCTTCTTCTCCCTGTCGAGGTCCCGGAACTGCAGGGACTGCTTGTAGTCGCTGGCGGCGGTGATGGTGACGACGAGGGAGATGGTGAGCATGATGCCGAGGCCGTCGTACATGCCGCCCGGCCACCCCTCGGTGGCGATGCCGATGACGACGGAGACGACGGCGCAGAACGCGAGCAGCATGAGCGTCGTGTCCTGGCTGGCGTCCCACAGGTACATCCAGAACGTGCGGGCCGGCTTCTCGGGGTAGTGGTTGGCGCCGTAGACCTCGCCGCGGACGCCCACATCGTCGGACCGGACGCCGTCGGCGAGGGAGACGTTCACCTTGCGCGCCAGGCCCTCGACGCCCTTGTGGAGGCGCAGGCTCTTGGTGTCGTGGCCGCGCACCAACGAGGCCAGCTCCTCGGCGCTGATGGAGAAGCCGCTCTGCCGCGCCAGCTCCGGCAGTGGGTGCTCCACCCTGCGGGCGGCTGCGCCGGGGCACCGGAGAAACATCGCCATTGTTACGATCGATCAGAGGAACATATTTGGACATAAATCAAACTAATGGGATGTTTATGGCAGGTTGCCGGTGGTGCAGACGAACATACCATCGATGAACTGCAGAGCGGCCTTCTGCACGTAGAGAGCGACACGAAGCTTTTCCTGTCAAGATGCAACCAAACATCAGAGGAGGAAATTTAAGCCTGGTCAAGACGAATTTAAGCCAGCTTAATTCTACCACGTAGGTTACACATACAGTCAATCTCAATCTATTGCAGAGCCATCCCTAACAAATTTCGATCGGTTTAAGACATGTTGATTGATGTGATTCACGTAACTGTCGTCCATGCAGATCGAAGATTGATTGCAACTAATTAATCCGATTAATCAGTTTCTAGATCAGGTCGAGCCATGCCATGATGCATGCATCCGCGTTGCAGGGGAGTAGATCAACTAGCTCGGCGGAGAAGAACACGGCGAGATCGAGGGTGTATCATCAGATGGATAGATCGACGAACCTGGATGTTGCGGCGCTGCGTCTCGGCCTGGGATCGCTTGTCGAGGTCTGGGACCATGCGGAAGCGGCGTCGCCGGTTCTTGACGAGCGTGCCGACGGCCTCCCGCCACCGGCGCTGCGCGTCCTCCGACGGATTCTTCGCCGGCACATCGAAGGTCTTGAGAAAATCCATCGATTTTTTTCGTAGATAAGACATGGTTGATGATGAGCAATCTAATTAATTGATTGATCAACTCTCTTGCAGTCCTTCTCTCCCTACTACTTCACTATCCCCGAGACTACCTAGGAAGCGTCTAAACGTTGGATACATGGAGTTCTATTTCCATGGTATTCTTTCATGCATGCCACAATCGACGCGGTTCACATCGCACAGATGGTGGATCGGACCATATATATAGTTGATAAAAATAGCTTTGTTCAATTTTAGTAGGCTGTTCACTGGACCAGAATATTTCTTCTTTAGACATTGTAAAAAATAATGAAAAAGAGTTGCTACATTCCCTCCCCGTCCGTAAGCCTATAAGAATTCTCAAGATATTTGGAGATTGGCTTCGAGTGTCCGTGTAAGGGCATCTCCAATGGTGAGCCTTAAATTTCGTCTCACATCCGTCTACAGACTGGGTGCCAGTCCGCGGACAAGGATGCAGGAGTACACCATCTAACCGTAACCGCATATATTTTCACAATAACTCGAACAAACCAGACGAAATTCGTGCAAACACGGCCGGATTTCATATAAACATGACGAATTTCATATAAAAATGCCAGATTTTCATATAAACATGATGAATTTCATTACATTTACATTAACTAAGCGTTGCTAGTCCGGCACTGGAGGTATAACTAATACCTAATCTAAATGGCTGCCCGCGGATCCCTTTGTCTTCCTCATGTTCGGCAGCCCGATAACAGACTGCCGGGAACCCCGAAGGTATATGCTTCAGCGCAAAGGACGGCTCGCTTCTCCACCGCTCATCGGAACCCGGCTGATGCTTCAGCGGGAGGGGAAGGCGGCGCCTCCACTTCCGTGGAGTCCATGCGGGATCAATGAAGGTCCTCGCAAGAGAAGAATCGGGCAAGACACCGGCTGTGTATGCCGGCGTCGCCTCGGAGGTGGTCTTCATGGGACCCAAGCAGCGGCGGCCTCCCGTGTTCTACTTCTCCTTATTGATGGAGGTGGAGGTGAAGGCGCTTGCCACCGACTCGCCGGTCTCCACGTACCCGGCTTCTGTCTCTGCCTGCATGGCCCGTCCGCAGGCACGGGAGGCATGGTCGCAGACACGGAAGGCGTGTTACAAGCGGCATCGTCAACGACAGCGACAACACCCGTGCCCGCCGTGCTTCCGCCGTGCCGGCGTGGAGCAACTCGCCAATCCTCATCGAGCTGGCCTACAGCGGCGAGTTGCTGAACCACGCGCCGGCTTGGGGCGGCAACTGGCTCCATCGAGCTAGGTGAGGGAGGTGGAGCAGCGAGCTGCCTCGCTCGTATCCGGCGGCCTCGGCGGGCCACCTTGCCGGCTTGTATGCTGGAAAATTGCTATTCGAAAGCCATTAGAAGAGTGGTGAAGGAGATGGGGGAGCGGCGAAGGGGTGCGATTCTTGCCCGGCGTCTGGCCTCGTTTAAATAGAGGACGACGGGAGGAGCTCAGCCAGCGTTGCGTTTAATGCCGACCAGCTCATGAACGGACATGTGGCCGGAGTAGGTTTCTCGACTTCCACGCAGGTTTAATCGAGGCGTATGAATGCGGCAAGGAGGCATGTTCAGTCGGGCGTGCAGCGGGCGGCGCCCTCGGCCGGCACGCCGCTTCAATGGCAGAGGCAGTGAGAGTCCGCGTCCGCCCTGAACCGCCTTCAATGCCGAGCGGCGTGCTCTACAGCCGTATGAATGCGGACAACTGGCGTCAGGCGGGATGCGCACGGTAGAAGGGAGGGGTTTTTGGTGGGCCAGTGTGGTCAAAAGCGGGCTTGAAATTGGTCCGGACTCCCGCAAACCTCCCTCAGTTTCATCTCCAGTTTGCGAAAGAAATCATGTCCGAACCGTCCCACGGACCGATATAGATCGGCATTGAATGGCTTTCACGGTCCAAACTGTGCAGTCCGGACGGTTGCGAGAGGTTTGAGAGATGCCCTAACCTCAAAATCAATCTCAAAAAAAATTTCCACAAGATGCGTCATGTATACCTTTTGGGAGCGACTAGCTAGCACTCCGCCGTTATGTACTGTGACCTGGGCCTTGAGTCTTAGGGCATGTACAATGGTGCTATCTTAGGAGTGCCACATAGGATAAATGATGAGGTGGAGAAGAGAGAACTCATAAGAAAAGGCTTGTCTTCTTTTATTTAAGAGAAGACAAGAGATGATCTCTTAGCACAATTTGTCTCACCATATTTTAAGGAATGACAAGTTATTGAAGATAAGGCTAAGATATAACCCATTGTAGACATATTTTTTTGTCATCTCTAAATTACATGCAAAAGTTAAGATAAGACTGTCTTATCAACCATTGTACATGCCCTTAGTATATCCACGAATTATGGTAATTGGGTGGAAAACTAAAAAAAAAGAGTAGTCGACGGGCGGCCATTTAGATTAGTCGACGGGCCTTGAGGCTTAATATATATGAGGATAAGGAAAATACTTCCTTTTGCACTACTGTTTTTCTGGAGAAATTAGTCTCTCACACGATCGCCACGCGACCCTGTGCGAGATCTATAAGGGCATGTACAATGGTGCTATCTTAGGAGGGCCACATAAGATATTAGATAAATGCTAATGCGGGTGAGAGAGAATTCATAAGAAAAAGCTTGCCTTCTCTTATTTAAGAGATGATCTCTTAGCACAATATGTCTCATCATGTTTTTAGAAATAGCTAGTTATTAAAGATAACGCTAAGATATACCCATTGTAGATATTTTTCTTTTGTCATATCTAAATTACATGCAAGGCTTAAGATAAGTCTGTCTTATCAACCACTGTACATGCCCTAATAGATCTCGCCGTCATGTCTTCTTGCTTCCACTCCGCTGCAATGTCCCTGTGTAGCGGTGGCGATGTCTCTCAGTAGAAATAATGTCTCCCACGCCCAGTCCAGTACTGATGGTGCGAATAGCGTTGTCGGAGGATGTGTGGAGGCGTGTCTCCGCTGGATCGCGTGGGATTCGGTCGGTGCTGGTCATCGGTGGGTCTATTTGGATCTAGTTTTTGTTCGTGTCTTCATTCATATGGTTACAAGTTTAATCTTTTTGATCTACAACTCTTTTTATCCGTGATGATTCCGTCTCTGGGGTGCTCGTCCCTTGGGGCCTTAGCCCGACGACTTCCCAACTGTCTACTACAACTACGTTTGCTTGGCTCTGGTGAGGGAGGGGTGATGACGACAGTGCGCCTTCAGCTCGCTCCGGTGCTTTTAGTCGTCGCTAGGTGGTCCATGGACCTGGTTGTAATTTTTTATTACCTCTAGTGTTCTTTGTATTGCCATGATTGATGAATAGATTAGAAATTTCTCTCGCAAAAAAAAGCTCGCAAGGAGGCACCGCTCGAACCTCTACACAACAGAGGATCTGCAAGCCGGCAAGGAGGCCCCGGAGTGAGCCCGCTGATGCTCCAAAGACGGCCATGGAGGACGTTGTAAGGGTAGTCAACAGGATGCATGAAGCCGGCGAGGTGGCACCGACGCTGCGTTCCAATACCACTGGTGCTGCCAGTGGAAGTTGCTTCGACGGGGGCGTCCGGTGATGCTTTTTACAAAACCACCACTGCTGCTGCAAGGGGGGCTATGGTGTTGCTAGTGTGCTCTTGTCGGGCGCGTGCCGGGGCATCTTCCTAACCTCCGGTAGTCGGTGCCACCAATGTTGCGGTGTAACAACCACTGGTGCTGTAATTGGAGGTTGTTGTGAAGGGGCCATACACCTTTGCTGCAGGGTTGGCGCCCTGCCAGGGGGTGCTGCAATGTAACACGCGGGTGCGGATCTCGCAAGGGTGGCAGAGCTGTAGTGCAACACAAAAGGTGTTGCGATTCATGGATCTTGTCGAAGGCAGAAGCTGTAATGCAACAGACATGGTGCTGCACCTCGGAGCCCTAGGTGCAATTCAACTTGGGTGGTGCAGTGACACGCGGATCTCCCTAACGAGTTGGGCTGCAATGCAATTTGTGGGTGTCGTGCTATGCTAATCTCGCCGATGATAGAAGTTGCATTGCAACGTGGCTGTTGCTGCGGGCGAGATGACTGGTTTGTTGTGGCTGGTGCAGCTTCATGAGATGGGAGGACGGCCATTAACGACAAGCTATGGAGGAGGTAGAGATCGGGCTCAATTTTGCAGCCACCTCTATTCCCCTCCGCGTGGTCCAACTGGCGCTAATCAGACGACCGCACAACGCATCATCCGGCTGCTCATGCAGCCGGATGATGCCTAGTAGTGGTCTTTATATAATGTGGGAAAAAAGAAAATGAAGGGCCAAGGAGAAAATAATACACCCTTTAGTTGTGTACCGTCGACACAAGTGCAAGAGCATCTCCAATAGGTCCCTATAATAGGGCACAACCTCTTTTTACATCACGAGGGGGCAAAAAGCTCCTCCAATAGGTGCCCTGTATTTAAAAAAATACTCCACAAATAGGGCACCTGCAAATACAACACCAAGTATTGCATATTTGCAACACTTGGGTAGCCGGAGAAAAAGAAAAAGCAGCAGCTGGAGAATCCAACCGTCGTGCTAAAACTTCCCATCCCCACCCCACATGACAACCGCTACCTCCAAATTGTCCATATCCCACCCCGCCACAAGCCGCCGCCGCCGGATCTTCTGTTCCCCATCATCGCCGCCCGCCGCGATGATCGAATCTGCCGACGCATGACCCCATTACGCTGCACCACCTCCACACACCAATGCAGCTGCACCGATCAATTCGGCTGTCACCCATCCCCATCTCGACACCACTCCACCTCCGCCGCCAGGCCACACCGGCATTCCACCGTCTTGACCTTGATGTTTTGTCGTCATCTCACCCGCATCGCCGCCATGCCGCTAAAGCTCAAGTCCAAAACGGGCTTCAAGGGGGTGCGGCCGCGGGGCTCCAGCCACTTCGGCGTGCAGGTCCAGTGCAACAGTCATCGCTACTAGCTCGACACGTTCAATACGGTCGGCCTCACGGGGCGAGCCTACGGCATCGCCGCTTGGCGGTGGTCGGCCGCGAGAGGAGATGAACTTCCCAGCGAGCACATCCTGAGGATGCAGAGTTCATCGGTCCCCTAGTGATCATTGTTTCGGTCAATGAGGATGAGAAGAAGAAGAAGAACAAGAAGAAGGAGATCGACATTGTTCTCGGCGAAAGCATGCAGAGGCTAGGTCGAGGTTCGCAAGGGAAAATCCGCAGTGCATCCAGTAAAAGGCAGAATTCTTCTGGAAGTGAGACCTCAAGCGGAAGTAGAAGTAGGAGGTGAAGAAGGAGCACGAGGCTGGCCCCTCGACGGTGATCAACCTCGAGTCGAAGAAGGAGGAGGAGGAGGAGGAGATAAAATCCTCTAAGGAGGAGACCCTGGCGTATTGGAACTCTATCGACGCCGATTATAATGTGTCAGACGAGTAGAGTAGTAGTGTCTTTATGTTTGATCAAGTTGTAGGATGAATTTGATGTTTTGGGTTTTAATGTTTCAATGTCTTGGATGTTTTTTTAAATGATCTATGCAATGTGCTTTCAGAAAACATTGTTTGCATGTTTGGAAGTTCCCTATTTTAGGGCATCTATTGGAGCTGGACCTTTTTTTGTGTTGTAAAATGCACTTTTTGGTGTTGTGAAATTTGCTCCATGCAATTTTTTGTGCCCTATTTTAGGGAACCTATCGGAGGTGCTCTAACTAGAGGTGATATAAATTAGTTGCATGCGCGGAAGAACATGTTCGCAACCGGGGCAATAGTAATGAATAAACATAAAATGCACCGGCTTACTTGCACATGGTCAATGGATATGTAAGTCGTGATGATATATTTTAAATAAACATGGAATAAAATAACAAAATAAAAAAAACAAGGAAGGAAACTTAATTTTTTTTATGCTATTGAGAAAATCCAATAGACATTAGAAAAGGCAAAAAAAAAGCATAATAAAGAGCAATACAATATGCCAAATAATACATAAAAGTCTTTTCTTAGTGTCACATAAAAGACTTATTCTGAGAAGGGAACACACAAATCGAGAAAAGTAAACAAAAGAAGGCCGGGGTTCTAGACAAGAAAGATAAGTAAGCTCAAACAACCTAAACGTCGTCTCCACATAGAGAAAAAACATAGCTCGACACGACTCTCCGCACAAACAACCACAGTTTTGTGGTTGAGGGAGGTTTAGTTCATACTCAGTTGAGTGAGAATTAGAAATTCTGATACTTTTTAGCACGCATACCAAGTTGGGTCAAGTTTTGTAACAGATTCAAGGTACCGTATGTAATGTATCATTTGACGCACATGACATCGCGATCTGCTGATGGCCGGTGATGTGGGTGCGGATGTGGAAGCGCATGTCTCGCATCTGGTTGCATTGCCACTTGCATGGTAACCAAGGTTGTCAGAATCACGATTCTGTTGTATGATTCTACAACTTTACGGTCCAAACTAATCTCTCTGATTCTACGATTTTAGTTCATAGAATCTACGTTCTTACCATCCTGATAGTTAAGATTCTACGATTTGCGATCCTACCATCAGAGCTCCGATCCGATTCAGAATCGTGATTCTGACAACCTTGATGGTAACTATAGTGGTGGCAAGAGGAGTCGGGTTGCGACATGTCATTCATCATTGACCACTCGACATTCCTCTCAGCATGTAGTCAGAGTTGTAGCGTCGCAGGACAAGACGACGACAACAAATGCCATGTGATGGGCAGTTTCAATTATGTTGGTGCCAGGCGTGCTTCTTTCTCCCACAATGCTCATAGCCAGAGAGAGCGATGGCCGGTCCTTGACATAGTTGGCAAATTGTTTGGCATAGGCCGTTCGATTCTTGTGTGGCTTTTGTCATGAGTACCCTTAAATTAACGGTCGTCCACGGTAGAGTCAGAGTCGCTTGTTCGGGGATAAGTGGTTAAGATGATATTGTCAACCTCAACAGAGTTCCTCTTCTCGGTGGTGTGTGTAGGTTCTTGGTAGCCAGGTCGGCTGGGGCGCGCTGTCTTGTGGCATTGTTGCCATGGTTTTCACCCAGTTTTTTTTTCATATTAACCAAGCAAATTACTTCTACCTTTTTAACAAACTGATTTGTAAGGGACCGACTTAAAAAAGGTTACAAATTACAAATAGATGCTTATGGAGATGGCCAAGCCTTCTTTACATCTTTTTGAACCAATACCAAAGAAAACCAAGATGACAAATTAATCAGGCTATCACGAATGATACGTAAAATTCCTCCATTTCCTTTTTCTGGGTTACTTGCGAATATTAATCTTGAAAATTTTATCAACAAGGGGATTACTTAGATTCTCGTGTACAATGTGCCACCAAGAGTAATAATGAAGTGTTCACAACAATAGAACCACACCAGGAATGAATAGACATAAGATTGTGTAAATAACATATAGAAGTGATACGTCTCCGTCGTATCTACTTTTCCTAATGCTTTTCCTCTTGTTTTGGACTCTAATTTGCATGATTTGAATCAAACTAACCCGGACTGACGCTGTTTTCAGCAGAACTACCATGGTGTTGTTTTTGTGTAGAAATAAAAGTTCTCAGATTGGAACGAAACTTCGCGAGGATTTTTTATATAATAAAAGAGAATTTCAGGAGCCAAGAACCACAGGAGGGGGGCACCTGGGTGGGCACAACCCACCAGGGCGCGCCCCCCTCCAGGCGCGCCCAGGTGGGTTGTCCCCACCTGGTGGCCCCGCAGACTCCAACCCTGATGCTATAAAGTCATATTTTCGGAGAAAAAATCAGGGAGAAAGAATTATCGCGTTTCACGAGACGGAGCCGCCACCACACTACAGGAATCAGGAACTTTGCCGTCTGCCATGGCTGATGGCAAAGGCATGCCTGGCGGACGGCAAAGGCCTTTGCCGTCAGCCAGCAGACGGCAACACATCCGACTGAACAAACTATGGCAAAGGGCACTTTGGCCTTTGCCGTCTGCCAGCAGACGGCAAAGGGCCTGGACGGCACACGTGGCAGCTTAGGTCCGTTAAGGGGTTAACGGCGTGCTTTGCCGTCTGCTGGCAGACGGCAAAGATGAAAAGGTCTTTGCCGTCTGCCAGCAGACGGCAAAGCAACCATATAGGCCGGCCCAATGCCCCCCAGGTTGCACATGTAGCTGCCACATGGCAGCTTTGCCGTCTGCCAACAGAGGGCAAAGAGCCTGTATAGCCGCTGTTTTTTTTTGTGTTTTCTTAAATTCATTCTATTTCACAGAATTTCACAGATATATATATATATATATACACATTTGAAAATACTTTCAACAAGCATACCAACACATGAATCGTGAAGAGAGGAACACATGCAACATATCCAACAACAAGCATACAATGGTTTCATCCATACATACATATATAGGTCGCAAGTTTCATCAACGCAAAGTGTAGACTCCAAGTTTCATCCATACATACATATCGTACAAAATCAAAACAAAAAGGAAGCACAAGGAGAAGAGTAGACTCCATCAACGCAAGCTTCCTCATCTAAAGCAAATCTGCAAATTGGGAAAGAAGAAAGTTAGGAGAAGAAGAAGAAAAAGAAGAAGAAGAAGACTAGCTAGAAGAAGAAGAAGAAAAAGAAGAAGAAGAAGAAGAATTTTTCTTCTCTTTCTTTTTCTCCTCTCCTCTTCTTTATCTTCTTGTTCTTCTAACTAAGGTAGGTAAAAATGCCATTTTTTAGCTAAGCTAGGTAAAAATGCTAAGTGTAGGTCATTTTAGAGCTAAGCTAGGTAAATAGGTCATTTTGGAGCTTAGTAAGGTTATTTTGTCATTTTGGAGGAAAATAAGCTAAGTCTATGTTATTTTGGAGCTAAACCAAGGTTATCATGCCATTTTTTACCTAAGTATGCTAAGTATGTCATAAATGAACTGAAGAAGCTAAGTATAGGCCATTTTTTAGCTAACCTAGGTAGTTATGCCATTTTTGAGCTAACTAAGCATATTTATTCATTTTGGAGGACAAAATGGCAAGTGTAGGTCATTTTAGAGCTATCCTAGTTAAAATCGCTCATTTTGGAGGTAGGTAAGGTTATTTTGTCAATTTGGCGGAAAATAAGCTAAGTCTATGTCATTTTGGAGCTAAACCAAGCTTATCATGCCATTTTTTACCTAAGTATGCTAAGTATGTCATAAATGAACTAAATAAGCTAAGTATAGGTCATTTTTTAGCTAACCTAGGTAGTTATGCTTTTTTTGAGCTAATTAAGCATATTTATTCATTTTGGAGGACAAAATGGTAAGTGTAGGTCATTTTAGAGCTATCCTAGTTAAAATCGGTCATTTTGGAGCAAGGTAAGGTTATTTTGTCATTTTGGAGGAAAATAAACTAATTATATGACAGTTTGGAGCTAAACCAAGGTTATTATGCCATTTTTACCTAAGTAAGCTAATTATGTCATAAATGAACTAGGTAAGCTAGGTATAGATCATTATTGAGCTATCGTAGGTAGTTATGTCATTTTTAGCTAACTAAGCATATTAAGTCATTTAGGAGGAAAAAATGCTAAGTATAGGTCATTTTATAGCTATCCTAGGTAAAGTATGTCAGTTTGGAGCTAAGTAAGGTTATTATGTCATTTTCGAAGAAAATAAGCTAAGTATAGGTCATTTTGGAGCTAAACCAAGGTTATTATGCCATTTTTTTTACCTAAGTGAGCTAATTATGTCATAAATGAACTAGCTAAGCTAAGTATAGATCATTATTGAGCTATCCTAGGTAGTTATGCCATTTTTTAGCTAACTAAGCATATCAAGTCATTTTGGAGGAAAAAAATGCTAAGTATAGGTCATTTTATAGCTATCCTAGGTAAAATATGTCATTTTGGAGCTAAGTAAGGTTAACATGTCATTTTCGAGGAAAATAAGCTAAGTATAGGTCATTTTGGAGCTAAGTAGGTCATTTCTTAAGCTAAGTATGCATTTGTTAAGCAAAACACTTGGGAAAACTTACCATCATCACGGAAATGAAGGACCGGTCGGGTTTGCGCCAGTGCCAGACGGAGAAGGACCGGTCGGGGTTGCGCCAGTGCCAGACGGAGAAGGATCGGTCGATGCTTGTCGGGAGGCATGCTGCACCAAAGATCATTTGCAATGTCTCGTTAGCATGATGCAACTCAAATGTGAATACTAGTAACTAATGACCATTCAAATGAAACTCACCGTGGGCGCTATACCAATCTGGGGCATCGGCGGAGGGGTCTGACCGTTGTTCTGGCACACGGTGTGCACATTTTGTTTTCACGAATCAGTCATATTAGTTAGTAATGAAACGAATATTACGTGCATGATTTGGCTAATATGCAGGAGAAACTTACCACGAGGAGCTCGTATAGGGCCCGGTGAGACGTGTCGTTCCGGTTCCTCTCCTCCTCCAACAGCCTAGCCGTCCTCTCCTCCATGTCCCTCTCCCTCTCCGCCGCCTGCCTGTTTGCCTCCGCCAGAAGCTCCTGGGCCCTAGCCTCGATGGCGAGCTCCATTGGCCGTGGACGAGGCCTTATCTCAGGATCGGAGCTCGTCTGGCGCTTCTTGATCTCCGGGAGAGTTCTAGGACAACGTATCAGTCCATCCCCAATGGCTACCGAGCCATGGTACCTCCCGCCACCAGATAGCATCACGATCTCTGGATCAAAAGGACTCTGGCTCGGGTTGAAGTCCTCCCCTTTCCTCGTCTTCCCAACGTCTCTGTACCTCACGAGCTTGTTGTGGGAGGAGATGTTGGTGAAGCCCTCTGGATGATCGAGGTCATCCTTAGAGAATGCCTTGGCCTTCTTGAACAGGGCAGTATGGGCCATGGCATAGAGGTCGTACAGCGGTGGCACGTCCTTCTTGTTGTGTCGCGCCTAAAAGAGAGGAACAAAATATTAGTTAAGGGCTCAAGCTAGCATGAAGAATGAAATTGCATGAATCGTGAAGCAAACCACATACCCAGTGATCCCCGTACTCAAACAGGTTGGAGCTCCCTTGATGGTGTGGCACACCTTGCATTTGGGCACGCTTATCCCTGGCCTTGTTGTGGACGGCTAGCCATTGGGGAGAGCACCACTCATCCACCAACGCCTCCCAACAGTCCATCCTATCTGCACACCATCTCGGGGGCACCTAAGTTAGACAAAGAGAAATTTCAGCGCTACGCCTACGAATCAAATCAAGGAAACTAAGTACAAGGCATTAAGAATACGTAATTACCTTCATGTACTTCTCCTTCCTCAGATACTTGGCGCGGCACTTCTTCTTGGCCCTCTTAATGTTAGTCGAGGCGTAGTAGTCTCGAACAGCCTGCACCCGAGCCTCGTGCCATAAGTTCTGAAGTAGGCGCTTGCACTCGGCTTCGACAACCATAGCCACGTCCGCCTCGTGTTCCTTAAGACACCTGTAGAAGGTCTGCAATCAAACAAGACAACGTTGATTAGTACAATCTCTAGGTACTGTTGATTTTTAATTCTGTAAAGGAGAAATTACCCAAAACCGCCGGATCACAATGTCGGCCACCGTCTCGCACAAGACACCGTCGACCCTCTCCTCCGGTAGGGCCGGGGTAGCCACGTACAGCTCCCAGCTTAGTGCTAGCTGTGGAACCTCACCCTCATCGGGCAACGTGACCCACCCCGGGAAGTGGTGCCGGCAAAGCACACCAAGGACCTGGTTGGGCATGCGGACACCAGGGGCGTGTTTCCAACCCCTGTAGTATGACAAGGCCAACACATTAGATATTAATTTGAAGAAACATGAAGGCAAAAGGTTAAAAAAGAGTAAATGCACTTACTTCTCCCCGTTAGGCTCAATCAACCACCTCTGATAGCGGGTCGGCGGCACGGGCGGGAGCTTTGTACAACCACGCTGGTAGACCTTCTTGCCCCCCTCAACCAGCTCGCCCTCGCTATAGCTATCCTCAGAAAAGTTGTCATCGCCACCATCAGCATGGCCACTAGCCTCCGGAGTCACGTGGGACGAAGACTCTGGGACCAGAGTCTCGTCGGACGAAGGCTCGGCGACCCGAGGCTCGTCGGCCCGAGGCTCGTGGACCGGAGTCCGAGACGGGTCCAAGTCAGACGGGTCCACCTGAGATGGAGCACTCCGGTGGTTGGGAGAATCAGCTGGGGGTGGCGGCGAGGAAGGCGCAACAGTCTTCTTACCTCTCCCGCCGCCACGTCCACCTCTAGCACCCCTCTTCGTCTTCCCCAGACCTCTCCCGGCCGAAGAAGAAGCACCCGCCGGTGTCTGCATACTGTCTACCAGCGCTCTCCGAAGGTGCTGGGGTGGAATAATAGCACCCCTCCCAGCACGCGCCGAGGAAGGAGGCTCGGAGCGCTCTCGACCCGCGCCCACCATCTATCAACACCTGCAATGACAAAGAGTAAACGAAATTAGTACAACATAAACATAATAAAAAAATAAAGTGTGTATCATCATCATGAACATAATAAAAAATTGAATACCTAATAACATGAACTAATTAATAATATATATATATATATATATATGTACATAATAATAATTGAATACCTGACCTAACTCATAATTCACAAATATGTGACCCCGTCGGCCTCTGGAAGGCCGAAGAGCACCTTTTTCGGGAGGTGTCGGGGGTCGGGGTGTCGGGGGTGTCGTGTCGGGGTCGGGGGGATGCTATGTCGGGGTCGGGGTGCCGTGTCGGGGTGTCGTGTCGGGGTTTCGGGGGTGTATGTCGGGGTCGGGGTGCTGTGTCGGGGTCGAGGGTGCCGTATCGGGGTCTGGGGTGTGTGTCGGGGGTCAGGGTGGGTGGTGTCGTGTCGGGGTCGGGTGCTGTGTCGGGGTCGGGGGGTGCCGGTGTCGGGGTCGAGGTGCTGTGTCGGGGTCCCGGTGTCGGGGTGTCGGGAGGGGGTCGGGGTGTCATGTCGGGGTCGGGGTGTTGGGGTCAGGGGGTCGGGGTGTCGGGTCGGGATGGCAAATCCTCGACCCCTTTCCCCTTTTCCCCTGACCCCTCGACAGCTCGATCCTCGACCCCTAGACCCTCGACTCCTTTTCCCCTCGATCCTCGACCCCCGACCCCTTTCCCTCGACCCTCGAAGCCTCGACACCTCGATCCTCGACCCCTAGACCCTCGACTCCTTTTCCCCTCGATCCTCGACCCTCGCCCCTTTTCCCCTCGACCCCTCGACACCTCGATCTTTCACCCTAGACCCTCGACTCCTTTTCCCCTCGATCCTCGACCCCTTTTCCCTCGACCCTCGACACCCGATCCTGACCCCTAGACCCTCGAATCCTTTTCCCCTCGATCCTCGACCCCTCGACCACTCGGCGACCCTCTTCCCTCGGCGACCTCTTTTTCTACTTTTCCTTTCTTTTTTTCATATTGTAAAGTCAGCGGGGGGGGGGAGGGGGGCGGAGCGCGTGTACGTAGGTCGTCGTTGAGGTCATTTTCCTTATTTTCCTTTTTCCTCTCCACTTCTACTTTTTCTTCTTTCTTCTTTTTTTCATCTCACAAAATGTAATAATAACCAAAATATGAACTAACCTAAATATGATAAAATATAAAAAAAAAACTAACCTACAATCTACTAACCTAAAAAAAGCAACTAACCTATATACTAACAGTACAAATCAACTAACTAAACAGCAAGAAAAAAAGAAGAAAAAAAAAAGGGAAGAATCCAAAGGGGCGGTGGAGGAGGGCGCTGTGCGGGGGGGGGGCTGGAGAGAGAGGCGCGGCGGGGGGGGGGGCGGGCGGCGATGGGCGGCGGGCGGCCTGAGCGCGGGGGGCCGTGGCCGCGGGGCGGCCGCAAGGCCTGGGTGGGGCGGCGGCCGGCCTTGGGGGTCGGGGGCAGTGGGGGTTGGGGGCGGTGTGGGTCGGCGGGGGGGGGGGGGAGGGGACGACGGGGTGAGGTGAGGGGAGAGAGAAAGAGGGAAGAGAGAGGGGTGGGGGCGCGGGCGCTGACCGTTTTTTGTTAGGTCAAAGCTCTTTGCCGTCTGCTAGAGCCTAGCTAGTGGGGTGGGGCCGGGGGAACGGCCGTCCGGTTGGCCACTTTCTTTGCGTCTGCTAGCAGACGGCAAAGAAAGTTGCCGTTAGGTGGTTCTCGTTAATGGGCCACCCTCCCTCTTGCGTCTGCTAGCAGACGGCAAAGCTTCTATGCCGTCTGGTAGAAAGTGCAAAGAGCTGGCTGATGGCAAACATGATCTTGCCGTCAGCTCTTTCTTTGCCGTCAGTTTCCTGTAAGCTGATGGCAAAGACCTTCTTTGCCGTCAGCTAGCTGAGGCAAAGAGCTGACTGACGGCAAAGATCCTGATTCCAGTAGTGCCATCTCCTGTTCTTCATCAGGAGGCCAGATCTGGAGTCTGTTTGTGGCTCCGGAGAGGGGATCTTCGATCTTCGTCATCACCAACCCTTCTACATCGCCAATTCCATGATGCTCCCCACGGGAGTGAGTAATTCCTTCGTAGGCTCGCTGGTCGGTGAGGAGTTGGATGAGATTCATCATGTAATCGAGTTAGTTTTGTTAGGGCTTGATCCCTAGTATCCAATGTTCTGAGATTGATGTGCTATGACTTTGCCATGCTTAATGCTTGTCACTTTGGGCCGGGTGCCATGATTTTAGATCTGAACCGTTTATGCTATCACCATTAATCATGTTCTAGATCGATCTTGCAAGTTATAGTCACCTACTACGTGTTGATCCGGCAACCCCGGAGTGACAATAGTGGGACACTTCCCGGTGATGACCGTAGTTTGATGAGTTCATGTATTCACTATGTGTTAATGCTTTGTTCCGGTTCTCTATTAAAAGGAGGCCTTAATATCCCTTAGTTTCCAATAGAACCCCGCTGCCACGCGAGGGTAGGACAAAAGATGTCAGCAAGTTCTTTCCATAAGCACGTATGACTATTTACGGAATACATGCCTACATTATATTTTATGAACTGGAGCTAGTGCCGTATCGCCCTAGGTTATGACTGTTATATGATGAATACATCCAACAAATTCACCGATCCCATGCCTACGAATTTCTCTCATATTGTTCTTGCTGTGTTACCACTGCTATTGTTACTCTTGCACTTGCTACAAAATCATTGCTATCACTGTTACTGTTACTATTGCTATTGCTACTACTATCAAAACTATCATACTACTTTGCTACTGATACTTTGCTGCAGATAATTAATCTCCAGGTGTGGTTGAATTGACAACTCAGCTCTAATACTTGCAAATATTCTTTGGCTCCCCTTGTGTGAATCAATAAATTTGGGTTGAATACTCTACCCTAGAAAACTGTTGCGATCCCCTATACTTGTGGGTTATCAAGACCTTTTTCTGGCACGTAGCGGGGAGCATAGCTATATGTCTAAGTCAGTTGGGATTATTATCAAATTATCACTATGAAGAATCTGAAGGATGCTAAGACTAAGATTTTTCCCTTTTAAGACGAGGGGAGGTAAGGAACTGCCATCCAGCTCCGCTTAGATTCACCTTCTGTTATAAGTAGACTTGCAACACCACCACATGCTATCAATTCTGATATGTCGCAAGTTATTGATGATGCTACTTCTGCTATGAATGTACTCATGATGATGCTAGTACCTTGCTTGATGATAATGTGCCACTAGGTGAATTTCTTGATGAACAACCATCTAGAACTAAAGCTTTGGGAATGCTGAAACTGATGAAATTGTTGAACTGATGAAGAGCTTGAAACTGAAAATCTTGAAACACCTATTAGACCTAGTTCTCCTAGATATGAATTGCCAAAGTTACCGGAAGGTTATGTAATGGATGAGGAGACAACTAGAGACTCTTGCTTGTAAGGATAGAGATGATCTGGAAAAATATTATGCAAGTATAAAGAAAAGACTTTGAATGGAGAATGAAATGTGATCCTAAGTTTGCTACTTCACCTACTTTGTTGATGATAAGGATTATGAATTCTCTGTCGACCCAGAGTTGATACTTTGGTGAATCTGATCCTTTCCATGGTTATGAAACTGAAACTATTGTGGCAATCTTACTAAGTTGAATGACATAGCAACCCTATTTGCTCATGATGAGAAAATTCGTACTATTATATTCTCAAATATTTCCGTTCTCATTAAAGGGTGATGCTAAGGCTTGGTACAATACTCTTGCTTGGTTGTGTGCGTAGTCCCCAGGATATGATTTATTACTTCTCTGAAAAATATTTTTCTGCTCATAAGAAACAAGTTGCTTTACAGGAAATATTTAACTTTGCGCAAATTGAGAAGAGAGTCTCCCACAAGCTGGGGGAGGCTTCTCCAATTGCTTAATGCTTTACCTGATCATCCTCTTAAGAAAAATGAAATACTTGATATCTTCTATAATGGACTAACCGATGCTTCTAGGGATTCCTAGATAGTTGTGCTGGTTGTGTTTTCAGGGAACGAACGTTGAACAAGCTAAAGAATTATTGAATAACACATTGAAAAATTATGATGATTGGACTCTTCCCGAACCACCACTCAAACCTACTTCGAAGAAGAGGGGTATCTTATATCTTAGTCCTGAAGATATGCAAGAGGCAAAGAAATCTATGAAGGAAAAAGGTATTAAAGCAGAGGATGTTAAAAATTTACCACCTATCGAAGAAATACATGGGCTTGAAACACCACCACCACCTAAGGTGGTAAAGTAAATTCTTTACTAAAGTTCGATGAAGGTGATATTCCTTATAATAAACATCTAGTCAATGCCTTTATGAGTTTGATAATTACATAGAAAGCAAGATCACATCAATGCAAATGTTATGAAACAATTGAAATACAATTCTAATATGATTGCTCGCTTGAGTGACTTGTTTTTAGAATCTCAAATGATGTTAGAGGTGTAGGAAACCATGCTTCTATGGTTCAAACTCAATTAGAACAAGTTGCTAAATCTCAAGAGAGTTGCTTGATGAAATGAATAATAATATCAATGATCATGCTGTTAGAGTAATGACTAGAGGAGGTAGAATGACTCAGAAACCACTTTATCCTGAGGGACACCCAAAAAGAATTGAACAAGACTCTCAAAGAGTTGGCACTGATTTACCTAGTCCTTCTAAAAAGAAAAAGAAGAAGAAAAATGATAGGACTTTGCATGCCTCTAGTGAACCTAAAGTTGAAAAACCTCTGAATGATAATGAAGTCTCTATCTCTGATGCTGAAACTCAATGGTAATGAACACCCACCTTCTGATAATGAAAAAGACAATGATGAGGTTCATGAGAACACTCAATCAAATAATAAAGAACCAGATAATGATGTTGAGATAGAACCAGCAGCTGATCTTGATAACCCACAAACCAAGAATAAAAGATATGATAAAAGAGACTTTGTTGCTAGAAAACACGGTAAGGAAAGAGAACCGTGGGTTCAAAAACCTATGCCCTTTCCACCTAAGTCAACCAAAAAGAAAGATGATGAAGAATTTGAATGCTTTGCTGAAATGCTGAGGCCAGTCTTTTTGCGTACTCGCTTGACTGATATCTTAAAAATGCCTCCTTATACAAAGTACATGAAAGACATCATCACCAATAAGAGAAAAATACCGGAAGC